>JAZDUH010000049.1:5980000-6580000 GCA_036419115.1 Scarus forsteni
CACATATGCAAACAATATGCAGGCTTACAGACTTGTTTTCCCTCAAGAGGTGTGTCTGTATGAGCTTAGATTAATTTTCTTTATTCATGTATTCATGTCACTGACATATGACCCTGATGGACTACATTTCTATGCTTGCTTAAATCTGTCAGTTTGGGCTGAATTGAATATCTCAAGAAAATGTTGACAAATATTCTTCAAACTTGAATAAATTCCACTGAGCAGGGACGGGAATCATCAATGGCCCCCTTAATACAATATTATCACTATACTGGAGTCCTGATTAAATTATCTTGTAATTACCTCTGGCAAGACGTTATGTTATCCCCAGCGTCTGTTTTTTTTTTGTTTTGTTTTTAAGTTAGTTAGTTTGTTTCTCTGTTAGCAAGATAACTCAAAAATACGGACGGATTTCAATGAAATTCTCAGGAAATGTCCAGATTGGGACAAGGAACAAATGATTAGATTTTCGGAGTGATCCAAATCACAGTCTGGATCCGCCATGATGAAAAATGTGATTTTCACGAATAACTACTGAACTAAAGTAGATATTATGAATCCAATTGCTAATTGTGTGTTTTCATGTTCAAGAAATCTAAATATTTCGAGGAAATACAGGTAGGACTAACATTTATGGTGAAAATCACAATATAGCCGAGGGCTGTGGTGCTGGGAGGGGCTCTGCGCTCTCAAGTGCTTTTCTAGTTCTTGCATTTTTTGATATGCAGTATTGTTGTACTTAACATTGTGGAATATAATAAACAATTCTCAGTATATTAGTATCAGTTCCTTGAATTTCATTCAAATAAGCAGTGAAACACACAAACCCTCCTTAGCCCTTAGCTTCACTGCTCTATAGAGCTTCAGTACTGCTGTGTTGGTGAGATAAAGCTAAGAGCGATGCACATACCTGGATTCCAGCCAACATGTAACAGAAGCCTTTTTTTCTACAATATGTGAGGACTTGAGTTTTTGCACGTAAAATCAATTATGGGTTGCATTGTTTTCTCAGATTGCCAGAAGTGGGAGGCAGCTGTGACGAAGTCAAAGGTCCCTTCATCACATAAGCATGTCCTGCTTTTGGATTTTTTTAATGGATTTCTGCCAATGTTTTTGTCTCACGATTCTACCACCAAAAAAATACAACCAAAGTCTTATTTTTTTGGTGGTAGAAGTGACTCTGAATTACCCTTAAGTGTGAGTGAATGTGTTAATGGTTGTCTGTCTCTCTGTGTGGCCCTGTGATTCACTGATGACTGGTTCAGGGTGTACACTGGCTTGTTCCCAATGTCAGCTAGGATAAGCTTGACCCCTACTGCAACCCTGAAAGAGGATAACCAGCATAGGTAATGGATGGATTGATGGAGAATAAAGTGCTTTTACCTTGAAACTTTGCCTAAAAAATGTTACAAAATCCCCTTCCACAGAAACCACCCTAGCCCTTCTTGACTTATCCATGTAGTGGCACTTCTCGTTTGTTTTAAGTCCGAATCTTGAGTGGTGATATTATTCAAGCCATCAATGGTATTGATTAAAAGCACTAGTCCTATGTTTGCACCCAGGGATACAGACACACAGGGCTGCAGTTAAACCTCATCAGCCCATTCAGAAACATTCAACTTCATAGCTTCACAGAGAAATCTCCAGAGAAAAAAAAGCCCCCTGTCCTGTGGTCTTAAGCACCAAGGTTTTATTCAGGAATATTTTACCACTACTCACTCTGCAATTGCTCTTTAGTGACGACTTGAATCTTTAGCTGTCAAACTGAGAGGAGCTTCTCTGATTGCTAAACTCTTTTGATTTTGATTTACTCTAGAGGGTAATCATAAAAGAGACAACCGCAGGAATGGCTTTGTCTGAAGTATTGTTTTTAAAAGCCTCACTAATGAGCCAGAGTGATAGTGATTAATGACTGTGTTAATTGAAACACCAATTGACTTAACAGATGCGATACCTCAGATGCTGTCAAAACTTGAAAATGTGGACTGATCACACCCTGGGGCATGCACTAGTTTGTTCAAATAAATGAAACATTTTATTTCTGTATTTTTACCTTTGTTGTTCGTTGTTTGTTTATTGGGGAGAAAGATTACGTAGAAACTACTGTGGGGATTTCGCTTAAATTTTCAGGAGATGTTGGAAATGGCCCAACTACAAAAGTGAAAGATTTTGATGATGATCCTGACTGCCAAGATTAGTAGATGATCTCTGGCAAACTAATATTGATATCAACATTAGTCCAAGTGCTAGATGTGGGTTTTCAAGGTCTAAAAATCAAAGTATGGAGGTTACTTTATCATGGAATTATTGCTGTTAGATTTAACTGTAATATGTGAACTACCTTGGTGGGATTTTCACTCTCTGAGTGCTTTCTAGACTTTAACATTAACAGTGTTAACCATATATATACATATATGTATATATATATAACTTGCATGCTCTTCTCGTGCATACGTGGGTTCCCTCTGGGCACTCCGGTTTCCTCCCACAGACCAAAAAACATGCTCATTAGGGTTAATTGTAAAAAAAAAAAAAAAAAAAAAGGAAAAATTTAATTTGTTGCATCACTTCAGGGGACTTCGGCATTTATAATGCCTGTTCTCTTCATATCAGAGATGATATGTATGGAAATTAAAAATCAAAGAGTCTGACATATGATGTCACATTCATATATTTTTTTTAGGATAGTAGGTTAATCAGTGTATTTACTTACCAAAATAATTAACTGACACTAAAATCTATTGTGTTGTGGATTTTGACAATTGGCAATTCTGTGGTTCACACATTGGAAGCTGAAGATTGCTCGAGTATGTGACACAATGACAGGAAGGACCCAGACGCGAGACAGCCAGCAGAGTTTACAATAAACAGTTTTTATTGAAAGGCTCAGGAATAGTTATGTCAGGAGTGGGGATCAAACTCGTGATCTAAGGATCTAAAGCTGATGACGCTGTCCTCTCGGCCATGCTGCAGCCACACACTCCAACTGTTGCTCAGGGTCTTTAAGGAGAAACTGACCCAGACTCACTCGCTCGTTAGAAGCAGGAAGCAGGGCGGTTAGCTGAAGATCAGACAGCCACCACAGATCAGGATGTTCAGGCAGATACTGGATGTGAGAAACAGGAAACAGGGTCGTATGCTGGAGATCAGACAGCCACCACAGATCAGGACTCACAGACAGGTACTCAGCATCAGGAACAGAAGGCAAGGTCGGCAACCAGGGATCAGGCGAGCGGGTAAGTACAGGACAGATACTGGTCGATACCTTGTGGTCAAGCCAAGGATTAGACGAGAAAGGCATAAACAGGAACAAAGCAGGTTGGCAACGGGTGATCAGTCCGGTTTGAAGGTCTGGATTGCAAAGCATGAGAGCAAAGACGATCTGACAACTGGTGATCATGGAGCTGGGGTTTAAGTAGGCAGGGTTGTTGCAGAGGATGAGGTGCAGGTGTGTTCAGGAGCACAGGTGAATGGAGTAGGGCTGATTTGGTGGAGGCTGCAGAGTGACAGGCTGAGACTGTGGCTGTGACAGTACGTCTATAATTTTTATCGCTAAAGAAATGCTTCTACATTCCACTGCTTGGTACCTATGAAGACCTGATCCACCTCTATTCTCAGTCTGCCTGAGATGCTATTTTGGAGCTCCTGCTACGTAAAAGCCCCCTCCCCAATTGGATCCAGTCTGTTCTGATTGGTCTACAGGTCTACCCTGCAGTAATGGTAAATTTATCATTACTCTGTACATTGTTTTAAGTGGCTTTGCATTCTGTCTATGGTTGATATTTTGCACTGGGGTTTCCAGCCCAAGCTAATGGGCTTAAACTGCTGACATGCCACAACAAGGTTATGTCATATTTACACCCCAAGACATTCATATTAGTTCCATGAGACCATTATATCTGTGTCAAATCATGTTTAAATACACCCTGGATGTGTACAACATAAACACTGCTACTACCTCTGGAGACAGAGCAAAGTGGTTCAACCTATTCCCTCGTTCTGTCTCCTCAATGTTAGCAGTGGAGGCAGTGTGTCACAGGGGTTAAATATTGCAGCTTCAAAATAGCAGCATGAACTGAGCTCGATCTTCACACTTCTTTGTAGGGGGGCCATAATGATGAGAAGAATTCCCATTAATGAAGACTCTTTGTCTTGTGCAGAAAAGCGCACTATGGCATTAAAGAGGACACATGAAAGGGCATTAAAACTTGAAAAAGCAGAACACAGGCTAATTAAGTGTGGGTGGCATAAGGAGATTAATGGACAGAACAACTCTACCATCTGATAGTTTGCTACGTCTCTGGCTTGAACCATCTCCACCATTAACTCCATACATTACATTGTATTGTTCTCTAACAGGAAGTGGAGATGCATAGTCCGTCTTGATACAGTCTTTAATTCATAACATTTTTCTGTTCTGTAATTCAACTCACTTATAGATAAACCGAGATTTAACTAAACTTTTCTGTGTCCATGAAACTTTTTTTTTTTTTATCCTGGCTTAAATTTGGGACCTTCACATTTTGTCCTGTTTTCTTTGGCATGCACAAACAGCCAAACACAGCCCACCATGTTTCTCCATGGCCATGTTGTGTTGTTCCATACACTTGTCAATAAAACAAGAGAGCAGATCAGGCCAGACTGATTTCCCCTGCCTCTGTTGGAAAGAAAAACAAGCGTTACCATATTCACATACACAATCGAACAGACTCTGAGCTGGTCTGAAACAGGTTCCAGTTGCACCAAGTAAAACAGAAAATGAAGCTTTCACTTTTTGAGCATCTAGAGGTCTGTTCTCTTTAACAAAAAGGGGACATGTCCTCAAAACTTTGTGAGAAATCCATAAGGTTCAAAAGAAGAAATCAACCACCAGCAGACAGATAACTTTGTAACATAAAAAATTGGGAAATTGAGAAAAAAGACAGTATTTCTAAAAGATCAGATAGAAACATCATATTTAAACATAATTAAGACAGACAAGTAACTGCTGTGTGTTTTAAACAATTGTTTACAGCAGCAGAGTATATTTCTTTCTAGGCTCTCAAATATCTGTCTTATCGTATTTTACATGCACACACACAAACACACCCATACACACAAAAAATATATATACAATATGTAAAGGAACTAACCTCCAAAAAAGCATTTCCAACACTGTGCAGCAATTATTATTACTTATTGTCAAAAATGTGGAAAAGTTGTCTTATCTATCAATGTAACCAGCACACTCTGATAACTTTTTATCACATTTTAAGCAAAATATAGAAAACTTCTTTATCACACAATGGTAATGAATCCTTTCACAAACCTCCTGGATCAGCATCAGGATTCTAGCCACTTCTGAAATGAAATCACATGTTTTTGTGCCATAACCGACATTCTCTAAAATGTTTTAACTATTTATTACTTTTGAGTTGTCCTGTTCACAAACTAACAAATTTCAGCAAAACAATTACATCCTTGATGGAGGTAAAATAAATTGATTCAAACATTGATTTGGATTACCACGGACATTTTTTTTTGTAGCAACCTATAATGTAATAATTTACTGATAATGTAATAACGCCTGAAAGTGGAACAAAATTTGCACTTAACTCAATAAAAATGTATCCTTTAAGTCCCGGCTCAACTGCTTGGCAGAGGTCAATCAATTCTGGAATATCTAATATGTGGAACTGCAAACAAACCAGAGTAACTTATATTTTCTTTGTGTGTGATTTAAAGGTGTAAAAGATTGAAGTTAAGTAAAGTATAGTCATAAAGTGTCTTTTAAATACTGAAACACTGAATGATATGATGATTAATTTATATAAAATCTGTCATTCATAAAAAAAAAAGTTTTTATGTGCCATCTATTTAAGGTTTATTTGATTGCTACTTTATATACAAACATTTTTGCCTTTTCTGATGGATTTTGTCTCAAAAATGTGTGTAATTTTATGTCATCACTTTGTCAAATATTAACTGTTTACATCTTTAAATCCCACACTTAAATAATATCTGGTGTTTGGCTTGTTTTTGTAGTTTCTCTGTTCCCTGAAAAGTTGACAGAATCATCAATAATTTAATTTGTTCTATTTTTTAAAATATTACTATCCATATTTTACTGATGACCTCTGCCAAACAGATGAGCTGGTAGTTAAAGGGTTAAACTTGTTAATGTAATAACTTAACCAATAATGTAATAAAATATCCTGACTGGTACTGTAATACCTTATGGCATTATTGGAATTTTTTTGGCATATTATGACATAAACCTGTAAAAACAGTCAGCTCTTTGACAGAAAGTTTTGCAATACATTCCCTATAATGTCATGAGATATTACAATAGCAGTCAAAATGTTAATACAATGTAAGTCAGGATATTTTTTATATCTCTGTTGGTTTGATTATTACATTATCAGGTTTTATTAAAATTTTCATTGAGCAGACTGCAAATTTTGATACACTATTAGACGTTATTACATTATCGGTAGATCATTACAGGGTGCTACAAGCTCGCATTTTATTTTAGGATATTCAATGGCATTTTTAAAGCAAATATTCCCCTTTACAGCAGCAGAAAAAGGTTGATACTGAAAGACTTAAATTCATTTCAAACAAACTTTTCAGAAATTTACTTTCCCCCTCACAGTGTTGAAGTAAAACAGATCCTTCGTCTATTTTGACAAAAACTGTGTGGAGCTGTGCAGTTTTGTTAACGAATCAACAAACATTTCTGCATTTAGGAAAAAGGCTTTCTAAATATTTTCCTTGTTTGCAAGCAGCAGAGCATGATGTTTTCTGGGGCCTGTGATTTAGGAGACAACTCTGAGTCGATGCGTAGAACAAATTGCTAATATGACGAGGGACTGTAAACCTCATTGCTGCCTCAGTGAATCTCTGGAGGGCCTGAAATCTGCTTAAATATGAAGCAGCATAAACAGGGAGTGCCTGACAAGTCTGAACTAAAAGCACAGCGACAGTTTGCTTTTCTAGCCCCCTGCAGTCTGGGGGTCTTATGGTGGAAGTATAATACTGCATACGTATACTACTAATAACTGTGTGTGTTTCTGACTCTGCAGCTCAGCTCCTCATTTGACTGCAGGCCTACAGCACTGATGTACTTAAGCTAAATGGGAATGTGTTTGTGAGTTTACAGGCCTTCTCTGGGGACTGGAATGAAGATAGCTCAGTTTGCCATGAGCTGCAGCAGGGAGTTGTAATGCACTCCCTGCTTCTTGTCCCACTGGACTGAGGAGCTCAGAGTCAGAGATATGCAGAACACACACATTTCCACACACTCTCGCTGTCTTATAAATGTGCTACCCCAAACCCCACTTGCTCACATTCTTTTACAGTCTACCAAGTTGATTTTTATGTAACTTTTAAATAATGCATATACGGGGTAGCACGGTGGCGCAGCAGGTAGTGCACGTGCCTCACAGCAAGAAGGTTCGGACAGTGGCCTTTCTGTGTGAAGTTTGCCTGTTCTCCCCGTGCATTCGTGGGTTCTCTCAGGGCACTCTGGATTCCTCACACAGACCAAAAACATGCTCATTAGGTTAATACGTGACTCTAAATTGCCCTTAGGTATGAGTATGAGTGTGAATGGTTGTCTATCTCTCTGTGTGGCCCTGCGATTGACTGGCGACCGGTTCAGGGTATACCCCTCCTCTCGCCCACTGACAGCTGGCAGCTCTGCCCCCCCCCCCCCCGACCCGAAAGGGATAAAGTGGTATAGAAAATAATGAATGAATGAATGAATTACGCATCTATATGATGTAGTGGTAGCAGTTGGTGTGAATATGAGGTACAGCTATGAAACAATGAAACTGCTTTCAAGAGGATAAAACCTTATGGTTCACTGTCACACTAAATGTTTATGTCAAAGGGGACATAGCATTCAGTTATGTAACAAGCATTTAAATTTGCCTCTACCTGAGTATCCCCAACCCCCAGCTTGAGAAGTTTCTTCGCAAAGTGCTGTCATTATTGTTTTCATTGTTACTGAGAGATCAGGGTGCACCATGTTTGGACCCAAAACCTATCAAAACCTATCACTGACAGCCACATATATCTTCACATATAGGCTACCAGCTTCGGAGGACCAAAGAGCCCAGTGGCTTATTTTCATTTTTGATGAGAATGCACCAGCTACAGTTGGCAAAACCCTGTGTGTGTGTGTTCCATTCCCTTCATGTCCGACTGATTCTTCAAATTTGGTCACTTCAACACAGGACTGGCAAGTAGACTTTTCTGAATCCGATATGATAGCAACAATCCGTAACCAAACCTGATAATGGAAATCTGAGTATTTTAATGCCATGCTCATTGCTACAAGCAGCAGGGGGGAAGTGAACCAGAAGTAACCTCACATTTTCATCATTGTTCATGTTACTTGTTGAAAGTCTGAAGGGTAAATATTACTACATTAGTCAGAAGAAGCTTACTAATGTATGGATATATGGCTGGATACAATCAGTCTTTTTCCCACCCCATTACCCCTCCGTTTCATCTAACGTTAGCCTGGAGGGTAGACTAAGTTGTGCCTGTGTCCCACTGCGGTGACGAAGCCAAGATTAGCATGTTGTGCTTTAGCTCTAGTGTTTAGGGGAAACAAACATAATTTTTATCTGGTAACCGACATGAATTTGTGGTTGATCTGTGTTCAGGATTGTAATGTGGAGTCCCTGTTATATGTCACTGTGTTGGCCATGGTTAAAATTAATACAGATCCAATAAAGATGCCAATGGCTAATGTTTTCAGAAGTTCTTAACATGCACTGGCACTCAGAATGTTCATTGTCTTGGGCATTCTGTATGTCTTCGCAGAATCTTGGTGCCATTTGTATGTGACATGCAGTACAACAGTACAACAATATTTGGCTGCTGTTTTGTTCAGTCTCAACAAAAATGTCAAGTAAATGTGTGCTTAACTTTAAAGCAAAGCCTTAACAAAAACAAGTGCAATTCAATCAGTAAGTCGCCATCAATTAAAGACATTATTTCTATGAAAATTAGAGTTGTGCTGTGACACCCAACCCTTAACACTCATAGCCATACCTCTTATAGCTGTAGCAGTGTGTGTGGGTGAATACAAATACCTGTACTGCATTCTGGTCAGTCCTCAGCTCTTTTTTTGAATTTCCCTCACTCATTTCCATCTCATGTTGAAAGAAATGTTTGTTTCAATCTGGATGACAACAGTATAGTGTGTGTGCAAACTCAAAAGCAATAAAATTGAGAAATGCAGCTCACTCAGAACTTTACCCCATCGCCTGCACACTGAAACCACATGAGAACTCACAAGCTCAATTTAATACTCTTACTCCAGTACAACTGGCTGCTTATGCACCTCAATAAATTTGATTCTGTTGCTATGTCTGATATGAGCCATTGTCTCTTTCATTCTTCCACTACCACGCACTACCATATTAAAGTGATTCTCTTTTTAAAGGCAGGCTTGATATACTAACCATTTTAACTGGATATGGTCTCCTTCAGGGTGACAATAATACATGCTGTTTCAAGTGTTAAAATATCCAAGAAACTATATGCCATTTTTGACTGACCTGGATAGAAAATAGGAAAACTTTAAGTTGGAGTTACAGAAAAACAAGTTGCAGCTTTATTTGGAGTGAGAACTTGTACCATCTCCAAACTGCAGGCCAAGTTTCACACAACAGGGTATGTCTGAGACAGGCCTCGAGGTAGGCACTCCAAGAAGACAACATACCAAGAAGTCTGTTTCCTTATCCTGTCAGCACTTAGGAACCCTTAGGACAATCCAAAACAGACTGCACACAATAAATCTCCAGTCCCACATGGCTCCCAGGAGGCCTGCCATGACTGCCTTTCACTGTCAGGCCCGTTTGTGCTGTTGTCTGCAAAATAAACACTGAAACCTGGACGTGTGGAGGAATGATTTGTTCCATGATGAGCAGTGTTTATTTTTACAGCACTTTGTAATTTAGTTTTAGTTATAGTCGTTTGCCTAAAATTTGTTTTAGTCAATTCATAATTTAGTCATCTAAAATGTTTTCATTTTAGTCTAGTTTTACTTGATGGAATTTCACATTTTAGTCAACAGAATCGACTGTAAAATTAGTTGACTAACATATAAAGTGTATAGTGTAAGGCTTTTTCTATGTTTCCTTGAATTTCTGGAGTCGTGTCTTAAATTAAACATCTAATAACCCTTTACTGAATGCTAGAAAAGTTTGAAAGTTTCACCTTTGAATGAAATGCAATCACCTTTATTTATGCAACCTATCAGAGCGTTTCAATCACAATACCAGAATTGACCAAAAACAGTAAACCTGCTCTATCTGAATAGAAAATTCAAAAAGAAAGTTGAGCTCTGATTGGATCGCTCCACAACTCATCCCACCACCACAGAGCTAAGACAGTTGTGACTGGTTGTCCTTCTTAACTCATCAAACCTTTCCATACAACCAAAGTAGCTGTGACTGGATATATTCCTAACTCGTCCCTACTTTCTACATGAGAAAAAAATGAGGTCTGATCGGATTAAGTCCCTGTCAAACATTTTCATCTAGTTTTTACTTGTTGAAAACGTCAGTTAATTCAGTTTATGTTTTGCTCCATGTGCACTTTTTTTTAGCAGTTACTGTCTAGTTTTTGTTAGAGGAAAAAGTTGTTGACAAAAACTTTGACGGAAATAGTCAATAAAATTAACACTGATGATGAGGCCAGATTCTGCCTAAAGAAGTTGGACCATACAGTCAAGGTGTGGTGAGATGAGGAGAATGCTATGCTGATTGCTACCCTGAAAGAATATTATACTTTGGTGGAGGCACTGTGATGGTGTGGGCATCTCCCTCACTGGAAAATCAAGGCTTGTTATTGGAGGCAGTCTCAATGAAGAGAGATATTGAGATGTTGTTCTCCAACAAGTGTCCATCCCATCTTTCCACAGTCTGTGGACAAACTCTCATCCCCTCAGAGCAGGGTTTATCAGAGCTTTATGGTGCATTCCAGTTGTAGCTGGAAGTCGGAATTTACGAGTTCCAAGTAGGAAACTGCAACTGAAACGCCTCCTGAGATCATAATTTCCTACTGGGAAACCTCACCTCTGCTAAGTTGACAATCAAAGATGGCTGCCATTAGTGGCAAAAGTTATTAAGCTCTTGTAATAATCCATTTATTAGCACTTTTGTCTATTGTGTCTCACACTAAATCAGCCGTATACATAGTATTGTTCAACTCATATTTACAGAAATGCTGCCTTAGTGATATTTACATTCTTCATGTGGTATTTGTGAACTACAATGCAGGGCGAGCTAACAATGGCTAACACAATGGCTAACAATAGTCTGGTAGATCGAACTGGAATGCTTATAGGTCGGAGATGATGTCATTCCCACTTCCCTCTTCCCAGTTCCGACGTTCATTACAACAGAAATTCTAAGTTGATAGGATAGAATGGTGTGCCCGCAGTCCTGACCTTAACCCCAGTGAGCCTCATCGGGATCAGTCTTGCCAGAGTGACCAATACATCCATGTTGGCTGGCTTGAGACAAATGCTGGTTGAAGAAAAGTATGGCACTCCACAGCAATGTGTGACCAGGCTGGTGACCAGCATGAAGAGGTGTCAGGCTGTTGTAGCTGTATATGGTCCTTTAACACGCTACTGAGGCTCCACTTTGTGAAATAAATTGCTTAGTTGCCAATATGTCTTCAGACTTAAATCATTCAATCCACCAAACTATACCAAACAAGAGTCAATCACATAATAAGTTTAGATTAGGCAGAGATTTGGCAGACACATCTACAGGTCTCCTGTTTATCCCACAAATGCATGTTCTTTATAATTGTCAGGGTTTCCAATTTTAGCCAAGATTGAAACTGAATAAATTGTTCAATGAGATTGTGTCTTTCATTTTTAGTGTGTTACACAACCTACATGCTAAAGTAATCAATAGTTTTTGTGATCAGTGATCATATCAGTTAACAATTGAACAATTCATTTTAAGTCTTCACCAGATATCGCTGTCTTTGTTTTTGCTGCCTCTAATCACCATAAAGACATACATACAACAGATACACATACTCGTAGCACAATGATCACAAAGGAGATGACAACCCTTGTTCTCACATTTCTCTCTGTTTGGATCATCATTTTGAGAGTTTTGTGTCAGCTGCTTTAAAGCCCACACTTCTCTTGTGACTACTTTGTCACTGTTCCTCTATCAATCATTCAGTCAGAAAAGGAGAACTCTCACTTTTTTATGTTCATCTTCACTCTCCAAAATCCTAAGTTCTATTGAAATCTGCTCCTCAATCTCCTCTCCTGATCTATGGTGAGGAAAACATAAAATACCGTCAAAGAGGAGGGTGGCGAAATAATACAGATATTTTGTTTTTCGCATGATTTCCAAATTCTTTGTTTTTAGATGGAAATTGTGAAATTTAAAACCAATACCACATTTTGACCTATGCAACAAAAAGACATCTGTGTCCATGTGTCTGATTATGTGCCTGTCTCTGCTTTAGCTGTGGAATTGCATACCCATTTCCATTTTTGTTAACACAGGATTAGCAAAAAACAGTTATTATTGTAACATGCTGTGGGGTAGTGCTTAATGTAACAGAAAGAACCAGAAGGTAAAATTGTATTCTTTTAAATCAATATGAAATGCTTTTCCTATATACTTCAAAGTATGTCCAACTGAATTTGCATTGTTAGGAATGTATTTACTCTTTGCAGAATTTCTCCTCATTGTGACTTGATAACCCCTATGTTTGGGAGATCAGTGCAGTCTGTCTCAGTCTAACAATGTTTTACACTGTGTATATATGGCTTATTATTGTGCCAGCATAAGCAGTTAGATAGTATGCCCATATTACCAGGAAGATATGTGTGCTATTCAGTGGCTGCATCTTCCTGCTCACACAATTTTTTTTCTCCATAGTTTGCACCCAAATAATTTATTAAAATTTTAGGAAGAACCACAGTATTTGTTTCCACAAAGGATCTTATAGATTGCACAACTGACCATGGAAACCTGCAGAATCAAAACACTCCATTTTTCATTTTACTGTCTATTTTGGCTGAGGTATATGGGCAACTTGTGGAAAAAAAAACAGGCAAGTCTCCCATTAAAGATTTCAGTAAGACTCTTGGCATCTCTAACCTGATAACACAAGTACTGACACAAAAGCACACACGTACTGCTGCCATCACCCAAGTCAGATGCATCCAGTGTGAAGTGGCTGTGAGACAATTTAAGTATATCACATCGGCTTAATACATTTTCAAGGTGGGCTTGTCCATGGTGGGCTTGTTTTAGTTCAAACGTTTTGCACAAAAGAGGACTGAGCCACAAACTTGGTTAACGAGACAGTTGGAAGAACTGCAGTCTTAGGCCTTCAAGTAACTGAAGCACATTCAAGAGCTTTTTTTTTTCTTTTTCTTGTATCTTGTATACCCGAAAGGTTTTCAAAGAATGTTTCATTATTTATAACTTCGGGCAATTACTTGTTTTGTTGAACAGGCAAACTGCTCAACATCGCTTTAGGGGAGAAATTAATCGCACATTCAGTCATGACTAAAACACTAAGAAACGTACACATCCTTGTTGAAATTCAAGCTTTGATTCAATGTACAGAGACAAGGGTTGTATTGGTCAGAAAACAGGTTTGTTTTAGGGAGAGAAAAGGTTTTAATTGTAATGCAATACAGTGTACCAATATGCCACAAAGGACTTGGAACATTTTCTAAATCTTTGACCAATCATCCTTCAACACGAGTTTTGTTGATCGCCCACTAAATTCCTGCATAACAGTGAGAATAATTGTGATGATATTCCTGTCAGGTTCTCTGGTGTGTGGCAGTTATTCAGGGTTTACCAAAATGTGAGGAAGATGACAGAGCAAGGTACAAAAAAACTCATGTGTTGCTTTGATTTAATACAAAAGTATACAGAACACAACATTTCTTCATTTTTTTCCAGCCGTTCGTTAAACTTCCAACAAAACACAGTAAAGCAAAAAAGAAAGATTCACATTGTTCCATTCAAATCTATTTTTGATAATTGTTGAAAAAAGAAGTTGTAGAGCAATGCAGAGTTCTGAGGAAGGTCTGAGCTGCATTTACCACAACAAGCACATGCTTTGGCTTAGGTCACGTCTTTGGTGCATTCCAGTTGTAGTCAGAATTAGGAATTTCTGGGTTCCGAGTAGGAAACTGCAACTGGAACGTCCCCCGAAGTCGGAATTTCCTACTGGGAACTCGGTGAAACCTCGCCACCCCCGAGTTGACAATCGAAGATGGATGCCCCCAGTGTGAACAGTTATTTAGCTCCTGTAATAATCCATTTATTTGCACTTCTGACTGGGGTGTGTCGCTCTAGATCAGCTGTATACATAGTATTGTTAGACATATTTACAAAATTGCTGCCATAGTGATAAGCACATTCTTCATGCAACAACGCAAGGCATGCTAACAACAGCTAACAATAGCCTGGTAGATCGGCATGTTTTTTTCGACTTCAACTGGAACGCCAGTAAGTCAGAGATGATGTCACTCCCATTTCCGAGGTTACTGGAGCGCAGCATTACGACAGTCGGCGCGCGTGCTCATGGGTAGCAGAGTCTTTATTTCGCCGGTAATAGATTGTCCTACATAGCACCTTTAACAACTGCACATCATGTGAATTGTTGAGATTTAAATGGCCTCTCTTTTAGAATAACTTGAAGAATTTTAATAATTCTAAATGCTTATACCATGTCAAAGAATTTACTAACTAATGGCATCTCTGGTCTTACCTTCACTGAACCAAGCATTTGAAGAGTCTAAGGTTTCTAAATCCACTCCCTGCTGCTTTTCCACACATACTGAGGCAGCCCCAGCCTGCTAATTAAAGGCAGGTGATTACATTTTCAGCACACTTCAGCAGGAACTGACCTAATTCAACACCCTTTCATATACAGCTGTGCTTCATAATGGAACAAAAACACAAGTCAAGTAAAACAAATGAGAGGGCTGGGTTGGTAATTTTAAGAAAGTTAATTTTGACATTAATTAATCATTCCAAATTGTTTTTTTTTATGTTTTCTTTCCCTTCATGATTCTTTTACATTTTTCCCGATCTTTTAAAATTTGAGTTAAAGGTGTAGTCAGCGATCTTCTAATCTTCTAATCTAATGCAGTATTTGTCAAATTCACCGTATTTCTCCTCTCCATCCACAAGATGTCACCACTGACATCATGTTGAAAAAAAAGTCAGATTTCAATACACAGCCTTGGCTCTGAAGTTCAGCAGGTAAATACTGTGGCTCGGGCCGAGTTACCAAAACAGAGTACACCCCCCCACATCCAGGGGGCGATCATACTCATGTGCAGATCAGACAGAGGGGGGAGGGGGAGTCGTAGGTTGCGTAGTCTGCGCAGTTAGCGTAAGAGAGAGATACAATATGTGCAGTAGCAATGGCTGAAAAACAGCCCAAAAGAAAAAGTTCAGAGGAGCAGAAAGTGAAAAAGAAGGACTATGACCATGAAAGAGCGAAGACCCGGGTCAACATTGATGTTGCTTTCCCACGGTGGAGGGAACTCCGCGAACTGAAAGACCTGAAAACGGACGCGGATGTCGCCGTCTTTCTACTGGATAGGTAAGCAACATTAGCTGTGTGGTGCTTTGTGGACATTCATCTTATTGTCTAATCTGCCAGAATGTACTGTTGTTGTGATGTTACCAATATTGTCAGTCGAGTTGTTTGACGAGTCGGGGTTATCTTAGCTACGTTGGTCAGCTACGCAGTTTCTACGGCCGTTTCCATGACGATGCACATCCATCAGCTTTTGGGGGTGGAGCGAGGGGTGAGGTATGAAGGGAGAGGCGGGTCTAAATTTGTTTATAAACAACCTCTCCACTCGTTTTCTCCAACATCGCTGACTACACCTTTAATAATGCTTGTGGAAGAGATTTCCTGTTTTGTTCATTTTGGCAATAGGACTATGTCTAACTTTTCTGAATCAACATCTTGTTAAGACGTTTATCATTGCCAAAAAGACATTCACTTGACAAACATTTACAGCTTCAATTCAAACAAGAGAGACTTCAATTTGAGTAAGAATACATAATAACTGTCTTTTATTTTATTTTATTCTATTTTTTAGCAGTGTTTCTTCATCTGTAAGACTCCATAATGTCTTTCTGTATTTGAAGGGGTAGTGAAGCTAAAAGCAGAACCTCATACCCTGTTGGAGTCAGCAGTGATGATAAAGAAAACAAGATTAAGTGAGGGTCTTCCTTCTGAGCAGCTTGACCCAGACACTGGTGAGATGACTCGTGGTGTTGATGAGCCATGGTAGATAAGATGAGGTATTGGAGCTGGAGGTGCTTGGGGTGGAAGAGGGTAGCAAAACTCACTGTGCAGTGACTGTGGTGGAGAAGAAACTAAAATTAGCAATGTGAAGGCAGCAGAATGAGTGGCCAAACAAGTCTTGGCAGAATCAGTTTGGTTCAGTGCTTTTGTGAGTCAATGCCCCTAATCAAGACAGAGAGAATGAAAGAAAAAAAATGGATGAATACACAACACTCTTTCTGCGTGAACTTGTGCTTTAAGCTCCATTAGCTAGAGACTAAAAGGTTACCATCATTTTGAAACTGACTCTGCTCGGGTCGACCTTTGTTCTTCATTTATTTCATTCACGCAGTGTTCTGCAGGTGGTGGAAAAGCCCTCAGTCCTTCATAAAACCTCTCTTAACACCAATAACTCAGATGACCTGACAAACTTTTTTCTGAATAGAACACTTAGATCTGCAATAAGTCATAAAACATTTGCAAACTGTCAGCCACCACCACTTTTTACACCATAACATGAAGGTGGATGTCAACAAGAAAGGTTAGAGCAAAAGCCTGAGACACAGAGTAAAGAAAGATGAGAGAGAGGATGAAAAAAAAAAATCAAAACTATAAAAAAAGAAGAAAAAGATAGAAGCAAGAAAAAAAGACATGAACAAGAACAAGTGTAGAGAGCAGAGCAGGATCAACAATCAAAAGTCCCACCAATCAGATTTTGGGTGCCAGCCCCCCTAATTGAAAACCTAGTTCTAAACAACCTGTCTCATACTTCCCCCTCAGAGTTAACTGTGAATCATCAGATGTGCTCTAGATGGGGTTTAAACTTCAACTGTGTCAACAGTTTAACATTTGTAGAAAGGCTAAATAGCAGAAATAGTTTTACTACACTTTGATAATAAATGGGTGCATTGGATGTCATTGTTGAGTAAAAGTAGGCTTGATTGTTTTTCCAAAAGACTGAGTTGGGAACTGGAGGGTGGCTTGAACAAATCCCAACTGAACGAAGTTTCCAAGTTCGTTTGGTAGCTGGAGAGGTACCAGCTGACTTCCTGGACACTGCTGAAGTATCCTTGCATAAGCCAAACCTCCTTGGTAGCACTTTTTTGAGGGCAGCAAGCCATCTCTGTGACATCTCTGGATTATTGCATTGTAGTGGGACCTGTTCAATCATTTTAGCCTATGGGCTCTAATTCCTAGACTAGGCACAGGCGTGGCACACCTGCCCTGCGCCGTGCCTGTGCCACATTAATGGGGTGTGTCCAGGGCAGTTTGCTGTTTTCATGCAGGGCACAGTCTGGCGCAGCCTCAAGTCTCCATCCCTCCGGGCGCATGTGTCAAAAAGGGGGGTGAAAAGGTGTGAGTGGGTTTAACACAGCCAAGTGTAATCTTCACCAATCAGATAAATGCCTCTCCTTGCCTTTAAATGCTGCAAGTGAGGCACAGTGACAATTTCAATCTCTCCTCCATTGACTCCAGCCACAGTGGGCTGGCAGATCATTCGTCCTCCCCTGGTTCGGGGATTCAGGTTCTCTTCAGGCTCCCTCCTTCCTTTTCCAACCAGCAGTCCAAAGCTTGCGATGAGGAAGAGGAAAAAGACATGTTTGGATAAAATTAATTTTACTCATGAATGATTTTGTACATTTTTAATGTAACTGAGTAAATTGTAGCCAAAACATGTATACATGGTAGGAATATAGGCACATTTAAGGACCGAGCTGTGCAGCCAGGTGGTCTCTCCTCTACCCTGTGTGCTCTGCTGCTCTCCCTGCTGTTACATCACATGCAGTTCGGCCACTATCCATCTTAAGTCCTATAATGTCTGATCAAGCGGCAAAGTGGCATCCATGGTGTGAGGCTATGTTGTGTGGCAAACAACATGCAACAAAGAATGCAATGACATTTTAGATACCTGCCTTTGAGGTTTTGGTGACGTGTGCGCACTGTGTGCCTGTCAGCCAAATTACCACTCCCCCGGATGCGCTTCGTTGTCGCCGAGAATAGACCAGGTTGGAGCTGGCGAGCTTTCAGCACACATTCCAGGCAGTCTGTCGGCACCTCCTCCTGGTGTGCCACCACCCCCATCTCGGTGCAGCCGCTTTACCAAATTGCCAAATTGGCTGCGCAAGGTGGTGTGCCAGACAAAATTGCCACTACATCAGGCTCCACCACCCTGCACCAGGAAAACTAGGGCCCTTTGTGTGTATCGTGGTTCCACACCAAAGTGTCTTTTCCATTAGAGGTAAAGTACATCTTTTTCCTCTTATGTGGACTTGATTTTACCATCTGCACTAGCTCGAAGGCTCTGTATAAATTGTTGTGTGTTTGTATTTTGAAGTTTCATATTGTAAATAATGTCCTCTGGGTCAGGCCTGTCTTTGAGGCGCTCTTGGCTGTTCCATTGTTCCTTACAGAGTACTAAATCTGATGCTGTGAGTAGTACTTAAATTAAATCCTAGCTTTTCACTTGTTTTATGATCTTTTCATCCTCATTTTAAAACCCTTTTGATCACTGTTGATCACTTAAATCTGCTAGTGTGTGTGCAAGACCTTAAACTCACAAAAGGAAATCGGCTAGTGGTTTTGCACCATGCTGTAATCCTTATCCATAACACCCCATAATTACTGTTGGTAATGGAATGTAATCACTTAGGCTAATAACTAATACAGAAAATTGATCCAGGAGTGCATAATGGATATGGACTGCACTTTTGGGTTTCAGAGCATGTGCAGGCACTTACAGACAAATAAGTGTGCAGTGCGTTTGACATGTTTTAATTGTGAGACCATTACCAAACATTTCTGACCCAGCTTCAGTGTTAACGATCCTGAGAAACTGGGCCCAACAAACTACAGTCCAATTTAAGTGAAGCTATTGAATTAAAGCATCTTAAGGGACATTTATACCCACTGGTGTTACTGCCTGAATGAGTTTGGCAAAAGAGAAAGTTTTTATTTTCTTCATATATTGTACCATCTTGTATGTAACTGTGTATTTTGTGCACTTTTAGTTGTTTTTGGTCCCTGTTTAATCCTGTGGTGTAAATATCTGCTTGAAAGTTTGTCTACACATGGCAATTACTTAGATCATTGGAGCTTCTTTTCAGACAAGTACACTCGCATACAGATACATGGACTGGTATCTGTCCTTAAGTTCAGAATATCCCCCCTTTGCTCCTGACCAGTCCTCATTTTCAGAAAAACACAGTACTGGGCACAACCAGGAGAGCATGATCATTTGTTGTTTAAACAGCTCAGTGTTGGGTGTATTAGTGACACCTGGACCAGACAGAAATTAGGGAAGACACCTATTCTTCATGCCAAAACATAGGCTGTGCAGACAATAAGGCCCAAGGTTTGGACATGGTCTATTCTCCCTCACATTCAAGGGCTTTAGAGAGGTAGCAGTAGAAGTAAAGGGCTAGAAAGTGATTTTAACAAACCTATGAAACCTTCTAGATGGTATGTCAGTACAGTTGCATTTCTAAAGTGTGTTAACTTCACAAATTTTAGTACTTGTAAAACAATTTGCAATCAACCATTTATGATGTTTTAGTTCATCTCGGAATGGGATGCATATTAACCAGCATAAGCTTCAAGAGCTTAAACAACTGTGGTCAAACTGTAGTCAAAGCTTTTAGCTAGTTTGTTCCATAAGAAAAAAAAAAATGAAGTAGACCCAGAAAGAAAATAGAAAATGTCAGATGGAGAAATCCATGGTGGAGATAAAGACTGGGAAATGGAGGAAACTATCAGGGACAGAGTGGTAGCAGGGGGGAGGATGAATAGAGTTGGTGTCAGTTAGAGTTGATGTATAGATGAGAGGGTGATGAGAGTAAGCTGGCTTCTCTCTCTGTGCTATAGTTATGTCCTGGTTCAAAACATCACTCATTTTAATGGTGCACAGCCACAAGAGGAGAGAGAAAGAAAGAGGACAAGACCTGCATGATCAACCCCAAGCACACAACAATGATGTATACAGATAACACATTATAAAGATGTAAACATAGACGAGCTAAAAGCTTGTAGGAAGCACACAGTCTACACTGCGGTTGAGGCTAAGGGATCTTCAGTTTGATAAAAAAAGAAGTGAGAGAATAAAGTGGTAGAGGGAGAAAATGTGGGTAATTGACACATTAGAACCCATGTGGAATTCAGTAAATGAAGCAAATAGTAATTTAACAGTTTTGCTATGTCTTCTTTGCCCTTTATTCACTATCACCTGGCAGTTGGATTGGAGCAAGAAGCATAAAAAGAAACCCGGGAGTGGCACTTTTGTTGTGAATAAAATGGGAACATGACAGAGGATTAAGTGAGAAATATGGTCACCTATCACAGACAGAAATTGTATTTCAGCTCCACCACCCACACACCTCTTACCACGGTTAAGTGGATCAGTATTTTTTTTCTCTTTTTGGAGGAATACTCCAGTTCACACAGACATGTGTCTATTTGTTATGTAAAATCTTACTTTGCCAGAGGTTTAAATCCTATTGAATTCTCAACCCTTTAGAGCAATTAGAGCAACAAAATAAATCTCTCAACAAGTGACCAGGTTCATGAAACTTCAGAATAGAAGCAATCTGTGTGAACAAGGGGAGTTTCTAAAAATTAACCAACTACAATTGCAGACGTCACAAATATTTGGCCGTGTCGTTGGTTCCAACTCCAGGGGTTTAAATCCTATTGAATTCTTAACCCTTTAGAGCAATGATCATCAACTGGCAGCCCGGGGGCACATAAGGGCCCACATTAATCAGAGAGCATAAAGGAAGATCTGGGATGGACGAGGGTTAGGTATGCAGTCTGATACATTTAGGCAATGGCAGCATAAGCGGGGTACACACATAACAGGATGTTTTCGTCCCACTTCCCGACCACTCCAACAAACACCATATTGTTTTGTGTTTTATAAGATTATTCAATAAGATTACCCTGTGGTCTGAGGTGTGTTAAGAGTGAATTTGTCGCAATAACTGGCTCTGAAAAGGACAGGGGCTGAAAATTGTTTTATATATAATATTAAACTTGTCCAAACTCCCAAGTCAAGACTCTTTGACTTGGGACGTGGAATGAAACCTAACAAAATGTTCACATAGTCACCAGGATTGCATTCTTTTTTTAGTTCCTGATTTTCCATCAAAAATATTCCAAGGACAACCATCATTCCCTTTTCTTGTGTGTTCTCTGCCATGCTGCGTGTCGTGTTTTCGTGTTGTTGCCACAAATAATGTTTATGGTTGTTGCTATGCTTCTTTTTCTTCATTATTGTTGGATCATGTTTGATCAGGGGAGATTCTGTTTTGGAGGACTATATACTAGACACGTGGTTAGACAGAATGTTATGTGAGTGGTGTGATGTGTTGAGATTATCGAAGCACACCACACATAATACAATCAAAACTGTTAATTGCCTGAATTTTTATCTTCATGTGTGAGGTCTCAACGGATTAAAAAAATCTCTTCAGCTTTAGAAAATCCTTATGCGTGTACCCCACATTAGAAGCAATCGCAGTGTCAGGCTAGCTTTGGATCAGATGTTAAACGATAGAATGCTGGCATGTTAGACATCTTGACCCTTGTTCTACCACAACTAACGCTACCCTTCATTCACTAAAAAACTAAGGAGCATTAGATCAAATGTTCAGCACTTTACAGCATGCTAACTGCTGTTTATTTCTCTGATTTAGCTACATTCCCTATCTTCTGACACGTGGTGGGAAGGAGGGGTTGACTTTTCATTTGATTAACCCAAGGTCAGCTAATGTAGACAGCACATGTTGTATTGTGGGTCCGGCTGAAATGTAACACCAGGAAGCTGTTGACATGGAACATATTGACCATATATGCCTGAGGTTAGAGGACACTTTGTTGTTACATGTTATATTCTCTTTGTCTGGGTACAGACAAGTGATCACATGAAACTGATGTTTTTTTTAAAATTATTTACACCGATAAGTTCCTTTTCGGCAGGGCATCTATTTGCTTCATTTCCCATCTGCCTTTAAACAGTCTTACCCCAGGAGACTGCAGGTACTTTCATTTGTCAGAAATGTACCTACTGAGAGCAAAACTTTTAAAAATAGTTATTTATCCACAAAAATAAAATCTGGTTTCTCACTCTACCATCACATTGATGCAAAGGCTTGTAAGGGGTCTGCTACATGTTGGGATCTTGTGAAGCAATGTATGTGGCTTATTTTGCACCACAGTGATTTTTTCTGTTGCCATAAACACCCTCTCAAGCGAAGACAGGAATATTGGTCTGAAATGTGATGTTGGCATGCAGGGCGAGAGTTAGAGATTCAAGAATACATACCCACAAGGTTGCCAACCCTCCCGATTTTCCCGGGAGAGTCCCGAATTTCAGTTCCCCTCCCGAAAATCTCCCGGGCCCACAATTCTCACGAATTTCTCCGGATTTTCCACCCGGACAACAATATTGCTACACCATCCTTCTCTTCTGACTGGGCGCCGTTTCTGGCCGGACATTAATAACGGTTACACCTCGGCTCGAAGTCAAGCACGGCAAACAGAACAGAAGAAGAAGAAGAAGAAGCAGAAGAAGAAATGAGTAAGAAGAGAAAGTACTCGTGTAAATTCCAGAATGAATGGAAAAGAGAATTCCCGTTTATCCGGGACAGCGCGAAGGGGACGGGATATGCTGCATGCACATTTTGTATGTACAATGTATGCCTTTTTTGTTTGTATTTTTATTTATTGAGCATACATTGCATAGATTAACCGCCAATCTATGCAATGTATGCCTTTTTTTTGGTTTTATTTATTTATTTAATTAAGACATTTTTTTATTTACCATCTTTTGCATGGGTACTGTGGATATCTATTAAATTTGCTATGTGACTTTACTTTGTTACTGTGGACTGTTATTTTCTTTGTCCAATAAATGAACTCTGTGAAATTCACGTATTTCATTGTTCTTGTTTTGTTTGCACACACACCCCCCACCCCCCTTTGAAAATCTCCCTAATTCTGAGGTCTCAAGGTTGGCAAGTATGCATACCCATGCGATTCTTTTAATCTAAACTTGATACTGATTTATCCAACAAAAGTGATGCAACATCTCTTTATTATTAATAAATGTAAGTTATAAGTTTTCAATGTGTCAAGCAGGCCTCCCCAGAGGATGGATGGGAGGACTTCAGGGGAAAACTGAAATGAAATGAAAACCAGTGTAAAATGTTTGCTCATCACAACTCTGCTGTTTATGCAGCACAAGTGAAAAAAGCACCTTCAATACAATTTCTATATTTTTGATTAAACATATTTAGATCTAAAAAACACTTTTTAGGGTAAGGGTAGCTAACAGAGAAAGATCACCTTTACACACTTTGAAAACCTCTGGTATGAAAAGATAAGAGTTGATGTTGAACCAAAACATTTGAAATTTTATTCAGTTCTTGCAAACTTAAAAATGAGCCTTGCTGACCGTGTATTTTTATTCGGTATTGTCACATGATGTTCTGAAGCTTCAGTAAAAATCCATGAAGCATTGCATGAAAAAATCTCTACACCAGTGTACAGAGTTTGAGAAGTTTGTGGAAACAAGCACACAACAAGACCACCAGACACATATGGCCTTTTTCCACTAGCACGCCTTGGCCCTACTCTACTCAGCCCTACTCGATTTGCAGCGTGTTTCCACTAGCCTGGTACCTCCTAAAACAAGCTAGTTTTAGTACCTACTACGCTCTGGTTCCAAGCAAGCAGAGTCAATACTAAAAGATGACGTCACTGACTGCCGGCTACTGATTGGTCAGACAATGTCGTCATCGATGAGTCATGAGCGCGACGAGCTAGCATGCTAGTGGTAGCTACCGTTAGCTTACCCTCATACATCTTTTCTTTGCAGCTCGATTGCTCTCGTCCTCGGCTTCATTCTGTTGTATAGCTTCCAAAACTCTCCTGTGCTTCTCAAGGAGTATTTCTTCTTGCCACCTGCAGCCTTCTTCTGCTTTCCTTTTTTACTCGGTTTGTGACAAAAAGCCACAGATTGTTGTGACGCGCTCAAAATGACGTAACCGCAGTGCCGCTCACCCCGTTGGGCAGCCAACTGGGGCTAATGAAAAAGCAGCACAAGGCGAGTAGAGTAGAGCCGGGTAGAGCCGAGTAGAGTAGGGCTAGTGGAAAAGAGCCAATACAGTACTCACATACATACATTTGAACACACTAACACAAAGACACATGCATGCACAGGAGTCAGGGAGAAACAATCTGTCTGAATTAATAAGACACCAGGTTAATGATGCCAGATACTGCTGTCTGTTGGAGGATGGTCCATAAATAAGTGGAGACGTGTGTGGCTGCTGGTAGGCACCTGGATAAAGTGACAGTAAGTGTGAGAAATAGCTGGAGCTTTGATGGCTCCATCAGGTCTCTGTCCCCCTCTCTCTGTAGAGAACAGACTCCTGTATCAACCAAAATCATTTGCTAAGGCTATGGGGATCATGTTCAAAATTATCAGGTTTCCACAGATCTCAACAGTAAATTTCCAGTATATTGTAATTAGGCTTTTGTAGTTCTTGGTGGGTAAATATTTGTAAGATAGCAGTGTTCTATTTTGACATGCCTACTGTAAATACACAGGAAGTTACCAGAAGTTGCAATGATAGTAGAGAATGGATGTTTTATTACAAGTGACTACAGTGACCACTAATCATTAACATACTGTCATGTCACAGTAAAACTGGGATTATACAATCCTGCATATTTTGTTTACAGGTTCAGAAGAAATACAGTAAAGCATCATAAATTCACAGTAAATTGTTGCAAGCCCACAGTAATCTCTCGTTATTTACAGTATGGCAATGTGACTTTACAACACTTAATGTTACAGTAATATTATCCCAGGGTCACTGTAACATTACAGTTAAGTGTGTAAAATCATGTTATTATATGGTAAAATGCTTGTATCGTACCATTGATTCACAACACATTACTGTGATGTTGCAACACTAATTTTACATGATTTGTGCAAGGGTTGAGATGAAAGGAGAATTTATTCAATTCTTTTATTTTTGTTTCTGTGATTAACTATACTGTGAAAGAATCATAATGATTAGAAAGTAATTTACTTTAAATTTTCAGTGGCAATTTCAAAACTGTGCCCATCATCATTTTACACCTTAAAGTGATGTGATCAAAGTTTTGTGAGCTTGTGATGTAGTAATAGCATTTAAAATAGCAAATCAAAATTCAGATTTTCATTACATTATTTTAAAACAGTAGTTTCCAGCATTACAAAATGAAATCAGTAAAAACTCTTGACTTTTAGTATTTCTATTCTCTGTCTCTCACCCCAGCCTTCTTCTTTTTAAAAAACATCCTCTGTTCTTCTCTTCAGTCCCATCCTCTAGTCTCTGTATGATTATATTATTGATTTGTTGATTGTGGTAAGCTGAGTCAGGATCAATAGTTGCCAGAAGAAGAGGATCTCTGTAATGTCTTTACTGCCTGAAGAGGATCGAGGCAGACAGACAGGCAGAGATGGAAGAAGAGGAAGGGTATAACTCGATGGAAGCGACGGATACGAGTCTTGATAAAAGATAAAGTATAACATTTGTCAGAGGATTGGATAGAAGGTTAAAAGTTCCAACTGAGGAAGCAAGAATGGCCATGAAAACATACAAACTTAAACTGTTCACATTCTCTGCACTCCATGTGAGATCATCAGCTAAGCCTTTTATAGACTTTGAGGTTTGTGCTAAATTAAAGCAATCTGATGTGGGAGTAACCCCCAAATTCCATAAAACGCGAAAGCGCTGCAGTCTTGAATCATACTGAGGAGTACTTCGCTCCCATTCTAGTCTATCAAAGCAATTCCACACGCTGGAGATTCGCTTCAGGTCTATTTTCTGCGTGGCCACTTCAAACCCTTGTAAATCAATGTTGTTGAGAAAGCAGCAGAAAGGAAGTCAACGTGTCGAGTATCCGGAACTTTAAAAATTAATGCAAGAACTCTCAAACATAAATTTCCTCAATAGGTTCTCATCATGTTCCAACCAGAGGAAAAAGCATCAGGTCAACACTTGGAGGGTCCTAGAGGCAGCAAGACACCATGGAGGAAGAAAAGTAACTCGAGAGGTTCAGAAATATATATCGCAAAGCTGTACGGTTAGGGCCAGCAAAGATGTCTTGGCGAAGTGAAGGGAGTGTTGTTTATTTCTTTCCTCAGTCTATAACATGTTTCATTAACATGTGACATTGTTATTCTCACATGAGCTTTTGGGTCTCCAGGGATCAGCCCTTCCCTTTACAGGGCTGTGCATCACTTTCAGTGGGGTTTGACGGTCTGAGAAAGACCACGGCGCTTGGCGGTACTGCACAGTGCTTTCGCTTTATGTGGAATTTGGGGGTAATGCAGCTCATATTTGGAGCGGTTGCTGTGAGTGAGTGGGTTATGTAATATTTTCCACCAAAGACTGTGTGTACATTGTTATTCACTCTAATCCTTAAGTCGTGAGAAAGTCATGTTGGGTGTGTGAATTGTAGTGCAGCTAGATCAGCCAGATCAATGTCTACAGCTTCTTTCTAGCTTGCTGAGGTCCAGTCTACAGCCACTGTGCTCAGCTCACAGCAGGACAGCTCAATCATTGACCTTTAGAGCAGGAAAAGATAGGAGCTATGAGCGTGACAACAGCAGCAAGTGACAAGCTGTACAGCAATTTGCATAAATGCTAACAGCTTCAGTAGCAGTTTTTTTTCAGAGCATTTCTTGATTGAAAGGATATTTCTTCTCCACTTTTAAACAGTTTTGGTGAGGGTTTTTTTCGGTGAAATAGTTCACATTTTGTACTTTATCCTGTGGTAGTAGCGCCCACCTACTACATTGTCCTAATAGTATAAAGTGAATGTGATTGACAGAATGATTCTCCAGTCATCTGCTGTATGTGCTTTTGTAAGCTAAACACAAAGAAAGAAAAGAAAAGAACAACAACTTTCTTTTCCTGAAGTGGTGGTTTGTGAAGCAGCTTTTACTGTAGATAGAGATTTATTTTATAATACTCTTTGCTTTGATTCGAACAAGCTTGTACCAACTTGCACACAGACTGATCACAAGCTGCAGGAGATTCTGCATCATTGTGTTTTAATATGCAAAGCTGTGGTGGGTGATATTTTGATGTAATGTCTAACAGCCCTTTTTTGCATTAATTTCAAATATATTTAACATTCACACTCATTGAGAAGAATCCTTAGCTAATTCTTGTTTCAAAGAAGTGTAGCAATTAAACTAATTTCTGGTCAGTATTTCAAAGTAGAACATGAACTAATTTATTTCCACTTTGTGCTTTAATCTCATTTTGTAAGAGCTGAGGCTTTTGTACACTGAGCCTGTTTTGACCAAATGTGTCACATATTAGGAAAGAAATTAAGATTTATGTTATGGTGTGAGTCATGCTTTTACACTGACCATGGAACTTGCTGTCAAATAACTGTTTCCTAACGGATTTGCTTTTCTCATTTTGAAAGATTTTAAACTATTCAGAGCAGCAGAGTAAACATTTGTAAGCAGGACCCCTTCTCCTTTTTCTTTGCACATATGGCACCGTAGATGCTTTAACTACCTCCAGAGACAGTTCTGATCCCCACTCTTCTGGCACTGTTATTTGTTTTTATTTATTTCAGTGTTCATAGGTTCAAAAGTTCTGGACCCCTTGATACTGAGGGAGTACAGAGATAGTTTGACCATTTGGCTGGCCCTCAAATACTCTTTGTAATAGCTATGAGCCTGAGAGTGGAAACATAATAAAATGCCCAAAAGCCTCAAAAAGTGTTTATCAGCCTTTTGTTTGATTTGGATGTATCTGCAACTGCACCACAATTAACACAAACCCCTTGGTATCATGAGCAGTTAATAATGCTTTGTGCATGTCGAGGCTTCAGATATATATTTTTTTATTAAGTTCAGATAGCCATCTGTTTCGACTCTAATTGCTTAAGAGCATCCATCTGCTGCTTTTGTTGCAGTTTCAAACTCTTTTAACACATGTACACAGAAAATCAGACACACTGAGTAGAAGAATAAAAAATTAATCAGGGGTTTATGGGTTCCTGAAATGAAACTTCTGACTTCAAATCATAGAAGCCATTGATAATTTGTTTCAATTGTGGGTGCCCTCAGGCTAACATTGTTTGCTTATGTCTTTAAACTGTACAACAACTCTTTATGGGGACAACTTTGTTTGGAAGCTCACTCTTTTGTTGACCAAAAGAGGGCTAAAGGTAAAATAAAACTCCTCCAAACAGTTTTAAGCCCGTCATATAGTGTGGAATTATATTTTGAAAAGTTTCATGGGTTGATTCATCCTCAAAGATATATATTTCCTGACTTTAAAATCATATTGTCTTGACTCTTAAAGAAATGAAAGTAGTTCAAGTCAACAAGAGTAGATATAGTTCCCCAGAATATTTAAATATTAAGTCCTTACAGTGTAATGACAGCCCTTGGTTAAGATGCTAAATGCATTAATACAAGGAGAAAGCCAAGTATGCTAAAAGTAGAAGAAAATTAATTGGAGATGCAAGAAGGACTTTCTGACTGCTGTGTATTTTAAACCAAAAACAACACCTCAGAGTCATATTTCTGCCTGTGCGTGTGTTCTCCACATTTTGCATCTATAAGATATCTTTCTTGGATATTGTAGAACAGAGGGCTGTAGTCTGTCTGCTTCTATATTTTTCAATTAGTGCATTTTCCAGTGTGGCCAAGTGTAAATTAAGCATGTCTAATTGCTACATTTAACCACATTAGAACTAATCTGAATTTTATTGAAGCCTGACAGCCTCACATATGCAGGGGTTGTACATAGATCATATTCGCTGATTTGCACACACTGTAGAAAGCAGTGAGTGAGTTGATTCGGCTTTTGTGATAAAATACAGTAATGTGCAACGTGATTTAATTAAAAGAGGGAACAGACGGTAATCTTGATAGAGATTGATGAATTAGTGTGTAAGTAGTTATCTTGTGTTCTAAGTGCAACTTTTTTTCAGCTCCATCAAAGTTTTTTGTTCATAATTTGCTACTCTCAGAGAGATACAATTCACAGGAGGGTGAAAAGAAGCAGAGGGCTCTTGTACTTGCTTTGTCATTTTACTGGTTTGTCATATAATAATGAAGCATATTTCTCAATTTTCTTTGCTTTCAATGTTGTTAGAAGAGGTTAGGGGAGCAGAGGAACATGATACCTTTCCTAAGCTCTCAGTTCACAGAGAAATGCGGCATATCCCTTTAAAGAGAATGCCACAGAAACACTCAGTTGTTTTACTTCTAGGGGTTTATTGTGTAATAACTCCATAACCTCCACCTACAAGTATGTTTTCTGCTTGTCACAAGCAGATGCCATGGCTGTTTTGAAAGTCCACGGCCTGTTACCACTCCTTCCACCTCCCATCAGACATTGTGTGGGCAGCCAATAAGTGCAATTCTTTTTATCATAGTCTCCTCTAGTCTCCCAAACCCTTCAGATATGACTGTTTCCAAAGGCAAGAAATAACGCCTGCATTAGCCTTTACAGATACAAAATTGATCGTTTTTTTTTTAATGCAACTTAAATTAAATCCTTGCAGAATGGACACTCAAGACATGATGGGAACAGTCAAACACACAAGGACGTGAGACCTTTGAAAGATATCTATAACTTTCTCATTGAGTGTAAGGAAAGATTTTGCTTTTAATTATCCTAACCTCATCATCCCTTCTGTCTAACTCCTCTCCCACTTTTTTAATACTCCTAATTCTCATTAGCCTGCACAGCCCTCTTATGTCCTTCCTCTGAATCTCTGGCATGTATGCTTTAGATGTAGACTCTTAGAATAATTTAGAGGGTAGTCTCGCACTTCTGGCACATTCTTCATAGAAATTTAGAAGTCAGCTACCTATATATTGAATTTCTTGAGAGGACAAATGATAGATACATACATAGATACATCCATACATACATATATACATATATACTTACATACAAACATACTTTATCATCCTCTTGGGGAAATTTGGGTATCCAGTGCCTCATAACATCACATACACTGTTTTCTAGAAAGTCAGTGTGGTATAGTCATAAACAGTTCAGAAATCATGAACCACCACCTTTGATCAGGGTGTTGTGCAGTCTGATGGCTGTGGGAACAAAAGATCTTTTGAACTTTTCAGTCCTGTAACACAGTGAAATGAGTCTCCCACTATCGCTGCTTCCCTGTCTCACAAGGGTGCTGTGGAGTAGATGGTTTTGCCCAGGATGGCCTGCACTGTCCTGCATGTATAACTCTCCACCGCAGTGCGAAGTGAGTCCAAACTCCTGTTCAGCCTCCTGGTGTTTGGTCATGCTGCCACCCTGTCTCATGAGGAACTCCCATACAAACATACATGCACAAACCTACTGTGAAAACGCATGATGCTGCCTATAACATCAAAGTGATTAAGTTGTTGGTGATCATAAGTGTCTTTTAGAGTGACTTTGTGCCTGTGGTTCAGTTTGGTCAAATAATTACATGGTGCCTTTTACAAAGTCTTTATCCAGTAAACGGTCTACATAAGCCAAATACTTACTTTAAAGATAAACTTCCATTTGGCTAACCTGTATACTCGGTGTTCATAAAAGTCTCCTCATGTATCCCAAAAAACAATGGTCATAATCTTTGGAAAGATCACCAAGTTATCTTGCTGGGCAGTGGTTGTTTTTCCTCTTTTGAGCCTCCTCTTACACTGTCGATCTACATGCTGTCTGAATGCTGTGCAGCAGCTATTTTAGACCCGGTCTACAGTTGCTTTTCTGTTTGAAAATTTTCTTAAGGGGACCAGACTCATCTGTCATCATTAGTGACATTTTTGTTCCTTAATATTGATGCTCTGTACGGTTTAGTGGCCCAAAGATGCACCTGTGCAGTCATTTTTGACTTAAATGTAGCATTGTTGACAGTAGTGGTACTTCCACTGTCCACAAAACTGAAGAACATCATGCTAGTTTCGTGTTTGTGAATGGTTAACACTAAAAATGAGTTTCAGTTGATACCTTAAGATTCTGACAATGACAATTTAGAGGGAATAGGAAGTTAAGTATGCTTTTTTAGACTGTATAAATGTTCCCTCAAGTGCAACATCTTAAATGTCTCCGATGGCCTTGGGCAGAAATCATTTGGTAGCAGTCAGCCACAGAGAAGAAATTTTCAAGATGCTCTTTTGTGTTATCTCTATTCTGTTCTAGCCTCTGTCTGATGACTATGAATGAGAAATAGTGCAGTCACAGCTCTGTTGATCTTTGTGAAGATCAGTGTGAGATGTGAGAGGGCTCAGTAAGGTCAGTTCCTCAATACGACTTTCATTGAAAAGAGCAAATCCTGTCATCACTGAATTAGCAGTGGATATCACATAGAAGAGAACCAATAAGAAGTCAAAGAAAGAAGCTAAAACATAAACAACTAGTACTGTCTTTAAACATAAGTACTTAACCTATGAGCAGTCCTTATCAATCAAGTTTTACTCTATGTATCCCTCTCACGGTGCTTTCTGAGAGCACACAAATGGCACCATGGTGTTTCCAGGGAGATTGCTTGAGAATGTGCAAAAGACAGCACTTCCTCACAGGTGATACATCGCACTGGTTCAGAAACAAAAGTTCTTTTTTTCTGACATTAATTAATGAATATGCTGTCTTAGAAATATTTGTGAATAATAAAAAAATGTGTGAATAGGTGGGACATGGTATTTGACTATGCATATCAACAGATGTTTCAAACAGAATGTTCAAGGTTAAGTGTCTTTTACAGCACTCCTTTTTAATTCAAAATCAGTGTAGTTCTGCATTTTCAGCAGAGCGCCCTAAGCAGAGAAAAACAGACTTAGACATTTGCTGCTTATTGTCATGTCAATTCCAGTCCTTTCATTCAAAAACTATTTAAATATTCTACCAATGCTGCCCTGATTAATGCCATTTCTCCCTAACTGAACCACCAAAGTGTGCATCAGGACTTCTGATGTACACTTTGTAAACAGTACCAAAAGTATTTTTTTTTTTTTTTACATTTTGTTTTCAAGTGAGGTATGTCCTTGTCTTCAACTGATCTTAGTGGCAGTACTTGATTTCTTGACTTTGTTTTCATGCTTTTTCTGTGCTGTTCCTCAGACTAAAGTTGAAAACAAAGAATAATATGCTATTGTAACAGCTCTGCTTATACTGATGGAAATGGCAATATTTTATGACTTAGCAACACTAAGCTCTGATGAAAAGTGTTCCAAAAATGCAGAAAAAACCTGGCAATGATGACTGTGCTGAACCCGATAGCAAAAAAACAATATTGGATTATATCGGCCTTGATCAAAAATATCCAATGTGAGCACTCTGATACAAGTAGTCCATTCAAATGTATTTTTTATTTATTTAATTTTGTTGTAAAAGATGCTTATGTTAAAGTTGAGCACAGTGGTTATTTTGCATTTTAAAAATATATGTTTTCTTGTGATAATTATTTTAGGGTATTCTAATTCATTTTTCATTTATTTTATATAATTGTACTATACTCTTATGTTTAAGGTCAAAATGTATTGAACTCATTGGATAAGAACAAAATGACCAGTTTTTCTCGTATTTTTCATCTGTTTGCGTAATCTCACTTGACCAAGTCTTTTTTTTACAGTCCATACTACAAAATAAGTAATAAAAGAACGTACAAAATGATTCCGGTGGATCGATATCGGTATTGGCCAGTAAACAAGGCAGCAATATCGGTATCGTATTGGAGGTGAAAAAGTTGTATCGAGACACCCTCATTTCTGTCTCAGAATTTAATTTTTAATGTTATCTCTGTTACTCGTGGTCTGATTTGTTTCTTTTGGGCTGTATTCAGACAGAACTGTTTTACTGAGTCTATGTAATGGCCAGTCACTAACTCTCTGTGGTATCCATTACTATCATCAAGCCTGCTACTTGTTCTAAATAAATGAAGGGTTGTTTTAAGTTTTCGTATTATCTTTCAAAAGCTCATCTTTTGATAAATTTGATCAAGTTCATGTTTTCCTTCCTATTTCTTGTCCGTCAGCTATCTACAAGCTGGCCTTAAAACACGTTGGGAAAACCTTTGACTCCTACTAGATTGACCTTGATGACAGCAGGCAACTCACTCCCTTTATATGCGCAGGTGGAAAATAAATAGCTTTGCTGTCACCTGATTTTGTCTCTGGTACATCTTTGTGTGTGTGTTCATGCAAGTGTGTGCCATTTTCATCAGCCCCAGTGATGTGGTGGAAGAAAATTCTGCCCCCCCTCGTTCTTTTCCCGGGACAATTGAACTGTCATGCTTTGGGGTTTTTTGGCAACACAGTCACAGCTGCTTGTATTTAAAGGAAAAGTTCGGTTCCTACAGCTTTCACATTGTTTATAGAATGAAGTAGAACAATATACTCACCCAGAAGGCTTTCCTGATCCAAACAGTGCTTCGGGAGATATTTAGATCCAAAATCGAGCGGCGGGCATCCGTATAATGGTAGCACATAGGGCATACAGTGCCGCTCCTAAAACTGAAAGAAACTGTGAAAGCTGTAGGAATCGAACTTTTCCTTTAACTCATAAGTCAAAAAGCTTAAATGACAGCTCATTCAAACAAACACGTAATAAAAGAATTAGAGGTGCTACAACTGTCGGAGTTACACTTCATGTAATAAAACAGAGGAGCAAAGATATTTAAAGTAATGTCATGCCCTCCACTGGCTCCTCTTGGGCTGATACTACAATTCGGAAGACTTGGTTTGGTTTGAGGGTGAAGTTGCAAAATTGATCAATTTTTCACTTAGTTTGGTTTTCTTTCACATTACCCCCACCCCACCGACGCGAAAGCGCCGGGCTACGCCACAAGCAGCTGCCCCTGGGCGGAGCACTTCGCCTCCCATTGTAGTCTATCAGGCAATTTCCACTGCACGCCAAAGCGCGCATGATCTTGAAGCCGGGCGCGCTTAGGCGCGAGAGTTACGCTTCAGGTGTATTTTCTGCGCCGCCCCTTCCAAACCTCGTAAATTCATAGTCATTAACAAAGCCCTAGACAGGAAGTCAAACGGGAATTTTCAAAATAAAACACAATGCACGGACTTTTGCACGAATTTTCCTCAATTAATTGTCATTAAAACCGAAGCACGAGCTTCAGGTCAGCAGTCGATCAGAGGGTCCCAGAGACAGCACGACACCATGGACGAAGAAAAGTGAATCGTAGAGGTACAGAAATATATAACACTGCATGCATGACACCATAGTCTTTCTACACGGATATAGGTGGACAGAAGTTGAATAATTCACGAAGCTGTGTGGTTGGGACCAGCAGAGGGACCTTAGAGAAGTGAAGTGAGGTGTTGTTTATTTCTTTTCTCAGTCTATAAAATGCTTTATGAGCGTGTGACATCGCTATTCTCATGAGAGCCGTGGCTCTCTGGGGATCAGCCCTCCCCCTCCGGATTGAGCTCCGCGGCGCGCCGCTTCCAGTGGGTTTTGAGATTCAGAGCAAGATCGCGGCGCGGCGCAGCGCTTTCGCGTGCGGTGGAAATTGGGGGTTACACTTTGTAAGGTGGACCAACACCTGCCAGATGATTAGCATATATAGCCCCCCACCACTAGCTGGGACTAGAGCTGTACCTGCTGTATTTGTTCCAGCTGGTCAGTTGTTGCACTATTACCTTGAAATACATGATTGGCTGTGAGTAAGAACACTGGTGTTTTTGGAGCATGATACAAGCAGTACGTACTGATTTTGCCAGTGCAGTATGTAGTATTCAAAAAATGAATGTCATACTCTTTCTGGAAAATATTAGCAGGATATATCATACCAGTCTACCTTGGGTACTGTTACCACAATGCAAAGTGCCAACAGAACAGTGGTCAAAATGGTGGCTGCCAGCCTTAGCAGACTTTAGCATTTGCATTGATTTCATTACATTTTTATACCAAAAGGAAATCAAATTTGGTAAATTATTATTTTTGTGTGTATAATCTTAAATAATCAAATAGACAGACCACAAGCCTTCTTTCACAGGGGACATCTGCCCCCCTGCCCGTCGCAGGTGGCTGTTGAAACCCCAGACCAAGGGACGACAGCCCTCCTTAGACTCCCTCCTTCATTCTCCGACAAGCAGTTCAGGTCCGATCGATAAATACACAAATCTGTGTTTTTTTAATATGACTGAATAAATTGTAGCCAAAACATTGTGGTATCATAATAATGATAATTGAAGGTCTTAAACAAGTGGTTTGGTTAATTAGTTAGTTAGTTTGGTTGGTGCTTTTCCTCTTATAAACAATATTATATCCAATAATCACTTATATATTTGACTTCATGATAAATGTTGTAGTCAATGATTTACTTTTATATTATTCACTTTTATATATTCTGTCATTTGCTTATTGTTATATTTCTACAAGATTACAGTTTACTTATTCTTACTTGTATTTTACAATGCATGCTGGATTAAGGGCTTCAGGTTATATGCTTAAGAGACTCACAATTTATGTTACCTATGCATAGACGCACCTTATATATTCCTCATGCACACACACACACACAGAATGTTTTAGTTAGTAGTGTCACAATATATCACACGCACACTCACAGAATGTTAGTTAAAACTGTCACGATATATATGCCTCATCTAGATGCAATTGTCATAATATATGCTTTTAGTTAGATGTATCACACAATGTATGCTATAATCATATAATCTCACAAAATAGAAGCTGGATTTTCATACATTATATTCTCATGAAATGGTTTCTGACTTTTTGAAATGACCTGTTTTTGTATGCAGAAAAGGTTCTTAAAATGTACTTTTCCCTTTCATTGGGCCAAAATACAGATCCAATGATGTCTATTCAAAGATTAGGTGAATCTAACATATCTGAGAAAAAAGCCTTTAAGAGGAAAGTCCATATTTGGAAAGCTCACAGAGAAACCACGGGCACTGGCAGAACGTGCTACTCTTTTGGTACAAAGAAAGAAAGATAGGCTGAAAACTCTCCAAAGAACTTAACTGAAAAAAAAAAAAAAACAATTGGGAGCTATATTTTAGCAAAATAATCAATGCCACAAGAGCACTCGAGAAAGTATCAGTGCTTTGATACTCGATATCAGTACTCCCATCCCTGACCCACATCTTTTCATGGAGCCCAACATATCTGGCATTCAGAAGAGAGGAAGAACTGATTAAAAAATAAAAAAAAACTTGTCCTGATTTTGGAAATCCTAGAAATTGAAATGACGCAAGAGTTGCTTTTAACATAGGAATTCTGTAGCTTTTTAAAAAGAAAGGAGATCATGGAAAACAAAGGGAGGAGGACCATGCTGTGACTCACAGTGGAGAGGCAGTGAAATGAGTGGGAAGGAGAGAGTGTTTGTGTGTGTTTGTGTGTGTGACAAAGATTGATGGGAAGTGACAGAGAGGGAAGAGAACCAGTAAAAAGAGGAGGAAAGGAGCGAGGAAGGAGCAGATTAGTTTGTTTTCTGCAGCTCACTTTGACATTGAAAGATATGCCTGTACTAATGTCCCAGAAAGCCTTGAATAACACAGTGAACCAATACATATTCAACTTAATGGGATTTTCTGAGCTCTACCCGCTGTGTCTCACACAAACACTGAAACAACAGCTTGCATACACATCTGCAAAACAACACGTGGCTGCAGCCTGATAGGGAAGATGTAAGAAGACAACAGATGCACAACAGAGAGGAGAACAGCCTTATGTCCAAACGCTTCAGTTATTGTCTCCATGGCAGGGTTATATGGATCTATTATGAAAAGACCCTTCCTCTTAAGGCCTTTCCATCTTGCTTATTCAGACATCTTTTACACTTTAAACTCGTCAGTGTAATTTTTTTTTCCTTTTTCTTGCAGAAGGGTATGTGCATGGTTTATTTGTGAAATGCTAATGCAGAAATCACAGGCTTATTGGTGCAGCTTTCAGATTACAGCAGGATTTTGGGGCACATGGGGATTAGGCTAATTAGAAACACAACAGGCAGTGTTGCTCCGTGGTGCTAATGAAGCAACACAGAAAACAGTGTTAATCATGTGACATAACTTTGAGGGGCTTTTAAATGAACCAGTTTTGGCCACTACCATCAAGCAAAACACAGAAATACAGTGAACCTTCTAGCCCTACAAGCCTTTAATTTTCCAGCTGTGTAGACAAGCAGCAGTGTGCAGTTTGTCCCAATGACAAGGGTCAACAACCCAGGGGACAGAGCTCTCTGTCTTTCCTTCCATTTGCCTGAATGAATGGAACACAGACAGGGATTTACTCACAAAGAAAGAGAGGAGGCAAGGGAGAGAGTAGCACATGGTGATTGAACTTAAATATCATATGGTCATGTTTTTATCCTTGTGAGTACAGTAAGTCATTGTGGTATGATAAATCAAAAGACATGATATATTTAGTTGCATTTTCAAAGGCTTCAACTCTCTAACCCCTAAAACAACCCTGTGAGGAGACATGTTTGCTTTTATAAGTCTGAATGTATCCATGACTTAAGTGTTGTAACTGTAGCAACCTGGTGGTTTGTTTCTCTCCCTAGATTTCTTACTGAATCATGCAATTATCAGATTTAGCTGTTCACTATAAAATTGCTTGGACTTGATTGTAATTGAAGACATTTATTCCAAAGTGCCTTTGACCAAGATTAGAGTCTTAGCCCACTTCTTTGAATCAGAGAACAAAACAGCGAGGACTTTATAGTGGCTTATAGCAGCTGTTAACTCAGTTGTAAAGGGAAAAGAGCTAGCTTACACTAGGCATTTTGTTCTGGCATCATCTTTATTGTCCTTGGCACTCTTGGAGAAAGTGGGCTTCATCATCTGTGGACCTTTTTTAAGCAGATAATGTCATTGGGTGAAGAGTACGATGTGTGTGTGTGCGCACATGTGTGTGTTTGATCCTCATCACCACTCTCAGGATACACAGCATGTGCGTAATCAGGCCACAGGTGTGGGTAGTTTGGGTTCGCCTCTCCTATACTTCATATTCTAGATGACGGCAGATGGGCAGGAGGGAAGCCTGGAGAGCAGCTGAGCTGACAGGAGCAGACCAACGGGAGAAACGCTGTTGGTGAAGCGCTGGTCGGACGGCTGTGACAGTGGGAAGGCATATTGCTCAGATGCGGGGGACAGCGCGAGAGGAGCTATTCAGACAGAGGATTGGCTTACCCTGCTGCCAGGACAGAAGGAGCTACTGCTGCCCAGGAAACTGGTCAGAGACGCAGTGGTGGTGCAAGAGGGGGAAGCCTCAGATAAAAGTGGAGGAGTGGGGACACGTTCCACCATTCCTGTAGAAAAGTATCCTACTCTCACTACAGCATAGAAAGAACAGAACCTGGGATTTTTACTGCTGCGACCAAATTATTTCTTTGTAAGTTTTATCTTACAAAAGTGAGAACAAACTAACCTTTTTCCATTAGTAGTTATTTGAACAATTGCAACAATCTTGGACTGAGTGTATTTTGTTTGATTTGCAGTGAATTTAAGTTTCATTAGTGATTTGTGAATTAAATTTAGTTTCCCATGTGTTGGATTCCTAAGTGCTGTGTTCTATTTGTTTGTTCCAACCCAAAATATATTGCTCCATCCAAAAAATCACAATCAGGTGTTCAAATCACTTCCATGGCCACAGGTGTATAAAATCAAGCACCTTGGCATGTAGCAGTGGCAATTGGTCTAAGACTGCAAGGGAAGCTCAGCTTCCCCTAAAATGTTCCCAAAAAAGTGGTGATATGTCCTGTTGTGTGTACATTTCATTGATTAAATATGCACTAGAATACCTTCATCTTTTGTTCAGAATCAGCTACCTATCACAGCTAAATGGCGTGACTTCCTTCTCTTTCATCCCCGCAGCGTCTCAGCGTCGTACGCTGAGCGTCTTCTGACTTCCATGGAGAAGCGTAGAGTGGGTTGTTCCACTGTGGAAACTGGACGGTCATTGGATAAACGCTGGGCTTTGTCCCGCCCATCGGGCGCTCAGTGTCTCTGGGGGTCTTTGAGGCAGTGGGCCGGCCTGGACGCTCGGCTTCTGCATGATGATTGGATGATCTGTCTGAGGCTGAATCCCTTTTTGATTGACATTCAGTTGTTCTGGAGAGGAGCTTCTCCTGTTTAAAGCAGCTCAAGTCTTACACCCGCAACACAATGGGCCAAGGCCGTTTAAGCAGTCTAGCTCTGCTGGCCATTGAGAGAACACTGGTAAAATCCCTGGAAAAGACTCCTAGTTGGTACGACAGGATCACAGATCATTTTCTTGAAAAGGAATGGAGGGTAGAATTTACATTTAAATAAATAAACAAATTAATGATGTAGGCTGGAAAATATGAGCTTCCCCTCCTTGACTGACCAGCAGCCGCCACTAGCATGTAGACTGCTTTTACAATCATTTGTGAAAGAATGGATCACTCTCAGGGGTTTAGTGAATTCAGATTAGCTCAAGAACAGTCCGCAGAGAGCTTGATGGATGGGTTTCCATGGCCGAGCAGCTGCATCCAAGCCATACATCACCAAGTGCAATGCAAAGTGTCAGATGCAGTGGTGTAAAGCACACCACCTCTAGACTCTAGAGCAGTGGAGATGCGTTCTCTGGAGTGACAAATTGCACTTCATCATCTGACAATCTGATGGACGAGTCTGGGTTTGGCAGTTGCCAGAAGAAAGATACTTGTTGGACTGCATTGTGCCAAGTGTAAAGTTTGGTGTCGGGGGATTATGGTGTGGGGGTGTTTTTCAGGAGCTGGGCTTGGCCCCTTAGTTCTAGTGAAAGGAACTCTGAATGCTTCAGCAAAGCAAGACATTTTGGACAATTCCAAACTCCCAACTTTGTGGGAACAGTTTGGAGCTGGCCGCTTCCTCTTCCAACATGACTGTGTACCAGTGCACAAAACAGGTCCATGAAGACATGGATGACAAAGTCTGGTGTGGACGAACTTCACTGGCCTGCACAGAGTCCTGACCTCAACCCGATATAACACCATTGGGATGAATTAGAGCGGAGACTGAGACTCAGGCCTTCTCATCCAACACCAGTGGATGACCTCACAAATGCTCTTCTGGATGCATGGTCAAAAATTACCATAAATGCACTCCTAAATCTTAAAAGTCAGAAGAGTTGAATGTGTTATATATTTATATATATATATATATATATATATATATATATATATATATATATATGTATATAATGTATATATATATATATATATGTATATGTGTATATATATCTATCTATCTATATATATGTATATGTGTATATATATCTATCTATCTATATATATATATATATATATATATATATATATATTTCAATTATCATTGTATTTACATTTTAGATAAATTATGTTTTGTTATATAGGAATGGTTCTTGGGGAGACAGCAAACTTATTATTTGGGTCCTGAGCCAAAAAAAGTTTAAGATTCCCTGGTCTATGAGAACAGTTTTCATAATTTCTCAACGCTGATCAGTCTCAGCTACTTGATGTGTGAATGAGCCTTAACAGCAATGCATCGCAGGGGTGTAAAAAACCCATTTGGTTTTGATTAAAATTCTAGTGATGCCATATTTACCAGTTTAACAGCCAGCATCTGGAAGCAGAGCTGTGAAGGGGGTTTGGGCACTGTGCCCAGATAGGTGGGACAAAGGGAGGGTGACATGCAGAGGGAAAAATAAGTGGAGGAAGGTGGAGGCTAAGATGAGAAGGAGGAAGCAGCAGCAGGAAATAATCTCATATGAGAGATCCATATCTCAGCTGAAAAGAGACATGTTTCATGGAAGAAGGCTTGGCTTGTTGAGAGCATCTTTTGGCAGATTGCAGAAAACAGAGAGAAGGAGCACAGTAGGAGGGACTGATGTGATGTTCCAAAAACCCAAAAAAGAAAAAAGAAATGGACGGCAATGCTTTTCTGTCATGCATGCCCTTGGATAAGGTATGCTTCCACAAACTACTCTAAACTGTCTTTGATGCTTCATCCATGGCCTAAGAAAGTGAAAGACATTCACATCATTGGCATAGTTCAGTTTGAGCATGATACCACCCACCCCACAAATGCACGCACAATTGAGTAAAAATAAAGGGCTGTATAAGTGGTGGATTCATGCTGGGTCTGGAATAAAAAATAAATAAATGAAGAAGAAGAGCATTGCAATGGTCTATACTGTCTTGCAAATTGTTGTCAGATTGCATTTGATATGATTTGGTGCTAAAAGAATAAATACTGACTGATTAATTGATAAAACTCTGGTTAAAGATGACTTTGATTTACCTTAATCACTTTGAACTGGGATGCAAATTTTTAAAGGGTATCTTGCTCGTGAAATGGTGATTTTACAATGACCAACATATTTTCACCATGGCTAAATCCCTTGTGCATAAGGTTTAGGTTCTCTCTGTCATGTCAATAACTTCATCCCAACCAAACCTAATCCCTCTCTTTTGTTATTCCATATCCTAACTTACTTGTCATAGACCCCTGTGGTTTATATTATGTAAATTGTGTCTGTGACTCAGTTGTGTCTAGGGCAGGCTCACTCAGCCCAGACTAATCCAATCCAATTACAGGAGCAGGGAGTTTGAAGTCATTTGTTTGGGTCTCTTTGCACACAAACTCAAGCTGGGACAGAGGATCAGTTTCTAAACTGTGAGTCCAATCAGAGAGCTAAAAACAATACGAACAAATGTCTCTCTTGAAGATCAACCCAGGTCAGAATACAGAGGGGCTTTGCTATTAAGGAAACATTCTTCACCCCATCTATGCTGTCACTTCAAGTTGCAATATTCATGGCACCCTTGAGCCGTCATTTGCTTGGTCTCAAGAGGTAGCAATAAAGGTGTATAAGGCCCTGTTTACACAACAATGAAAACAGCCGAAAACTGAGAGTTTCAGTACTGCCTTCCTTGTACCCAAGAACGATGCCCAAAGTGTCTCAATCTGCAAACTGTGGCATGAATTTTTCTGCATACATCATCATCAGTCAACATAGCGTTCACTGATAATGTAAAGAAGAGTGCAGCTAATGTTGCTAGCACTGCTAGCCTCTGGTCCTGTTAAAAGTTCAACATCTTCAAATTCATGTGGAATATGGTTGCACCTTGCTGCAGTCAACATGTGCTATCTGCTGTAGCCTAAATCTAACTTTATAAAACTTAACTTTAAAAATCCAACTTCTTAGCCTTGCTGTTGGCTTTCCATGAACCAATTTGAAAATCTAAACATATAAATGAAAGAATGAACTTCAACTACTCACCATGTGTGTTGTTCCACTATGGCTATGTTTCCACTATTTTTTGCCAAGAGGAGTGGAAAAATAGTGACCCAACACAATGCTGAGTTATTACAAGTCTTCAACCTCAAGATGCTGTTTCATTTTCCATTTGTTCTGCCTCATTGTGAAGCCAATGTGAGCATTTATTGTTCTGTTGTCAACACACATACAATGAACACCATATCAGGACTTGATAGTGCTTTAAACCATTTCAAAAGGTGCATGTGTGTACAGTTTATTATGGCAGAGGCAGTGAAATTGTGGGCGAAAAAAGGAGAGTAGAAAGGGTCGAATACAATCATGAGAAAAAATGCAAAAGATAAGAAAAAGCAGGGAAGAGGAACATGAAAGCTATTCAGAAGTGTGCTTTGGTGGATCTTAGCTCTGATAACTCCTGCTGTTCTCCTCTGCAGGAGGCTGCAGATGGGTCACTGATGCTGCTTTCATGGACATTTTGGAATAATTATAATCCATTTTCAGGTTGCACTGCAAGACTCTCGCCACACAGAGGGCTTTAAATGGAGATTAGACGGATTACATTAGGCAGGGTGTAAAGAGACCTCTATGTGCAAATGAAGATGGGATGTTGTAAAGTCACTTTTTGGGGGATAATACAAGGAACATATTTGACTAAGGTATCACCTCAGTTTAATTGGAAGTTTTCAAAGCTAAAACAGCATTTCAGCAGTCATCCAAACCAATTAACTATGTCCTCTAAATTTGGCTTATTACAGTTTATAATATTAAATAATTGCGATAATGATCATTACTGCTCTGACTCCCACTGTTAATAAATATTGCTGGATCCACATGCTCATTTGGATTACCAACAAAATCTAGTACCTTGTTCCATAGCTAACTCTTCTCGAAAGTGAAATCAGATCTGCAAGATGTGAAAACTGCCTTGTCTTGCAGTGTTAAATATTCTATAAAAAATCCTGGTTTATTGAATCCAGATTTATATCCCCACCAAAATCTTCCTTGTGTTATGAGCATAGACTGTACAAAACATGGACGTCATGTCGCTGGGCTTGAATTGAGGTCGCCATGAAAACTGCTCTCCCTGGTGACTGGCTGCAGTAAAGGTCAATTCTCTGTCTCCCCCATTCATCTGAACAGGTCGTAGTGAAACTTCAAAAAATTAATACACCTCTAAGAAATATTTCTCCCATCCATATGCTGTGGTGATATGAAGTATTATTGGGCTGCGTTTTTTCCAAGTCCTCTTTTTTCTGAAAAGTTTCTTTTTCATCAGTTATTAGAGTTTAAAAAATAACCACGGTTTACGGCAGTTTCACAATGTTTGTGCACGCTGTATGCTGGGGAGTTTTGCGACCGTTTACGACAGCTGCGTCCAGATATGGTCCAGATTCTCTACTGGCTGCACAATGGCGGCGCCCTGACGGTGATATTCTGGCTTCAAAACCGTTGAATGGTAGAAGGCGGAGCCACGCTATCCAGTTCTTATAATACATCCATGGTTATGACCAACACTCCCCTAAAATGTGATAAAGATCTGTTAACAATATTTTGAAATATTGTCGACGATGTAATTGTCCTAATTGTTGAAAAATTCCTGGATCCACATCCAGATTTGGTACACGGCCAACATGTTACGACTCCCTTTTTGTATTATAACAAGTATTCCCTGAAAGTTTTTACCTGAAAAAAAAAAAAAAACCCAGAAAGAATGCCAGCAAAACATAACAACCTTGGCGGTAATAATAAATAGATACGAGTTTTCATTTTATTGTTGCTTTGTATGATTTGTATTATTTGTAGCTCATATCATGGGCATTCTTCAAACATAAAACATTAAGAAAGTGGCCCTGAAATGAGACACCGTGTGTGCACTCCTTCTGAACCCTATGTATATACCTGCATGCACATCCTTCAGAGGTTGTCTTACTGAGTATTTACTCACTGCGACTGTGCTCAAGTATCAGTATATTTGTCTGTAGCTCCCAGCATGCCTTGGGCCATCCTGTGGTGCTCCAATCTGTGTTCATATGTTGTTTGGCCAGCTATCGAAGTGACTCAAAGAAGCATTCTCTGTGCTTTTCAGTAGAAAAAAAGATCCCACAAGTTAACAGGAAAAAATTCTATAAATACAAAGACTGCATTTCACTTTACTTTTCCATTTCAATGTTTGGTCTTATTGTTGAAATTTTCCACTTGTTTGTCCCATAGCCTCTTAATCTGACCCACTATCTATCTGCTTCTAAAACAATGTAAATTTAAACAATCCAGGGACATTCTTCAAGTTGAGACTACAAATGGTATTGCCCATTTGCAACAGAATAAGTCCTGTTTTGCCTCTATCAATATTTCCAGCATTAAATATATAATGTGTGATGTGGCATGAGTGTTCTGATGTCCAGTGATCATTTGTTGGTACCACTTTACTTTTAAAGACTGTATGGTTAATTTAAACACGTGTACAATTTCATAAAAATAAGGCATATTGATGCACCAGCCTCAATTGAAGGAGCAGTACAGGTAAGTTAGTCCTTGAGCACAGATGAGTGTCAAGTGCATCCTGGTTATTGTAGCTTAGACCCTCTTAGAATATCACAAGTTAAAATCAATAAAAGCTCTTCAAATAAAATATTGAGTGGCATCTGTTGTGGGTAGCTGTGTCTTGTTAGCAGAAAATCTGCCACATTGAGCTCAGAGAGCCTTTCACTGTGAATTGATATTAGTATTTCTCTTTCTGTTTTGTCAATTCTCAGTCCAATTAGAATGTGCTGCCTCTGGCTTTTCTTCATATTTCTATTCTATCCCTCACACAATGATATGATTTCTGTTTACTGTTAGCTATGAGGGCTATGACAGCTCATCTTATTAGTGTCCTGTCTCTCACAGAAAGTCTATCTGATGTATAAAAATTACAGTTTTTCCTACTACAATACATTTTGCTAAAGTTCAAGTATGGATCTGCATGGTGTCTGACACGGTCAATGCATGAATGTAGTTTTCTTGCTCTTTGATCTTGTAGGATTTTTCTTGTATTTATTTGTCATAAGTTGCAGCCCACAGTTCTGATGCATGTAGTGTTTGTGTAGTTTGTCACAGTGCTCACAGTTCACTTTGCAGCTTTCAGACTCTGGACCAGCACAGAATCCTGGAGGTCAAATAGGAATTTGGAATAAAACCTTCATTATAAAAACAAGAACAAAAAATGCACTGTAGAACTGTCTGATTTTCAATCTCTACAAAGTATTTTAACATCCCATGACAGAAAGAGCAAAAGTACTATTGCTCTATTAGTTTGGGTCAATTGGATCGTGACCTGGTGTACAATTAAAGTCCAAAACACAGTCCTTACAAGAATATCACTTCATCAATGACTTGCCCTCCTAGACAAATGTCAGGACTAAAATGTAATCAAAAGTATGCATAGTTTCATGTACAGAGCTCAGGTTAACATAATAAAGGCCAATGAGTCAAGACTTTTGGTTAAGATGTAGTGACCCAGTCAGCCCCTCCTACCACCACCGTTTACTGTTTTTAAAATCGAGTTCTCTATTAAATTTAAAAAAAAAAAAACATTTCTTCATGATGTGACTTCCTGGTTCACACTACGAGACCATGGAGCATTTTGTGTTTGTTTTTAGATCTAGGATTTTTCTAAATAAGGAGCCATCAAGGGCCCACATGCCTTACACAGGGGCCAAGTATTTGTCCAACATGCATGCAGTCACATTGATGATAAAGGACATCCAGTCGCTCTTTTTCAGACATTGTAGTTAAAAAAGAGCAGACAGTAAAACTTGTTTTGTATTTCACGTTTGAGGATGTAAAGAATGTCAAAGGTAGTAAATTAGTATTTAACATCATGTTTCACAATTTTGTATTCAAAAACATGCAGCTTTTACCTCACATTTTGTATTCATTTGAATAATAGTCTTCTTCTGTCAGTTTTATTGACAGTGGACCAGTCTATTTGGCACACTACTGCCACCAACGGATTGTCTGTTAGCCATGCTGTAGCAAAACGACAGATGAGTAATGGTGGTTGATCACAGCTAAGCAGCACAAAATATAAATAAAATAGAGAATCAGAACAGCAGCGGGAGCAGGTCCTGGCAACTTGTTCAGACACTGTAAGTTGTAAGGGCTACACTAAACAAACGGTTACCATTATATGGCTCATGTCATCCATAAAATTAAGAATTTCTTTGTCTTTGAAAAAAATAAGTAAATATTTGAGGTAATGTTGGTTTTCTGCATAAGTATTTGTAACACAGTATCAGTTAATTAAGCACAAAAAGAGAAATACAGTTTTCAAATATTACGGTAAATCCCGTAACTTTTGGATGTCAGAATCTGACTTTATTTCCTGTTTCAAGGATAAGACACATATGTGACCATTAAGAGTAGCCAGACCCCTCCTTCCTGTTCTCCATGAGCTTTTACACACTGACACTCTGCCAATAACCATTTGCACAGCCGATAGTGTTTTACTCTGTCACCATCAGCTCAATGCCCCAGTGTCCTGCTCCTGACTGTATTAATTTGAAATCCATGTCCATGCATTCATGCATGTGTGACTTTATTAAAAGATGTCAGGAGGAGACATACATTTTTGACTCAGTAGCTTCCAAGGAGACTTCGTCCAGGTGAACAGTGCCTATCACCCATCATTCATAATTTTAATGAATCACATCTCTGAATAGCTACCGGGCATGACAGCGACTTTGCCATTTGAGAATGTCAAGGCTCTGGTATAATTTCCTTAAAGCCTCTGACGATCAGGTTCCAACTAGCAATAATTCCTGGACATTCCTCTTGTTTTTCCCTCAAGGGGCTCACAGAATTACATTTTCATTTTGCTGTGAGCACTTTAATGCATGGCTGTAATCCAGAGACAGGCCGAGAAACATCCCACACAGAGGCAAAGCCGAGGATGGAATAAAAGTGAATATATTTAAAAAAAGATGATTGGAGAGTGAAGGGAGTCTGTCTCCACGCTTAGTATCAGAGTGTGGGTGCAGGGACAAGACTATGTGTTTTGAAAGTTGTATCAAAATAGGCTACTTGACAGCAGCTAGATGTAAAATAGTATGTAATCTTGTATTAATAATGATAGCAGTTCCTGGTTGAAAATTTTGATTCATGATGTTGAAGATTGCTGATGAATTGTGTGTTCAGAAACAAAAAATGAAGAGATAGTCAACATTTCTGATTTTGTGTTTTACTTTTGCAGGTCATAAGTAACAAGGTGATGACAAAATACAACTTAATCATGTCTAGGATCCCACTGAGTCAAAACCATAAAACCAGCAACAAGTCAACATCACTCGCCCCCTTCACGGCAGAACATCACAGGGCTTGGCAACAGCAAGTGATGCAAAATCTCATTTAGTTCCCAGAATACTGTCCAGCCCATTCAAGCAGGGTAATTTATCATTTTTAAAGCTGCTCGCTAATTTTATGCATCACTGACAGTCTCCCTGAACACACCTCTAAAGGTGTTACTGTGTAATAAGTTACCGTGCTAGCTGATGTCCTCTGTAGTCTGCGGTAGACACAGGTAAATGAAAAAAACAAACAAACTGTTCTTCAAGCACAGAGTTTGTGTACATTTGTAGACAGGTCAAACATATAAACGATATTTGGTCATAGCGCATTTGATCATCTCTGTTGAACGGTAACTTTTTTTTAGATAGCCTAGCCTGCTAGCTTCCTTCCCATAATGCAGAATGTGACTCACAGTAATACCGTTTACTCTTATTTGACCACTTTTTTCAGTAACAAGGAGCCTAAAACATTGTAATGAATGTGATTGACAGAATGATAGTCCACTCACCTGCCAGATATGCTTTTGAAACAATCTGCCCTCCACTAATGCTACAGCCACGCTGGACGCAAATTCACAAAGATGCGTATCGAGATTACATACAAAGTCAATGCAAAGACGCGTTTGGACGCAAATTCGCTCAGTGCGGCGTGTTGGACACGTTTGGTGCGCCACGTATGGAGCGTCCGGCGCGTTTGGGGCGTCAAACGCCTCTACGTTTGAGTTGAAAATATTGAACTTTCGACGCAGATTCGCGTGACGCTGTGCCGCAGCAGCCAATCAGCGATGATGTTCCCTCCCGACGTCATTGATTTAATGACATGTGACGCTCCGGCCACCTGCTCCTGCTCAAACCCTGCTGAAAGATGGAGGGGAGGTTGACCTGCGCTGTCTGCCATCATCCGGAGCTATACGATTCGACGTGTGTACTCTACAGAGACCGGAACAAAAAGGAGCGGGCTTGGGTGAAAGTCTCTGAGGAGACAGGTTTTGAAGGTAAGTTCTGTAAATATTCGTTTCCAGCTGGATTTGCCTGCACGGGTCATCACTGAGTCCGACTGTGATTTTCTTAGTGATGTTTTGTCGTAAAAGTTGGAGGAGCCTCAGGGACATCTACCTGAAAGAAAGGAAGAACGAGCAGGAAAAATGGAGCGGGGCAGCATGACACCGTGCTGCAGACGTCTCCGCAGGATTGGGTGAACCCAAAAGCGTCGATCTTTGGCCCGACGATGGTCTCCAGATCAGGTAAAGAGCAGCGATCACGGTTATCTCGGCCATGATTGCGCAGTGACTGAATAGGCAAGCCAGATTTTGTCAATCTATGTATAATAAGCGGGCTCTCTACTCCGCCAGCGCAGTGACGCTCGTCAGCTTGTCAAAATGGTCCAGCGTCCAGCCTCAGGCGTTAAGCACGTTTAAATTCGCCAATTCACATCCGATGGTGTTATGCTACGTCCGTAGCATAACTCCTTCTATCTTAAAAAGATAAACAAACATGCAACAAAATCTAAAGATAAATATCAACTATCTTTAGAAACAAGGTGTGATGATATGTCCTCCAGTAAAGCATGTCTTGTTCAGGCAGTGCTCATGAAGCTGGCAGAAGCAAACAGGAACGTATGGCGACAGCAAGTACATAAAATAGCAGGAAAGATCAGTGTCCTTGTTATTGTTTGAACCTTATGTTACATGGATTTATTCACAACGGTTACAGAATTACACAGACTTGTCAAAGGTGTTTAATATTTAATATAGTAGCACTTTACCGATCAAATAAGAGAATCACAGAGAGGATTCAATGTATTTCAAGCACAACTACAAGTCAGGATCAGTGACCAGCTTGGATTAAAGGGCAGATCATAGCAGGGCTAATGAGAACATGAAACTCTTAGATGCAATGAAAACCTCTTCAAGACATGGAGTAGATGAACAGATTTAATGCCCAGAGATAGAGAGTGAGGGAGGGCACTGAGACTCACTGATGTGAGATCGAAAACGTGCAGAGAAGATACGAGCGACAAGGGGAAAAGAGCATAATCAGACGAGTGATGAAGGAAGAAAGGTTTCTGAGACTGAAAGATATTAGATGGCAAGGCCAAGACGGGAGAAGAGAGACAGCCAAGATATATTGCAGCGGAAGAAAATGGTGGTGGAGTCTGAAGGGAAGTAAGGCTTCACAAAGTAAATGACGGACAGGTTGTCTGGGAGGGATGAAGACTGAGACAATAGAAAGAGACAGGGGAGTAGGGAATAGAGTCCAAAGCAGATTAAAAAGAGAAAAGAGACCACACAAAGTACACAAATATTAATCTTAAAGGACAATAACAATGATAGAGGAGCACAATGCCCTCTCTGTCTTTCTTTTTGTCCAATAAAATGCACAAAACAAACAGGGCTTCATGCCAGGATGTGGCTAATGTTCCTCCTGATAGTCTCAACACAAAGAGCAGTGGGACAATGGGAAGACACAAAAACACACATGCAAACTGTGATTACAAAGCCAGACACACACACAGTTACACAAAAAAATCTTAAAGTTTGAAAATTAATATACTGTGTTTATGGGGGAGGATACATTTCCCTTTGTCCAGAGTCCTTGAGATTGAGTACATGTGAGCAGGTGCAGGTTTATGTTCTATCTCCTGCTGGTTCTTTTTTAGGTAAGAAAAGCACTCAGGCAGGGAGCATCAGACATACTTTTGCCCTTTCTTTTCCCTCTAAATAATACAATAGCTGGCCTTGTTAGAAACAAGAAATGAAGAGTATTGATTTTCTTCTTCTCTCAAGGCATTCTAGAGAGTAGATTAACTGTTTATACTCTCGTCTGTGCATGTGTGTGTTCTCTTACCATAAAACCACACTCACACCGGCACTTGTCACTCAAAAACCCAGAGTATGAATTCAGGGGTAGGCAGTAATAATCTGTATTTCAAGAATAATGCCCCCTGTGAAGGTGATGCCTTAGACAGGTTTATGAAAAAAGTCAAATATATCTTATGAAAGTTGATCTGACATTTCAGATCCATCTGACCACCATAAAAATCATTATTTCCCAGACTGGGGACTTGAGCAACTAAGCATGTCTAGGGCCATTTTGATTCCTCTGACCTTTCAGATCATGGTCTGACTGACTGGGGTGTGATCCCTGATATGAGGGGTGTGCGACCCGTGCACAGTGGTGTGAAAGCTCACTCTTCGAATGAGCTTTTTCAAAGTTCAGTTCATTCTACAAAACATAAACTAAACTGTGTTAATCTTTCATGCTTTTAAATTTTAAACAAAATTCCCAGATGAGAGATGCATTTACATTCTGCTCGGTTCTTTGCTACCCCTTTATATGATTTGCTTACAAGTAAAAAGAAAGGCCAAGGACCATACTGTACTTGTTTATTTGTAACCCTTGTAACTCCAGGCTATATTTTTGCTATATTTGGTCCACGTATCTTAAAAAAAAATCTCATTGTAATAAGGATTTGTCAAGAAAGACAAATTAAAAAACAAAATGGACTTAGAATTTTACAAACTACATATGGATTGACCTCTAACAAGCCTTTTAACATGTAAGTATTGTTTCCTCAAGCCTAGCCTATGAGGTGACAACATAAAGTGCAAACAAATCTAAAAAAAAAAAAAACAAACTATTCACATAGTTAAGTTTTTCCCCAAGTTGTTATTTTATTTTAACTTTTTTAATTTTTATTTTTTTTGTCTACCTTCTGGAAACAGTTTCTGTCCCAAACAAGACAGAGAACCAATTTACATTGCCTCCACTTACAGGGGATGGACTGGTGAACTCCCTGAGTCAGCCTGCAAAGGACACACTCCTGTCTCCCATCATAACACATACTTGTTTTATTCTGAAAATGTGGAAAATAATCACACAGTGACGGCTTTATCACTTTGGGGGAAAAGAACCTTGAGGCTGGTGTTGTGTATTTATGAACAATGGCCAATGATTCACTGTGTCATGGGGAGCACCAGATATCTTGGAGATTTTGGTGCCATCACTCAATAATAGTGGATATCAGAAAAAAAATATGTAATGTGTTTTATTTTACATAAAATCCACCTTGGGGCACCACCCATAAAGGGAAATGATAAGAATTTATTAAGTCAGCCTTGTAAGGATCACTGACTGTTAGGAACCTTGATTTTTATTTAAAAAAACAAACAAAGTTACCAAATCAATTTTCAGTCAAAGCTGAAGGGCTTGTGATTTAACAGAGTAGAGGTTGGCAATATTATCTCTTATGCAACATTAACAGATCAGCAACTGTGTTATTGCTCAACATCATTTACTACACTAACATGAAATGCAAAATATCTAGCCTAACAAGTCCTATGTGCAGGAGTAGGTGTCTTAACATTCCATGGCTCAGACAAAGCCATTTCCAACCAAGTGCTGGGTGTTAACACAGGTTTCTTTGTTTAAGGTTGATGCCTCAACAAGAAGTGGCCAAATTAAAATACACAGCAGTTAGCCTCAGCTTAAAGTTTAAAGAACACATTCAGTGAATCAAAACCATGACTGCAAAAATCAAAATGTCATGTGCTTCAGGTGCATTCACACCAAACGCAACCTGGGCGACCGAGATGGCGTGGCCCACCCAAGTCACATGGACTGTCCATAAGATAGCTCATTGTAAGTGTCATACCTGCTCGAGTTTCACTGCGATCTTATCATATCATATATGAAATATCATTGTATGTATTAGCTGCCATTAATCCAACTACATCCTTTTCACTCATCTACCAACCGTAAAACACTGCAGCTAATGCAGATGAGGAAGGACAGGACCACAGAGAAGTGCATCTTTCACCTAAATGTGAAACCTGGGGCTGGAGAACATTGTTTCTGATAACAGCCAACTGTGGTTCAGGCTTCTGAAGGGACACGTGGGCCTCTCTATTGTTCTTTTTAGAGCACATGGTAGAGATCCAAACACTGGATTAAAAACATCTTGAGGGCGTTAATTTAACTTGGGACCTTATGTAGATTGAATAAAAAATTTTAAGCTTCAGAACAAAGTTGACCTCATAAACATTTGTTGCATGGTTTCACAGATATTGTGAACAATGTGAGATGTACCTCTTTGGGGCACCAGAGCTACCATGATGTTCCACCGGTCATATGCCCCTTGGTGAGTTTCCAAGTCCCTTCTGTGTGATAGAGTACTTAAATGCACAAAACAAAAAGCCTGCAGCATCAGGACTTCTCACTTTCTCTGTCTTCAGAGAAGGCAGAACACACACAACACACTATAAAATTGAAACAAAAATTAAAGTACAATACCATGGTTGCTGTCAGCACTGGATTTTTATCAGTTTAGGTCCAAGTTATATTCTAAGTTAAGAGAAAAATTACTTAAAAAAAATAAAAAAATTGGCAGGAATTGAATCTGAATGGGCCAAAGCATACACAGATTGTTGTGTATGTTGTGTTGCTTCCAATGCCCCAAACCAACTCCATTCTCCAGTCTTTATGCATAGTTTCTGCACAGAACTCAACCTCACCGTGTCTGACCTCAAACCAATAGTTTAACGTTTTTTTCCAAATTAAGTAAAGAAATTTGACTAACTTTGCAAAAGAAATAAAGGTAGTTGGCAGAAATACTTTAATAAACCTTGAAGCCCAGCAAAAACATTTTGTTTTGTTTACTAAATTCTAATTTTAACCTAAGCAATTGAAGGTTTGGGAAAGGGGTGACATATATGATTATATGAAAACACCTTATTAGGAGTTTCCTCTTAAGTAAATTACCTGATCAAGTCTGTCCTTATTGCTGTGGCAATAGTGTAAAAATTAATTATCAAAGACGATCAAAAGATGCTTGCAGTAGTGGTGTAGTCCTTGCTAGTAGCCACCGTAGTTTGAACACACAACAATGGTTTAAGATTCAAAATTAGTGAGCATACAGTTAATTTCATTATTTCCCATGAAACAATAAAAGCTCATGTATGCATGTTGATCATTAACCTTTTTTCAGTACTTATTCGAAACCACTGTGAACCAGGAAATGCTATATTCTAATGTCATTTCATGTTTTTGGACTTTTCTGCACCACTCTTATTTTGCGGTGTAAATGCTCCAACCAGAGATCTATACTATATATATCTATACTCTATATCTCACTCTTCTTGCTTTCCCTCTGTCTACACTTTCAGGCTGTTTTTTTTTTTTTTGGCAAAGCTTTAACAGAATTAAAAGAGAAACTTGTGCTGGCTATAAGTGGCACCTATTCCACCTGATGCCTTGTTTATTTCTGTTACACCACATCGCTTATTCACCTTCCACTATGACATTGTTAGAAAAAGAGTTATGAGTTTGAGTGCATTGGCTGGAAGGCATTTCTAGAGGCTTGTCTGTGAGGCTCTAAAACTAAAAGTTCTTTCTATTATTAAGAGTTGCGAAATACAAACCAACATCCATGCTTCTACAATAGGAGGGCAATGTGAGGTCTCTTGTGGTGGACGTGTGTGTGAACTGTCTGAGCAGCAGCCTGAAGAAAGCTGAGGCTAAAGCTGTTCATGAGGACAATAAACCCACAGGTCATAAAGGCCAAACGCATAAATAAAACAAACACATGCTGAGGATATATTTTAGGAACACAGGTGCATCCATAAATTCCCCGTGAAGGGATAAAATGCAATCATGCATTATATCATACTTCTCAGTGCACTTGTACTAAATTAAAGTCTTTTTCACCCCCCTGCTGTGAGGAAATACAGCTCAGGAGATTTCATTGTCTGATTATATTTTACAATGATATTGACAAAGCAGTTAATTTCCTTAGAAAAAGAGGAAACCACAACATTGCTTCTGTTGTTGTGTCTTTGTTGTGCATTACTGGTGTCAAAACTGTCTCATCTATCTCCTGGCCTGATCACCATCTTATGAAAGAATACATGACAGATGTTTCCTCTGTCATATGTGGACAAAAGAACCAAACCTTGTAGATCAGTTTTTGGTGTCGTTCTAAAAGATGCTGAGCCTACCATCCAACACTAAAGGTAGAGATAATACCACAGCAGTCTATTGATTTGTCACAAAAGTCGTAAATTCCCATAAGAAAGCAGCTTTAACAAAAATACATGAGACATGGATATAGACTTGTTCACTGCTGTTGCTGTTAAGAGTGTCTGTGCTGGAAGTCCTTTATTGTTGCTCTTTGTTATTGCTCTCTACAATAGACCTCTTCACTTTTTAGTGCTGCTGTGACGTATCACATCTACATTGCGGGTGGGACCCTCTCCTTCCAGCTCACACACACTTGCCCTCAAGTCATCGTACAGCTGATGACGGCAACACAAGCAAGATCAGGGTTCACCAAACCATACTAAACTTTCCTGAACCAAACCAGACCACTTGGTGGAAATGAGAATTTAGGGACCTATCTTATACTTGTGAAAAGCATTTCAGTGCAGCTGTATTCCCTAATTTCTGCCTGACACACATATTGTTGCTATGCTGTGTACTCCAGTTGTTTAAAAAGTAAATAATCATATGCTCCCAAGTACCCTCAAGGGTGTGTTCATCTGTAAAAAAGGAGTGGTCGTGCATAAAACTTGCATGCTCCAAATACGACACTGCAGAAACCAGTGTTGGGAGTAACGGTGTTAGAAATAACAGCGTTACTAACACTGTTATGTTTTCCCAGTAATGGGTAATCTGATTAATTACTTTTTCATGCGTTACAATGTCATTACCCTTACTGACAGTGAAATGTGTCAAGCACCTGTTATCCGACCTGCCTCACGCCCAAATTCCGAGGAGTGCCGTGGCGCGCAGCCCCGTAGGGGGAGGGCTGATCCCTGGAGAGCCACAGGCTCTCATGAGAATAGCGATGTCACACGCTCATAAAACGTATGGACTGAGAAAAGAAATAAACAACACCTCACTTCGCTTCTCTAAGATCCCTTTGCTTGTCCCAACCACACAGCTTTGTGATTTAATCAACTTCTATCTGCCTATATCCTTATAGAAAAGATGAATGGTGTCATGTATACAATGTTATATATTTCTGTACCTTTACAATTCACTTTTCTTCGTGCATAGTGTCGTGTTGTCTCTGGGACCCTCTGACGGACTGCTGACCTGATGCTCATGCCTCCGTTTTTGACATAGTGACAAAGAATTGAGGAAATTTACGTTTGAAAGTCTGCACATTGTGTTTAATTTTGAAACTTCCAGACACTCCACATGTTGTCTTCCTGTCTGGTGCTTTCTTAACGACAGTGACTTTACAAGGTTTGGAAGCAGTTGCGCAGATAAACGCCGTCGCTTCACCAACGCAGCGCTGCGCGGTGCGGCGCCCTTTAAACGTACTGCAGAGCACTTCGCTCCCATTCTAGTCTATCAGGCAAACTCCACTGCACACGCTGCGGGGCATCAGCGCCGCGTTGGAGAACTGATGACGTCAGAGCTGCTGCAGCAGGTAACAACAAGGAAGGACACAGAGAAAGAGACACACAGTTCAAGCAGCAAAAGCTTTTTCAAAAAAGTAATGCATTACTTTACCTGGTAACTAATTACATTTATGAAGGAGTGATTCCGTTAGTAACTCAGTTACTTTTTTGGGATAGAAACTAGTAACTATAACTAATTACTTTTGTAAAGTAACGTGCCCAACACTGGCAGAAACTGACTGCACTATAAAACCTCCGTCTACCTGGTTTAAAATCTGAAGGATGCATTAGAGCGATTGATGATCAAAAACACACTCATTAATAAACTTGTTGTCAGTAAACATACAACAAGCAAGAATGGCAAACTCCCCCTACAAAGCTTCAACAACTAGTGTCTTGAGTTTCCCAACACTTGAATGTTGTTTAAAGGACAGGCAATGTAGCAGAGTGGAACATGTTGCTTGCATCAAAATCAAAATCAATTAATACTGGCAAAAAAAACATAATATTCTGTATTTATATATTATATTATACAATATCCCAACTCCATTGGAATTAGAATGCACCTGTAAGGTGTTAAATATGCTTCACAGGTACACATTCTGTAATATGAGTTTTCATTGTTGCTGACATTCAGGCAAAGAAACATTTCTGAATAGGTGTGTAACCTCTAAAAACTGCAAAATATATCATCCAGAAGCTCCTTAATGAGATCCATGGAGCATATAGTAAAGTGAAACATGTCAGAGTCTTGGCACTCTTCACAGGACTATTTCTGAGTTGACAATTAAACGGTGCCTGACATTCATGCTTCCATGTTCTCTGTCAGCAATCTATTGAAGCTCTCATGAAGAATCTTACCTTTCAGGAACCTGCTGATGAATTCTGCCATCAACGACACATCTATCCAAGAGGGACCATTGATTTTGTCGCCAACAATTTGTGTTTTAAAGCTCTTTTAGTCTGCTGACAAATACACTCATTAGACAAAATTCCTCACTGTCAATAGGTGCGTGTTTGTGTGTGTCTACGTGCTTTGCAAGAAGGAGAAACTTGATTAACTTGCATGTCTATGTCCTCATCTCAGTAACTGATGAGATCATGAATAAGTCTCACTCTGTCTTGTTCTCTCCATTAATATTTCAGGCATTACTGTCTCACTGTTTGGCTGTGTGACATTTTGAAATATTGCTCACATAACTCCATTTCCAGTCATTACCCATAACTTGTGCAGCTCACAGAAATACTTGTGTGCACACTGAGCCATATATAAGGTTTTAGTGTATTCTTTTCACATAAACAATCGGGCAGTTTGCCGCACTTTCAACAGTAACTCTCTGGACAATAATGGAAAGGCCTTGGTGGAGGTTCGTGCCCTTGGAGCACTTCTTATTGTGTGATGGGAATCTTGAGAATGATGTGTTTCCATCAGTGTTGTGTAAGTAGCTCTAAGTTCTTTTAAGACATCTTAAAATGTTCTTGTTCACATTCATAGTTCATCATTTTTTAAATAGAACCAATTGCACAGTCTAAAAGTGAAGTAATTCAGGTTTTTCCTGCACTACACTCTCTTAAGTTTAACCCAGACTTGGGCCATACCCAGGCTGATGAAGGTAAAACTGATAGATCATTAAAAAAAAAACAGATAATCCACATACTATTATAAAGAGCTGTGTGCTTCACTCAATTATATTGTCATTAAATAAATCTGCTTTATGTATATTGGTGCAGGGATGAGAAATTTATATATGGAATTATAATTTAGTTGGGGTCTTGTTTTTTTAAAGTCAAAATGCAAAACCATTCACCTTTTTTCATCATGAACAGATCTACGAATGAACATAAAATTCAACATTTTGAAGTAAAGATGAAAATAGTATCAAGAAAAAGCTAAAATAAGATACTACAAAACTACAATATGTTAGTTCTATATGGAAGTCACAGCATTTCCTCTGATCATGACACACCCTATTTCAGGTAACTACCTTTAACTTTTACATTATAGATGTTATTGTCAATGCTGTTTTTTGGTTTGGTCACACCCCAAATCCAGTAAATAACACATAGTGGAGCTCTTGGTCCCATCTGGAGTAAGGTATAGCCAACCTTACATGTATGCTCCTTTCTTACAATGGCAGAGCTAGCTACTCTGTGGTTGCAAAGACTAGCAGAGGTCAACATTTCCTGGTGTTTACAAGTGTGTTGGATCAAACAGCATGTGTAAAATTGTCAACATACTCAATGAACATCAGTGTTGCCCACCTTACATTGACTTAGTTCTACATGACCTGGCTTAGCTTCATAAGGCTGGACGTTCCCTACATGTTAGCAATAGTTTGCCAAATGTTAGTGTTTGGCCATGGAATTGGGTGAATCCAGCTGCACTGCAAGGTAATGTGATGTATGCTTTGGCTTTGGGCCTGGTTTAAATCTTCTCAAATATGTCCTGACTTGAGCTGAGCCTCTTTTAGACCTGCTGTGAAGAAAGAAGGATGTGTAGAGTATCAAAGTGTCAGTTTGTATTGAGTCTTCTATTAAACATACAGCTTTGAAATTAATGTTGATCTTATTCTAACTCCCCAAATGTCTTACCTGTAGGAAGGATCCAGTGGAGAAGTGCTGTGATTTAACATTGTAGGAGAGAGGCTTAGTGTAAAGTAAAAAGGAAAAGTGGTTAAGCTTTTGCAGTTCAATCCATGCAATATCAGTGTCGCCTGTATTGTCTTGTTGAGTGCCCTTTTGGGAATGAAGGACTGGATCTGTTCAGACTCTGGGCTGTGCGTATGTCAGTTTAACCAAAAGTAGTCTGGTAACTGATCATGCATTTTTTTTTTTCTCACTGATTCCCTTGACCAAGACAGGAGGCCGCCTGGTTCTGCCATGGGTGCAGAACATGGCTGAACACCTGCCTTGGGTAGCTCATCAGTGTCACACTCATTATGGTGACTTCATAAACAATCTGGTCCCCCTCTCAATTATGTTTACTCATCATGAAGCAGTCACCATACAAACCATGACCAAATGACCCATGACACCACATCTGTTTGTGTGTGGATCTGTGTCACAGCATGGCGGAGACATTTGCTGAGGACAGATTGTTCTCCATTGAGCCGTGTTCTCTTTGTCTAACTCTATTGTTCACTGTGTGAGTGAGGCAGACAAAGAGAGTCATCTTCTTTCATATTAACTGAGAAAATTAAGAAATTACCTCTAAAGTGAAGATGACATTAAGGTAAATTTATGATAGTGTCTGGGATGCTAAGCATACATCATGTAAAAGCTCATTAAGGCATATTAAACATTTTATACGGATTCACACGTGAATGGGTGCTCTATGTATGATTGATGCTTCTCATTCTGGTCATGAGGCTCTGACTCAGTGAGAGCAATGATGATTAGCTGCTTCATAATGGATATTTCAAGGGGGATGACTAATGTCTGGGCTGTAAGGAAAAGTTTTGGTAAAGACGAATGTGTGTGTTTCAATAGGCCCTTCTTTTCAGGAGTGCACACCGTTATAAATGACACCCATTTCCATGGCTACTTTAATGGCAGCCTGCACCGTCCCTGGCAGACAGAGTAATTTGACTAATTTATTCATAACAAAAGGGTTTGGATATATTCTAAAAGAGGGGAATGGAAATAAATGACAAGAAATAGGCAAAGCAAAATATGCACTTACATTACAATGTGATCTAATTTGCTCCACCTCATGACTAAGCAGAAGTTTAACCATTTTTCAAGGTTTCAAGTGATCATTTTAGATGTCATGTTTTAAATACCAAGACATCACTGCTGTCATAAAACTCCTTTCTCCAAAAGTACTATACAACAGTAAATGAGAGAAAACACTGTTTTTCTAAATCCATTCTACATAGACAGTGATGAATAAAATGTCTGTTGGAAAAAGACAATAATACAAATTGGAGGTGGGAGGTTTTTGCCTGACAGGTAAGGTAGCTTTATTTGTAGATAAATTTGGTCGACAGTAAGCAAGTCATCATGATGATTCTGCACGATGAGAGCTGCTTGCTGCAAACAACAAATACAAACCAGTAGTACGCTCTGATCGTGAAAGTCCTGAATCATCCTGAGAATTATACTGCAATGTATAGCCACAAGCGTCCATCATGAGTTTTTCTAAACTGAGAGAGAACTGAGCTGTGACACTGCAGGACACGTTCAAGCTCATGCCATATACCTCACGCCATCCAGTTTAAAAAAATCTGACCTATACCTTTAACACTTTTCAAACAGTATCACTTTTGAGTTCGTTGAGTACAGCGGCACAACAAAAGAGGGAGGAATCATACAATCTAGCCAAAACTGAGACCAAATGTCTAAACCCGCAGTGTAAATAGCCACACGTCAGCCCCCCAGCATGCACTGATTTGAAGGGAATCAAAGATGACACTCTAATTGGGTTGATCACCCTATAGACACCCATGTGTCTCAAGGCACGTGTACCATACACACTGTAAGACCCCTGGCCTAGCTTTGTGACAAGAAAAATGTAGGATACACTCCCAAAAGCGCTTCACGCTCTCTGCCTGTTGTATTGCCCAAAAAATGTGCTGAAATTGTTCAGTCTGACCCTGGATATAACCTCAGGTCCCACTGGCCTTTTTAGTGGAGCTTTAAGCAGAATTTCGGGAGCAGGACCACATCTCAACCACGCCTTTTCCTGTGTTCCTATAAATTCCATTTCCCTTTTTTGTTTCGCACACTTGATGCAACCCTCCCTCCCTCCCTTTTCTTAAACTTCTTTCTTCCTTCTTTCGTCAGGGCCTTATAGAGGGGGTCTGCCGAGGGTCTGTAACTAATGCATCAATCATGAAGTTTCCCCTAAACCCTATCTGCTTCACGTACCTATGATGTTGCTTGTTATCCACTGTATGCAATAAATCTTGTCAAATTCATCCTGTTGATGGAGTGGTCCTTACTCTTGAAAGGTACATTAATGTATTTTTTTTTTTTTTCCCAAGGCCATTTAGATAGCGTGGCTCAATGTAGCATCACAGCATGCAAGGCCTTCTCATACATACTATCTCGTTGCAGGAGAGGCTTCAGATTTCATTTGCAGTGTTATTTATTTATTTATTTAAAGCCCAGGAGCAAAACATGCAGTTTTCAATGTATATGGCATATTTATAGAGGGTATTACATATCCTAATCAATGATCTGCGAAAGAAAAATTAAAAATGAAATAAGTGCTTTGCTCAACAACTTTAAGGGCAATGAGGGTTAAAATGCAAAGCAGTCTCTAGTGGCAAACATTGAGAACATGAGGGTTCACATGCACCATTGACTGTTGATGTACATTTTTTAGACTACAAAATGGCACACAAGCAGAATGAGAAAAAGTCTTTACAAACATTTTTTGAAAGCAAAAATAAACAGAAACCTTTTAATAACACATGAACGTGAAGTGAACTACACAAGATGTTTTTTCTCTGGGCACCTTTTACACTTAGATACACCTCTTATTTTCAGATAATATTTGAATATATGTGTATTTAAGTATGTATGTCCTCACAAACATGCATCTTTAGTAGCTGTCATCAAAGTTAGAAATTGATTCATCAGATGTCACGTTGTAAAATGTAAGCTTTACCAGATTTATGTCCCTAAAAATGTGTTGTGTGCAGCAGCAGTCTGTCAGAATTTTCATTTGTGTGTGCTGTCATGTAACCATTCAAGCATGTACACTTGAAACATTTTGTTGTCTTTTGGTATAAACTTCACCCCAAACGGAATCTCATATCACGTCGGCTGCTTCAGTTCAGAGAGAGAAAGAGGGGTCTTTTTGTTTTTCTTTACTTAAGCCCCTTTGTTGTTATTTTTGGTCTGCTGACATGTAATTAATCAATGAGCTAAAGTGAGTGATGTTCATAGATGATTGTAACAAATCTCAAAGTATTATGAATGCATCAAGAGCAAAAGTTGTACATCATAATTTGAGAATTTCAAGTAGTTGCAAATATGCAGATTTTTGTCTCCTTTCTTTTTCTTTTATTTTGAAAAATGTGATCACATGCAGTTTTTACTTATCCATGAATGAACCATCTGTTTCAAGGCTGATCTGTTTGCTGTGGCAGGTGGCTGCTCATATCTTTTAATTAAACTTAGGTCAAGACATCTGTGGCATAAAAAGATTAATATTTTCAGCATCTCAGTCAGTTGGTGAAGACATTCATTTTTTGGATCATTTGCTGTAACATTTGTTGGATAAACATTTCAATATGGGAGTGTTAATGTGCCACAGAGCAGAGCCAATCAGCTGCATCTGTGGATCTGGCACCGGATAATCCAGGATTTATGTGATGGTTTGAGTTCAATTGTTATTCATCCAGGTTGTTTTTCCCATCTTGTTCTCCATCTTCTATCTTGACTCTCTCTATTATTCTGATGATCTGCTTTTAGATTATCTTAAATATCCATGTGTCCCTCATTTATTATTCTTTTTTTTTCCTTGCTCATTTTAACAGTCTTAATGAGAATTTTAGTGCTATCCATAAAGCTGCACACTGAAGCATGAGGATTATCTAAACCTTTCTTTTTTCCCTTTTTTAACATCTTCCTGTGTTAATACATTGAAAATCTGTCCTTTGTTTCAGGGGTGCATTTTTGTTAAGTGTCTTTTTTGAGGATCTGCTGTTCACAGTTGTTTGGAGTTTGATGCTAATTAAATTCTTAATGGAAAACATTTTTAAGCTTAATGTGAATTCTCATCCACTGAGCCTGTAGCTGTGGTATTTGTTGTAACAACTGTGGCATCCATGATAGAACTGGTCATGATTATAAAGTAGCACATTCTGAATTCGACTAAGCTGGCACACCAGATGGACCGTTTCACAAACCCAAGGGATAGAGTTCAAGTCCATCCGAGCAACATCCCATAGAAAGTGAATGGAAAGGAAAAACCTTTCCAAAATAGGAAGATGATTCAATACATATTTTTTGTGTCTTTAAAGTGTTGTTCCAAAGCCCAGTCAATGGTATCATATTGAAGCTTTGCAAGACGTATGTGCCTGAAGACAGACATGGAATCTGGTGAATCCAGCTGCTTTACAAGGTCACAAATCAATTTCCTAAGTGTAGGAAATAAAAGGCCATGGTACTCTTACCCTGAACAGAGAAAGAGTCTTTTTTAAGCATTTTCTTGTTTTAGCACAGCCCAAAGGGCAGATGCACAGCTTTTCAATTAAATATGGATACAAGGTTGGGAGAGACGTGATCCATGTAACTCCAAGGCTCATCTCTCCTATCTGCAGCTGTAAGAGCATGCACCCAGGGGTGCTATTGGAGCAGGAAGAGAGGCATAGCTGTATTTGCTGCGATGTTCCTAAAACAATGAGAGATTGAACCCACGAGTAACACATCCAAACTAGGATGCTAGGTTATATGAAGATGAGATATTGTTTTTAGAATTGCAGCACTGCTGTTGGATATATGCACCGTTCAATATCGTCACCTGCGTAAGGGTGTAATTTCCTGTGAGGCACACCGAAGAGACCATTGACTTATTCAGTACGGTGACAATTCTCACTTAAGATGAGGTGGTCTTCAAAGATGCATTTGATCATTAAAAGTGAAGAATGGGAATTTTCCTTCATTGTTCTTTGCCTGTAAAGGCTTCACATAATTATGCTTCTTTTGCTTTTTTTCCCTAAATATAACTTTTTCATTATTTATATCAAGTAAGCGATGTAAAGTAACAATCTTCACAGCTCTACACATTTTCCTTTTGATTTTAAGTCATATTTTGAAGTCCTCAGAATTATAGAAACTGTAAGTTCTGCAGCTGATCTCTTGGTCCCCTAGCTACAGTCAAAAAAAATACCCCTGGGGCGGACATTAGCTCAGTTGGTAGAGCATCCGCCCCATGTACGGGGGCTGCCAAGCCCCAGCAGTGGCTGTAGGTTCGAATCCCGGCCTCAGCCCTGTGTTGCATGTCATCCCCCCTCTCTTCACCCGCTTTCCTGTCACAACTTCAGCTGTCCTATCTAATAAAGGCCATAAAAAGCCCCAAAAAAGAACTTAAAAAAAAAAAAATGCCCCTAATGTACATTTTAACAACCACTATCCAGTATACTAGGATCTTTGGTAGAGGGGGTCCTTCTACTTGCTCTGGCCCTTCTTCAGCATCCCTCCCAGCTCTGCCCACCTTTGTTGGCCACCTGCTGAGTCTTCAGATGAACAACATTGTACATTTTGTATAATGTACATTTACTATTCACAAAACCAATTCTGTATTTAGAAGAACCTAAAATAATGAAGGGCAAAAGCACTTAGTGTTAAGAAGTATATAACAGTGGGCTGCTCTACACAGCATGACATGGCCGATAAGACAAAGTGTTTTTTTTTTGTTGGATACCATGATTAAGGGGTAGATGCAATGCTTCAAATACTGAGTTGTATCCGTTTTAGAATAACTTTCAATAAGGGGGTTGTTCTATGGTGTTTTGAAGCTTGTGAACTAGTTTGGTTGTCAACAGGGCAACTTAAAAAGTTATTAAGAGATTTGATGAAGTTTTATGGTAATGTTGGTCCATGGCACAAGTAAGCTGTGACTCTAATTTGTTAAAGATCTGAATCTGGATGCAGATTCAGAACTATTTTTTAAGGATTTATCAATATTTTTCATTTTTACAGTTTTATTTGTAACTTAATGACTTTTCAATGTTTTTTGTGTGTGTGTGTGTGTGTGGGGGAGCATTTTAAGTCAATTTCGTTCAAAGAAAAAAGTGATTTCATTTTATCTTTCAGGATTGTTTACATTGCAGCATAGTCAGTTTTCCACATTGTTGCTAATAACCCAAAACATTCAGACGTTGATGACATTTTTTAGGGAATGATGGTTGTGGCACAGCAAAGAAGTCATTAGGGTTTGGTGGTGATCTAAATCTCGATGCAAATCCAGGACATTCTTGAAGGCTTTTTTCACATTGCAATATATGTCAGTTTCCACATTTTCACCAATAACTTCATAGGTTCTCGAACGATTTTGACAACATTTTCAGTGAATGTTGTTCATGACATAAAGGAGAGCTGTTTGATTTTGATGGTGATCTGAATTCAGTTGTGGGTATAGAATTTTATTCTAGTATTTGCGAACAGTACAAGAGTGGGTAGTTTTCCATACTTTTGTTAAGAACTGCCTCAACAATGCTGGAAATGTCTCGGTGGAGGTTTGTGCTCTTGGAATGCTTCATGGCAATAAAATAATAATGTATTTATTTTTATATAGAACTTTTCAAACATGCTTTTCAAGGACAGCAACAATTTGAAACACAGTTAAAGCATACATGATATAAAACATGCAATATAACTTGTAGTTGTTTTCTGTTTCTTATAAGTCATATTTACGATTTGGCTTCTGTGGTGATTTGACTTTAAATGGTTTAAATTGTTTGGATCCTGAGGATTTGAGCCCCCTAGTGTAGCATGTCATGTGAAATACATTTTTTAGTCTTTTCTTTTTCTTTTTCTTAACATAACTCAACACATGCCATGGTATACCAGCATCCCACCAGCAGGACTTTGGAATAGCAAGAGTCAGTGACTATCATGTATGTGAGTGAAACTATTTGTAATTGGTTTTCCTTTTCCAGTGATGTTCAGAGTTGGCAAACACAAAATTCCCTTTGCCTGCAGCCTCAGCAGGTGTCCTATGTGCAGTCCTCAGTTAACCCTGATCAATGATTTTCTGTGCCTCCTGTAGAGAAATAAACTCTACTTCAACTTCAACCTCACCCGTCACAGACTCGGCATCAGCAGGAGGGCCATGTGTGCCTGTTTGTTTGTGTTTGTGAATATGGATGCTGTGCTTGGCCGTTATCTGCCCTTGCCCTGCTGTGGGGAGTCAGATCAGAGGAGTTAACCCTGTCTGCACTACTCTTCCCCTTCCCTGTATCTGCACGGTCACCCATGAGTATTAAAGGCTAAACCTCTGAAACATCAGAGTCTCAAAGCTAAACCACATTAGCCTTTCTTTCTCCACTTCTCCTATGTGGTCTTCTTCTGTATCTCCTTTTCCATGCTCTTCTTGCCCTCCACCTCTCCTGTTTCCTGCCCTCTAAATGGCATAATCACATTTTCCTTCCCTTTCTCTCATCTGTGCTCAACCTCAGTCTTTGACTCAGTCCACTGCGCTTCCCACCATCATCTCATATAATCTCATCCTTTATCATCTTTGACTGCCAGGAATGAGTCGGACATGGCAAAGTGAGGAAAGAGAACTTCATCAACCAAAGTTTGATCATTTATAAGCAGCTGTTTGGGCCTACTTTGTCTTTATCAGCTGTTGATTGGCTTTATAAAAGTCTACTGGGTTATTAAATTAGTTATGCAAAACAAAAGATGTAAATTTATCCAGAATATATTAAGAGCTTTTCGGAGTAAGTTGTACCTACTTCTACAATTAATTAGGATTTATAAGATCTGTTGGCCCGATGCTATTGGGGACACTGTTAGGATATTTACGTTAGTCTGCATTTTTCTCCCTCAGATATGAACTGGAACACTGCCTTGTTCATCCCTTTTCATTCTACGTAGACTTTGCCATGTTCCATGATAAAACCAGCACTGACATCTACCTGTAGATAAATGGATGGATAGGTCCTAAAAAATGTAAGTATCACCCTGTCCACTCACATAAATCAAAAGCAAGATATAATGACAATAAGACAAGGTGGCAAATTAGCAAAACTAACTAACTCACAGGTCAGTTTTTAGGTGCTCCTTTTAGACCTGCCCTAATACTTAAAAAATAATACTTAAAGTGCTGGAACAATTCTTGGAATATTTTGATCCACATTGACCAGATAGCTTCACCCATTTCTTGCAGATTTTTCAGCAACAGATTCATGTACTGAATCTCCCGTTCCTCCGCATCCCAAAGGTGCTTGATTGGACTGATGACTGCAGAGGCCATTACACTGAACTCCATGATGAGTTCAAGAAAACAAAGAAACTGTGTGAGATAATTTGAGCATTTTCCACCAGAGGACGGTACTATAAGGGCACTGAGAGATGGACAAGGTATGCAACAAAGCTTGGGTTTGCTGTGGTGTTTAATCAATGCTTAGTTGGTACTACGGGGCCCAAAGTTTGCCAAGAAAAATCCCACAAACCAGTCCATCCCGACCACCAGCCTGAACCGATGAACAAGGAAGGGTGGATCCATGCATTCGGGTTTTATTAACACATTTTTACCCTATCATCTGGATGTTGCAGTACAAGTAAAGACTTATAAGACGAAGCAACATTTTTTTCAATTTCTTCAATCCAGTTTGGGTAAACCTCTGTGGATTGTAGCCTTAGCTTCCAGTTCTTGGCTGATATGTGAGGCACCCAATCTTCTGCAGTCATCTCCTGCAGCTGTAGCCCATCTGTTTCAAGATTTGTCGTGTTGTGCATTCAGAAATGGCTTTCTATAGCCCTTAGTTTCAACACATGTGTATTTGGGTCGCTGTTGCCTTTTATTCATCTCAAACCTTGCGTAAGAAAAGTCATGAAATGTGAAGCAAAAAGAATAAAGTGATCTTTTTTCTTTTTTTTTAATGATAAACATTAAATTGGGGTCAAACTGACCCCAAGGATAATTGGAGGGTTAAGTCAGCATTCAGTTGGGGCCTTTAACCTTAGAACATGCAGACACCCACAGAAAACCACAGAAAACCACAGATGTAAAGCGTAGCCACTCAGTTGCCATCATTATTATGTGACGTGACCTTGTTTGTGTGTGGGTGTTGATTCAGAACATTATTTAACCAAATGAATTCAGTGAAGTGTGATAGAACTTAACAATAACACAAACAGAAGCAACACAATCTCTTAAAAGCTCACTCTACATTTAGGATACCCCCTTCTCAGCCTGTTTTGTAGAGTTTTGGACTGTTTTTGCCTCTGGTGAAGGATTTTTGATCCTGCAGCCCCTCATCTGTTCCTGATCACGCCAATCACCTACACCTACAAAGCCGGCCCTCTGACTCAGATGATTCCCGTGGTTTGTTGGCCAACACTCTTGTCTCTAGCTTTTGTATTTGTTGAGGTTTAAACTTTATCTTGTGTGGATTTTTGCTTTGTGCTTATGCTCTGTGCTTCTTGGATTGTTTGCTCTGTGTCTTGCCTTGTGCCTTTGCCTCTTTCTCTGCCTGGTGTCTTCATAAGTCCTCACCATGCCAACCACTTTTATCCCTCACTGTCTTCACCTATTCTTCCTCATAAATCCTGAACTCCCCCCTGCCTTTTCTCCTTCTCCTTGTCAAATAACACCACTTTGTTACACCTTAACTCTGCCTCTGGTCTTCAGCTTTTGGGTCCAACATTAAAACAGTCATAGTTCATACCCTCACAACAGAACTTTTTTCATTTACCACAACACAAAAAGTACATTTATACATGTCCAAGTTGGTTTCCAGGCTTTAAATGTAAGTTCTCATTGTGTAACTGCATACTGACAAAAACTGAAAGGAGAATGTATAAATGGTGGCTACAGTGAAGAGGCAGATATTGCAATTTCAGCAATGGAAAAGCTTTTAGCCAAACCATTCATATTCTCCAGGTCTTTTGAGAGGAAAGTAATTGACATGCATTGTTGTAGGTGAGTGTGATCTTGTTCCAGCAGCTCAAATTAACTTCCATTCAGCATGAGAGGGACTGCTCTTTTCAAGAAAGTTAAAACCTCGGGGCTACATTTAGTTGCTGAATAGTGAAGTTTGTTGGCTGTGAGTAGCTGTTGGTACATAAATCCAGGCCTTTTTTTCTACTTGAAGAGACGGACACAAAGAGGATCAGTTTGCTCTCATACGTACATTGTTTGGGTGACATGTTCAAAAAAAGTAGGTGCGCCTTGTTTGGCCCACTTTTTTAGACACATGCAAACTGAGAAATCAAACTTCAACAGGGAAAAAAAAATGCCAAGATTAGTTATAAGAGATGATCTCAGTTCTTATTCAATCATGCCCTGAAGTGGTTTGTTTGTAATGAGAGCACAATTAAGTCAGCAATTAGGACAAACAGGCTATCAGAATATCATCTCACACTGTGATGGTTGTATAAGCACTGCAACTGTAGTAGTAATAATATATACAGCCAACAGGCAACTACATTAGATTTTAATAAAGATGATGGAATTCATCAGCAATCCATTAGGGTTGTTTATGGGGCCAGGACAGTACATCACATATAAATAGCGAAAGAATATTCCTCACCATGTATTCAGCAAAACATGAAGGGATGAGACATTGACTGGTTATAATTCTGGTTTAGTTCCCCGAATTTTATCCAGTTTGTGAAAGCAGGACACAGCTTACAGTATTTTGGTAGTAAGCTAGCTTTTTTACGTAACTGAAGTGAGAAGTAAGCATTGAAATGATTATACTTAAGTCAATTCTCACTAAATCATTAAAGGATAAGTTCGGTTCCTGCAGCTTTTACATTGTTAATAGAATGAAGAACAACAATATACTCACTCAGAAGGCTTTCCTGATGCAAACGGTGCTTCGGGAGATATTTAGATCCAAAATCGAGCAGCGGACACCGATATAATGGTAGCCTGTAGGGCATGGATTGCCGCTCCTAAAAACGGCATTAATCGTCCAAAAACTCATATTTTTCACCAATATTCCATCATGATACGTTCCGGATGATCCACCATTGCAGTCTGTGTCTCTCCACACAGCGCTGTGTGGCTGAACTGACGAGTTTGTTTACGTGCCCTTCGCGCATGCGCAGTGCGGCTCACTGTTTCAGGGGAAGACCGGCAGCTACAAATCGACTTTCTTCTTCCAGTTTGGTGCAAAATGGACGAATGTCTATGGGATGAAGATGTGGAGGAGGACTTTGAATATGATGGACGTCCTTACAGTTTGGAGCCAGATTATACAGATAAGGAGCTCATAGAAAGGAGGAAGCGATCACAACGCTCCAGAGAGTACTGCGCATGCGCGAAGGGCACGTAAACAAACTCGTCAGTTCAGCCACACAGTGCTGTGTGGAGAGACACAGACTGCAATGGCGGACCATTCGGAGCGAATCATGATGGAATATTGGTGAAAAACATGAGTTTTTGGACGATTAATGCAGTTTTTAGGAGCGGCGATCCATGCCCTACGGGCTACCATTATATCAGTGTCAGCTGCTCGATTTTGGATCTAAATATCTCCCGAAGCACTGTTTGGATCAGGAAAGCCTTCTGGGTGAGTATATTGTTGTTCTTCATTCTATAAACAATGTAGAAGCTGCAGTAACCAAACTTTTCCTTTAACAAAACAAACATCCATGATCAATGCAACCATCAAATACGAGTTGGTAACTGATGACTGATGATCAAACACCCTCATCAGCACCATCCACTTCCACTAGTTTCTCCATTTCATTGTCAATACAATCTTGGTGTTATAGACTATTGAGTGATCATGTAATTTGGTGACTTAAGGCCTGATAGAAATAATAATAAGAAGAAAGAGACAGAGAAAAATAGAATGAAACAATTTGCAAATCCTAACCAAAAGTCAAATTAGTATACTACAAAGACAGATAGGCTATATTTAATGTTCAAACAGAGGAACTTTTATGTTTTGAGGTAAAAATTAATTTACTTTGAATTTGATGTATCCAGCATGTTTCAGAAAAGCTGGAACATGGGCACGTTTAACCACAAGGGAATCATCACTGAACTGAAGACACTAATTATTAAAGCTATGAATGCGGATTTCTTTTCCATTCTTGCTTGATGTACAACTCGATGTGGACATCATAATGAACCACACATTTTCAACAGAGGACAGGTCTGGACTGCAGGCAGGCCAATCCTGTACCTGCACTCTTTAAGGAATGTTGCTTGACATTGTCTTGCTGAAAAAAGAAGGGATGTCTCTGAAAAAGACATCACTTTGATGGCAGCATATATTTATGTTGCTCCTCAATCTGTATGTACATTTCAGCATTCACAGAGGTGCTTGTTTCTGATGCCGAAGGCGCTATTCCATCACAGATGTAGGCTTTTGAACCTTGTGCTGATAACAATGTGGATAGTCCTTTTGCTCTTTAGAGGACAGAGACAGACAGTCCATCATTTCCAAAAAAGAATTTAAAATGTGTACTCATTAGACCACAGCAAACTTTTCCATTTTGTGTCATTCCGTCTTAGATGGTGCAGGTCAAGAGAGGCTGGCTGTGTTTCTGGGTGTTCTTGATAGATGGCTTTATTTTGCATGGTAGAATTTTAATTTGCTCTTGTTAATGAAGATTTCTGTTAAATCGAAATGGTTTTTCAAAATGTTCCTGAGCCCACGTTGTAATATCTTTTACAGGATATCTGATTTTAAAGCAAATCCCTGAATTTATAAGTGGTAAAGAAAATGAATGAATGAATGAATTTGAACACTAAATATTGTGTCTAGTGAATTAAGTTGAACATTGGTCGAAAAGGATTGGCAAAGCATTGCATTCTACTTCTACTGACATTTTAACCAACACCCCAGCTTAATTAGGATTGGGAATTGGTCATAAAAAAACATCAACTAGTAGTGCAAAAAATGCAAACACCCCCCATATAGACAGAGTCAACTCAAAGTCCCTTATTTACACATTTAAAGCATCACCCATGACAGATAATTTGTTCTCATCTAAATGAACAGACATGTTTGTATCTGAGCCATCAAACATACTGATTTGACACTGAAGCATGTGGACTTGTGTAGTGTCTGTAAATTTTGGTATAGTTGTTCCAGCAGCTATGGCTCGACATTCATCCTGCTGGTCCTTTTCCAACTGCATCTCATGGTTGATTTGGCGAATTCTGATCATTGGACATGCTGATCTGTTGCAGGGTACCTGTTGAAGCGAACACAACATTTGAAGTGTTGTATACGTTTTCCTGCTTGTGCCTTTTTTGTGTCAAAAAAGCTACAAGCAAGATGGATGATTGTCAACCAATGTATTTCAAACAGACTGTGAATGTGTTAACTGGGTCATGAAAAAGAATGACATCCTCTGTGTAAGCTTGTCTTTACAACCAATGTCAAAGACACATTTATGCATGCTCACAATAAAGGACAACGTGAAGTCCATCAAAGAGAACATGGCCATTTCAAACTTGCAAACAGAAGCAACAAACAGAAAGTATCTCCTCTAACCCTGCTGCACAGAAGGCCAGAGGAGATAGGATGAGCAAATGCCCCAGCCTCAGTTTCTTCCCTCTTCTCCCTCACTACCATCATGAAATTTTCCCCCAAGCACACATTCAGACACACTACCACTAAACGCCCTGAGTTCAAACAAACCCTCACACACATAAACACACGCTCACATAATCTCTGCCCTCTCTTGAGCGCAAAGTATTATTGGCTTTAATCCAGCCAGGCCATGAAATGACTCGCATTAGGCTTCTGCAGGAGCCTTAAAATGTGAAAATACTCAACTCTCACACGCAGTCATATGACCTTGTACAAAACAAAACTGAACCGAACTTGAATTTTAGCAGTCTTAAGCTAACACTCTTCCTCTTTGAATCTTGGATGGACATATTTTGGAGGCAGCTGATGGGATGTATTTCAAGCATGTGAACTCCTCTATTAGCAGGATTGAAGGTCGACAAAAAGGTCCTAAACTACACAAACACTTGGATTCTGCTGTTGCACTTAAAGAAAAGTATTCATTTGCCATGTTTTGAGGTCTTAATACACTGCATTTTCATGATAGTCTTATCCTTAGGGAAACTTTTTCAGTCAAGGATCTGGAAATGATTTTTTTCTTTGTCCTTCCCAATAGAAATTTGCCATTTAAAAATGTTTTTGCCTCTGTACCCACAACAGCTGAGGTCTGAGTTATGTTTTTGGTTCGCCAGTGAAAACATTTATATTTTTTTATTGCTGTGATGTAATTTTTTTGGCGTATCTTCAAATGCTTTACCTTGGAATCTACATTACTTAAACGAAAAGTGGATATAAGTTAATAAACCCAAATAATGGATAAAAGTATTGAAAACTCTGAGCTGTTTATGAAATTTTAATGAATAAATACAGTTAACACAATGATTCAAAAGATTTATGATCACAGAAATCCAGACACACCCTTTGTGAACACCCCAGAGGTTATTTTAACGAATTATCATTTATGATTATTATTTATTTTTAGATATAACCATTTTTATGAGTAGAGATTAAAGGGGTTTGCATAATTTGCAATAGAAATATTTATATAAGAAGCAGTGTTATATATCTGATATATGATTTTTATCAGTAAAATATAATGTATAATTTATACCTTTCCATATGTGATATATAATTCATTCCGTTTTCAACACACTGGCAGATAATGATGTATTACAGAGAGAGAACACACACATTACGCGGTGAGTCAAAGCACTGTGCACTCGCTCTCTCTTCCACCCTGATAAAGACGGCACAGGCATCCTCTGATGCACCTGTCTCATATTCAGATCAGAGTCCTGCACTGGGTCGGGTACCCGCAAAAACAGCTGATTTGCGGGTGGTTTTTAAAAACTTTTTTTTTCCCAGGTTCGGATCTGGGTGGAAAAAATAACATGCGGGTCGGGTCGCGGGTTTTAGTTTGACACATCAAAATTAATATAAAATAATAATAAATACAAGAAAATAAAAACGTAAGTTGTAAGCTGGTTGTTAGGCTGTGACCGTAGACTGTAAAAAACATGGACGCCATGATGCTAGGCTAAAATTGAAGCCGCCACGAAAACTGCTCTCCCTGGTGCCTGGCTGCAGTATAGGTCAAATCTCCGTCTCGCCCATTCATCTGGACGGGCCGAAGTGAAACTTCAAAAAATTAATACACCTCGTAGAAATATTTCTCCCATCCGTATGCTGTGATGACATTAAAGTATTATTGGGCTGCGTGTTTTCCACTTTTTTCTGAAAAGTTTCTTTTTTTATTAGTTATTAGAGTTTAAAAATAGCCGCGGTTTACGGCAGCTTCACAATGATTGTGTACGGCGTATGCTGCGGAGTGTTGCGACCGTTTACGACAGCTGCGTCCGGATTATGGCCCAGATTCTCTACTGGTTGCACAATGGCGGCGCCCTGACGGGGGATATTATGGCTTCAAATCCGTAACATGGTGGAAGGCGGAGGCGGAGGCTGAGGCTGCGCCGGACAAGGCATTTAAATTCCGGACTGTCCGGCCTAAATCCGGACGTATGGCCACCCTACACGGCTCGTACCTGCTGAGCGTCGCTTAAGTCTGGACAGAAAGTAAGTCTACTATTACACATGTAGAGGTCCTTTTAAGAGATTAAAAGTTTAAAAGCATTAAACATAAAAAACGAGTGATTTTACAGTTGTATGGGAGAAGATCACAGAGGGTTGATGATGGAGCTGAAGTCAGGCTTTTATTGGAAGAGTTGCTTCATTCAGGTGCGTTGTTTACTCACTGGCATCTGAACTATGGCGATATACCGTTCAATTTTCAGACAATATGACCCAAAATGATTACTTCGGTTACGGGCTGCGGGTCGTGTTTCAACGGGTCGGATCGGGTTGCGGTACTAATCGGGCTGATGTGCGGGTTTGCGGTTCGGGTGCGGGTTTGTACGTCCCCGGGTTGGGGTGGGGCGGATCTTGAAAATTGGACCAGTACAGGACTCTGATTCAGATTCAGTTGGACACACACTCATACACACACATACACAGGGAGAGAGAAAAGTGAACTGGAGAGAATGAGCAAGTGAATAACAAAGAGCCTATTCCGCATTACTCCCTTCTTTAGCCATCTTGCGTAGATGCAACTTTTTACTGGGGTTTTCCCCATACACAGCGTAACATACAAGGTGTGTGTACATCATGATAACACCAAGGACATAAATCTTTGCTTATAACCACAAAACTAATGAATGGTCTAGCTTCAATATTTTTTGTTCTAGAAAGATATAAACTGAAAGTAGCAAACAGTGCAGTGGGCAGGGCTGCACAGGTACCCATGGCCTGGCCATTTAGAAAGGGTTAACCCATTGCTAATGAAAGCCTTTTTTGTAAATGCAGCATCACAAGAATAACCAAGAGATTGTCTTCAAGCTTTGCACACATGGCCACCATAACTTAAAGATGCTATGAGGAGTTTCTAAGTAATTACAAAAAAGTCTCACATTTAGATATATGCCTGATCGAAATACACACTTTAAGATGAGTTTTATAGCATCAAAATAGGTTATCTATAAATGTTATTCCTTAGCTTCGTGGTCGGGTCGAGCATGGCTTGACTGGCCTGGATACTCAACTTTGGGAACAAGACAATTAAAACTCGAGCAAATTTATATTATTCGGACACGTCTTAGGGCAACGGGCTGTAAGTAGCGATATCTAGCCGGCTACAAAACTACGACACTAAGTTTTCCAAACATTGAATGTTGCCACACATCAAAAACTACCGCTACGTAACAAGAAAGAGATACATTACCTCGTCGCTTTGCATCTTTTAAGTTGTTGAAAAAGAAGTTGCAAAGCAATGCAGAGTTCTGAGGAAGGTCCGAGCTGCATGCTTTATTAGCATCACAACAAACACACGCTTTGGCTTGGGTCACATCTTTATGACAGTCGCCTTGTGTGCTCATGGGTAGCAGAGTCTTTATGTCGCCGGAAATGGATTCTCCTCATAGCACCTTTAAGGATGAACGGATTACAAGTCATAGGTCAAGGTCATGGAGCCTCTTGGCCAATGTCAACAAATGAGTTCAATCATATTGTTTTGCTTATCCCTGCAGTCAAGTGAATGAAAAACATGAGAATGCTTGTGAGGACTTTTTTCAGCCTCTGCCCAATTGTCCACCATGACATTTGAAATTGGAAATATTGGATAGTCTTGCTTACAGACAGAAAAACAGACAAAGAACAGAAAAATATCAGCAATGCATTTCCCTTCTGGTGGAGAAAAAAAATTGGGTATTTTGATTTATAAAAGTGGACATTCAGTGATAGCAATATTGTTAACAATTACAGCACACTTGTGCATCCTGCTAGTTTTATAGCTTAAGTAAGCTCTAAGCTCTGCAGATGTTATAGTTCTCCATTGTGATTGTGGGTATGGGATAAAGAGTTGTACACTATCAGTCACACATTACTGTGATTATTGCATTAAACTGTGACAACACAAAATAATTTAGTTTACCCACTCACATTCCTTTTAGCATTACTTCAGCTTTTGTTTCTGCCTGTGTATTTTGATATGTTTGGCTTCTCCAGCATTTAGAATAAGTGATTTACCTGCTCCCTGCCCTGCAGACCTGCTCTTTGCATAAAGACATTAAGTCAGCATACTTACATGCTTCAGTGGGCTCCCATGGTTCTATTTGTTGATGTGCTTCTCAACACTGAAAGTAGTCAAATGTTATAACACTTCTTTGATATTTATTTTATTGGATAATGCACTCAGCACTTGCAAACAGGTTTGAGCGGGGGCAATATCTGGTTTGTTTTACACCTTCTCAAAGCAGCAATGATGATGTCCTTATGAAAGGAAAAAGCAGCGAGGAAGATGGCAAAGTGACTGATGAGGCTGACAGGGGATGTGAAGTGAGACCTGAAAAAACAGTAAATAAAATGACAAAGGTAGTAAAACGAATAGGAGAGTATATGCGGGATGGAGGGAAGAGAGAAGAGCGGAGGAGATCACTTCTTCTTTCATTTTTTAATTTATCAACTCAACCCATTACCATGTAAATTGATGACTTTCAGTTAACATTGTCTTAGGTTGCATTAAATTAAATTAAAACTGCTAATTAGTATAGTTTGATATCAAGGTAAAAAACAAACAGAACTACAACACAGACAAAATCCCTAACATCGATATATTGGGGAGTTCAAGCTGTTTTCTCCAGTGCTGTGAAGATGAAATGCATAAAGTCACTCATTAACACTCATTAAATCCAGACATCAAGACAGGAAGTAAATATTGTGTTTTTGTGACAGCATATATGCTGATAAAGTGGTCTTACCACTGGTTATTGGTTGCCAAAACATATCGGATGATCATGTTAGATTTTATTTTATTTTACTCTTATTTTCCCCACTGTCTAGTTGCTTGTGATTGCAGTATGTATTTAACACAACAAGTACTTTCATACATCCTTGGATCCTTGTCTGCCCTACTGTGGAATCCCTACCAAGCAGATTCAAACGAGAATACAAGACAACAAGTTTATCTTCTGCCTTAAGTGGACCCACAATTTATCAAATCAAATCAAACTTTATTTATATAGCACTTTTCATACAAAAAATGTAGCACAAAGTGCTTTACAAACAGACAGATGAATTATATGAAGGATTTATGACCCAGACCCACTCCACCCAGCCAATGAACACCACAATTCATACACAGTGTTAATAAAAAGCATCATAAATAAAAGACAATAATAAAGCACACAGCTGTATCCAGTACATACTGAGGAAATGTCTTGAGGGTTTAAAAATGAGAAAACACTGGAGGTTAGGTTAATGTGTAAAATTAAATATATCATATATATCATGGCCGGAGCATGCCTGCTCCTTGTTGGTAAGACACACAGTCACAGTATGAATGATTAACAGCGAGTGCATATATGATTGACTTGCAACAAGCATTTGATCACAATTTTATGATTAAACATCTGCTTTTTACAGCGACACTTACACAAGCAAACACAATAATTCCAATGTTTTCATCGAAAACAAATCACTGGATTAACACCATCCAAATTAACATATTGAGACAATTAAGAGAAAGAACAAACAAAATTGTTCCTGTCTGTTTTTCTATTAATTCTTCTCCCAGATTCACAGAATCGTTATGACGATGACAGATTGTTTCTGAAGTTACTAGAAAAAGGAGCTTTTGCTGAGAACCACCCTGTCCTCTGTAAAGAAGCTTCAGCTTAGCTTAGCCACAACCACTGTTCATTTATCTCAAATTAATCCAACACAAACACCCCCCACACAGACATTTTGCTCGGTTGAAGTACATGAATGAGGACATAAAAGGTTTGAATTCATGAAAGAGATCGGCATTTTCATAAGCCTCTTGGTTTGCAGTAAAGGCATGTGACAAACACAAACTGCATTCCCTTGCAGAGGTCATTTCTTTAATACTTCAGTGGTTCATCAGCTTTTTATTTCTGTGGATTAAGACAGTTAATTTTAAAGGAGGATATAAGTCTTCATTCTCAACTCACACATTCTGTATCAGTGATCAAGCACTTCTTATCAAACCAATAATACTTAGGTTTATTTTTAGACAACATTTTGTCCTTCAAGGCATTTTCTTTAGCTTATCAGGAGTCCAGATTGCAGAGGATGTGTCCCCTTTCTCCATTTACTTTCTCACAAGAGCCGTCCGCAGCCTATAAACTGAACTGCGTGGCTAAAATTGTTTCAGGGATTTGCGGATAGAAGACAAAGTGCTGAGGTTGTTCTTCAAGTTTTATTATCTCATGGGAAAGAGGAGATTGTTCCAAATTCCAATCTGGTGTCCTGATGTGATAGCCTTCCCCTCACAGATATCCGTTCATGAAATAATTTCATCGTCTCATTGTTTTGCTGATTGAAACACTGCTGCAACTTATCCACCTTATCATGTTCCAATTTGCGGCCCGGTGTATTTGTGCTTTCATTTAGCAGAGTAGAAAATGGGGGGAAAGGCTGCGTCATTGTGCGACTCATGGCTTTGAATGAGGGAACCTAATGGTTTTCAGGTAGCTGCTCTGCTTGGCACCTCATTTGCATGGATGAATTCAGGTTTTATTGGTAAATGAAGATGGACAGGAAGAGGCCCAGGCTGGCACAGTTTCAGCAGATAGTCAAAGATGGTGAGGAAGAGCTGTAGTTTAAGAACCACAGAGACAATGGGAACTTTTCATATGAGATGTGATCTCCATTTCTGGACCTGTGATGCCGTCTTTTTAGGATTAACCCTTTAACTTCCAGCTCAAATGGTTGGCAGCGGTCAATAAATTCAGAAATATTTATTGTGTCAAAAAAAATAACACATAATTGTTTGTTTTTGTCAATGTTTTCAGATATAGAAAAACAAAAAAGCTGCAAGCAAATCAAAAGTTTCAAAAGATTAAAGCTTATTATTTAAAATACTTAACTTTAATGACATAATGCATGAAGTTCTCTTTTCCAAAACGCTATAAATCCATTTTCATTTAGAAAAAAATCACAGTATTTACCCAGACCCACCATTGGGTTGGCTGGGGAACTGAACTTAGAAATACAGTTTAAAGAGGGATATATAGCTTTCTGGCAGTAAATACTGATGACAGAGGGCAGGTAGTACAATCGGTACAAAAAAGGATAGCACTGAGTAATATATATATGTATATATATATATATATATATATATATATATATATATATATATATATATATATATATATATATATATATATATATATATATATATATATATATATATATATATATATATATATATATATATATATTGGCTTTTATAGCATTTTGGAAAAGAACTCTACATATATTATTCACCAAAAAAACATTTTTGGTGTGTTTGTAAAACTCTGTTTCATTTATTTTAAGTCATTTTTGTAGCTATTTTAGTTTCAATATGTATGCCTTTTCTAATTGATTTTGTCCCAAATATTTGTGCATTTTAAGTCATCAGGCAATCAACTTTTACCTTTTAGAACTTTGAATCCCACACCATGAAAATATCTGTTTTGCTTGTAATTTTCTTGTTTCCCTGAAATGTTGAGAGAATTAAACAATGATCCGATTTGTTCTGTTTTATATAACATTAAATATCTCTTAGTTTTTTTTTTTTTTTTTTTTTTTTTACCTCTGCAAAGTAGTTGAGCTGGTAGTTAACAGGTTAAGAGTTTTACTCACACAAAGTGAGCTTACAGGGAGAAAAGAGACAAAAAGTGGTCTAAATTTGAAAAGTGATTTGTTTTTTTGACCCTGTGGTACAAAAAAAGATTTTTCTGTGTTTAGTCCAAATAATTTGGAAGACTATATTGTGTCTTTCAGTGACGGCCATCAATGCAATTGAGGACCTGAAGTCTGGACCTCACTGTAACATCCTTGGCAGTTGTGTTTTCCATCCTGGTCATCTATTCATCACTTTGTTACATGTAATTTACAAGTTTTGCTGTTTAGATGCTAATGTTTTGGACAGAAATCAAGCTGGACTTCCATTATGACTTCCATCTGTTTTTATGCATTTGCTGTCTCCTGGACACTCCACACACATAAGGTCTTCTGGATGTAAATATTTAATATGTTTTATATTAGCAATTTCAAGTCAGGGCTGCAGTGTTCTTGCCTTGCAGAGCAGACAGACCTGCCTGATTCTGAAATCCTGCATTTCCGTCTTGCCAGCCTCCGTTGTCCAACAAATTCACTTGGCTGAATTCTTAACGGCCCAGTCAGGGAAGAGAGGCGGGAGCTGCAGAATGCGGACGTGACGACAACCAGAAGTTGAGAACCGGAAGTTTAGAATGGACATGCTGATTAGCCGATTGTCCTCATGGCTACTCAGTGAAACTTGGCAAAATCTGCCCTCCTCAGAAGTTTACTTGTAGGGATTGTCTTTGACGAGGTTCATGTCACATATAAGTGTTAAATGAATCATCAACTAGCGGCTAAAGGTCATTAACTGTTGTTAGCTGTTAGCGGCTAAGTTAGCCGCTACATTAGCCACTATGTATGCTACATTATAGGAGGCAACCCTGCTTGATGTGCATTGGTCTGTGATGAATGTGACGAGCCAAAAGATTGTCCAATCAGAAGCTTGTGTTTTTTTTTTTTTTTTTAAAGTTCTGCCCCTGAAAACAAATTTAAAGGGCTCCTACCCAGATGGACGAGTGAAATATTTCTGTGGCACATATATGGAGCTGGCATGTCAGGTTAGCAGTGTTCCACTTCTGAGAGGATAAAGTTACTCTTAACACAACTCCTGCACTACATGATGCAAAGAGTAACCTGTAAAATATCAAGACGTTGCTTTCCTGTATGATTAGGCATTAGCATTCTTGCTCAGGTTTGTCTGGGTATGATTAGAAGTAAATCTTTCTATATATCTGAAATATTTGAGTCAAGACAGTGTTTCTCATGCCTAGTGCAGGGTGTCTGTATGCCAGGCTGTGAGGGTAAGGAGTTATTTTCAGGTGACGGCACCTAGTGTGTGACTGTTAACAACCTTTAAAATGCATTGAATTTGCTAAACTTTTGTGTGGCCTGAAAGATTTATAGAGCAGCAAAAGGTTTAAGGGTTTCAGTCTTGTTTTATTTTATGTCTGTGCTTTTGTCCTTCAATAACTCTGCTCTGTGTATATGTCTCACTCTTGAACAATAGGCATACAGCATGTTTGAATGAGCCCTTTCACACATAAGGGGATTGGGTTTTGACAAAGCATTAATTATATTGATCACCTCCCCCCAAAAAAGTGTAATAGCAAAAAATGAGAAGTAAGAGGAGAGTTTATTCCCAGTACAACCTGGATCTTAAAGGAATACACCATATTTTCTTTGTTTATGTGACAGGAAAAGCTCACTCACTTCCAGTTAACTAAGCTCAAACAGTAAACAGGTATAGCTAGACTGTCTCTGCCAACAGTCATCAGATAAACTCTTCAGCAACTCTAAAAGGTTCTGTGTGTTTGTTGTGGCTATTTTTTTTGTTTTTATGTTTGATCATCTCTGCCTCTTTAAGGAGAAGATTGGTACAGAAGTTAGGCTGTAAACTGCTGCATATGGACCAAAGAGCTTTGTTTAATTAATTAATTTCAGGTGAGACCAACTAACAAAAGAACTGTTAGGTGATTTTACATTCTCTAAACATGTTGGGTTATTTGAGTGATCCAACTGCTGGGCTACTATTGGACCGATTAATGTTGTGTTTAAATTACCCCATGTTCAGTTAGTCCAACTGTAACCCAGCTGTTGGATTAAAAATAACCCAACTTTGGTTTACGTCTCTCAGATCCTTTCACTGTTGCAACAGTATATCTCTCATAAGTTCCATTCACACATCCCTGTTTATTAGCTTAAGTTGACCATCATTGAGGTATCATCAATATTTGTTTAAAGATTGGGGTCAATTTTTCTGGGTTAAGTGCAGGTTGAAATAACCTAAAATGAAGAGAAATGCTGTGCTGGTGAAGTATGAAGTTTAACCTATGGCACCTTTTTAATTGCGAACAGATTTTCACCATGTGCGAATGTAGATGTAGTACATGGATAGCACACTCGCCTTAAGGTAAAGTAAGCTTAACAGATTTGGCATTGCCGAACACTGAACAAACATGTTGTGATGTCACATAATAAACTCCACTTGCAGCTGAAGCGGTTCTTGCTAACTTTCATGCCCAGCGAAAAACAACAGCTTTCCCCAAAATGATGCCACAAATCGCACAAGAGTTCAGTCCTGAGGAGAAAGCATGTGGAATAGATAGTTTTGAAAAACACAAGATTTGATGAACCCTGCAGAAATCAGTGTTTCCTAGCTTAGGTGCGCATGGCCTAACTTAGGTGGATGCAGGTTGATTTTTATTTTGTACATTAGAAAAAATGCATGTCACCATAATGTCAGTGTGTAAAATGCCCCTGTGGCTCTTCCAAGTACAATATACAAAAGTGTACTCTAAGGATGAGATGATGGTATTTTTCTGAGTTCTGAGAGAGATTTGAGCATACAACAAAATCCTGTCCACCGTCCTGCTTGCAGTCATTACAATTTTGTCTCAGCTTGTCTGATTCTTCTTCATGACATTATTTGCAACTTTGTACAGAGTCTCTATCATTAAAAGAATTCTGATACTGATAGTGCTTGTATGCAGGCATGTGCAGAGGAAGGGGCCTTTGCACTGGCTTCTAACAAATATAAGAGGTGTTGGACAAATATATGGTATGTTGTGACTCTGTTACATTCTTTATGAATATGGGTTGCTACAGTTCAACCGGTTATATTGTAAAGGTTTGTAGTTTCTGTATGGCATTTCAAATGTGTGCTCCATGTGCCCCTTTTTTAATTTTGAGCACCTACCCCTCTTAACATCTTTGCATGACCCTGCTTGTATGAGTCAAATAATCACAGTATTGAGTCACCACAGGTAGCTCTATTCTGCAGCACCTTGTTTATGTATATCTGCCCCTGTATCATCTCCTTTTCTCAATCAATAAGCTCTTCATCAAGCATCTGATTGCTTGACTGTTTACTGCACAGCAGCTCATTTGGTCTAATGGCCCTGGGAATAAATGTGATGCCATCAGCCTGCTGTCATTCCCTCTGCCTGTTTACTTTTAGCTCTGCCATTCACTTTACATACACACAGATAAACATTTGTCTTGTCACATTTTGTTTACATAATGTCACCATCTGGTCTTTTGGTTTATTTCTGATTGAAACTCTCTTCTGTGCTCTATTATTCTTCCAACTATAATTTGCATATTTTTGCTGAGGGTTTCCAGTGCTGGATTGTTTCTCCACTTTTCATGAACTAACATCTTTTACATAACTTTTTATTCACATGCAACACTGATCACAGAACATCCAGCCTCGCACACCTTTCATTTATGTGTCATTCAATTATTTTTCTGTTGAAAAAAAGCATTGTCCTCACATTAGTTAATTTACAGTAATGATAAAAAAGAAGTAAGATTTTTTCACCAATTTGTGCAAAAATATTTGGTTGCTTTTAGCTGTACAGTCCAAAAGTTTCAAGCAGTCCTCTATGAGGTTAAACATGCCACAGCTATTTCCATATATATTTTATGAAATTCCAGATCATACATGGCTTAAATTTATCCAGGAATAATCCCCTGAAACAGATGTGCTTATCTTCTTGTGCAGCTTTTTAAAGAAATTTAATTTAATAACACTACATTTCCCACTTGTGGAAGGCAGTGTCTTCACAAGACAACAGCGCTGAAGACCAAAGCTTTTTTCATAATAAAATCATTCTCATCTGTGGTGCATCCAGCCATAATCCTAAGCACTGTGAGTACACTTCTTTAACAACTAGAAAAGCACTCGGAGAGCGCAGACCTCCGCCAGCGCCACAGTCCTCACCCATATTGTGATTTTCACCATAAATATTAGTCTTACCTTTATTTCATTGAAATATTTAGATTAATTGACCATGAAAACATACCATTAGCAACTGGATTCATAATGATATCTATTTAAGTTCGGTAGTTATTCACAAAAATCACATTTTTGTCATGGCGGCCTGATCCAGATCAACACCAAAATCTAATCAGTTCTTCCTTTTCCCATGCTGAACATTTCCTGAAAATTTTATCCAAATCCATCCCTAACTTTTGGAGTTATTTTGTCCACAGATGGACGGACAAACAAACTCTCCCTAAAACACAACCTCCTTGGCGGAGGTAATAATGGCCTGTAAGTAAAACCCTTACAGCCAGGTCAGAATGATTGGCTTTCAGTCAGGGAAGTACAGCACAGGTACCACTCATAATTAAGACATAAGGGCTATGTTATGTAATATTGGTCAGCTTACAAAAAAGTAAGTTTGAGTTTAAAGATTCAAGTTTCTTGGGTGAGTTGGAATTAAAGTATCCCAGAGTTTAGCAGCCACAGGATACTGTCATCACTGAAACTAATGGTAAAACCACCCATGGATTTATTCCAGTCATTTCAAAGACTGCATGACTCTGTTTCCTAAAATTAACATGGCTGAGGATGAGTTCCATAGTGGGAGGTAACTAGACAGTTGTGTAAAACCAACTTCTGTGGAAGAACAAACATTGCTGTGTAATCATTGCTCCAATGAGCAGCATAACAGACACTGAGCACAGTAGGTGCATGCTCATGCTAACATGTTTTGTGTGGGACTAAAGACATCAAGTTTGTTTAAAGGCTTTAACAGTGTCTCTTTTTCTGTCGCTACCCTCTGCTTAAGTGAATGAAGTACTTACTTACAGTATTTCACTAGCAAGGACCACACCACAAATGTATACGTTTGACAGTTTACTGAAGGTTTAGGAATATGAGGAATGACAGTGATGAGCATGTGACATGAGATTTGTTGAGAGATGAGCCGTTAGGAAGGACGTCATAAGCCAGGCAGAGCGAGACTCAGTGTGGGGGTCCCGTCTCATCGTGTCCTGCCCGAGCTGATCTTGACCCCCTCCTAGGATAAGGTGAGCAAGGAGCTGAGCATAACAGACACTGAGCACAGTAAGGTGCATGCTCATGCTAAGATTGAAGGGTAGGAGGGTGGTTTAAAGAGTTACAGACAAACTGAGCGATGAGGCATGGCTGAGTATAAGTAGGCTTGTCAGCTGATTGGAGGTGTGGTTTGTGGCGTGGTCCAGCTCCCGAACCTAAGTTAACACATTAACTTCATTTATTCTGCTGGACTGATATATGGATATAAAGTTTAATTGACTTGTGCATGTGTTCATCTGAGAGGTTGTTATCATAGAAGTCTAAATATCTGAATAGTTGTTTGTGTACTTTATTGTGGTCGTCCGTGGTTTTAAGCTCTACTGTTGTTGTTAGATGCTTTATGTGGCAAACAAAAAGAACTGCAAAACACTGACTGAATTACATTAAGTTGAGAAAGTGTTATCAGTTACTTCCCACCCCTAGATTTACATTAGAAACACCATTTAGGCTTAATAGACCAAACATACTGATCTTTACCAACACAAAAAGCTTTCTGAAGCACTAAAATTTAGTGGTTACATACAATAAAATATTACATCTATACAGTAAATGAGGAGCTACCCAAAGTTTTGATTCAGTTTATCTGATTGACAGCAGGTCAGACATGAAGCAACTGTTGTGTTATGCAGACGATAAAATGTTTTATCATCCAGTACATCCCTTACTCTGTGTAGCATTCTGTTTTTTTTTTTTTTATATTTCCTTGTTTTGAAATTATGTTGATATTTCTAGCTCAAGATCATCAATCACAACACCTGCTGCATTCCTGTACATCTAAACATAGTCTGATTTAGACCTGAACAGATGGTACAAAACCTTGAGCCAGTCAGAGCTACAAAGTTGATCAATTAACAGGTGCACTAAAAGTCGAAACGGCTGTGCGAAAGGAATTTGTAGAGAAAGTGTGAAAGCCCACCTGCACCCTGATGGATGAATCGTTTACTGCCTTGAGGAAATCAAATACGCTTTTGGTGCAGGACTTTTAATATGTCTGTGCTAATTGAGCCCTTGGTGTGTAATGCAGTTGAATCAGTTTGAGTCTACTTAATTTATCCCCTTGTATGCACACTTGATTGTAATCTAAAGGATGTAGTTATGGGCTTTAGGTAATTATCCATCCCTTAGTTCTTGTAAATGATGATGTGTATTAGTGTGTGTCCATACTTCTGTGTTCTCTATACTGTATATGTCACTTTCCTCATGGAGTTTGTCTGTGTATGCTTGATCTACTCACATGTGTTCACGACTGACTGTGTTTGTTTCCATAATCATTCGGGCTGACATTAATCTACTTAACAGCCCCCTCTGTCCAAGTTAATGAGTAGTTAGACAGTAATGGAGCACAGTCAGAATGATGATGGCAGCACTTTCGGGGAATGGCTATTGACACCCAAAGGCAAAGCATTAATGCCTCAAATGACTTATTCAAGTCAGGTGCGCTCTGCTTGTGTGTGTGTGTGTCTGTGTGTGTGTATTGTTGACTTGCCTCAGTTTTTGTTTGTGCTTGTGAGATGTTCATGAAGACACAGTGTTCATTAGGAGGTTTTAATTAGCGAAAAATAAAGTTAAACAAGTTGAAGGTTGTTTTAAGAGTGGAGTCACAGTCAAATAGATCGCTATGATGCCAATGACTTTCTCTTTTTGTTTGATTATTAATATCTGTAAAAAGAGATTAAAACATCCTTTCAGACTGAAAATTAATCCTATTACCCTGACTTCTGTTTGTCCTTCATTTCCCCTTTATTTCTTCCAAGTTATTTTTTAATTCAGTTCAAAGAGCTGTAATGACATGAGTGCTGCAGAACAGTATTGCCAAAGACTGCATGGAAATGTGGACAACAAGGATATTATTGAAAAATGACACGAATTAGGACAAATGCTTTTTCAATAGAGTGGGGGTGTTATGTAAAACTCAAACAAAACTTTATTACAATGGTAAGACAGTTATTTTTGATTTTGATTTAATTAAATACTGCAAAAAGACATATTTCATGTCTAAACAGAACAACTTTGTTTCTTTTTCATTTTTGTTAATATTGAATCTGAAGCCTGCAGCATGTTCCAACAAAGCTGGGACAGGGCTAACAAAACACTGGGAAAGTTGAGAAATGAGAAAAAACACTTGCATGCAGACAATTGCAAACAGGTGGTGTCGCAACTGGGTATGTTTTTTGTTAATTACTGTGTGGGCAAATAGTCAAACAGTATAATAACTTTTCCCAATATAACAAGAAATTCGGGGGTTTTATCATCTTCAGTCCAGATTATAATTTAAAAAATTCAGATGATCCATCCTGTAAGTGGCAAGGCTGAAAACCACCAACAAAAATGACTGTAAATATGGTCCTGTCCCAGTTTTTTTGGAATGTTTTGCAAATTCAAATTGAGAAATAAGTTGCAAAAAAACAAAACAAAAAACACAAAAGGTTATCATCTTTAATATTGAATATCTTTTCATTGTTATACACTGCATTAAAATTTGGTTGATAAGTATTGGGAAATCATTTTATCCTGTTTTCTAATAATTTTCCACGCCCCAAGGTCCCAACTTCAGTGGAATTGGGGTTTGTACAGGGGAAAAAAAAAAAAAATTCAGTCACATATTTGGAGTTCACCTGCTGTTTTCTCTGATGCTTTGTCTTTCATTTCTATCAGCACAGCGAACTAAAAGTTATTTGTAAACATGATCATTCATTAGACCATTACACCAAGACAGTTATTACAATGCATGAAGAAAAATGTTTTAGAAATAGAGAAAATATGGTGCTGCTGAAATCACTGGTCATCAGTTACGACACATATTTTCCTGGTTTCTTTGTCAATGTTTTTCTCAGAATTACCAAAAAAACATGGTTTATCTCTTTCTTTCTTTCTTAAATATATTTACAAATTTTGAATTTAATGCCAGGAATACTTCTGAACACAGTTCATTAGTACATCTTCAAGTGCAAGTCAAAATTTATACCAAGTAAAGCAACAGCCATATGTTGACAACACAAATTCACCGTTCAAATTTGTTTTGTAAATCATGTCCTCAAGGCTAAAGAGAAACAGGACCATCCAGATGTTTTTCAATGTGAAGCTCAAAAGTTGGCATCTGTGACAGTATTGGGGTGTGTCAGTGCCCATGGCACGGGTAACTTGCACATCTGTGAAGGCAACATTAATACGAAAAGATAAATGTAGGTTTTAGAGTAGGATAATACTGTCTTTCAGGTGACATATTTCTCAGAAACATCCCAGCTAATTTCAGCATGTCAATGCAAAGCCACAATCTGCACATGTAACAATAGCATGTCTAAATGGAACAAGAGTGTAGGTAGACTGGAATGACTGAAGTCCTGACCTGACTCTCATTACTACTGTGTGGTACATTATGAGGGCAAAATAAACAATGGAGACCCCAGATTGCTGGACAACTGAAGTTGTGCATCAAGCAAGAATGGGAAAGAATTCCACTAACCAAGTTTAAACAGTTTGTTCCCTCAGTTACAAAAGCACTTATTAGCTGTTTTTACGAAGAAAGGTGATTTAATACAATGGTAAACATACCTCTTTTCCAACTTTTGTGAAATGTGCTGCTCAAAGTAAATTCAAAGTAAGTGAATATTTGTAAAAATAAATAAATAAAAATACAAAGTAAATAAGTTTGCCAGTTTGAACATTAAATATCTTGTCTTTGCAGTGTATTCAATCAAATAGAAATCGAGAATGATTGACAAATGGTTGTATAGGATTTTTTACAACGTCTCAGCTTCATTGGAATTGGGCCAGAGTATGGTAGCTGTAAATTCTCAAGCTAATGTTCCTTGAACTGCACCTCACTGGTTTTTATGTTCGAATCTCCCATTGGTAGGCAAGTGGAGTGCCTGCTGTTTTTTTTTTGTTTTTTTTTTCTGACAGCCTGTCCCTTTTTGTTCATTAATCCAGCACTGCAGGGATTTTTCAGTGTCAGATTCCTGTTGTTGAAACCTGTTTTTCCTCTTTGTTCAGTCACAGCATCTATTGAGTCCCTTTTCAGTTCACAGAGTCAACTAGCACCAGGATTACTGTGGAGTAGGAGCAATTCAATTAGCCTCATAGCTGACAACCTATGGTGATATTTGCCGTGCTCCATGATTATTTTCTTTTTCAGTTTGGAGCTGCTGGTGTTAAAAGTGTTTTGGTTACGATAAAAAGCATAGACTGAGTAATATTGTGTTTATTGTTCCTCAGTTTTGGAGTGCCCTCACTGAATGCTAAAATTAAAAGAGGTATGAAAACAAAATATAAGATGCTTTTAGGCCAACTTTTGCTGACATAGAGAGAAGAGTCAAGCAGCGTTGAGCTGAGTCAGACCATGCAGAAATAAGTTAACCCTTGTAGGGCAATGCAGACGCTCATCGGCTACATTGATTGATTCAGCTGTATTCATCTCTGTCAGCTTCAGCGGCATACAGAATCAGGACTGAACTCTTTGGAGTGCCCTTTTGGGGGCAGCCACTTTTCATCTTCTAGGCATGGTGCTGTAATACTTGAACCAGCCTCTGTTGCATAAAGGCATACAGATTGAGCTGATTCAAATTCCCTTTCCCTGCCAGCTGGCATAGCCTAAATCTTTTCCATGGGTAGTAAATCGGCTGCCAAATTAACTATAGGGAAAACTTGACACCACAAATTCACTCAGCTATGGCCTAGAGCTCACAACCCATGACTGTCATGGTGGGCAGGCCATGTTATGGACCTGTCATGGACCAGCCAGGACCCTGTCAGAGTATCGAGTGGCGGACATCCGTATAATGGTAGCACATAGGGCATACAGCGCTGCTCCTAAAACTGCATTTATCGTCCAAAAACTCATTAGTTTCACCAAGATTTCATCACGGTCCACTCACGCTACTTCTCCATTACAGTCTGGGGTCGCTCCACCCATGTTTTTGTGACTGGGCTGACCTCTGAACTGGAAACTTTCTTCACGGCTGCCGCGCATGCACAGTACGACTCATTGTTTCAGCGGCAACCACCGGCTACTGAACAACTTTCTTCTTCCAGTTTTGTGCAAAATGGACCAATATCTATCGGATGAAGATGTTGTGGATGAGAACTTTGATTATGATGGGTGCCCTTACAGTTTTGAGCCAGAGTTTACAGATGACGAGCTCATCGAAAGGAGGAAGCCGTACCGCGCATGCGCGGCAGCCATGAAGAAAATTTTCAGTTCAGAGGTCAGCACAGTCACAAAAACATGGGTGGAGTGACCCCAGACTGTAATGGAGGAGTAGCCCGAGGGGACCATGATCAAGTATTGGTGAAACAAATGAGTTTTTGGACGATTAATGCAGTTTTAGGAGCGGTTCTGTATGCCCTATGTGCTACCATTATACGGATGTCCGCCGCTCGATGTTGGATCTAAATATCTCCCGAAGCACTGTTTGGATCAGGAAAGCCTTCTGGGTGAGAATATTGTTCTACTTCATTCTATAAACAATGTGAAAGCTGCAGAAACCGAACTTATCCTTTGAGCCAAAGTTCCTCTAAGCTGAGATACTACCCATGCGTTACATCTACAGTGGCAAATGTTTTATATTTGTCCATGTCATGAACAACCAAGCAAGGAAACCACAGAATCCAAATCAGAATCCAAAAACCAGAGTTTATTGCACAGTCCAAGGGTCGGTACACAATGGAGGTAATCAGGACAGGCTGGGTTCGATACACAAAGCAAGCAGTCAGACAGGCAAGGTTTGATACACAAAAAAGCAGAGCAGCAGAGGTATCCAAAAAACGAGAGGCAAGAAGGTAAGGTCAAAAAACAAAGGAGGTCAGCAACGGGACTATGACGTGAAACAAGAACGCCTAGGAAGAGTACTGGTACTTAACAATCCGGCAACAAGACTGGGGAGAACACGAGGGTTATATACAAGAGGTAATGAGGGGTAATGAGACACAGCTGGGGAGGAACAATCAGGGAGCAGGAGTAACATGCCAGAACAGAAAGTGAAGCCTACAAAGTCAAGAAAGGAAATGTGAATTTCAAAATAAAACAGGAAGCACACAGACAAGAAATAAAACATGAAGACAGACAGGGTAACTTGACAAAACACAGGGTCATGGCAGTCCACGCTTATATAGGGCCTGCTAAGAACCGCCTTTGACCCCATCAGCAACACACCATGTTTCTCTGACTCTATAGAGGTCAGCCTGTCAGAAATACAACGAAATTGACCCCAGAAACTCACTTTTACTGAAATATTTTTGATTTTTCAAAGTTAGCTATTATCTGTTGACGTGTGGATGGGCCTACCATGTTCAGAGGGGAGAGATGTCACAATGCTCTGCTGCATTCTGCTAAAACATTATGTTTGTTTCATAGGGACCTATTAGATACAGTATTAAAATTCTACTTCCAAAACAAGCTTTTTTTCCCATGCTCTGGGGAGAAGAGCAGCACAGTCAGTCACTTTCTGCTCAGTCCAAGTCAGAGCTCAGAGATCTGAATTAATTTGTTGCCTTTAAATCTCAGAGTGTTTTTTCCCCGCTCTCACGGCAGGGGAGGAGATGCTATGACAGAAAGGCAAAGTGTGAATCTGTTCGTGTGACTGTGTGCTAGAAAAAAAAGGATGACAGTGTGTTGACATGCAAGTGTAAGACATCAGAGACATCCAGATTTCTGTCACAGCACTATCAGAAGTTTCTCTTGTAGTTTTCCTCTCTGCTTTCCTAGATGCCCTTCTCGAGCTGTCTGAGTTTTTCTCCCTCTCCTCTCTGATCCCTCCTTCTCTGTCCCTATTGGTCAGCTGAGTAAAAAAGGAATGAAGTCAATCATAATTGCATTTGCAGAGTATCTATCTATCTACACACTGCACGGGATATTGCAGTGATGCTTTCACACCACTTGAATTCATACTTGCAAGCATTACCAAACCAACGTTTACAGTTACATACAAAAGGACACATGTCAAAGGCTACAGAAACACGCATTTTAAGACACTTCAGACTTTTATACTTGTAGAAATTCCACTTCTACACTGACATTAAACACATATGGACATCTAAAGTTCCTAACCTGGAGCAAAATATTTTTATTTCTTGTTTAATGAATTTTTTTCTCCTGCTTTTTGGGTGTTTGACATTATACACAGACCACATATAATCCACAATATGCAACATGTTATATCATCAATTTTTATGTGTTTGATAAAGAGTTAGCTGTGACTGCTGCTGTTAAAAAGAGCTGATTTCTATTTCTCTGCATTGGAACTGAAAGTTAGAAGAAAAAAAAAGCTATTTAAAGGAAAACTTCCAGATAAATGCTCTTCTCTTGTGCACAATTCTGTTGATATTTAAAGCAATTTCTCCTTGTGTAGCCAGGTACTTCTGAAAAGTCTTGCATGTCTGTTGCTTTTACAGTAAAGATTTTGTTATATTTTTTTTTTTCCAAGGATGTTATGTTGTGGCAGTGGATGTCTTTTAGTCTGGGTAAAGATAACCAGACACACCAGATGGAAAGTTCATTATGTTTCACTAGTTCATGCAGGTAAAAGCCACAGTGGCCGACGAGGGCAAACAGCCTACAATAGCTCAATGATGTTCAATAAGGGAAAATACCTACAGAGCAGAAATGCAGAGCAAGTTAGAAATAAAGCAGCAAGAGCAGAAACCTGCACCAAGCTTGATACGAAGCAAAGTCCAAAACAATCCAAACCCAAAAAACACCTGTAATAAATACAGCAGAACGAAGTACAACAACATAGGTGCTCCTTGCCTGTAGAAGTGTCTGAGAGAGTGCATAACTGCAGTCAAGCAGTCAACCGCCTTTTGTTTTCACATAGTCAAGTCAGCCACTCCAACATTTTAAATGTGCCCGTATTACATAACCTGACAAGCCAAATGGACAGCTCAATATATCTGCCACAGAAATATTTCACTAGTCCATCTGGGTAGGAGCCCTTTGAATTTTTTTTCAAGGGAAGAACGGAAAAAAAAAACACAAACTTGTGATTAGACAATCGTTTGGCTCGTCACATTCGTCACAGACCAATCCACATCAAGCAGGGTTGCCTCCTATAATGTAGCATACATAGCAGCTAATGTAGCGTACATAGCGGCTAATGGCTAACAACAGTTAACAACAGTTCATTGATGTTAGCAATAGTGGCCAACTTAGCCACTAACAGCTAACAACAGTTGATAACCATTAGCCGTTAGCCGCTAACTTAGCTACTAATGGCTAACAGCCTTTTACTATCGTCTTACACTAAATTGTACCACACAGATGATTCATTTAACACTTATATGTGACATGAACCTCGTCAAAGACAATCCCTACAAGTAAACTTCTGAGGAGGGCAGATTCCGCCAAGTTTCACTGTCTAGCCATGAGGACAATAGGCTAATCGGCATGTCTGTTCTCAACTTCCAGTTGTCGTCACGTCCGCATTCTGCAGCTCCCGCCTCTCTTCCCTGATTGGGCTGTTAAGAATTCAGCTGAGTGAATTCATTGGACAACGGAGGCTGGCAAGACGGACCTGCAGGATTTCAGAATCAGGAAGGTCTGTCTGCTCTGCAAGGCTACGTATTACAAGCTTTATGGCAATACATGGAGATGCCTGAGAAAGTCAACGCCAAGATACCAAGCATGCAGTTTCAGGTTTTCAAGATGACTTGATGAGTGAGGCTGGACAGTGGTTGGCACAAAAGCTTTCAGGGTGAACTTCTAAGTAAAAAAAAATAGGAGAAGCAAAATGTAGAACTTTTGACAAAACAATGAGCATCACAAGAAAAGCACAAAGATCAAAAGCAGGCAGCTGATAAACCACAGAAGAGCTGATACAATCTGGCAGCCTCCAAGAGGATCAGGAGAGCTTTTGAGTCTGCCATAGATTAGGTGACAGGAGAAGCCCCAGCCAGGAAACAACATCTCCAGCCTCTGTACAGGGGGAAAGAAACAAGGAAAAACACAACAAAGAGCCATCAGAAACACATTACTGCGAATTAATTATAATAAAAGAAAGAAAAACATAGCATAACAGAAATGCAATTGAATTGTGGAATGGTAAAATGGATCTGCCTGATTACAGACATTGAATCATGCAGATCCAGCTTCTGCGCAAGGTTGCATTGAGGACTGTCATAATAACTACATTTATTATTAAATAGCCAAGTTTTTTTTTTAACTATGATACTTAGCACTCAATGGTGTACACATAAAACATTGCTGATAATTTTTTAACATTTTCTTTTTCTATCAGTATCCTCCCAACAATTGATGTTTATTTATGACAGGAGCTTGGATCAGGTTCAGGTTCATGCCTGAAACAGTTCTAGGACTCAGTAGACTCAAAGATCTTGACACACCAGCTGACACGGTAGTAAAACTAACTTATGATAAAGTGCTCTTTAGTTTAGCAAATCCAGCACCACATTTCCTCTGAGGAATTTCAAACTTAAAGGTCGAGTGTCCTGGTGATTGTTTAATTCACATCTTGGATATCTATTAATCAAGGACTTTTTTCCTCAGTGGAGGGTTAGATGCAGCTCTTTTTCTCTCCCCCTTGGACACACATGACTATGAAGGGGTGTAGAGGCTATGACAATGAGTTCTGCACTGATTCACTGCCCAAATATCTAATGGGAGTTGGGAGCAGGTGTTACAGGCAGTGGAAAGGACTTTTTAAACAAGTCATGGCATCTGTCGATTATGAGCAGGAAACACAAATGTATTTTTCATTTATTTTTAAGATGTCATTTTAGGTCTGCTCCACAAGCCTCTTCTAATAACATTAAAAGCAAATAAAACCGATTTGCAGGACATGGGACGTTTGGGACACTGGATTAAATATGGTGTCAGGGCTTAATAGAACATATCTTGCTTACTCCCTTCATCTTTAACCAAGAAGTCTGCTTAAACTGACACTCAAAGATTTTATAGTTTAAAAAAGCCCCACTAGTCTTTAAATTGCAATGAAGACTACCAAAATCCACAACACTATGAGCAACCATGGGAAATTTCAGGTTCCTTCTTATTCCTTCATTGTCTTGGGAAATATTCATTGAAAGAAATATTTCATCTTCTCAGTAATATTTCTATGGAGAGAAAAAGATCCCATATGTTGTTCCCTTGACTTCTAAGACTGCTCCTTGTGTAGATAACTAGATCAATAAAGCAGCAGCCATGCTTCATTTGTTGTTTGGATTATGTGTGTTTTCAGGTTCACTGAGAGTGCTTCAAGGAGCCATTTTCTGTAGATTGGGATCAGCAAAACTAGCTGCTTAAAAGATGTACAGCATTGATAAGTCTTGTATTAAAAAGAGAATGCTTATTTCAGTAATGATCACCCAAATAGGTTCACACATTATCTTTGGGTGTTCTCTATTAAAGTATTTTTCATGCCAAGGCCGGTCACAAGCAACTGAGGAGTGTTTGGTCTTCCTTTCCATCTGCATGCACACACAACCACACGACCTGAGCCAATGTTCTCTCAATGGTTTTGCATTAAGTCTGAGCAGAGTGCAGCGTCCTGTTCTGTCTTGTGCTCTGATGAAACTGCTTGTTCTCTGTCCATGTTAATCCATGTCCAGCAGACAGCCTGAGTGTAGCATCAGAGAGAACACATCGATCTTTGTGTTTGTATGCTGCCATGTGATCCATGCTGCCTGTGTGTGTTGTGTCTGTGCAGGTACTTGAAGCAAAGCTGAATGTATTCTTTAAAATTTTCTTGATATAGAAAAGACACTGCATGTTTGTATCTGAGCATGGCTTTGTACATAAGTTAGCATGTGACATTGTTTAGATGCTCTGAAGGCATGAAACTGAACTGGAGAGAGTGGCTCAATTTGGCAGAGTCTCAGTTATTAGTTGCCGAAAAACGAAAATTCAGCCGCACTGTAACACGGAATCAACTTTAAAAACTTCTATAATTTGGGTTTTATTCTAATCAGTCCATTTGTGTGATAGGTGGTTTGCTGTTTGCAAAGAATACTTTAATTATTTGAAATGCTGACCAAAATTTAGCAAAAGTATCATTCTTCATTATATTTTGTAAGCAACAGCATGTCAGTGATTTTTATACTTTTTGTAAAACATCTTTTTTTCTTTATTGGCATGTCTGTATTATTTAGCACAATGCTACTGCACATGTGCAATGAATCACCCTCTTTAAATGCATAAAAAGCTAGCTACTTTATAAATGCGTGAAAATTGAGTAAACACCATCACTGCAAGGTACAATCCTTATATCTCCACTTAAAAAGAGAACAGTGCTGCTGGTCACCTTACATGTTCGTGGTTTTTGTAAACTTTAACCAAATTAATGTTCAATTAATCATTCGTAGAATGTATATATATATATATAGCTTCATGCCTGGAAGCAACAATATTTTGCATAGTTGCCACATACATAATAACGATGACTAAAATACTATCAACATGTCACACATTAGACAAGATATTTTCATCCATTTTTCTATGAAAATGTCAATTTTAGTTTTCTCAATTATATGTGCTGCTTATATTGAAGACACTAATTTCCCTAAAAGGAACAATGATCATTTCCTATCTATCATTACTAGGATTTGCTTTATGCAAGTTGTCCAGCCACCTGCCCATACTGGATCTGCGTATGGATTTTATTACTTCTCCCTTGTGCCATGACTAATATTTCCTGGAAATTTCACCAAAATCTGTTCAAAAATATTTTGGGTTATCTTGCTTAAATCAAACGATGGATGAACACCAGGGAAACTTAAGTTCCTTGACAGAGGTAATAAACCAGAAAAAACTGCAGGAGACAAGCTAGTAGAGAACACAGGACTGTTTTAATGAAGTTTTTCTAAATATGGATTATGGGTTTGATTTCTTTTCAGTGGGTTAAAGCCACTTTTGAATAATAAAAAAAAATGTTAGTGACTGATGACAAAAAAGACTGGTTGAGATCTTACTCTCAAATTGTTTGCATCTAAATTTATTCACATGCCTTTTCATGTTTCTCATGCCCTTCATGAGCTGGAGGTGAACTCTCATCTTCATTTAGCAGTTAAAAAACAGTATGAAAATAAAAGTGAAACATAAGACTGTTTTTTTTTCATCTGCAGAGCAAAACACATCTTGCAGCTGCTGATCACGTCAATTGGAGCACTTGAACACAACACATCCCCTTCACTGGCATGAAGAGTGACTGCAGGGACTGAAGGGACTGATCAGAACACACATGTACATGCCTGCTTCTCTGAAGCTGCTTAATTTTAGCCTAGATGTGTCCACAAATTGGTTTACAGTGCACCAATTGACTAATGCCTAAGCCACTTTTAAATAATAAAAAAAAAAATGTTAGTGACTGATGACAAAAAAGACTAGTTGAGATCTTACTCTCAAATTGTTTGCATCTAAATTTATTCACATGCCGTAAGTACTTCATGTTTCTCATGCCCTTCATGAGCTGAGTGTGAACTCTCATCTTCATTTAGCAGTTAAAAAACAGTATGAAAAACAAAGTGAAACATAAGACTGTTTTTTTTTTATCTGCAGAGCAAAACACATCTAGCAGCTGATCACCCCAATAGGAGCACTTGAACACAACACATCCCCTTCACTGGCATGAAGAGTGACTGCAGGGACTGGAGGGACTGCTCAGCACACATGTACATGCCTGCTTCTCTGAAGCTGCTTAATTTTAGCCCAGATGTGTCCAGAAATGGGTTTACAGTGCACCAATTGACTAAGTTCTTAAAGGGAACATACTATGCAGAAAACACTTTCTTCAGGCTTTTGAACACATGACTTGGTATTTGACCTTCCTCCCAGCCCACAAAATGTGATAGTAGACAACACAATTAGTATTTAGTAGGATTCTTGAATGTAAACTCATGATATCTGGCGAACTTTTGAGTCTGTGGATTTACTGTAACATCTGCAGAAAAAGCAAAATATGTAACCTTTAACACTCATCTTGCATACACTGACTTTAGCAAGCCTGTGTGTGTGTGTGCATGTTGTATGTTAGCTCGTGATTTTTGAAGGAAACAAGCTTTGCTGTTTTAACCGTATGTGGTTACCGGCATGAATTAGTGGTTTGTGGGATTTCAGGAAGAGAAGTTTAACAGTTGGCTGAATATAATTAGTCCTTTACCCACTCCATTAGCCCAGAAGGTAGGCTAAGTTGCAGCTGTCCCACTGCAGTTAGATGTGATGTTTGGGGGAAAAGAGCTTCACTATTGTAACCATGTGTGTGTGGTAACTGTCACGAATTAATGATTCATATGTGTTCAGGACTGTAAGCGGCATGGAGCTGGAGCGCTGGAGCATTCTGCCTCGCATTGGTTACACTGCAGGTCTATCATGAATCGCTAGTCTGGCTAAGCATATGAAGGCGACCACCCTCAAACCAGTTGCTCTGAACAGAGGGGTTGTGTAAGCATATAAATAGCCTAATGCAGCTGTGCTTTATTCATAAGCTTTTCAGACCAAAGTGTGTTACTGATTATGAGGACATCAAGTATATGTTAAACTGCAGAAAAAGAGCAAAATATGGAACCTTTAACACTCAACTTGCATACACTGAGTTTAACAAGTCTGTGTGTGTGTGTGTGTGTGTGTGTGTGTGTGTGTGCGCCCTGAAAACTAAAACCCTTGTATTTTGAAATAAACTTTTTGACTCTTCATATTGAAGAGTATTGAGACAGTGAAGAGGGATGGCAAAACAGATGTTTGGAAAAATATGTCTGATATTTTTTTTTTTCACATTTTCTTATTTGCCACTGTATTTTTCATTATTTCCAAACAGCAAGGCCAATCACTTTACCATCTCCTTACTACTAGATGTTACCTTTTCATCAGCCAACTGCACTTCTCTCCTCCTCTCTTTTCAAACATCCCACCATTTCTATTTTCGCTTGAGGGCTTTTAGCAAATTGTTTTTATACTTGCAGACAGACATGACTTGAACTCTAAGCTGCAACAAAATGAAGATTTCTTGCAGATAACTAGTAAAAACAGACATACCTTGAGAAGTTTTTAGTCCAGTATAAACTAACATTGCAATGTGATGTCCACAAATTATCCTCAAGCACTTTTTAGAAGAAAAGATTCCATATGATACCCTAGTTCTTCTTCTGCTTCTTATTGTTATATGCTTTGTTCGGGCATAACATAGTTTAAAGTTTAATATAAAGATAACTCTGAGTCCCATCCTCCTCTCTGTGGACCTTGTTGTAGATATTTTTGAGTCGAATATTGTCCCTTCCAGAGCAGCCAATTTTGTTACAGCAGATAAAAGTAAACAGTGAGACATTTAAAGCTGCGCTAAGTAGTTTATTTTTGGAGTCAATGGCTCCAAAAAGATGCAATAATCTATCAGACTTTTAGATATTTGTGCCCCTTCCTGACTTGGTATCCAGCTTTCATATTGTCTAGCAAGGGACACATACTTTTAGGCCAATAAGAGCACAGACTAGAGACTGCACCTTTACTGCACCTGCACTACTAAGATGTTACATCAGCAGATCTTAAAATAAGAAAGGAGGTAATTTAAAACCAGATAGAACAACATAACAGAAGAGTTTAATAGGATATTTACTTACAAACATCTGACCTAGCAAACAGTATAAGACCAAAATTATTTCAAAAGACAAATTCTGATCTTGTGCCGAGCACAAATAAGGTTGAGTAACACGTAGTCCAGCTGTTCCATGGCTGAAGCTCCAGCCTGCCTTTTGAAGCAGGTGCCACTCTATCTCAAGTCCTGATTGGTGCACGCTAAACACTCCAATCATCCATTTCCATCCAGCAGCCTCATAGTGATCACATCAGCATCGTCAATCGTGTACAGTCGTGCACAGTCGCCATGAGAAATGGGAATGTGTGACTTAGGCATTAGATACAGTACACTGGCTTTTTTGACCAATCAAGGAGGGGAATCAAAGAGGCTGCTCTACTGAGGGATATGTGTGAGCTGTAAAAATGGTGGACTCATCAGCAGGGTTGCCATACCATCATCGGCAATGACAGCCTACACAGCTGAAGAACCAAAAAAAATGGAACTGTGATCATATTTTCTTGTTATGTCTAAATGTCCTTTGTTTCTTGATTATGAGAGGTCAAATGTTTTCTTAGGGTTCTTGATGCCAAATTTTCTACTGCCATGTGGCCATCTTTGCCTTATTGTTGTATCAGAAAAGCAGGTGTTATGTAGCTAGACTTAATGCCAAGGTAGCTCATGCTAACAACTGTTAACAAGAGCAAATGTTCGGGAATGTAGGGGAGGTACGGGGGTCACAAACAGAGAAGGGAGGTCGAAGTAGAGTTGCTTCTTTTTCCAGTCTTGTCCAGATTACACACCCTAGCTTTGATTATGCCCCTTTATCCAAACAAGTTGAAAACACAAACCTGACAATGCTCCTCTGACTTAAGTATTTGGGAAAAAGTAGAGGATATATATTTTTTGTGCATGTGTTTATGACTAGAGGTAAAGAGTTCAAACAATTTGACTGGTTGTAAGGAGATTTGGTTAGACATGAAAGGACCTTATTGTAGTTTAATACCATTAATAAGGCTCTGACAGCCTTCCAGTACTTCAATGAAAAATATCTGCAAATATGCTACAAATATTTTTTAAAACACTTTTTCTTTCCATGCTAGATCTGATTTCTCCAGCCTTTTGCTCAAGGAGATACCATCCTCCTGTGACTACACTGAAATGCTTCTGCATCACACAGAAACAAGTCTGTGGATCTGGATTTGCTCTTGTGTAGTCGTTTTTTTTTCTTTTTCATCTCTTTTTTATTTGTTAGTTTTAGGTCCGTTAAAAGCAGTTAAGAGTTTTAAAAAAATGCACATTGTTATTGTCCTTATTGTCCAATTATCTATCCTTACTTCATATCAGGGTCATTATTATTGCTTTTCATTCAACTTGACTGATTAAAGATTAGAATGCACAATCATCCATTTCTAAGACAAGATATTTCACACACGATAGATAGATAGATAGATAGATAGATAGATAGATAGATAGATAGATAGATAGATAGATAGATAGATAGACAGATAGATAGATAGATAGATAGATTGATAGAGAGAGAGAGAAATCCCTATTCAAATGCTTTTATTACCAACTTTATATTTTAAAGGAGGAAATGATGAAAGCCCCTTTTTTAAATACACTCTCTCCCTCTAACGGTCATTTTACAGAGCTGTGTGATCACAGATATGTAATCAGACTTTCATACAGGTTGATAGCTTATCTCATTCACCTTACCTCTTGTCGTTTTTTCTGCAGTGTTTAAGTTTTTCTAAAGAGATTAGCAGAAAAATGTTTGCAGAACACAATTTGAATCAATTTCTGAATAGAAAATTACAGCCAGAGTCATGGAAGGCAGCAGGGGATTAAACTGTCTGTCAGTCTAAGTGACAGACAGCACATTTGTTTAGAACGGAGGGTGGTCTCTGTCTGTAGTATTCTCACAGAAGGACAAACTGAGATATTGACGGAGTATCAATCATGCAGTGGAAATTTGTTTATAATTAATTTGTCCCGTATAACAGAAAATCTTTCTCAACCTACCCTCATGCTGTACAGCTGACACAATGCATTTTTACAATGCTGACCAGAAATCGTTGTTGAACACAGAGCACTTTTATGTTAATTTAAGGGTCAAGAACAGCTGCTCCTTCTATCTATTTCATCTATCTCTAAATTTTGACCTTAGAGAGGCCTTCTGATCAAATGCTGCACACATGTGCCATGATTAGACTTATCATGTAAACTGTGAATCTGAATAATTCAGACAGAATTATTTACATCAGACTGAATAATAATGAGCATGTGACAAATTTTTATGTTGTGATTAATTTATATATTTTCGTCTTTGTTTCAGGTCTTCATTACCCTGATTTTGTCCACCCAGGTTTGTTGTCTCCTCAGAGTCACCTGTATGGCATTATTTTTGTGCCACAATTCCAAGCGATTAATAGGAAGTTTTGAGCACATTTTTTTTTTTTTTTTTGCAAGAACTCAGAATTAAATTTTGTGTTAAAGTTGCAATCCTGCAAAGAACAAAGGACTTTGAGCAAACACTAATCATTGATGTGCTCGGGTAATTGTTTTGCTTGAACAATACACGTAAGTGTGCATTAACACCAGTTTTTTTTCTCAGTTTTCCCAACATGTTCCTTTAAAATGTTAGTGTTTGATGCTCCTCACTCGCTCTTACCCTCTCTCTTGGCCTTGCACTTCCTGTATAAAATATTTCCTCTGAAAATCACATAGGGGTTAATACTACCAACGATATAGAGTATACCTAACTTGTACAGTAATTAATTGTCAATTTTCATGGATAATCATCTGAATTTACCTGACTATGGTCACATCAAGTTGACTTTTATGTCCATTTCACACTGGGAGCATTGCGTTTGCATGCATTTGCAATGCCCGTCAGCTACAGCGAGTGTCACCACAGCTTTCAGCATTCCTTTCTAGGTATGTGGCCATAAATGGCGCCCATCTGGTAGAGCCATGTCCAGATCTTAAATGCGGGCTCAAGTCAGCTGCTGTGGTCTTTGATTGCCTAGTGCGTGCATTTTAACTTCTTAAGCCTCTTTCTACACTGCCTCAAAGTTCAGTGTAGCTAGCAGCTTGGTGACTTTCCTATTAACCTTTTTATTTCTCATGGCATCATTTAATTCCCTTTTTTATAAGGTTATACCCCATCAGACATAAAACTGTTCCGGTCATTTGTTTTAGGTCATCACCCATTTGATAACACTGCCTTACCAATCAGTGTCTCCAAATCACATTTTAGTCTCAGCTCAGTTTGTCTGGAGGTGATACAAAAAATATATAGTAGGTACATGTTGGACCTAGAATAGAATATTGAGGATTTGTTGCAAAAATTCAAGTCTTTTCAAAGTGCATCCTGCAAAACACATTATAGCCAAATGACAAGGTCAGGAATTGCATTAAAAGTGATTCTGCTGTTGTTATTGGAAGCTAACTAATAGCTGCATTAGCATCAATTCATCGTGTTTGTTTAAATGCAAGTCCCACTGAACCACAGAAAGCTTCAAGCTACAAGTTAAAAAACAAAAAAGAAACTGGTTGTTGTGGATGAGCTAGTTGACGTGTTGTGCCAAACATGCTGTATAACATCACACACATCACACAATACAAAAACACAATGGCTGAATTTGTCTTCATTTGTGGCTTCTGTTATGTGTCCAAATCAGTCAAGATTGTCAAAACACTGATGCGAGTGTCAGGCCTAACCTGCTCACCCAGGCCCAGATAAGCGTGATACTATGGATGGATGGATGAAGAGATGGACCTTCGAGCTGCTGACAGACTGTAATGGGTCATATTACCTTCTTTTCCCTCCATTGCTCCTCCACTCTCTGTTCAGCCTCTTGGGCTCTTTCTAACTCATGCTTTTCACTTCCCTGGAGTTATGAAGTCAGCAGCTGGAAATGCTGACGGAGCACCACAGAGTTAAGACATTTATAGGATTCTGTGTGAACACTTCCATTGCTATTTGATGATGCAAGTCAGCAGCTCCATCCGTCCTTATGAACATGCGTTGATGCGTTTCCTTAAGGAATTACAGACAAAAGGGAGTAACGCTGAAGGAGTGATTTAGAAAACTCTTGGAGCCATCTCAGTGTCAGCAGCACAGTGACATTAGTTTCCATGTAATCCAGTATAGCTATTAAGTTATGGCACTGAAGTGATTAAAGTTAATTGATGCATGGAGTCAACAGAAATCCAGTCATTCAGTTATTTACATGACAAAATATGGGGGTGATGAGAGATGGAATTAAACAATATGGTTTATTAACAGAGAGACAAACTGATAAAGTCATAGTGTTGAAAGTGGTTTAAAGATGTAACTGGATTACTTTCAGGTTATGAAAGCCCAACTTTGATTTGGATGTTCTGTATTTCTGAAATCCATACTAAGCAATACAATCATATTTTTTAAATTATTAGATTAGATGGCAGTAATTTACATGAGATAGAACTTTATTTATCCCTTTGGAAGACTCCCTCAGGCTCCTCCCCCCTAGTGAGGAGTTGTACAGTCCAATGACCTGTGGGACTAAAGAGTTTCTCAGTCTGTTGGTCCTGCACTTTGGAAGAAGCAGTCTTTGGTTTACCAGGCTCCTCCAGTTGCTGATGACAGTGTGCAGAGGGTTACTAGCATTGTCCATAATGTCCAGCAGTTTGTCTAGCATTCTTTCCTCTGCTACCATGACCAGAGTGTCCAGCTTCAGTTTCTCCTGCCTGGATGCGTCCTTCTTGGATGTGCTGCCCCCAGCGTACTTCCAAGGTACTTGTAGGAATCTACAGACTCCACCTCTGCTCCCTTAATCTGAACTGGAAGTATTTCAACACTGAACATTTTGTAAAATTTCCTGTTTTCTTGGCAAAGACAGTGTTACTTTATTTCTGTTTTCTTTGATTTTAGATATAGGAAGAGACTGATATAGCAATTCAGTAAAAATAACGTCAACAAGTAGTTTTATTGATGGTTTGGGCCCATGCTTACTTGGATTATTGTCTGGAACAATTGTTGCATGGTATTGAGAGCATCTAATAATGCATTTATGAGTTTGACAAAGATGAAGAAACAACTCGGTATTATAAAATACTTGTAAATTAGGTTCAGTGAACTCAGTGAGTGAATAATTATCTTTGATTGAGACCAGCTGAGTAAAACCCCTCTGTGCATGTCTGCTTCCTATTTAGGCTGTCTGGCAGACAGACATTAATTTTCTTTCAACCAAAGGACATCATTGAATTGATAAGTTTTTAAGCTGAGTCATGAATGACAACAGATGCCCCCCCCAAAAAAACATGCTCAAAATGACACAATATGCATATTACTTACCTTTTCTCTGGGGATAGAAGGAAGGAGGATTTAAAGTAATGTATGCATGGAAGGTGATAAGCATGTCTGTCACAGATTTGAATAATTAGAGGGAGAAGTATTGAGAAAAGACAGAAGCAGGATTAGAGTGAAGCAAAGCTGAAAGCACTGGTTGGACATGTGAGTGGATTTTACAGATTTAGCATTGTTTAAAAAAGAAACATCGCTCTCATCTATCTCTCCACAAGCTGCACCAGTCTCCCTGGATAACATTTAAAACCCTTACACAACCAGCGCACAGCACCCTGTCATTTATAATATGAAATAACATTTTATGAAAATGGTTTGCACTTTCATCCTATACTGTAGTTACTTTATTATGCTGTACTTCACTGTTCTTTACTACCTTTACATTGTAGTTTTTTTTTCATTAGACTGCAGCTTGTCTGATGATAGACTCTTAAACCACAGCTGTTCTGACTCACCCTGCTGCCTCTATGATGCTAAATTTGCTCTTTCTCCCCCACTGTCTAATAAGCCTTGAACTAATACATTTGAAAGAAACGGCTTATGCATTCAATCCCTTCTGCTGACAAAACAAACAAAATACAAAAATCTCTATGGACTGAATGAAGCAGTGATTTGCATACTTCTTTACTTTTCAGACAAAAAAAAACAAATTAGAAAAGAAGTAAAACACTGCAAGAAATGACCTTCCTGCTCCCAGACAATCATCCAGCTGTTACTTTTTCTTCTTTACTTTCACACGTTATTAAAATACATGTCCTTTCTGTTGGCCTCATCTAATCTTCTAATTTGTCCAAATTACTTACAAGGTTCCCTCAGCGGAGGGTCATTGACACAACTTTCAGGAACTTTCAATCTGTACTCAAAAGGGCCTCAGCATGATTTAAACTGTTGTGTCTTCAAGGCTGTTATTAATTTAAGAGAAAATTCAATTGGACAAAAAAAAAATGCAACACATTGCTGTGTGAATTTAATTACAGAATATTTTGACTTAAAGGGACTGTGAGGAGTTTCTAAGTAATTACAAAGAAGTCTCACTTTTAGATATATGCCTGATCAAAATACACACTTTAAGATGAGTTTTATAGCATCAAAATAGGTTATCTATAAATGCTATTCCTTAGCTTTGCAGTCGGGTCGGACAGGGCTAGACTGGCCTGGATACTCAACTTCGGGAACAAGACAATTAAAACTAGAGACAATTTATATTATTCGGACACGTCTTAGAGCACCGGGCTGTAAGTAGCGATATGTAGCCGGCTACAAAACTACAATACTAAGTTGTCACACATCAAAAACTACCGCTACGTGACTAGAAAGAGATACATTACCTCGTCACTTTGCATCCTGTAAGTTGTTGAAAAAAGAAGTTGTAAAGCAATGTAGAGTTCTGAGGTAGGTCCGAGCTGCATTTATTAGCATAAAAAAAAAAGAACACGCTTTGGCTTGGGTCACGTCTTTTGATGCGTTCCAGTTGTAGTCAGAAGTAGGAATTTCCGAGTTCTGAGCAGGAAACTGCAACTGGAATTCCCCCTGAAGTCGGAATTTCCTACTGGGAACTCAGTGAAACCTCGTCACCCCCGAGTTGACAATTGAAGATGGATGCCCCTAGTATGAACAGCTATTTTGCTCATGTAATAATCAATTCATTTGCACTTCTGACTGGGGTGTGCTGCTCTAGATCAGCTGTATACATAGTATTGTTAGACTTATATTTACAAAAATGCTGCCATAGTGAAAATCACATTCTTCATGTGATAATTGTGAATAACAACCCAGGGCGTGCTAACAATAGCTAACAATAGCCTGGTAGATCGGCATGTTTTTTCCAACTTCAACTGAAACGCTGATAAGTCAGAGATGATGTCACTCCCAGTACCAAGGTTACTGGAACACAGCATTACGACAGTCGCCGCGCGTGCTCATGGGTAGCAGAGTCTTAATGTCGCCGGTAATAGATTCTCCTCATAGCACCTTTAAATGTTCACGCAATGTCTCTCCTTCCCAGAAGAAAAACCCAAAATAAATCACAAGATAATATAAGATAAGATAAAATAATCATTATTGAAATTCAGGTATTGCAGAAGTACAGGTCGAGTACAGTCATAGTAGCATGCACTGAGTTTAAAAGAATTACACGGAAAGAAGAGGAACATATAATAAGATACATATCAATAAACTTTCCAGTAGCAGGCAAACAGAATAGAAGGTATTTACAATTACCAGAAACTAAATTAACAGAGTAAGTGTCCTTCAGGACAGCTGAGCAGTGCGGTGCAGGTGAGAGTGCCACAGTGATATAAAAGAGACAGTGTGATAGGTAACAGCAGTTGTTTTGACAGTACAATAACAGTGCAAATTATTTTACCAAGAAGAATTGTGAGTGGTAGATCGAGATCAGGGATATATAAGGTCAATAAGGTGCATTCTAATTAAAATAAACAATTTGGATAGGAACTGATTTGGCGTACGTGGAGGATTGTTATAAATATTAAAGTGCAGTACAGTGTACTATTGATTAAGTACAGTCTGGAAGGAATTGTTCTGTTGTTAACACTGTTAGGTATTTTTGGGGAGGGTTAGGGGAATGGGCCATTTCAGCTGCCATGGTGCCACAAACAGAGGGAGAGTCCAGATGCTGCAGATGTTTTTTCTTGTTTATAGAGGGGCTCTGTCATGGAGTAGACATGATAAACACACTAAAAGAATATTAAACTGAAAAGAAAGCATGACATATTATATTTAAGATGAGGTTTGTAAGGGTAAACGTGCCCTGTCTTATCTTTTTTTTTCTACAGTTAACAAACAATGAAGTGCAAACCTCTAGGGAAGGGAAGGAAGACCTTTCTTAAAGGAAATTTGACTTATCCAGAAACTGAAATTATTTCATATATTTAGATAATATGTCTGTTTTCAATATCAAAGGTGGGAGTTATCGGTGTGTAAATCAATGCAAGCTGTGAAACAACAGAGTTCTTTTGTTTTCTGTGGTAAATGTTGCTTAATGGAGAAATGTGTAATGTATATTCTGAGTCTTAGTGTTCAAAATTGAGGATCATTTACCACAGTTTCATCTTTTTTAAGATAGAGTAGGGGTTAATAAAAAATTATAATGCATATATAGAAAAAAATGAATTTATCCACATGCCTTGATGTATTTAGAATAGAATATAACTTTACACTTTTGGCAGGTTTGTGGGGTTGGGCACATGACGTACAGTATAGAACCACTGACATAACATAAAATAGTCTGCAGCTGGGATAAATTACTTTGTAGATATTAATTGCAGCTTATCCTTCTTGTTACAAATTTTAAATTGGCTTTGAATTAGCTTTGCTCCGGAGCAGAGTTCCCATCCTAAATTTGCACTGTGGACCAAAACACTAAGAATGCTTTGAGAAATTGTGGCCATTAAGCAAAAAATGCTTCATGTGAGCAAATCGTCTCCTTCTGGTCATGAAAGGCTGCAATGCTTGACTCACTTCACTTGTGTGCTGGGCAACAATACACAGCTTGTTGCCTTATGCACTCAAAAAACCACACACACTTCAAGAAATCATGTATGTGGACACACTTGAACAAGCATATATACAAAAGTGTACACATTTAATGGAAGTTCACATGGGATGCCTAGTGATGTCTATGGGATGCACAACACATTAATGAGTTGAAACAGGCAAGTAATCAGCAGTCTAGAATTCACTTCAGGAGGGAGTGGACAGGAGATTGAGGTTGCTCTTAGATCTTAGCATGTATTACAACATAGAGTAAAAGATATACAAAAAATGTAGTGCAGTTATTTACATTGAATTAATTGAGATGACAACACTTTATAAGAGTGGTCATTCGAGCAAAAGTCACATTTGTTCATGTAACGGTTTCAGTGAGGACCCAGAAGCAAGTAGGTGACGTTAGGAATAGACAGTCTTTATTAAACAGCACAACCAGAAACAATTCGGAGCGGGGTGCGAACCCGCGACCAGGTGATCTGCGGCCGGGCGCTCTCCCAACTGAGCTAATCCCGGAGCTTCTTAGATGACGGGTCACACAGTCTTTAGAGGGGTATAGCTGCGTCTTGAGCGGGGCTTCAACCCGCGACAGCAGACAAAGAGGTGGCCACTCACACGGTCTCTCAACAGAGGGAAGCTGCGTCTTGAGCGGGGCTTCAACCCGCGGCAGCAAACAAAGAGGTGGCCACTCACACGGTCTTTTAACGGAGAGAAGCTGCGTCTTGAGCGGGGCTTCAACCCGCGACAGCAAACAAAGAGGTGACCAAAACGGAGAGCCACACAGACGAGACAGGAAACAGGCTGTGGCTTGAGCGGGAGTCGATCCTGTGACCACTTGATCTGTAGCCGGACGCCTTACCGACTAAGCCACCCAGGAGAAGCACAGGCAGAAGCTCACTCAGTTCTTTTAAGGGGAGAAGGTGATGCAGGCTTGACTCACACACTGACGATTGGAGGCGTTCGGGAAACACTCGGTGAAGTGGTTCAGGCGAGCTCTCGTAGTCGAGGACAGGCGGGGAGTCAGACACCAGGCGAATGGGACAACGTAGAAGAGACAGGCTCGGCAACAGGGACGGAAGCAGGATCAGATACCAGACGTGGGTCACAACGTAGATCAGACAGGATTCGGCAACAGGGACGGAAGCAGGATCAGATACCAGGCGTGGGTCTGGCGTAGATCAGACAGGATTCGACAACAGGGACGGAAGCAGGATCAGATGCCAGGCGTGGGTCTGGCGTAGATCAGACAGGATTCGGCAACAGGGGCGGAAGCAGGATCAGATGCCAGGCGTGGGTCTGGCGTAGATCAGACAGGATTCGCAACAGGGGCGGAAGCAGGATCAGATTACCAGACGTGGGTCACAACGTAGATCAGACAGGATTCGGCAACAGAGACTTCAGCAGGATCGAAAGCCGGGGATTCAGACAGGCGGGTGAATGCAGGACAGAAGCTAGTCGATACCTTGGAGTCAGGCCGAGGGTCAGGCGTATGAGGCAGAGTCTGGGACGAAACTAGTTGGCAACGGGTGATCAATCCGGGAAACCAGTCTGGACCTTTCAGCATGAGTGCGACGACAGTCTGACAACGACTGAGTGTGGAGCTGAAGCTTAAGTAGCTGGCTAGATTACGGGAGATGAGGTGCAGGTGTGAACAGCGACACAGGTGAGGTGAGTCTGGCCTGATTAGAGTGGAGCAGGTGAGTGACAGGCTGCGGATGAGGCTGAGGCTGAAGCTGAGATTGTGACAGTTCATTAAACAGTTCAGAAATGACAAATAAATCTCAAGAGTCAAGAAGTCCCAAACTATGGAAAACCCGAGTTCATGGTTTAAAGTTGTGACCAGCAGAGATATCAATTAAAATATTTGTTAGGGGAAATGTGTGTGGATAGTGGGCATGGGCAAAATTAGAAGGAAAAACATATCATTTGTGGGTAATGGAGCGCCCCCTACTGGCCTGGCAGGAGAGGCCAAATATACTTTACATCTGTCATGTTACCTATTTTGTTCTTGTTTCATGTCTTGTCTGTTTGTTTCCTGTTTTATTTTGAAAGTTCACCTGTCCTTCCTCATTTCCACAGGTTTTGCTTCCTGTCACACCTGATCCCTGATTGTGCTTCCCCAGCTGTGTCTCATCACCCCCAATCACCTCATTTATTTAACCCTTGTGTCTTCCTGTCTTGTTGACCAATTGTACCATGGAGTCACACTCCAGCATCTCATAGCCATAGTTTTTCCACTACCTGTTTTTGTTCAGACCTTACCTTCTGCCTCAAGGACCTGCTTTGTATGCTCATTCAGTTCTTCTTTATATTCCAGGGGATCCAGAAGGCAGCATGCAGTAATTAATTGGCTAATGTGTATTTGCTTTTGATCATTTGGTAGGATTTTTGACTAAAGCATCTCCAGGCTAATTCTTTAATGAGAAGCAAAAGCAAATAAGAACAATATGTACAAATGGGATGAGTTAAAAAAAAAAATGAAAACAGCAAGGTTGGCTCTTAAAGAGAAAATAAAGTTCAGGGAGAGACGATAGTATAAGATCAGATCATTTATTTTGTGTTTTTACAGCCTGGTTAAATATCACAGTCTTGTCCTGAGAGAGGGGTTCAATAAACAGGTGGGATAAATGGACTGTAAAAGAGATAAAATATGTTAAGTCTGAAGTTTTATCCTGCACTTTACCTTAGTAAAACGTTTCCAGGTTTCAGCAGTTCTATCTTTAAACCAACTCCCAGAGCGGTCAGTGGTCAGTCAGAGCTGACAGCTTCAAAACCCAGCAGAGTGTAGAGGGCAGAGGAGCTGTCAGAGGGAGACCCCTGACAGTCACACAAGCACCAAAAATCAGCAAACACCATCAATCACGCTCACTCTGGTGTTTTCACTTCAGAAACATTAAGATAAAGACAAACATTTATACATTCTGTATTACTGCAATGAAACAATAAGCTCAATGTATACTGCATCAGTACTACACCTAATGTTACAGGTCTCACATGCAGGAGCCTGAGAGTATAGCCTTACATGCACCTTCCAAAAATGTCAGTATGACTGTTCCTATCATTACTAGTCCTCTTCACAGCACTTTGTAATTGCTAAATCTGTTACACTGTGTACATTATAATGTGATAAATTGTATTATTTTACACTCATTGCTCAATCAGTGGCAAAATAAAGTGCTAAGAAGTCCCTGTCCTCTGCCTTACCTGATTTAGCTGCTGAAAGACTTGTAAAGGGACACACCAACGTTTTTTTGTGTGTTTTTCATATCTTGCCTCACTCCCGAGTCCATGACAAGAAGACAGAAGCCATTGTTTCGACTCTGGGTGCAGAAACAGGGAAGAGATGGGCAGAGCTTGCCTACTGATAGTTAGTTTAGCTCAAACACTGGTAGTCAGTGGGCAGCATTAGCCAGTCAAAACCTACAATATTCAGATAAACTTTTCAGCAACTCCAAATGGTTCTGTGTGCAATATATAAGAAGCTAAACCACAGGGCACATTTGCAAACCATCACAGAAGTCTTCTCAGCATGCCAACAAACCAAAGCCTCTGTTTAAGAGTAAAATCAGATTGCTACTTAGGATTATGGCCACCCTTATGACAGAGGATGAGAAAGATTTCTTCTGGAGTGACGTTCATTCAAAACCTATTTGAACCAGAATATACTGAGGAGAAACTACATGTTTTGGAAACTGAGCATGTGCGAAGAGAAGCCGAGGCAGTGGCAGAGGCTGGAGGGAGAGTCCGCACAGGCATGGACTATGGTGTATATGTGAGCTAGCTTTGGGCTAAAGTAAAACTACAAAAGACTGAAAATCAGCACCAAAACAATGAAATTATTCTTGAAGAACATGGCCGTCCCATCACTCATTGTCACACAAACAGTAAACTATTTAAGTACTTAGCACAGCATATTGTCTTGCGCCAGAAGAGAAAAATAGGAAGGCCGATTGCTTGTTTTAGCCTGTAACTCCAGGGAATGCATCCTGTTTCTTCTCCTTGAGTTACCTTATAACTGTGTTTGCAGGGAAACCCAGTCTGAGAATAACTGTGCTGTAGTTATCTGTGAAATGAAATCAGGTTATAAGTTACATGATGGTCAAAACATATTATTGTTACAAAAGCATCCTGACCCCTTAAAAAGATGTATCTTTGCATTATTTGGCCCAACTTTAGCCCCAAGGCTAGCCCACATATACACCACAGTCCACGCTGGTGTGAACTCACCCCACAGCCCCGGCTGTTCCACTGCCTCAGCTTCTCTTCATGCGTACTCAGCTTTCAAAAACATGTAGATCGTCCTCCACATATTCTGGTTGAAATGGGTAAGATTTGGAACCTCCGTCACTCCCGAAGAAATCATCCTCGTCCTCTGTCATAAAGTTGGCCACAATCCTAAGTAGCAATCTCATTCTACTCGTAAATAGATGCTTGGGTGTGTTGACATGCTGAAAAACATGCTAATCTCAGTTTAACATGGAAAAGACACATCACGCAGTCAACAAAAAATAAAAAAAATAAGGCGTTTGAGCCAAGCTACGCTAGCGTTTGATGATCCAAGCCCATCTCTTTCTTGTTACTCATTAATAGAATGGTGTCTACCTGCTAATCATGGACTGAGCGCAGTAAGGCAAGACCCAAAAACAACAAAAATGTTGCAGTTTTCCTTGATTCCTGAATTGTGAGGTGCCTGAAGAATATTTAGGCCTGGAATGAGCAGGGAAAGCTAAGGTGTCAACAACTCTAAGTGTAGCTTTTTCTGAGGTACAGAGCTTTGAGGTAAACTCAGTCCCTCCTTCCTCAAACGTGGAGATTGAGGCTCATGTTTGACAGCTGTGGCATCACTTGACTGCATTGATTTCCATGCCAATTGCATAGGGAGGCAGAAAAAAAGTATCTGACTGGGGAAAAAGACGAGAGGGTCGTTACAACTCGAGTTACATTTTTATATTAAATTGTGCACATGTGTGTTTTACCAAGTGAACATATAAAGAGAACCAGCCACTGATCACAGTCAGCCCAGTACTGTTTTTTTTTTGTTCCATTTTAATCTTGTTTTCACCTGAAACTTCCTTGATTGCTGGGATCTCTTGGCCTCAGCAACAGTAATGGTTTTGCCTCTGAGCCAGTCTCTTTAAAGCTAATCATGATTGCTGTGACTAATGAAATTACAACACACCTCACATGACCTTACTCATAAAATCCAGAACTGTTATTCAAGATAAAACACTAAATAGATTAAATTATTTCTCAGCCATTAACCAATTTCACTGACATCCTAGTCTCTTATGACCCTTTTCCACTAGCACGCCTTGGCCCTACTCTACTCGGCCCTACTTAATTTGCAGCATGTTTCCACTAGCCTGGTACCTCCTAAAACAAGCTAGTTTTAGTACCTACTCCGCTCTGGTTCCAAGCGAGCTGAGTCGATATTGGAAGATGACGTCACCGACTGCCGGCTACTGATTGGTCAGACAATGTCGTCATCGATGAGTCATGAGCGCGATGACCTAGCATGCTAGCGGTAGCTACCGTTAGCTTACCCTCATACGTCTTTTCTTTGCAGCTCGATTGCTCTCGTCCTCGGCTTCATTCTGTTGTATATCTTCCAAAACTCTCCTGTGCTTCTCAAGGGGTATTTCTTCTTGCCACCTGCAGCCTTCTTCTGCTTTCCTTTTTTTACTCGGTTTGTGACAAAAAGCCACAGATTGTTGTGTCATGCTCAAAATGACGTCACTGCTGTGCCACTCAGCCGTTTACAGCGACACTGCACCCCGTTGGGCAGGCGACTGGGGCTAATGGAAAAGCAGCACAAGGCCAGTAGACTAGAGTAGGGCTAATGGAAAAGGGCCATAGCTTTCTTTTTGCTTACTCGGTATCCCAAACTATGACACAGCAAAAGCTTCTTCAAGAGAAGTAAAGGGCATGAGGGATCAAATACAAAGTAAAAAGTCTACACAAAATGTTAGGGTATTTTGTTAAAATCACAGAGTCACCAAATACAAGAGCACAGAAAAGCTAAAGTCAGAGGAAAGGTGTCTCATCTTGAAGCTTCCATGACACACTGACAAACTCTATCTCCCACTTGGGAACAAAACTTGTGCTGTGCTCGCATCACAAATCAAACTGTAAAACAGTTTTACATTTTTGTTCCATGCTTTTATTCCCCGAAACAAAACAAACAGTGCAAGGAAAATTTCATGTCTGAATAAATAAAACAAAGCAAACCAATGCTGCACATTGGCACTGGAGGGATCAAATTTTCACATATGCATGACAGCCATTCCAACAGGTGAGGGCCACCTGTATTACAGATTTCCACACTTTTATTCAAGATCACAGGAAGAGAGCCAGGGAGAAGGAGTGGAGGAAGAGGAAAGCAGAAACTTTACCATGACTCTGAAAAACCAAACAAAGCTATATGACTAACTTCAAACCAACAGCCAGTTAAATATTAGAAGCAAGGTAGGAAATTAAAGTCCCTGTTGAGAAGGCAATTGATTTCATTGTTGGCAAAACGAAAATTTCAAAATATTAAACTAATGCAAATGGTGTTTCTTCTCATTCATTGTTAATAATATTAAAGGGAACTATTACTTATTTCATCAAAATTCAGACCATATAGGAATACCACTCATGTTAATAACAATATCTCTAACTTATTGTAAGTTCAGTCAGTCAACTCACGTTCAATTGTTTTATTGTAGCTGCATATACATGTTACAGGTTTGGCGTCCAGGCTCCAGTCTCATCACTCCTTTGCAGAAATGTTACATGAAGGCATGGAGGAGTGATGAGCAAAACATATGAGAACACCCCTGGAGCCTGCAGGTGGATGCTGGGGTGGAGGTGGGGGTGAAAGAACACGCAGCAAATCAGTGTCTGGCAGCATAGACGTTTGCCGAGCAGAGGGAGAGATGGGTAAACTCCCAGTTTAAATACACCGCCAAATTGAGAGGTGGAGAGTGTGATTGGAGGATTGATGTAAGGAGTGTGACGTATGATATGTGAATGTGACATGTGAATAGCAGCGCTGCTCGAGTTGTCTGCCTGAACTAGCTTGCAGGCTTCGCTTCATTAGTGTAAGACCTGCCCAAACTCATTACTTTGTTCAACATTTTCCCTTAAAGCTATGGTCTACGATTTGGAAGTTTTGTACATATTAATAACACCGTTTATAAGGCTGTTATGGTCCTATGGTCCTATCTACACAGTATAAAGACCAAAAAGAACGAAAAAAATCCATTCAGTATATCCGCTGAAAAGCTGCATACTAGCTGACCAATCAAACCTAAGAACCTGCGACTATTAATTGGTCCGTGAGTTGGTCAGTGAGTCCATCCAATCCTCGTCTCCTCGCTCATGGCGTCATGCGTAGTCGTCATGGTCCCGTCTCCTCCCTCTACCTCCGGTGAGCAGCTAGCAGCGTTAGCTACTGAACTATCATGGAGCGGAAAAGCCTAGCGCCAAGACGAAGCCGCCTCCCTCTCCTTGAGGCCCAGCGGAGCTCTGCCCGCGGGTTGAGGCCTGTTAGCGGGCTAACGGCTAATGGCTAACAAATAGCCTCAGCTGGCCGTCAGACCTTCAGCATCGGCCGTTTCGCCCCTGGTTGATCAGGTAATGGCTTTGTTTACTACAGTGGGAGATGTCTGCTGAATAACTCTAGTTAGTTTGTGCCTGCACGGGCTAATAACTTGTAGGGGAGCGGGTTAGCCTGTTAGCCGCTAATCGTTTGCACTGTAAGCTGAGCTGGGGAGGACAGGCTGAGAAAGATAAATCCTCCCCCACACTCGGCTCTGCTCTGGCGGCGCCAGACCCGCATTGCCGCCGGTCCAATTGAAATGGCTACTGCTGTGTGTTACAAGGGGGATGTCTGTCGTGTTTGATACTTTCAGTTGAGCTGAGCTGTTTTTGATTGAGTTTGCTGCTGATGTATTGTGCTAGTCGCTCGTAGCTCAGTCCGAGGGGGCTATATGAGGCGACACGAGCTGGGGGCGGGATCTTGGAACACGGAGGGGAGAGGTGCGGGAAGGGGGGCAGGCTGCGGTTTCAAATCGTAGACCACAGCTTTAAGGTGTCATATTTAAGTAATCAAAGTCTACACAAACTAGTATACTGCATTTAAAATGCAATGTTTCAAACTCATTTTAAGAAATCAACTTTCAAGCTGAAATGTGTGAATATTGCCGTACAACAGTTGAGAGTGAATTGATATTCTAATGGTCGACAAAACATAAGTAAAGGGATCAATCACCTACAGTTTAATAAATGTTAGCTGTTCAGGCAGTCCAGACCATGTGATCTATGTAGAGCCTTTATTCTCACATAGCACCTATCTATGGCTCCAACACAGAGGTTATAGGCTGGATAGTTTGTGAGGTTCTTAAACTCCTGGCCCACTCCTGGGCAATTTGCCAGGGTGGATCACATTGTCAAACACCGGTCTTTGGCATATTAGAGACCTTGGCCACAACAGTGTAGGGCAAGCTATGTGCCAGCCAGCACAGCACCAGTGGGAACTCCACACACTGGCTCCAGCCATGGCTCTTCACTCTCATGAGGTGAGCCATCAGGGCTTCATTGAACTGCCTGGATAACCCGTAGTTTCCCCTTGTGTCCCTGGAGGCATCCATATATGCTGTATATATGGCCATAAATGCTCCTTTTACCCTGTTAAAAATAAACAATGATAATGTCAAAAAATTATTGTTTTTATATGCTTTAAATTAATGCATCCATTACCTATGAAGCAAAAACGCTGCAACCAAATGCAATACTCTAGCAAGCAAACTCTGAAATACCATACATTTAATGATGATCTGTGTAGAATATACTTATCAACTTCTTACCATTTTCACAAACAATGCCATGGCCCTCCGCAGCTGTTCTATTCTCCTCTTTTGGATATGTCTTTGGTTGGTTTGTAGGATCAGCCACACAGAAAACACAGCAAGCTGGGGATCTTCCATTTTGCTCTCCAATTGCACTCCAAAATTTCTCTTTTTATAGTCCACTAACTGACGCTCATCAGGATAAATTCTCCTCAGCTTGGTTGATGGGTTAGATTCATTAATGAGTTCAATAGAAATGTCCTCTGATGTGGAGTGTTTTGTGTAATTCTCTGACTGCAAATTTATATCCTCAGCCTAAAAATGTAACAACACCAAGCACAATAAAGTCGATGTTTTAAGTGTTTCAAGCTCTTGAATGGTGGTATTTAACTATAATGACCAGATTTTTGCAAGTAAATTGGAATTATTTTACTAATCCAAGCACTGAGGTCTGTGTTGGACAGCTTGATAAAACTTAACGTTTTACTTTGTGTGTTTAACATTTGGTTTTATTGGGACTATTAAGATATGTACGTATATGCACAGTACTGTGTAAATGCTTAAGGCAGGTATAGAGAAAATAATATGCTTCAAAGTCAATGCTTACAGAAATGTACCCTTCAGTTTATGTCTTCTCAATCATTTTAAAACTGGTGGACGGATAAAACATCACATTATGATTTATAAAGCACTTACTTTAAAACAATTCTTTTTCTCCATAACTGCCTTTCCATGTATTTTAATTTAAGAAGAAAACCATGCCAATAGTAAGATAGAACAATGGGGTATCATAACATTTATCAACAAATTAAGTAAGAAAGACATGTAAGGCATTTTGCAATACTTCAAATACAATGACAAATTTAAACAGTGTTCACAATGATATATGCAAATGAGACAGGGAGAATAGTGCTTCTGAAACATTCTGCATGTATTGGCAGACTTAGGTTAGGGTTAGCCTAACCCTAACCTCACAGCTTGTGAGCAGAAAGCACACTGTATGACCAAAGCCCATCAGTGGGTTCTTAAAGGTGTAGTCAGTGATCTTCTAATCTAATGCAGTATTTGTCAAATTCACCATATTTCTCATCTCCATCCACAAGATGTCCCCACTGACAGCATGTTGAAAAAAAAGTCTGGTTTCAATACACAGCCTTGGCTCTGAATTTCAGCAGGTAAATACTGTGGCTGGGGCCAAGACACCAAAACAGGGTACACCCCCCCACATCCAGGGGGCGATCATACTCATGCGCAGATCAGACAGTGGGGGGAGGGTGAGTAGTGGGTTGCGTAGCTCGCGCAGTTAGCGTAAGAGAGAGATACAATATGTGCAGTAGCAATGACTGAAATACAGGCCAAAAGAAAAAGGTCAGAGGAGTGAAAAGTGAAAAAGAAGGGCTATGACCATGAAAGAGCGAAGACCCGGGTCAACATTGGTGTTGCTTTCCGACGGTGGAGGGAACTCTGCCAATTGAAAGACCTGAAAACGGACGCAGATGTCGCCGTCTGTCTGCTGGATAGGTAAGTAACATTAGCTTTGTGGTTCCTCGCGTAACAGTAACAGCTGTCGGGCATTCATCTTGTTGTCTAATCTGCCAGAATGCACTGTTGTCATCACGTTATCAATATTGTCAGTCGAGTTGTCAGACGAGTCGGGGTTACCTTAGCTACGTTGGTCAGCTACGCAGTTTCTACATCCGTTTTCATGACGATGCACGTCCATCAGCTTTTGGGGGTAGAGCCAGGGGTGAGGTATGAAGGGAGAGGCGGGTCTACATTCGTTTATAAACAACCTCTCCACTCGTTTTCTCCCACATCGCTGACTACACCCTTTAAGTTCCTGTTTTCATGAAGAACAAATCATTACTATAAGCTATACTGAAAGAGTATGCAGCAACCGTAAACAGAAGCAATTCATTTCCACATGGAAATCTGAGGTCACCCTTCAAAGACTATTCTGATGATACATGATTTGAAACAGATTTAAAATAAAAAGGGATAGTTTCACATAACCTTTACCTTGTACATTGTCTTCAGGGTTGTCCAACTTTTTGGCACGCTGACAGGGCTCAACTGACCCTCTAATCCCACCTCCTTCACCATATTTCTATGCTTCAGAGAAATATCAGAAATATCTTTATTTATCATTGTACTGTAATGTGTTCAAGAATTCCAAAACATACAGCAATGACTCACTGCCAGCCTTGTGTGGCCTTCCTGCTTAAGAGTTTGTTGGGTCTAACCCTTGATCTAATTAGAGCAATGGTTTCACCATCTGTGACTGAAACAGAAAAGAAAAACAAAATCAATGACATTAATGAAAGTGGAGGGTTTTTTTTGTTTGCTTCGACAAAATGAAAAAGGCATTCTGGCTCGCTCCTCTTTCCTTTCCTTTCGTAAAGGATGGTTCAGTGTTTCCTAAGCTAAAGGAGATAATAAAGGAAGCAATGAACTCCGTATTCCTGTATTCTACTTCAACTTCATATCGCCAACAACCTTTTTATATGTTGTTTTGAGAGTGACAACACCGTCCCTTGGGCTTTCTTTATTTCGTCTTGTTCAACTTGTCATCTGTTACCTGCCAGAAAACATAGGACAGTGTTTGCCATATAGATGAGAAAATATTACATTTTTTGTCAAACTTATATGGTAGTATAACGGCACCACAGGGGGATATCTTGCTTCTCTCCCAAACTTAGTGAAACATACGGTGAAGCATCATTTTGTTATAATGGCCCCTGTCTGTGGAGCAGACAACCTGAGGACCTGAGAGCAGCACCTACTGTTCATATTTTTAAAAGCAAACTCAAGACCTACTTCTTTAATCTGGCTTTTACCTGAATTTTGCTTTACTCTTTTAATCTGCATCACATGGGTTTCACTCCATTTTTGTTAAAGAGTTACTATTTTATGTTTTACCATTTCTTATTTATTTATTGTTTGGTTTTTAAACAGTTTTATAGTAATCAACATTTAACATTTTATTAACTTTGTTATACATTATCATGGTTTTGTTTATTTATTTAGTCACTTTAGTCTTAGATCTGTGTGTCCTCATTTTCAATTCAAGATGGCGTTTTCTGGCTTTTTGAAAAGTCCTGGTTGAGAGTCTGTGTGTGTGTGTGTGTGTGTGTGTGTATGTGTGTGTTTGTGTGTGCTTGGGTGAGTGGCTGTCCGTGTTAAATGTGGGCTGGGAAGGTGGGTGGGGTTTTCCGTTTAATCCTGTACCCCCTGACTCTTATCTTCTTGTTTATTTCAGATAGATAGATAGATAGATAGATAGATAGATAGATAGATAGATAGATAGATAGATAGATAGATAGATAGATATGGATTGAAGGTAAATGTCCCATTTCTTCAAGTTATTATGCACCACCTTATCCAGTGACATAAAATGTTGAAATCCAAAAGCAAATCCTTCAAAGTAAGAAAATGTCATGGTCCATCTTCCAAAATACTCCCAAGAATGTCAGATATTGCCAACAAGTCTACCACCATATTGTGCCGGTTATTTTCTCCATAAGACCATGTATTTGTGGATGATAAGGAGCACAAAGACCCCTCTTAATGCCAAGCTTTTCGAAGAAGTGTGACAAAAAATGCTCAACCATACCATGACTCTGTCTTCATTGGTTACAGTTTTACTTGGTGTTTAGTCAGAGTTTCAGCTAGGTGGTTACTAAAGGTGCAAAATTTACATGTATCTGTATTGAACCGTCGATACAGTGGCCTTGGTTTGGTACACCCTATGAACCGAACAATATGCAATTTTGTATTAATTATTTGATCAACTTCTGACAAGGTGCTATGCGCTGAAAGTTCAGTGAATCTGCATTCGACTACTCCGGGCTGCATTGTCAAGCACACATCCTCTGAGCCGAGCAGCACCTCCCCTTTCAATTCAGCCAAGCTGCTGAGACAGAGGAAGCTACATACTCTAGAGCGCTGCAACATGGCGAGTGCTTTAGCTTCAGCTGAAATTGAAGACCCTCCACTTTCATTCAAATCTGGTGTTTGGGACCACTTTGGCTTCTGTGTTAAGTATGACCCTGATGGTAAGCGTGTCGTGGACAAAAACACAACAGTATGTTGGAAGTGCAACACGATGCTAAACTACGTCGGGGGAAATACAACAAACGCCGACATCATCTCGGTGTTAAAACAAGTGGAGCCAGAATGAAAAACATGCAGCACACGTGCTACAGACTTTACCTGGGTCATTTAGACAGCCATAAGCACATGATTCAAAGAGGGCAAAGGAAATCGACTGGGCGATAGCTACTTTTATTGCTGTCGACATGAAACTCTTTCTGTTGTGGATAACGTCGGGTTTCAGGACATGGTACGGACACTTGATACACTTATAGCTAGTTCTTTGTAATATTTACTCTGCTGCGAAGAATACACCACATAAGATGGGTGAGTTCACGATTAGATACTTTTTTTTTTTTTTTACTTATTCTTATTTTTACATGGTGATGTTTTTGTTTTTTATGATTCTAAGTATGCACCGAAGAATGTGCCTGGTTTAGCTGCAAGAGTTACATTTAATTCAATTTAACAAAAATATACTCTGAGTTGAAACGATTGTTGGTTATTTTAATAAACCACAAGTAAAAAAGGCATTGAAATTTCTCATATTTTGTATCGAAAAATTATCGAACCGTGACAGAAACGTATCGAACCGAAGCGAACTGTGAATTATGTGTACCGTTGCACCCCTAGTGGTTACCCCAGAGAGTGTAAATGGAGGCCCATGAGGAAGTAACAAAGGCTGTAGTACCCAGAGTGTCCATGTGAGTCCAGCTGGTGAAAAATGACACCTTAATGATTGTGTGCACTGCAAAGATAGTGTTCATAGTCTTAAATCGGCTTCAGTTTAAAACTATAAGACATCTATGCACTCTCACTGTGAAGGGGGTGAATTTTTCTTTGTTGTTTTACTTTTTTTCTTCCACAGGATTAATTGGGATTTCTCTTTTTGGAAATACAGCATTGCTACTGACCAGCCTTAAGTCAGGTGTCAACATGGCCTTGATCAGGTTACTCATTTATTATCAAATGATAAAGTTTTATATCATCTAATGCCATTCAAACACATACTAAACATAATGAAACATATTGACAATCTTAGACATAAACAGACCCCCTGAAACACATGACTGAAACATCAGGGACCTGCCGTCACAATGGCATGCAATACAAAGGGGGAAAAAGTGTCTGAAGACAAAATATGTGTACATACTGTATATTCACCAAATGGAAATTTTTACAAGCACATACCCCTGGATGCAGCCAAACAGTGCAGCTCAAAGAAAGAAAAAAGAGTATAAGGGAGTCCGCTTATTTGCAGTCTCTGTTGTCACAGTTTAAAACAAACAAAAAAAATCTACCATTGGAAAAAATGTCCACACAGTGTATTTAGGATTACATCTGGCAATGGCACCGACACACTTCAGTTTGTTTGGGGATAAGGAACAGATAGTGGAAGAGAAGAAAATGCAAACAATACAATTGGTTTAATCTTTGTTGAAATATTGTGGTGTAAAAGTTAAAGCAAACCATGACAAAGCTGTAAGATAACAACAAATAAAGGAAGGCACAAGCAGTTTAAACAAGCATATTTATGTGATTTAAACATTTTAAGCTTCACACAATACATGTAAATTGCACAAATAAATACAGAAACACTTCTAAAATGCATGCTGTTTAACATAAACACTTGTGATTTTAATTATGTCTGTAAATAAACAAACATTATCATCAACATACCATAATCCTCAAATAACACTTTTTATTTTTTCAACATTATACAAAATAGATTTTCCAGAGCAACAAATGCTGCAGTCAGGAAATGTTCAGGGGCAAATGTTATGAATATTTAACAGCAACACAACAACAACAACAACAACAACAACAACAACAACAACAACAAAATTGTATTCTGCAGATAACCCCGTTGTCATGCCATTTCTGTGTTTACATCATTTTAAAGGTTAAGTGGCTGGAAATTAGTGCTGGTGGGTAGAAGAGAAAACATGATAATGCCTCAGGTACACCTTTTTCATGCTATTAGTGAAGCATAAAGGAGACTGAAAGTTAAAATAAACGTTTCGATGGAGGAAGAAATTGGACACAACCATGGTAAACAAACAGAAGTCATTGTGAGAATCTGCAAGAGTGTCCACAACTTATTTTGGCTCTCTCTTATCTCTCACAGGCAGATTGAAGGACAGACACAAAGCTTAAATAAATCAAAAGTAAATATTAGCCAGGCAAGGGCAGAAAATGTCCACAAGAAGGAAGGACAGTGTTTATCTGTTCTAAAAGGATGAGAACAAAATAAAAATGCACATAGTGGCAAAACTTTTACATGCTGTATGATGTTTAATGCACTATTGCTTGTTTGCTTGTATCTGCTCCATGTTTTTTTTACATTAGTTCAGTGAGGTAAAGTCATTAGAGCACATTGGCAGGAACTGGAGTATTACACACCATGCTGCTGAGGTTTCCTGTGGATCCCTAAAAGGTCAAAAGAACATCAAAATCAAAGTTCTTTGATTTTAATGTTGTTTCAAGGGGGCTTGGAGAGGCAGAGGAGCATGACACCTTTTCCTAACCCAGGGGTGTCCAAACTTCTTATATCGAGGGCCACATAAAGAGGAAAACATGGACAACTGAGCCACTTTCTGTGCCTCACTTCTAGTTCATTGAAGTTAAAGTTTTATGGTTTATGGGTGGGTTTTCACCTGTCAAGGGGCCCTTGTCAACCCGGGTTATTACTAGATTCACACCTAGTACAAATGAGACCTTTTGAGCAGCTGAGATGGGAGACACTGACATCTTATCTTCCCTTTCAGACACAAAACGAGTAAACTGCAAGAATGTTGGTGCTTGAAGATGAATATTACAATATACCTTGTAAATGAGGCCTTGTAACAAAGTAAATACAGCTGAAAATGTGCATGATTGATGGTTATGCTGCTGTCATCAAAATGTCTTGATTCCTCAACTGTTTCAGGGGCCAATTCAAAATAGGCAGCAGGCTGCATTTGGCCCCCGGGCCACAGTTTGGACACCCCTGTCCTAACCCCTCAGTCCATTAAGAAATGCTCAGTGATTCTTTAAAGAAATAATCTGTTTGGTACTTCCTGTTGTTTTATTTAACATATATAGTAATACATGTGTGTTTTGTGATTTTCACAGGCAGAAGCCAAAACTGTTCTGGTCCGTCAGGCTACAAAATGTTGTAATTCTCATGCAAAGCTCAGATTGCAAAATATTTTAAGTCTGCTGTTGACGGTCAAAGGGTCAGATAATGCCATTGTAAATCTATAATATGCTGTGACTTGATTGACAACCACTACTCACTAAATTGTTAAAACAGAGTGCACGTATTGACTTAAATGTAAGCACAGGAAAGGGCAAGTCCGAGTACAGCAAACAACCACACTGTATGTACAATATTATGTTTTTATTTCCTCTCCAAACATTATGTTCCATTATTTGTTAGTTTGATGCTGGATCTTAGCAGTTACTCACCATTACTGTTTCTCTCTAACTTTTGTCTTTTTACAGTCGGTTATAGTAACTAGGGATGGGATGAAATATCGTTTGGCAATATATCGCGATACAGTATGTGACGAAACACATAGACTTTGAAAAAAATGGATCGCAAAGTGAAGACGCCACATCCGGTAATAGCGCATGTGACCAGAAGTGACGACAACAAACATTAGCACCAACTACCTTGTCTCCAAAAGCCGAATGATGGAGTTGAATGAGGTCGAAATTGAGGACGCTCTGCCTGGATACAAGTCATCTGTCTGGCAGTCTTTTGGCTTTCTCATTAAAAAAAACGTAGACGGCGAAAACGAGCCTACCGCTGGTTAGCATACATTCTCTCTAACTTCTCTAGGGTTAGAGAGAGTGTCATTATTTGTGTTTGGCCTGTTAGACCTTGTGTTTTCCTGTGTGCAACTCAAACAAAAATAAAAAAGTTGTCATTACACAGTAATATTTTTTCTTTTTTACCTTTTTGATTGTATCATGACATATCGTATCGTATCGTGACCCGAGCATATCGAGGTGCAGCATATCGTGAGTTTAAGTGTATCGTCCCATCCCTAATAGTAACTCCTCTGCACCAAATGAAGACAGAAATACACTCCCAATCAAACATCTCAATATCAGTTGAAAATTGCTGGAATATGCATTTTGTACTGTTGGATCTTAAGATGGTTCTTATTAGAGCTTAAAAATGCAACAAAAAAAAGTTTCAAAGAATGCAAAAAAAAAAACAAAACAAAACAATGGGACCAATAGATTGATATTTCGAGTGAAAAAATTCTTGTAAACTACAATTACACTCAAATATGATGTTCCCCAACTGATCAAAACTTCAAGACTGTGGTCCAAAATAGTAGAAAACCTCCTCAAAACAGAAATAAAGTGTCAAAAAGGACTCAGTAATGAGCAGCTCTACTGTTCTTGTTGATCACTTCAAAAAATAATCGGTGCAAGTTTTGCCAGGACGCTTGGGGGAATGTTACTTTTAGTGGTGATGATGGCTTCACAAGGGGCATTGGCTGTCTGGAACTGATGCACGTTTTTTTTGTTTTTTTTTTAACTCCATCTTTCTCAGGCAGACATTGTGAGCTGCAGTGTTGTCCTGTTGACATATCCAGTCATAATGACATAGAATAGAGCCCTCAGTCATAAGGGATGCCTGCTGCAACATCACCACAACACCAGCTGCTGTTTGACACCCATACACAACCAGAAGCTCTATTGTTCCACTGAAGGTAAAAGTATCCAAGTAAAACTTGCTTCCATTTTTCAATGCCCCATGCAAATGGGATATGCACCAACACACCTGCACTCTGTGATTTCAACATATTTATTTTGTGAGAGATGTGTGCAGCTTTGCAGTGAGACAGCACTGTTGTCCTGCCAGGAGTTTCTTAAAACACCTGGAAGATTGCAGCAGTAACGTGTAATATGTCCAAAAGCTGTTTGGATTATGTCAAAAACTATTTTTATTCACACTGAGATCCCAATGATTAAACACACTCATCAAATGGTTTTATTTTTATGCATTACTCCATGCATTTATTGTTATCAAACAGCCTCAATTTGTTTACACTTGGAACACTGACATTTAAAGGTTACATTTATTTTTAAAGACACAAAGATAGGTCAATTGATGCTTAAAGGAACATAATTTGACTAGATCTATTTGGTAATTCTTCACCTTCCAAAGAAGGTTCTCCTTTGCCAGTGTTTGTAATTTTGTAAATATGATGATTTAAAGAAATGTTAACAACAGAATTTGATGTGATTTTCAGGGATTCTTGCTCATTGCACAGAGAAGTGGTTTGATTTTGGTGGTGATCTGAATGTGGATGCAGTTCCAGGAAGTTGTTAAAGGATTTGTTAACGTTGCCAGACAGACGGGTTTCCATATTTTGCTGGAAACCTCAATAAAACGTTATTCAAACTAGCCAAAAATTGTTATCAAGCAGTCTCAATTTGTTTACACTTGGAACACTGACATTTAAAGGTTACATTTATTTTTAAAAGAACACAAAGATAGGTCAATTGATGTAAAGGAACATAATTTGACTAGATCTATTTGGTAATTCTTCACCTTCAAGAAAGGTTCTCCTTTGCCAGTGTTTGTAATTTTTGTAAATATGATGGTTAAAAATGTTAACAACAGAATTTGATGTGATTTCAAGGATTCTTGCTCATTGCACAGAGAAGTGGTTTGATTTTGGTGGTGATCTGAATGTGGATGCAGTTCCAGGAAGTTGTTAAAGGATTTGTTAACGTTGCCAGACAGACGGGTTTCCATATTTTTGCTGGAAACCTCAATAAAACATTATTCAAACTAGCAAAAAAAAAAAAAAAAAAAATTTGGACACCATAGTCTTTCTACATGGATATAGGCGGACAGAAGTTGAATAATTCACTTGCTGGGTAGCTGGGACCAGCAGAGGTCCTCTCAGAAGTGAAGTGAGGTGTTGCTTTTATTGCTTTTTCAGTCTATAACATGCGTTTTATGAGCGGTGACATCGCTTATTCTCATGAGAAATGTGGCCTCGGGATCAGCCTCCTCCCGATTGGCGCGCCGCCTACAGTGGGTTTGAGATTCGAGGTGATCGGGCGCAAGGCCCGCCTGGCCATGTGGAAATTAGTTAAGATGCAACTCAGATTTGCATCTGAACATTTGAAGGTGCTGTTTCTGCTGCACATCATCAGAGGTCTGCGGATCATGTTTTCTAGAATGATCACAACTGGTCTCGCACCTATCCAAAAAGCCATCTAGCACTAATTTTGGACATGAAGCTAAAACACTGCAGCTTTATTTTTCTTGTGTAATTCTCATACACCACTTCAAATTCACTCCTGCAAGCTACAAAGCTCCTCTGAACCCATTCATAGATACTGCCGATACCGAGTTAAGTTCTCAACAGATTTTGATGACATTTTTTAGGGAATGTTGATCATGGAACAAGGGAGAAGTAGTTTGATTTTGCTGGTGTTCCAAACTGGGTGTGGGAATTTCTTCAAGGATTTATTAGCATTGTGACAGGACAGTTTTTCACATTTTTGACAATAGATTGCCAAACAATTTTGTAAACGCCTTGTGCTCTTTTAGTTGCAATTTAAATGAACCCTTTTGAATTTACCTGCCCTCACACTTGAAGAAACCTATACGAGTTTTCTCTGCACGTGCACCAAATAACTTGGTTTGTTATATAAATGTAAAAAAACACATGAAAGAATAAGCACCTTTTCACATAATAATGAAGAAATAAAGTAATAATAATAAAAGATTGGTTGATATACCTTACTGTATTGATTGCATTTAGCCCTGTAGAATAAATAAAGATTTTTCATAGTCCGGGTCTTAAAAATGTAAAAAAATTGAATTAGATTTTTGAAAGTGTTTAAGAGCCCTAAACATAAATAGAGTATATTTTCAGCACCAACCATATTTCTGCAGGCAGTCATTAGCAGCCCTGCATTGTGCTTTATTTTCCAGCAGAATACAGCTTCATATCCATACACCCACACACATTCACAGCTCTCATATGCCTGTCGTGAACCTCAGTCTAACTCTATCGACCTTTTACCAGCTCAACTCAAGTATCTTAGGACTGAATACTTTTCTTAGGGGCATAACACTGGGGCTCAGGAAGATAAGTTTATTTCAGAGCTATGTTGTTCCTGTTCCTTTTGAATTTTACAGAAAGTAAAAATGATCTTTATAAAATGATGTTTTAACATGCCTTGAACTTCCCTGCTCCCAGCACTGTACCAAAGATCTGATATAAAATCACAACTTATCTTATTTTGTTCTCCAGCTTTTTTAGGAGAAAAGCAGACCTGGTGACTGTTAGAAAGAGCGAGCTGGTTCTCTCTGCTTTATGGCCCTATTTGATGTTGTGCGAATTCTCTTCAGCACACAGCAGCGTGGAATGTGTTTGTCTATATTTTGCTGAAAGTTCTAGGTACGAAGGCTAGTGCTTGCTGCAAGAAGGATGGTTGGTTATTTTAGGTGCGTATTGGGGATAACAGACCAAACCTGTACTAAATGAACTTGAGCTCATACAGTGCATTTGTGGTCTTCCAGATGACTCAAAGAGCTGTAACACCACAGGCCGAATCTGCCTATGTTGTGGACTTGAACCCATAACCTTCCAATTGTTTGTTGAGCATACTACCAGACTAAGCCACTGCCTACTGTCACCACTCATTCCCTTTAAAACAAGTGTGTACAAGCCAGCTGAAATTCACAGATGGAGCTACTTGAATTTTCCACAGTTTCCTCGGCAGAGTTTTGTGTGGTCTATGACAGGAAAGTGTTTGGACCTGCTCACCCTAATGGTTGTATTTAGATCCCACAGAATTATGAAATGAAAATGGCTGGAATTTGGCTGCTAACGGGATGGAACTGGGCTGGCATTTGGCTAGGAGGGGTAAATTGAAGTGGCTGCATCTGTGGCTATTTACATTGTGATTGTAATTATTCGGTCTGAAATTCAGCTAGATCATTTATTTTTCCTTCATTATGATTATTCAAGTATTCTTAAAATCACACGCAAGACATTGTATAAAATATAACAGGGAACATTAAAAATGGTTTAAGCAAAACTTTAATCATTAACATAGACAAATAAAAAATACCAATGTGTAAATAAAGAGAATTAAATGTAATATTATATCTATATAAATCTAACAATTAAGAAATGAGTAGAAGCCAAATAAAAATGTAGAGGGAGCAAGAGATTAAGAATAAAGTAGAAATGGGATACAAAAATGAACCATAAGTACAGAATTGTTGGCTCAAAAACAAGCACAACATAAGATGATGCAAAATATTTGTATTTATATTCCCACCTATAAATCCATTTAAAAAGTGCACCACATATACTTATGTCAAGACTCAATGTGTTTGTGTGTCAACACACATACATACATATGAATGAAAAGACTGTACCTTAATAAAGTGCATTTTTGTAAAGACAAGGATAAAGTAAAATAGGTCTAAACATATAAGAAGCTAAAAGGACTAAAATAGAAGTAAGCAGACAACATCACATAAAAGTAAGTCTATAACAGTAAGAGGGAATTTAAAAAGAAGATACTGATTCTGCATGTATGCGTTAAACACACTGGACAGCTTGTACTATTACCTGTGGGCATAATTACCGTGTGTAACATCTGTCAAGGTATATACAAATAATTTAAACGATGCCCCATGTCATGTGAGAATCTTTCACTCTTTTTGATGGTTTCTGGGAGTATAACATGCACTGGAGCGTGCATTAGAGTAGCGCTTAAAAAAAAAAAAAGAAAGCCTTTTCAAATGCTTTGGACTGGGCACCCTTAGTGTTTATGATAAGTTATCTGTAGCTGTTGGTCTGACATTATGCTTTCAAGTTTGATTGGGCTGTTAGTGCACATTTCCAGTAACTGCCAATCTTTATGTCCCCATCTGGTAAGGACAGGGATACAAAAAGATTGTGCTCCCATTCCCCTTCTCAGCATTCCTATTGACACCAAGGAGATACAGGAAACAAAAAGACAAGTATCTGTACAGAGACATTCATGATTTACAACAACATGGACACAGGACTTCAAAGGCAATAAATTCAAACTTAAAGGGACTGTGAGGAGTTTCTAAGTTATTACAAAAAAGTCTCACTTTTAGATATATGCCTGATTGAAATACACACTTTAAGATGAGATTTATAGCATCAAAATAGGTTATCTATAAGTGCTATTCCTTAGCCTTCCGATCGGGTCGGACAGAGCTGAACTGGCCTGGATACTCAACTTCCGGAACAAGACAATTAAAACTAGAGCAAATTTATATTATTCGGACACGTCTTAGAGCACCGGGCTGTAAGTAGCGATATATAGCCAGCTACAAAACTACGATACTAAGTTTTCCAAAATTTGCTTGTTGTCACACATCAAAAACTACTGCTACATAACTAGAAAGAGATACATTACCTCTTCACTTTGCATCCTGTAAGTTGTTGAAAAAATAAGTTGTAAAGCAATGCAGAGTTCTGAGGAAGGTCTGAGCTGCATTCATTAGCATCACAACAAATACACGCTTTGGATAGCACACGTCTTGTGGTGCGTTCCAGTTGTAGTCAGAAGTAGGAATTTTGAGTTCCAAGTAGGAAACTGCAACTAGAACGTCCCCCAAAGTCAGAATTTCCTCCTGGGAATGTGGTGAAACCTCGCCGCCCCTGAGTTGACAACCGAAGATGGATGGCCCCAGTGTGAACAGTTATTTAGCTCCTGTAATAATCAATTTATTTGCACTTCTAACTGGGGTGTGTCGCTCAAGATCAGCTGTATACATAGTATTGTTAGACTTGTATTTACAAAAATGCTGCCATAGTGATAATCACATTCTTCATGTGATATTTGTGAACAACAACGTAGGCATGCTAACAACAGCTAACAGTAGTCTGGTAGATCGGCATGATTTTTTCCGACTTCAACTGGAACGCAATAAGTCGGAGATGATGTCACTCCCAGTTCCGCGGTTACTGGAACGCAGCATTACGGCAGTCGCCGCGCGTGCTCATGGGTAGCAGAATCTTTATGTCGCCAGTAATAGATTCTCCTCACAGTCCCTTTAAGGCAAACACTAAATAATTTCGGGGAAAGGTTCCTTTGTCCACACATAATCCTAACAAAACATGCAGAAAAGTATACTTGTAAATGCACACTGGCCCACTCCTTGCAGCACCCTCATTCAAAAATAACCTTGAAGTGAGACGAGATGAGATGTGACACAGGCTCTGACTCTGTAGTGACCTCTGTGCATGACTCCATCAGCTGCGAGTAATGGACCGAGCTCCTCAGTTCTAAATTTGTGTCCGTAGATGTGTTTGTGTTTGTGTGTCAGTGTGTTATGTGTGACAGTTTTCAAATCCACATTAATATTAAGTGACACTTTAATTTGGAGAGGAAATAGAGCATTTTGCCACCAGTTTGGGTGAGCATCAGGTGGGGGGGATAATGGCTTTGTGTCCTCTGTGTTTATGGGTGTGCATGTTTTTACCCATTTGTCAATTGGCCTGAATGTGCGTCACGCTCTGCATCCTCTTTCATTGCTTTTTATTTCCTTTTCCTGTCAGCAGACAGCTAATTTTCTCTCTCAGACCCTCTTCCAGTCCAGTCTCATTTCCATTTTTTTAAGTCCTGCAGCTTCTTTTAATATTGCAACACACAGACAGAAGTACACCAAAGAAATCAATTCGATTAGTCTCACCAGTTCTTCATGTTTAATTTTGTTTTTGTTTTCATTTATCTAACTCTTCATTTGATCATCTATATTAGAGTGTCCTCATTTGGCTAATTTCAATCCGGCTGAATGCCAGGGATGGGAATTGATATGACTTAATCTGTATCCATTCCATAGATGATGTCTGCTCTGTGGTTGGAAACTATGAGAATATTTCATTAGAAAAACAAAAGTAGCAACAATGTCAAACACTTTAGTCGTTTTACAGCGAGATTGTTTGTGAGAGTTGTTCTGATACTTGTGGGTGTTCAGTGCTTCACATGATTTGTTGAATGTAGCCTACATATAAACATTGCAAACAATTGGCCCAGCAACTGTACCACACTGTGATGGGCAATAATCACATGGATTGCTTTGGTGTATGTCTGTCACCATGCGGTGATGAGTTAACTCATCTCACTGCAGTCGTAGTATTAACAGCAGTAATATTAATAAAAAACGCATTGTAGCTTCCAGGCATTAGCCGTGCAGAGCAGACAGACCTGCCTGATTCTGAAATCCTGCAGCTATGTCTTGCCAGCCTCAGTAGTCCAAAGAATTCACCCGGCTGAATTCTTAACGGCCCAATCAGGGAAGAGAGACGGGAGCTGTAGAATGCGGACATGACGACAACCGGAAGTTGAGAACCGGATGTTGAGAACGGACATGCTGATTAGCCTATTGTCCTCATGACTACTCAATGAAACTTGGCGAAATCTGCCCTCCTCAGAAGCTTACTTGAAGGGATTGTCTTTAAGGAGGTTCATGTCACATATAAGTGTTAAATGAATCATCTGTGTGGGATAATTTAGTGTAAGACTATAGTATAATGCCGTTAGCTATTAGCCGCTAAGTTAGCAGCTAACGGCTAATGTCATTAACTGTGGTTAGCTGTTAGTGGCTAAGTTAGCGGCTAACGGCTATCGGTCATTGACTGTTGTTAGCTGTTAGCGGCTAAGTTAGCCGCCATAGCTAATGTCCATGAACTGTTTTTAACAGTTGTTAACCATCAGCTGCTATGTATGCTTCATTAGGAGGCAACCCTGCTTGATGTGGATTGGTCTGTGATGAATGTGACGAGCCAAACGATTGTCCAATCACAAGCTTGTGGGGTTTTTTTAACGTTCTTCCCCTAAAAACTAATTTAAAGGGCTGCTACCCAGATGGACTAGTGAAATATGTCTGTGGCAGATATATGGAGCTGTCCATCTGGCTTGTCATGTTAACCAGGCATATTAGGCGGATAAGAAAGTACATATAATATTTTGGATCCCATAGAGTCACACTCTATGCACAGGCACGGCATATAAGAATATCAACAGGTCAAAATTACAGTTTCTCTGCTGACACTTGTTGTTGTTATAATTACCATGCAATCTAGTGGCCCCAATGATACACCTCGGACACATTTATACTATATTATTGTTTTTTGGCCAGCGTGGTCTGCTGGGTTTCTTAACATCATGCAAAGTACAACTTGCAGTCAATGCAACACTGGCTGTGACATAATGCCAAAAGCAGCCATTTGTGTGACTCATCCTGGACTCTGGCCTTTCCAGAACACTACTTTGTGAACATTTAACAACCCAATGAAAGTGAGCAGATGTTAAGTGTGATACAACTGAATCAGAACAAAGTAATTGAGCTGTTCACCTGACACACCAGATGAACTGTTTAGGAAAGAGCTAATAGAAAGTATTTGTGAATGGGTAAAACCTTTCAAAAGCAAACCCAGTCTGTTAATGATATTAATAACAAGAAAAGCACTCTGGAGTGCAGACCTCTGCCAAGCAGCTCAGTTCCACCTATTAATTGCAATTTCCACCCTAAATTGTAGTCTCATATGTATTTTCCACGTTGTGGAATGAAACATGTCAATATGCAAGTGTGATTACTGTTGATTCAAATATCATTCAATACAGTGACCTACTTAGTAGTGAGTCTTGTAACTTGTTGACTGAATCAATTTGCTGCTGCTCGAACAGATGCTGGTGTTGTGCGAGTCCAGTTGGCGACGTTGCCAGCCTGTGGGCGATGTTTGGTACATGTCATGTTCGCCCTATGTGGAATTTGGGGGTTAGAGTTTTACACTCGCAAACATGCGCAGACTTCTGCAATGACACTGCTACAGTGTAAAGGACAGAATGTTAGCCACAAAACAAACAAAACTCACAGCAAATCATGGGGAATGTAAATATCCTTTCAATTTACGGCTTATATTTGATAAAGAAATGAGCTACAGGTCTGATAAAACTGGTACTGAAGCTTTTAGCATCAATGCTGGTCCCTGTATAGGCAGTCACTTCTGTAATTAGCATGTATGCTCAAAAAGTGACAGCCCTAGTCTGTTAATGTGTGAGCCAAAAGGTGTGTTTTTATCGTCAACAGGCTGTAATCTGTTTATAGCTGTGCAAAGTAGCCGTCTTTTGGTAGTTAACCCACACTTTTCAGTTTTTTATTTGGATTAGAACAAGACGCCCTTAAATTGTGTACCTCATACTTAATTCTTGAATAAAGAGAGAGCCTAACTGTACACCCACACACATTAACAAGACTTGATGATGAAGAATATTTCCTTGTGTGTTCCTCTTTGTGCAATCACTGGAGAAAGGTTTTGAAATATACAGAGTTTCTGTATATTTCAGAGTATTATAATCTGCATTATAATGCCCCCCTGTAGATACTATGAAAATGTTTGGTTAACAATACATACACTCGCTGATGATTGATTTACACACTCCAGCCACACATATTACCTTCTTTCTCCTGTGCTTGTTATCACTGCATTCTCCACCTCTCACTATGATGTATAACTTTCAAGACATGGAGGCCAGCCCAGCTGTCAGTTTCAGTGTGCTTGCTTCTGACTGAGCTCAGACCAGGGGCTAAGAAGATGAATTTGCTGTGTGACACAGACAGACAGAATTGTGATCCATGCTTCAGGCAGCAGGCTGAACATGATCAGAATCACTCTCCAGGACAGAGACACATAACGGGCTTTGTTTGTGAATCAGCATGACGGAAACACATGTTCATGCGTGTAGACACACCCACAAATGGCTTAACGTTGCCGAGATCTCCTATCCATTCGAACCTCAAAGCAAAATGGTAACATGTTTTGCAAACTGTCCAGTAAAACCAAACATCAACCCTCGGTCTAATCCCATTTTTTTTAGGACCAGTTTAACTAAAGTGTTATTGTTTAGAGGGACATTATATACCACTATTGTATCACAGAAAACAACACAAAAAAGTGGTGTGAAGTTGGCCACTATACCAGTATTTTAACTTGAGCCATGACCCATCATTAATGCAAGTGCAGCTGCCACAATCACACCCTAAACAGAGCCTGACACTGTTGAAATTTTGCTACTGTTCAGTGTTAATTAATGTAAATGACAGCATCACTGCTCAAAGTATGCAGGGATCATGGTGAAACAGAATTAGCAGACGTTGGCAGCACTTTTTGACTTTATTCCCACTTTATAAATTATCTGAATCTTTCACCTATCAAGAGTTAAAGCAAAGAACATAGGATCCAATTTGGAAACACTTAGCGGGTTGTATAACAACATATGGCACATCATGGTCTGGGGTGTCAGTCTATACTTTGCTGTTGTGATAATGCAGATCTCTGGCACAAAACTAGGTACATGATGTCATGAGTGGTGATATTGTACCTAATTTGTACATGAGTGTTTTGGGGCATAACATCAAATTAAATCAGAGTGTCATTTTTTTTATCCCCATTAAAGGAATGTACACTGACTGACATTTATGGGGCAAATTTTACTGTTTGGGTCAGATGTAAGCAGGATCATTTAATACCTATATATATTTTTTTAAATGTATGTTTTTTTTTGCATTTTTGTGCCTTTATTGATAGGAGAGAGACACTGGTCACAGGCGGGATTTGAACCCGGACCGGCAGAATCATGTACATGGAGTGCCTGGTCGCTAATCACTCCGCCAAACCAGCACCCCATATACCTCTAATTTTATTGTTCCACTGAAAACACGAAACACAGGACACTGGATGACATAATGTATGTTGAAGCTCAGAATAAAGTCATATTTCTGTGATGCATTCCCACTGTATAAGACACCTCTGATTTGGACACCTCCACATTAGCTTGAAATGGAAAACATCATCCATCAAAATCCTGAGATAGAACCAACACTATCAGACAGGTTTGTGTTTCTAATGGACCTCTTGCAGAACATAAAATCAAGACTACTCAAAAAAATAAATTATAACTAGAAAGCACTCAGAGAGCGCAGACCTCCGCCAGCACCACAGTCCTCAGCCATATTGTCATTTGGACCATAAATATTAGTCCTTCCTTGATTTCATCTAAATATTTAGATTCCTTGACCATGAAAACATACCATTAGCAACTGGATTCATAATGATATCTATAGGAGTTCAGTAGTTATTCACAGAAATCACATTTTTCGCCTTGGCCACCAGACGCTGATCTGGATCAACACCAAAATCGAATCACTTCTTCTTGTTCCCATGCTGAACATTTCCTGAAAATTTCATTCAAATCCATCCATTACGTTTTGAGTTATTTTGTTTACGGACGGACAAACTCTCCCGAAAACATAACCTCCTTGGCGGAGGTAATAAAAAGTTTACAGTATTCAAGATGATTATATCTACTCTTTAATTATAACAACTGATGTTGTATTGTATGCAGTTGGAAAGTCTGAATTGTCACCTTTACAACAAAAGAACAACTTCCAACGATTGTGCATTCGTGGAATGGCAACACAGATAAAAGTGTGGCCCAAATGCCAAAATATCCTACAATTGGAAGCAGGTATCCATGTTCACAGAGTGGAAACATTATTTCATTCAGCCCTGGTTTCAATTCCAAACTTAGGACCAAGTTCATAAGAGTAGTGAAATCAAAGGCAAACTGTGAAGTGGGCATCTTAGGATGAGAACACCCAACAAAACTAGTTTCTCTTCCTTGACTTTCTTCCAGGAGAAAAGGGAATTTTATTTTGGGTGCTAGCCACACATTTAGCTGTGTTGCTTATTCCATGAATGTCCAATCCTTGGAAGTGACAACATTGCAAAGATAACTCATCAGGCTTTTTATCAGTACAACATACAATACCATGTGATGCAATTAAAGGGGAGAAAAAGTCAAGGCTCTCATGTCTCACACATTCAGCATGTGACACATGCATTCATTTTAACCTTTGCACACTCGTACTCACCACACCTGGTATTTGTCACTCATGAAAATGTATTACGTAATGCTCACTGAGTTACACCTCTATATATGCATTAGAATGTGTTGAAAGATGCTCTGAGCATCGTAAATCTCAACAGGAGCTTTACACAACCCAGTCAATAAGCATGCATGAAGCATGAAGGTAGTTATTGTACAAAAGGAAAATGATGAGAGTGTATTCTCTTTTCTCCCTCACACATACCATTAAACATCAAAGCAATGTCTAATTGGCATAAAAACTGTGGTTAACAGTAGGAGTGGGAGAAAAAATCGATTCACATAAGTATCGGGATTTTTTGTCTGCCGATTGTTAAATCGATTCTTTTTGGTTCAAAAACCTTTTTATATGCAATCCAGGCTTTTGAAAAGAGAGTATAAACAGCTGGTTAAAATATATTGCTGAATAAATCCTAAAAACTGACTCACATGTGATGTGTATTTTTCCTGATATAGTCTGGAGGCGTCATCATTGTTCCTCTTTTTTGCTGGTGTTAAAATAGCTAACTAAAGATTGCAAAAATCGGCAATATCGTAGAATCGCAATGTAAATCGAATCAGCACCTACAAAAATCTTAATAAATCGAATAGGGGGAAAAGTGAATCGTCCCAGCCCTAGTTAACAGGCATCATATCAAATCAAAAACATCAATGTTAATAGCTCTGATTAGAACATAAAACATGTTTGCTGAAAATAAAATCAAAATTGCACATTTTTAGTTTGAAAGAGCATGGTTGGAGGTCAATAGTAATAAAAAAGTATCATTATAAGCATCATTACTTGATAGTATATGTTAACATCAAAAGTAACAATACAATCCATTAGGTAATTGTAGAGGCATAAAAAGCACCATGCATCAATTCTGATGAACCTGTACAGAAGTAAAGGTGTCAGCTTGTTAAGTTAGCAGTTTAAAAGAACTGAAGAAGTTTCTTTATCACTTAAAGCAGCACTACGGAAGATCCTCGCTTGACTGGATATAAAACTCAACTACCCATGAGCTCTAGCGCGCATATTGTCGTAAGGATACAGATCTGCTGGTCGCGTGCATTTGTTTTGTAGACGAATCACAGAAGCCAGGACTTCGCTAAAAAGTATTCTTCTGTCTTCAGCGGCTGTGTGCAGGATGGATAGCGACGAGGTAATGTATTTATTTTTGACTAAATGACGATGTTAAAAATCGCTAAGTTCAACTTGGTTTTATTACCGTGAAGTCACCCCCGTCTTGTTGAAGCGATAAAGTGAATAAAAGTAAAGACAACGACGAGCTGGCGATATCACACACTTGATATAGGTCTAAACAAAACTACATACTGGTACGTTCTGGATTTGTTGTGCTGTACTTTCTCCCTGTCAAGTTTTTTGAGGAACTTCTTTATACATTGGTCGCCCAGCGTACCTGATAGTAGTCAGACATCCCTCCTCGTCTTTTATTTCACGCCAGCGAGTGAACGATGGCGTGAAATACCGATGTTTATTCTGGTCCGAGCATTCAGCTTGTTCTTCTCTCGCTTTCTTTGTTTTGTATCCTCCGACAAAACTTTTCTCTTCCTAACGTTGTTGCCTCCGCCATGGTTAAAGCTCCGCGATTGGCTTTTGCCGAGACTTCCATGTTTTAAACGAATCGGGAATCGGGGGAAGTGACGTATGCCGTAAAGCAGTCCAAACCTGTAGTTTTTTTAGTGTGGCAGGGTTCCCACCATCCACCTTGAAGTTACATAGCGCCAGTTAAAGGGATACAGACCACTCCAGACCACAGCAGAGGTTTCATTCAACTCATTGTAAAGTGGTGGACCATCACAATGAATTCCGAAGGATTATATTATGTTTGAAAAACTACATAGTGTTGGTTTAAGTGTTTATTTTGAATAAATGATCTTGTTTTGGAATAAAAACATATCACCATATGTGTTTACTTTGTCCAAAACAACACTGAAAGCTTGAGTTCACTTTGACATTTGATAAAAATATCAAAATAACATCCATCAGCACTGATTCTCTCTGTCTGTGAGGCATAAAACACAAAACTGTAGCACAGGTTCTGGTGTCAGCTGATGCACCTCTGCCCTTAAAAAAAAACTCTACAGATGGTAAGAACTAACTGTTCTCAAACCTAAGAGAGGATGATTTTGGCAGGTCTGGCTGGTATTCTCAGTTGGCCTGTGGGTGTGAGGGACCATAAACTCAGAAAATCTTAAGAACAGGTTTTAAATGTTAAGGTCAGAGGGGTTAAAAAACATTTTGGCTTAAGTGGAGAAGACAGGAACATGTTGTTTTCCTCATCTTGTTCTCTGGTTTTCTAGATGTGGTTTCAAGAGGTTTCTTTTTTCTGTTTTTTTTTTTAAACCTTTGCACAAATACAAACACAGTGGTTGTAAAATACAGCTCAACTGATCATTATTTTAAAAAGTCATTATTTTTATTTTTAAACTTCTATCAACAGCGGCATAATGGATATTTTTAATGGGTTAGTTTCCATTTACAAGCTGATTATATTTTTTTTTTATTGATGTATTTAAAAAAATCCTAATGGAATTGCTGACAGGCTGTCCATATATTTATCTACCAAACTATCCATTTATCTTTACGTCTTCATTATTTTAATTTTAGTGCAGCACTATAGTATGGGGGGTTAGAGTTCTTGCCTCATAATGATCTATGACTCCCTTACTTAGTTATGGCCATTCTTTGCAAAGTTTACGTGTTCTCCTGATGCATGTGCAGGCTTTCTCCAGGTACTTGAAATTCTCTTACAGACCAAAACTGCGCTCATTAGGTTAATTGGGGACCTAATTGGCATAAAGGGCTGCATATCAGCTCTGTGATTGGCTAGTATGTCAGACTCTTGCCCAATGTCAGACAGAAAAAAAGTATAGATAATGGGTGGATGCCACTGATGGTGTTCAGTTCTGTGTTTTGGTGGTATTGATGCTGGAACTGAAAGGAATAACCCCAAGGTGATGTATCTTTGCAAAGAGTACAAACAGAGGCAAAACGCTTCCTTATGTGTGTGTTCTGGGAGCTATGTTTGTGCAATGTGCAGTTATCTTTCACATCACGCCTGGTTGACTTTGTCTTTTGTTCTCAGTACACCTCGGGCCAATTAAGCGACAAGACTGACAAATCCTCCCTTCTTCTTGCTCCACGTCACCTACCCCCTACACCTGCCTACTTTTATTTTTGTCTCTATTTGTCTCCTCTGAATACCCTATTTCTTTCCTCATCTTTTTTTGCCGAATTCTGCTATAGTTGACTTTTGTGTTGGAAATGACCTTCCTCACTAACCTCTTGAGTACATGGTGACATTTTGATGGAGTATATTTACCAAATACATGTCTATCACAATGTAACTGCACACATATCCATTCAAACTCATCAGTAAGGATATCACACATATGTACTATCTATTCTGGTTGGAACGAGGCAGCCGAAGTTCAAGCAGAAAGATTAGTTTTTCTATTTATTTATCCATTTATTCATTTAGTCATCACTTTTCATATCTCTCATGCACTGCTGATCAGCTGATTAGAGGTATTTACCATATAAGGCAACAAGATCCGATTTTGTCATAGCTATTTTTGACTAATCATCCCACTGCAGCCATTTTCGTTAAGTTATTCTATCAGTCTCAGTAATGCATAGCTGCTTTGCCATTCCAGCCACCTCCAACCCATCTCATCAGTTTCCAGGTCTTGCTCCTTAGATGTCAACTCTTCATCTTATCCTGTAACCCTCCAGCACCAGCACAAGTGTCTAGCACCCCATCCAGCTGTTGACCTCTCTACCCCTTTTAATACACTATGGAGTCTAAGGCTAGACATATTAAACACCCGGATACTGTACACTATAATATCTAAAAATAAAAAATTGGTCCCTCAAATTTTCTTTATTTTATCCACATTTGGTGAACTATGTAACACAAACAAAGCAGCAGTTGTTGTGCTCTGCCATCAATCAAAATGTAAATGGTTTGCTCCCAGCCTTGGCTGTGACATGTTGATGTGTCCTTGACAAGGTCGCCAATAAGAAGGGACAAAGGGGGAAGCTTTCTGGGGTGCTGAGTCATGTAGGGGCCCACAAATAGTAAGCAAAGAAATGGTGCGTTCTTAATTCCAGCCAATAATACTTAAAGGTGCTATGAGGAGAATCTATTACCGGCAACATAAAGACTCTACTACCCATGAGCACACGTGGTGACTGTCGTAATGCTACGTTCCAGTAACCTCGGAACTGGGAGTGACATCATCTCCGACTTATCGGCGTTCCAGTTGAAGTTGGAAAAAACATGCCGATCTACCATGCTATTGTAAGCTATTGTTAGCACGCCCTGCATTTTTGTTCACAATTATCACATGAAGAATGTGATTATTACTATGGCAGCATTTTTGTAAAAATAAGTTTAACAATACTATGTATACAGCTGATCCAGAGCAACACACTCCAGTCAGAAGTGCAAATAAATGGATTTTTACAGGAGCTTAATAACTGTTCATACTGGGGGCAGCCATCTTCGATTGTCAACTCGGGGGTGGCGAGGTTTCACCGAGTTCCCAGTAGGAAATTCCAAGTTCGGGGAACGTTCCAGTTGCAGTTTCCTACTCAGAACTTGGAAGTTCCTGCTTCTGACTACAACTGGAACGCACCTAAAGACATGACCCAAGCCAAAGCGTCGTGTGTTTGTTGTGATGCTAATGAATGCAGCTCGGACCTTCTTCAGAACTCTGCATTGCTTTACAACGTCTTTTTTCAACAACTTACAGGGTGCAAAGCGACGAGGTAATGTATCTCTTTCTAGTTACATAGCGGTAGTTTTTGATGTGTGACAACAAGCAATTTTTTGAAAACTTAGTATCGTAGTTTTGTAGCTGGCTACTTACAGCCCGGCGCTCTCAGACGTGTCCGAATAATATAAATTTGCTCTAGTTTTAATTGTCTTGTTCCCGAAGTTGAGTATCCAGGCCAGTTCAGCTCTGTCTGTCCCGATCGCGAAGCTAAGGAATAGCATTTATAGATAACCTATTTTGATGCTATAAAACTCATCTTAAAGTGTGTATTTCGATCAGGCATATATCTAAAAGTGAGACTTTTTTGTAATTACTTAGAAACTCCTCACAGTCCCTTTAATATAACTTATTGATGCAAAAATGGTGCATTTTTTATTGTTGCCTGTTTGAAATGTGATCCTTCTCCTTTTAAATTCTTGATGTTGTTTGGGGCCCTAGGAATCAGAATCAGACCATTTACCTAAAGGGCAAACAGTCTATCAAACAATGATACATTAAGTACCGAATACCAGACAAGAGGAACAGTATGTCAGAGGCAATAACTAAATACTTAGTAGATTGGCGAAACTGTTTACTTGTGCTGGCACCCTTGTGTGGCCCCCTTTGATGAGCTAGAATCAATCTGGGGTCCATTTAGGGCTTTTGAGGGCTCTCGCCAAGTCTGTGGGGAGGCCCTGGTCTTCGGGCAGACAGTTAAACCCAGGTTGCTCATAATGCTGCATCAGTGGTGTGAAACAGGTATGACAGGACATGGCTGTGTTAGCTAATACTAATGGGTTTAAAAAAAAAAAAAAGTTCAGAACAAACAGTCTGTGCATGTGGGAGCAGATGTGATTAGGTAGGTGTGGCCTGTGGCATAAAAAGCTCTTTGAGACAGAGGGACTGGAAAAGTGTGATGACCTCAAGTCAATTTACCACAAACAACAGGTCCCAGTCTGTATTTTTAAAATGTGGTGAGTCATGTTTTCACTTCAGCAATCCTGTAACATCATCTGTCTCTGTCTGACTGCATGATTCATACCAAAGCCTGCCCTCCCCTCCATCATCTCCTGTAGACACACAAAGGATGTGATCATTTTGAAGTGGCTTTTTGATAAGAACCTATACACCCTCTGAAGTGGAGGTAAATCTCACACATCACCTGCACTCTTCATAGGTGTTCTATGGTTAAGTTCAATCTGAACAGCTACTGCACACCAAGTATCTATTCCTATGCTATCAGGCTCATTAGATTTCATAGCTTCCATTGTGCAGTGTCTTAATTGCTTCCATGCTGATCTAAATGCCCATTTTTGCCCTCTGCCCACATTTCCATGCAGATCTCTTTTTAACTTTAAATTTGAAAATAATTTGTCTTGCTGCAAGGCATGACTTTTGACTCAAATTTCTTTAGACTGAATGATCTTAACAAAGAAATTATAGTCAAAGCAAGGGAAATCCTGTACCTCAATTGCGTTCAGATCGTCACATCTCACTGTGGCCTCATTTATTACTCAGATTGAACTGACATTTGAGTCAGAATATTTTGATTTGAGAAATTTGTGTCAAACAGAAGCACCATCATTCAGTTCAACTGTCAAAAATCCAAATATGATTTATGCTCAGAAGTAAGAGGTGAATTTTAACCTACTTGACCCATATGCATTGTGTTTTTTCAAATTCTCTCACAGCACTGTGCCACATACAGATGCAGCTGCGACAATCTCCCCACTCAGCCATATGCCTGCTGGTTTCCAGCCAAATACCAGCCAACATTCAGGGAGGAATCCCTTCACCCATCTAGGGGTGTGCCTACATTTCACCATAAACATTTTATTTACATAATTTCAGTGGGTTCCCAGGAGATGGAGCTTCCCTCCCATGAACACAAGCTTCCAAATAATCAAGACTACCACCACAGATTAACTCAAATAACGTAAATTTCGGACTACAGAGCGCACCTGATTAAAAGCCGCACAGTCTAATTTTAGAAAAAAAATCAATATTGTACTTGTACAAGCTGCACCGGATTTTAAGCCGCAGTATCCCACGTAGTAATATGAAAAATTAGCTTAAACACTCATTCATTCTTTCATTATTTTTATTTAGAAATTAGCATGGATTAAAGTTCTCCGTCACTGCGACGGATTTCAGTCAACCGGGCGGAGAGAGTTTGTGTGTGTGTGCGCGCGTGCATATGAGTGTGTGTGTGTGGCGGGGGGGAAGGAGCTGTCACTGTTTGTGATATTAACGGATTTTAATGGAGGACGAAGAGCGGCCTCATTTACTGTCTAAACTCCAGAGCCGCATACGGCTACTTGTTGCGGCTCCCTGCATGCAGCCCGCGGTTCCGGTGCCGGATGCGGCTCTTTAGCTCGGTGTCACTCCATGCCAGTGATGTAGCAGAGGGAGCACCACGTTGTCTTCATTTTTTATTATGCGTGCCTACGGTAAGAGCCTGCGGGTGCCGGTTCTTTGCAGCGTAACGGCGCGTAAAGCCCGCTGTGACGATCGGGGGGCGCGTAAATACCATAGACTGTAAAAAACATGCTAGGCTAAAATTGAAGCCGCCACGAAAACTGCTCCCCCTGGTGACTGGCTGCAGTATAGGTCAAAAATCCGTCTTCCCCATTCATCTGGATGGGCCGAAGTGAAACTTCAAAAAATTATTACACCTCGTAGAAATATTGCTCCCATCCGTATGCTGTGGTGACATTGAAGTATTATTGGGCTACGTGTTTTCCAAGTCCTCTTTTTTCTGAAAAGTTTCTTTTTTATTAGTTATTAGAGTTTAAAAATGACCGCAGTTTACGGCAGCTTCACAATGATTGTGTACGGCGTATGCTGTGGAGTGTTGCGACCGTTTACGACAGCTGCATCCGGATTATGGCCCAAATTCTCCACTGGTTGCACAATGGCGGCGCCCAGACGAGGGATATTCTGGCTTCAAATCCGTTACATGGCAGAAGGCGGAGCCACGCTATCCAGTTCTTAAAATACATCCATGGTAAATACCCCTTCTCTGATGTTGGCCCACTCCCCCCCCCACTGAAGTTTACTCGCATCAACGCTGCACCTGCGGCTGCACACGACTTATCCACCTGGCCGTAGCCAGGTATGAGGTCAGCGAGGTCCAGACCTCACCTATTTTTTCCGAGTTGTTTGTCAAATATGCCCAACTGAATAAAACATAAACTCATAAAAACTTGAAACCTCTCTGTGAAACGTGCTTGTAAATTTTGGAAAAACATCCATGAGCTTTGTGTTGTTTGTGCCTGTGTGCGTGTTGTGGTGAACAGCTGTTTGATCAGCTGATGCACGTACCCGCAAATGCGCCCTGTGACGCGCTTGGCAGCGGGCCAAACCCCATTCAAAAACTAGAGTGTTTTTATTATTAGCACTTTGTACACCACATCCCCGCCCATCTACACCTAGATGACCACAAAATATTATTTTTTAGATAATTCGGCACTAGTTCGGCCTGTCAGATCATCTGATCAAAGCCAGTTTATTTACATTTATCCACAGCGGAGAGCGTGCCATGCGCTTTTTTTTGATGACGCGTGCTTTGTTTTTAGCTCATATTCATTTTTATATTCCCATTCCACAGAGAACAAGTCACAGAGAGCAGGGCAAACATGTCCAAGAGATTAAAACAGAAGAATTTTATTGGTCTGCTGTTGCTAGGCAAACTGTTTTTGCCGCCACGAAAAAAAAACATAAACAAGCCGCACCGTAGTATAAGCCGCAGTGTTTGAAGTGTAGAAAAAAAGTAGGGGCTTATAGTCCGGAATTTACGGTATGTCCTAAAGTTTAGAGGTTATACCTCTTTGAGAAAACCGTTTTCTCTTCTGGCGAGACACAGAGTTGTTTACATGACTGAATTTATCTTTCAACACAGACTGTTGTCTTAAAATTAATTTACAGTTGTACCCGGGATATTGAAGGCTTAAAAAAAGTAGTAGTCAAAAGGGACTAGAAAAGTAAGATAAAGCTCAAGACCAGACCTTTTTCCTTTTTCTTGTTTTAACAAAAACACAAAACACTATGATACCTTAAACAATAATTCTACATTTATCATTATCTAAGAGTTTTTTTTTATCTGATGTTTACAGAAAAAAAACAGGGGCAACAAGTTGACCTTGTCCTCTTTTTACTGTTTAGATGCCAAGACGTAAAATCCCCACAAACAACACCAACAACAAAGAACACTGAAGATGATGTACAGTCTTAAAACTTTATAACCTCGAGTCAGAATGAGATGGGGACCAATCTGAATTCAAAATTGTAGTAACGTAAACTGCAGAATCATAGAACAACCTGAACTCAGTCATCTTTGTGATAATCTCAGTTATGAACTTCAGACTGAATCTCTTTAGAGACTGTTGAATACCATCACACAATGCTTTGCCTGAGAGCACAGACAAGGTTATCTGAAACCAAACGCTGATGTGTTGTACTTGAAGGATGGCTGGAACAGAAAATGCTGACCTTAAAGAAAAAAAAAGAACATTCAAGTCAGATCTTAATCCAAAATTAACAGATTAATTGATGGTAAATTCTATCCAAGTCTTAAATTATACATTAACTAAAACACAAAGATAGAGAGAACTGCTTGCTGAAGATCTGTGAAATGCTCCCATGAGTCATATTGGTATTTTCGGAATGTTGCAGTTTTGAGATATAAGGTTTCCCCTGCTGGCAAATTTGACATTGAAAATCTTTTGTTTTCAATGTTTATCTTGAATTGTCTTTTTCTTACGAGAATGGGGATAAAACATGTGAAAAGATTTGTTTCATCCAGCTCACAACCAGTGTTTGGAGACTTATTCATGTATTTATTTGTGTTTATTTATTTACTTATTTGTGTAGTTATTGTGTGTGATATTTTGCATATTTATCTTCAGGTAAGCATTAGTTGAAATCATTCAAACTTTGTGAATGTGGTTGTGACTATTGAGAAACATGATTTTGGTCAATTATGTCTCCTATTTAATAACACTGATTGGTGTTGTATTTCCCATTACTGGAAAGTCTGATTGGTCACCTTTATGTTGGGGTCAGACAAGTTGATTTATACATGATTATGGCCTGACCCAACAATTTTAGGGTTTTGGGACCTGTCAGCCACAATACTTATTTATGCATTTATTGTTGATTTAAAGGTGCAGTGTGCAGAATGTGGCATTTTATACATCCACCGCATTTCGCCAAACAGAAACGGTGAATATGGGATATAATGTTTCTATTTGTATGTAAAGTCTGTCATAATAGGAGTACAATCATCCCCTTAAAACGTTTGTTTTATTTTTAGTTAGTTAGAAAATCTTCAAAAAATAAATTATATTACCTCGGGCCCGGGTTGTCTACGGGTGGTTTTTAGGGACAAAAAGAACGAAACGCGAATCTGTCCGCCAGTTCTGAAATCTACCTGGAATGCAGGCAAAGAAGAGGAGAGGATGGCAGTGGATGCATGGAAAGTTGTTACTCTGTCCTAGGGATTCAAACTGTGTGTATAAACACACACACAACATAAATTGTGTGGTGTGTTCAGGATCCTTTTCGGTCTTCACAGGATTCCGTTAATCAGCAACGTGATGTTTTGGCTACGGTTAGGTTCATTCTAGAATCTGAACGCTAGATGTCGCTAAAATGCCAAGTTCTTCACACTGCACCTTTAATGTGGACATCACAATTTTATTGGGCAAACCAGATGCACTGTTGTAGTGTTACACATTAGCACTTGTGTAAAACACTCAAAGTGCTAATTCACAACACTTGGTTGATTCAGCTCAAGTAGTGTACCAAAATGACCATCAACAACAGATTAGTCTGGGATGCCTGACAACTCCACAACAGAAAGCCTTGCAGGTCTATCAGTTTGATTTTTGTCCTGCTTCATATGATCTGCACCTCCACATCAGAGACCATGAGAGATCTACATGTCTGGCATTCACAGATGTAAACAAACTGAGGTTTGTACCTTGACAGCATCTTGAGAAGAACGAGAAGAATAAGTACTGTACTCTAAATACAGATTGTTTTTAGTCATTGGTGTTGCCACCTCTCCTTCCACTGTGGTCACATCAGTTGTCCCATGCATCAGTCTCTGTTGTGTAGTCTGTCATGCTTGTTGGGAAAGTCACTGCACAAATTTATGGCTCCATGGTCACCTGGTCTGACATACTGACCACTGCACTGACAAAAAAAAATATTGTGTTGTCTGTTCTTGGCATTACAACAAAGTTTAAGTTGTAAAGGACCCTGATTTCATTGAATAAGCAAAACAGCTAAATATGTGGGTAGTGCCCATCAAATATGTGCCAAAATCTCCTCTTCCTCTTCCTCTGGAAGAAATCCTACAGTTCCTTGAACCAGACTTCTTCCAGGGACACCCACTTTGCAGTCTGTCTTTGACTTCACCAGTCTCAAATGTCTTGGTCCCAAGTTTGGAAAGGGCACCTGGGCTGAATCTAAATAGTGCTGCCATTTTGTGTACACGAACACCAGCCTCTAGTTGTAAAGAATTTTTACACATATTTTGGGGAGCTACCCACATGTCTAGTTGTTTTTATTATTCCACTCATCTTGACAACATGAACCTCATTGTAAAGGTGAGGCTTTTCAGTAATATAAAATACTACACCAATGGGTATTATTAAAGGGGAGAAATAATCAACAGAATTAATGTTTCCAAACTTTTTAGGGGGAGTGCAGATGAACACATCAGATGTAATTTAAGGGTGTGACACAGTCATGGGACATTTTCTCCTTCAATCTACTAAGATCAAAGTTTGAGGTTTTTGCAGATTTCTGAAGTGCCCAGAGCAAGACGTCAGATGTTATGAAGCTTTCTTGATCAGTTTGGCTCCTGGCAGTCTGCACATCGAGCTTAAAAAAGTTTGACAGGGTGATGACTCTGCATGAACGTCAAATCTCAGATCTTTCTCAGCGTGGTGCTGAAACACAGGGGTGATATTTATACCCTCCACTTTACATGCAGTGTATTTTTAATGTTGTTTATGAGATAAGCAGATGTCAGGGCATGCATGACCGTGTCACCCTCCAGATGGCTTTGCACCTAAAAGGCATCATGGCCAGGTCCCCATCTGTGCACAGAATTGCACATCCACCATTACACAGCAGTCTGAGGTCCTCTGATGTGCTGCCTCCGGGTGCTCTAATTACCTCTGGGAGAAAGTAAGCAGTGGGGAGTGAAGGAGCTGTGGAAGCTCGAGGAGTGCCACACAGATCAAAGAGAAATCGTATTTGCAGGTGCAGAGAGTGATGTTGAGAAGAGGATGAAGCTGCTTATCTCACTCACGCTCTATCTCACTCATGCGCACTCTCACTCACCTGCTTCATCAGTCACAAACTCACTTGTTCATGGAAATCAACCACTTGTTTACTAACTTGCAAATCTTTTACTTACTCACCATGCAACAGCACAAACAAGCAAATCAATAAAGCAATCAGTGGAGGCAACTCGCTCTTTCTGTGAGACAAAACAGAGCCTTGATAACTTGTTGATGGGGAGCAGTTTATCTGAGAGACACTCAAACACCAACCGTGAGTTTGCATCACAGCATCCTTCCAGGGCCACACATCCAGAACTTATGCATTTAGGCAATAAATGAAGGTAGTAGTTTGAGTTAACAGTAACATCATATATCTGATGACAAAAAGTACAACTGGTTACAGTGTTAGGTGTTTTTCACACCTAAAGTTTGGTTGATTTCTTCTGATTCAGTCTTTAAAAAAACATGCAAATTTCCCTTGGATTGTTTCATGTGTTCACTGCAGTATTTTGAAAAGCACCATGGTCCAGGTTAAGTCTACAGCTGACTACAAGTCTTCAAAGTCATGATGTGCATTATGGGAAGATTATGGTAGACCTACTGGCAAAATGGCAGCTGGCTAAAAACCTGTACATGTGTACCAATCACCTCCCTTCTGACTGCTATTTTAGCTTTGGTCAGTTCAACAGGACTGGCAACTAGACTTTTCCTGAGTCCAGGTTCAGTACCAACAATCTGTTGCTTAAACCTGATGTTGGAAATGTAAGTATTTAAATGCTGTGTAGTATTTATTTTGCTCAATGCAATGAGCTAACACTCACAGCAGAGGGAAGAGAACCAGAGGTAACTGCACAACATGTTTGGTATTGTTAGCATTACTTGTTGAAAGTCTGAAGGATAAACTTTAAAGAATGAGCATTCTTGCATTAGTCAAGAGACGTTCATCAGTTGACTGAATATAATCAGTCCTTTACCCACCTCATTATCCCTCCGTTTCTGCTAACGTTAGCCCTGAAGATAGGCTAAGTTGCAGCTGTGTCACATTTCAGTGACTGTGGGTTAGTTCGTAATGTATGGGGGAAACAAACTTTGCTGTTAACTAGTAACAGGCATGAATGTGCGTTTTGTGTGTGTTCAGGACTTTTAGTTTTCCTGGAATGGTAGGCTCCACTTCGCTTGAGATATGCTGCAGGTCTATGGGTAAGCCCCATGCTACTGATGTTTCATAAAGACCCCAAAGATCCATGTTAAACTACAGAGGAGGAGCAAAATGTAGGACTGTTAAAAAACTGCACATTAAGAAAAAGGGCATTTCACAATGGCTGGTATCTACAGCTAACCATAAGAAGACACCAAAGAGCATGTTAACTTATTACATGTAACACCTGAGGCAGTGTCGGCAGAAACACGATGCAGTAGATAAATTCTTCTGCTTGAAGGCGCTGAATTAGGTTCTGTGAAGTAGAATACTCATATCAAAAATAAATAAAAAACTGTGTAATGTGTTGCCCCCAGCACAGGGGCGCTGCCAGGGATTTCAGGCCCCATGAAAATAAATCTTACTGGGACCCCCATAGCCAGCCAGCCATATATATATATACATATATATATTTAGTTTTTTCAGTTGTCCGCATAACCCATCTAAAAATTAAATGGCAACCTGTGACTTGTGATTCATCTCAAACTATCTTATGAAGGGGAAATTCAAACCTCTGCTAAGCTGTTTTTCCACAAGGCAGTCCAGTTCAGTTTGGCTCAGTATGGCACACATTTACTGGTGTTTTCACTTTTGGATCAGGAGAAACTAATAACAAATAACCGACCTGTGATGACCCACTTCTTTTCTTGCCATGTTCAGATAAGCCGTGGATTTAGAGATTTGTTCACTGCTGTCATTACAAAGAATGTCTCAATGAAACCAAGCTCCATAGAGAACTTGCATGCTGGAAGTCTTTTATTGCTTCTCTATGTTTACAGTTGCACTGTGCCATGTGGCCCTCACTTCCTGGCCCACACGCAATTCTTAAGTGAAGGTACAACTAGCAGTGGAAATTCAAGTTAGATTAAAAATGAACCACTCTGGACCACTTGGTTGAAACAAGGCATTAGATACACTTTAAATACAGGTGCCATTTTTTCTTTTTCATCAGGCACTGATCAAGTGGATTATTCCCTGTCTGGAATTACCAATGACTTCAGCAAATATTCCTTGGCATATATTGGATATTATTAACATTTAATTTCCTCTCCTACGACAACTGTCTAGTGCAGAAAAAGTTATTCATGTAAATAAGGTGCTATATTTTGAGTTCCTGCTCAGCATGTTTGAGGAGTTTTCAAATTTTCATCAAATCTAAAACTACTCAACGGTTTGTTGTTTTGAGAAAAAACTCTTTGCAACAACAATTTTCTTGCAGGTGTCAGGGCTTCATTAAGTGTAATGGACAAATGTGAGTTTATTTTCTTTTACATCATGTCTTGTGTTGTGACTTCACTTTGCAACAACGACAGTTTTCTTGCACACAGACTTCACGTCTTGGTGAAAGAATACAGTCAAAAGAAAACATAACAACACACAAAAGAAAAGAAAACAGATTCCCCTATAGGTTTTCCATATCTGTATTTTTAGTGCAGCTTTGAGGAGGAATTCAACAGGTGCATGTTTGAGTCTATGCGTCACTAAGTGTCACTTCTCCCGCTTCAAATTAAGACTTGATAGAAGAGATGTTGTTAAAGAGCATACATATAGAAAAGTTTGTATGATTCAGAGCATGATTGTGACAGAAAAAGCTTGTGTTCAGAGACAGTGCTCAACATTATCAGCTCTGTTTACTCTCCCTCATTTTAAAGCAGTAACATCAGGTTCAAAGTTCAGTTTCCTAATGAAACACTGTTCTTGAATAAATCTTTCTGTGTGCATTTTATGTTCTTATGCATCACAATCTGTCCTTGAACATTTGTTGCTCTTGCAGTGCATGAAATACAGCCACCTTTGGGGCTCTTTATTGTCTTCCAGCAAGAAAATGTGTTGGACAAAATATGTAAATGCATTCAATATCTGAATTCTGTGACTCCAGGAGTAATATCAGTAATCTGCAAAAGGAAACTTTTATCTTGTGTGTTCCATCCATCAGTCATAAGTCTGACCTGGTCAGATGTTTCTTTGACTATTGATGGGTATTTTATTATTTTGTGACTTTTGAGTTGTCTCCCCACATATCAGGAAGTTGAGTATTCTCATGCACTATTAAATGTCCTCTAGTTACAAACATTATGCAGAGTTGAATATATTAAAGCCTACCTTCATTGGAGGGTGGAGTGTACAAGCATGAGGTTTGACAGCAAGTGTGTATTTTGTTTTACTCTTTTGTTCACCACAGCAATGACAAAGATGGAGAGTCTGCTCAGTCATACACAGATGAATATATGAGCACATGCTCATCCTTTTAAAAAAAACACCCCTTATGTCTTTGTTTATTTCTCTACAATCCATTAACAAATGAATCACAGCCTAGTGGTTGGAAACCTCTGGAAAAAATCGTTGGAGATTATATCATATAGAGATGTCCTGTCTATGGGTGCTTAGCTTTAATGTCTGCAATCCTTAACCCTCCTATTATCCTCAAATTTCACTTACAGTTGGGGTCAATTTGACCCCAGGGATATCGCCTTCAAAAATTGTTTTAGATAAAATTACTGACCAAGTTTTTTGTGTCAGGCAATTTGTGTATGTAAATGTAAATAACCCCTTCAATCAATCAATCAATCAATCTTTATTTTTATAGTGCCAATTCATGTGTTATCTCCAGACACTTTACAATAGAGCATAAAACCCTTCATTTTATGAATAGACATATAGTTGAAAAATAAACTGGGTGGGCACGCACATCCTATGTAGGGTGCTGGATCCAAAAGATTCTAAGCATGAAAATGTATAAGGAGATCCGCACACCAAAAAGTAGCTCCCTTGAATTTTTTTTATTTTAAACAGTGGCATTTCGAGCAGAACCGCTCTTCCTCAGACTTTTGTTAAGTTTTTTTCCCCACCCCTCTGTTATGTATCCATTCAAAGTATCAACTCTGCAGTTGTGGGGGTGTTTGGTCATACACACAGACAGACAAGTTTTACACAGGTAAAACAGCTTGGGGTCAATTTGACCCCAGAGGAACACAAAAGTGTGCCATATCTATACAGCACAGCAAATTACGAAAAGTCATGAAATATGAAGCAAAAAGAATAAAGTGATCGATTATCACGTAAATGATAAACATTGAATCAGGGTCAAATTGACCCCAAGGATGATAGGAGGGTTAAACACTGTTTATGACAGTGCCTCGAGTCTTGTTACTGAGGATGGCCACCTCACACATCATTGTGACTTGTTTGTCAAATCTGGCTTACCCTATTTAAGTGTGTGATGGTATAAGCACTGGCTGACCCTGATTTATAAGACTTTTTTGGGGGGGGGGGGGGGGGGGGGCTTAGTTCCAGATATTTATGTACTTTTCTTCAGAGAACTAAAAGCCACTATGCCTTACAGTCCTGTGGCATTCTCCATCTTCCTGCTGGCTTTCAGAACTGAACTGGGGAAGACAGTGTTAAGTTTTGCTGTCTCCACAGCATGGCACTCTTTGCAGACTGAGCTGTAACTCAGAACTGATTTCACTTAGAGCCTTTTGCTCGATGCTGATGGATAAACAGAGTGAGACCACTGGACAGTGCCTGTGTTTCAAAAATTTTATTTTTGTAAAAAGTACTGCACTTAACCGCAGATCTTTGCACAAAAAATGTGTGTATTCTAACTAATTGTACATAACTAATAATCAATATGTTTTTTCATGGACAGATCACCATGTGAAAGAGATCTTGATATAAAAGTTAAATAAAAGTATATGCATAAAAAATGAAGACAGCGATTGTTGCAATCTCTTTGCTGCTTTTGGCCTATATGCATTTGTTGTGTTACAGACCAAAACATACCATCCCACCTTAAATGAAATGTAATTTTTACAAATAAAGTTTACAAATTGTCATTTCCAAAATATAACCAGCCCATCCGAGTATCCAGGCTCTGACCCCACAGCTATAGTTTCAGTTTCAGGTATGTATTAGTATTGTCTGTAGTGATACCATGTTTAGATATGAGCATTAGGGTTTGAAATGTGAGTGTAGCCTTATGTAGCTATACTCTCAGCCTGGAGACAGACTCACAACCTGTGAGAATAGCTCTCCCCACATTTATTAGTTGTCTCTCATGTAAATATACCAGAACCACAAACCAACGCTGCTCATGAGACGGGAAACTTCAAGGTGAGTGAAGGAAGCTTAAACCCAAAAAGTTGACATCAGCAATCCAGATCCAGCCACTTACTTATGTTATGAAAAATCTTAAATATCTTCAATGCAAACTGACCTGCCCTTTCTTCAAAAGTTTAATATGCATTTTTTAAATGTTTATTTTTGTTGCTGGAATAACTGATTTTGGGTGGTACGGTGGCACAGCAGGTAGTGCTCGTGCCTCACAGCAAGAAGGTTACTGATGCTGAACCCCATGTGGGTCAGGACCAGTCTGTGTGGAGTCTTCATGTTCTTCCTGTGCTTGTGTGGGTGCTCTTACGGGTACTCTGGCTGCCTCTTGCAAACCAAGAAAACATGCTTGTTAGGTCAGTTAATGACTTTTAAATTGCCCTTGGATGTGATCAACTGTCTGAATGGTTGTCTGTGCCTCTATAGGGCCCTGTGATCAGATGGTGACCAGTCCAGGCAAACCACCTTCTACCCAAATGTCTGCTGGGGTAAGCTACAGCCGAACACGACCCCAAAAGGAAAGGTGGGGTGGATTAGAAATGATGCTTGGATGCATAACTGATATGACCATTGAGGGTGAGGGTAAAATGAAAGGTTCATTGCCTAAATTTAACCAGAGTTAAAACTCAGATTCTTTTTTAAGATGAGACATGTTGTTGCTGACATGAGCCCCTCCATCACTCCGGGCCCCAGAAACCCATCCCCAATTTCCTCCCTTTTGGGATGTCCTTTAGCAGTGTTGGGAATTATACATTACAAAAGTAACGTGATTACTGTAATGCATTCCTTTTTACTGTAATGTAGTAATGTAAAGCAGTGGTTCCCAACCTTTTTTGTCTTGTGTACCCCCTGAGCCTTTTTGTCATGCCATGAGTACCCATCACTCATGCGTGTTGATGATTCTTCTAAAGCAGAATGTAATCACAATTGATTAATAAAGTAAATATTTAATCTTAATTTGAACATTTCAGTTCTCAGAAATGTTCTTCTTTTTAAGTCAAATTTAAACATAACAAATAATATACTGTCTTGAAATAAATATTTAATCTTACTAAATAGAAACAAAATCAAAATCATCAACCTGCCTTTGTTGTATAGCACTGTTGTAATGTTTACCACAGAACACCTTTGAGCTCTTTTGATTAGACCCCTTTAAACAGGTATTTAAACTTCAAAAATCAGGATCAAAACACTCAAAATAGTTTCTCTGCGGTTTCTCTTAATCATCTTCTGAATCCAGAGCAACTGGATGTTTCAGCTATTCATCCATATTTGCCTGGCTGTAGGTTGGCAGCCATTTTCATTTTAGCTTGGATCAGGTTATTATTTCCCTGGGAAAACTAGTTTTAGCTCAAAAATACAATTCTATTGACAGTCTTAACTCATCCCTTCCAAGTTGGTATAAATTAGTAAATTTTTCCACGTACCCCCTGCAATGTTTTCGCATACCCCTTGGGGTACACGTACCCCTGGTTGGGAATCATTGATGTAAAGCATACAAAAATACAAAAAACAAAAACAGTAATATTTTACTATAAATGTCGGCAATGCAAGTTTCAATGCATTTTTAGTTTTGTTTGTTTGTTTAAATACAAATTTGCCATATACTCTGTGTGATGAGTGTAGGAGAAAAGTCCTCCACTAGGCCTAAAGTTGCAGTATCTCTAACACAATTTACCAGAACTTTACCTTTTATGTGTTTTTGCTATGATCATTTTTTGTATTGTGCCATGAGCCATCAATGTGGCTATTATATTCCACTGTTTTTAGCCTTAAGCCAAACTCAGTCAGATAGCAACCACATCACCTTCCACTGAATGTGTAATGAGCTTTTTGAGCATAATGAGCTACATTTAGAATGCCAAATCCACATCTCTTGTTGTTTTGATGAGAATAACTAAAAAGTAATGTGATAATAGTGTAATGCATTTCATTTCATATGTAACTAATTACTTTGAAATGATGGTAACAATAAATAATGATTTGCGTTTTTGAAGTAACGTACCTAACATTGGTGGTGGATGGGCCCAGGTCCTTACAGGCCAAACCACAATGTCATGCCTGCTTACACTGGTTCACACACAGAGGTACACAAAACTACAAGCAGACTGGGAAATTCCTCCACACAGCAAAAACCTAAACAATCAAAAACACACAGAGAGAGTGATAAACAAACATACTGTAGCAAGCACACACACACACACACTTGCAGTAAAATGATGGTATGTGTCTGAGCTATCTTCAGACAGCTGAAGAGATTGTGTAGGGTAAGAATCCAAATCTCTCCAAAGGGGCTTTAACTCCAGAAACCTGCCAAAACAAACATCCTTTCACCAGACAGGAGCAGCGCTTTTCTCCAGACAGACTGCATATGGGGGGAAAACACTGGCACAAATTCATACAGGCTGTGTGGATGTATGGAAAGTCATTCCTTCAGTGAGCATTCATAATAAATCCACCTGTGAATAAATTCTCAGCTGAATGCATTCTTCATTTGCTGTATTTCTTAACAAGGACACACCAGATGAATGTTTGACTAGACCTGTCTCCTCTCTCGGCACCTTTACCTGTCCATCAATCTCCTTTATTAGTCTTTCTTGCCGTACTTCTTTTTTTTTCTCCCAGGATCCAGTGCATGTCTCTCCCTCTCTTAATGTTCGCATACATCTCTTCACTAACTTCAATTTCAAAATATTCTGAGCTTACCTACTCAGGGAGATCTAAGCAAGACAATAGCAAAGGGAGGAATAGTCCATGGCCTCGTATTTAATAAATTATTAGATGAACAAGTAGGATATCGACAACAATCTCAAAAAAAGGAGTGTTTGGAAAACTTTTAAAACAGAGAAATCACAATGAAGTTGTATAAAAACTAACAAAAGTTAACATGGATCTTTCGACATTCTTAAGCCCTGGTGCATGTAAACTTGACAACATCATTTTCAGAAATCAAAATAAAACAGCTAGATAAGAGTTTATCCACAAAAATGACACAGCTGACAGTGAAACATCATCCCATAGAAGCAAATGTTTGTTATTCATCTTTGTTGTCTTATTCTCCACTGTGAAAAAAGTGTTTACGAACGTCTTACCAACAGGTTTTTAATTATTTCTTTGCAGGGTATTGCATTTTCTCCCTTAGTTTTGGCTTCATTTCTTTCAGCTAATTGTCTCATCTATTTGGCACAACAGAATTATAGAGCTCTGCTGCCAGACTTTTACCAAAAGAGAGCAGGGAGGGAGTGTTCAGTCACAAGCAACAATGCTCGCTGTTAACTCTAATTTCACTTAATTCTTAATTACCCCCCCTACTCAGGAAAAGTACTTTGAGAAATAATGTTTGAATTTTAAGTTTTCTCTCTCTGCAATTATATTTTGGTAAAGTAATTGCGTTTGGCTCAGTTTAATTCTCTCTTTTTCAAAAAGGGATGTCTCTGCCTTTATTGTTTCCAAAGATTACCTCAACACATTGATGTATTTTTCTCACAATTTTTAAATGATTATCTTTGTCTCCTCCTTAATATTTTAAGTCATGCCTCTGTGGAATGTAGATATTCTGGCCGTTGACAATGCTGACACAGGCACATGATAAATGCTGTGCTGCCTCTCAAGGTTTTGGTTGTGCATGTCATCCAAAATGAAGGCCACTGAGGAGGTGCATGTCATATAGCTGCAGCACTCGTGAAAGGTGGGATCAGTGAAGATTCAGAGAAAATATGACAGCTAACAGTCTCAGGACATAAAAAAGTACCTGTTAAATCACGTTCATAATCATTAAAATCTAGAATGGAGGCTGTAAGACTGCCCTTATGTCTATTATTTTTTAAAAATCACAAATTAATAAAAAATGTCTTTACATTCTTTGTACCCCATGCTTTCCAGACTTGTGTTTTTATTTGATAGATCTCTCTGGCTGTGCTTGCTTAAATATATTTTTCTGACTTATACATTCTGAAATCATGCTTGAAAAAAGATCACAAGTATTCATATGAGAAAAAAGGCCTGGTTTTACCATTGCTTTGAAACGAATCATCAGACAGTCATGTAGTGTCTCAAGAACATTCCATCAAGATATTGTATGAGCCGATAGAAGAAATAATCCCTTAAAATGTAAGCAAAAACAGTCTCTCGTTCAATAAAAATCTGGTCCCAGATTAGAAAACAATTTGGTTGGGATAAAGGTTCCATTTTGACTCCTCTGAAAAAAAAAAATCATACGTTCAGACCATCCTCTACTAATTCATCATTTACCCTATGGCCTCGTAAAGGTCGACACACCATAAAGGACTTATATATTGATAAGATTTTCCCCACATTCCAACAGTTGCAGGAGAAATATGATTTACCCAAAACAGATTTTTAAAAATATTTACAAATTCATAGTTTTATGGAAAAAACTTTTCTGACCTTTCCTCACCAACCCCACCAACCCCCTGAATCCATCATGGAAACACTACTCCAGTCTGATCCACTAAAAAAAGGGTCTATATCCAAAATACATGACACTCTGTTTCAAATAGACTGTACAGCTGCACTGGATCATCTAAAGGAAGCCTGGCAGGAAGATCTAGGTGTGAAAATCTCGGTCAACCAATGGACAAAGACCCAGGACAAGATGTTCTCTCCAGTAAATCCATCCTTTGACAGGTGTGGTTCAGCTTCTTTAGCACATATGTTTTGGAGTTGCCTACGAATCGTTAACTTTTGGAATAAAATATTTCAAACTCTACCAGAGAATTCACAAAAACAGATCTTACTTGATCCATTGTTAGCAATATTTGGAGTGAGACCTACTCAACTTCCACGCAATCAATACAACATGATTTGGTATAGGCTATAACACGGTTAGCAAGATGACTGGTCTTGTTAAACAGCTTTATCAAATAATGTAATGCAGTTTTTGGAGTTAGAAAAAATAAAATACTCATTGAGAGAAAGGAACACTTATTCTATTCTATATGGAATAATTCTAACCTTTTATAGATTATTTTAACAAGACAAACCCATGAAGGAGAAAGTGATGGAACGAACTGATACATGACTTTTAATTTAATTTAATCATTTTCTTTTGTTTGCTCTTTTTTTGTCATTATTATTTTAAGATGGATGAAAAGTATGTACATACTTTTACTACTACTAGTATGTGTGTGTATATATATATATATATATATATATATATATATATATATATATATATATATACACATATGTATGTATGTATGTATGTATTTTTCTGTTGCTGTTTTAAAAACACAAAACCCCAATAAAAACAAGTTTGAGAAAAAATGTAAGCAAAAACCAAACCTTTAGGATGTCCAAAATGTGAATTTCATTTTTGGGGGGTTTTCAGAAAAGGGAAAAAAAAAAGGTATAATTCACTTTATACTAGGTAATTACAATAAAAGAAAAAAAAATCCATATCATGATCTGTATCCCCAAAGTAAGGAAAGTTATATTTTGTTTTACAGACAGTGTATGGTCCCTCATGACACTATGAGAGAGCTCCCCTCACATCACCTGAATGAGGATTACAAACATGAAGCAGCATCTGAAACACCTGTTGCACATATTCTGATTTGAAGTGACAATGCTTTTACTCTTTTTATATGTTTGTGGAGTTGCTCATGCCACTGACCGGCTGCGTAAGGAACACGACTGTCCTCGCTGAGATAAGGATTTGTTACAGTCCAGTGTATTACTACCCATGTTGATGTAAAGGACACTTTTAGTCATTTTTTCCGATTAAAAGTCACCGAAAATGTAGTTAAATCTGCAGTGTGTTCAGGATTTACCCCATCCTTTCATGTAGCCCTGGATGTACTAAGTCTACTGTTGTTTCTGATGTGTGTTTGACTTTGAAGCCTTTATTGCCTCAAAATGTCTCTGAAGCATTTTTTTGGTAAGGCAGTGATTTTCATTAACATGGCACAAACTGCCCTGTGGCATCACCTTTCTGTTAGTCCTTCTCTGTAAGGACTCTTGTAAATCCAAGAGAGACAGATGATTTCTTTTGTTCATGAAACCTTTGCCTCAGGGTTAGTGTCCCTCAGACAATCCAAAACAGGGATAAAGACCAACCTTGAGAGTTATGTGGCATCATTCTAGCAGCTACAAACACATCTGTTCAGAAGGCTGGTGGATATGCCATTATAGAGGAGATCTGGCTGTACAGTAATTTGTTATTCCTCTGACACAGGGATAAAAACGAGTCCCGAGGGTTATAAATCATTAATGCCATGATTCAGCACATCTGCCCTGACTACTTAACACCTGCTAAAATATACATAAATGAAAATAAAGTATATAGTTAATGGATTGGTTACAGTAGAGCTCTCTCATTCATAACATGATGAATCCACTTGTGTATGTGTTTGAGCTTTCAAAGAAAATAAAACAAAATGAAATCAAGTAAAATTCTAAAACTTTCTTTCACCTTGGTTTGAAGGAAAGAGGAACTTGACTCCACTGAACTGAAATAAGTTATGGTGTCTCACATGTTGATAAGATTAACCTTATATGAAAAGACATTAGCAATAACATTTGAAGTGCAGAAATGTGAGTCAAATGCTGGAAACTTTACATTCTTAAAGTGGTGTAGAAGTACCATTTAGATGCCTCCAATTCAAATCCGTGAACACGGTTTCTTCTAAGGAAATCCCAAGTGAATGAAATTGAATTGCTAAAAGCCTCCAGATTTGAGATATTTCAGAATATGGAATGCATCACTTCTCACTAGTCCATAGCTAAAGCTTATGAAATACTTTTTTATTTATTTATGTATTTATTATTTTAATTAACTTAAGCCAGGATTTTTAAATTGTCTGTTTCCTTCCCACCATTACACTGCTGCAACGAGTATCCCTGCATACGGAGAAGCTGCATATTCCTGATCCGGAACAGATTTTTACCACTGAAAAGTATTGAGCAGACAGTAAGGAGCTTCACTGAAGGGCAATTTTAAAATGAAATATTTACAGGGGATAAAAAAATCCTGCCCTTCCTCTGCTGTCCAAACATTTACAGCATATGCAAGGATTTCAGCTGACCATATTCCTGTCTGAAGCCCGGGTTTATGATGTTCTGCTTATATTTATGCAGAAAAATATCAGGATAAAGAGTAAGGAACCTGCAAAGTCCTTTCCTCTCAGCGCTGCAGAGAAGTTTTGAGTGTGACTCATACAAAATGAGTTTTAAACTCGGGGGGGGGGGGGTTCTTGGAGAAAAAGTTAGTGAAATGTACTTTCACTTAATCTGGCCAGTTTTTATTTCAGTCTACCTAGCTGTGCCAACTTTATAAAAACAAAACGATTTTGCTCCTTTAGCATTGAAGCCTCACAATAAACATGAACATTTTGTCAGGAAACGACTTGAAAGCTGAGTGGTGTTTACCTTTACCTTTACATAGGTTCATACAACTGATCTCAGTGACTGCAAAATATTTTCATGATAGCTAATGTTCAAGGAAACTTACAGTTTTTATATACTAAAAACTTTCTTCTCTCTGTATGAGATGCTGTTGGAGCTGGTCTGTTCTAAGTCATGTTTGCAACAACTCTGCTTTCACTATCACAGCCTATGCCCTGCAATAGGCTTGCCAGCCTGAGTCAAAAAAACAAAACCAAAACAAAAGTGTTGTAGATCGACTTATTTGTGTGAGCGCATGTCCTTGACTGCGATCAATCGAACAACCACATGTTGTAGTTGGTGTAAGGTTCATCCAACATACCTCATATTAAAACCTCTTAAAGTTTCATTCATTTTGTGTCAATTATCAAGTTGTAAATGCAGGGATTTTGTGTTCCATGGTGTCTAATGCGGTGTGGTCTTATAATGGATTCAGTTGCCCATGTCAGTGAGTGGAGCACCTGGGCCCTGTTCTACGAAGCAGGATTACTGCCTCGTGAGGTAGCTTTGAGGTTAGGTTCCGGGTTCCCTGTTCTACGAGACAGGATCACTCCTTAGCGAGGCGAGTCTCCATGGCAACGTACGCTGAAAGGCTAACCTGCTCCAGGGCAGGTTAGGTTCCAGATTGAACTCGCGGACTATAACAACCACGCCCACTGACCAATGAGCTGACCCGATGGCTGCAGAGGGCCAGCTCCTCTGCAGGAGTAAAATCTGAGAGAGGAATCCCCCCCAGATCTTTTTGTGCCACTTTGATTGGTGCTGAAACGAGACTCAGATTTAGAGTCACTACACAGTACATGACACTTGCTACAGGTAGTTAAAGGGAATGAAGAACTCTCATTGCCATAACAAGATCTTCAATGCCAACACTTCTGTTCCATGACATTATTTTATTGCCCGTCTTAAAATTGTGACAGGAATACATGTAGGGCTCATGTGGCCTACATACCACACAAAAAATGTAAACAAGATAGGAATGAACAAATGAATGAATTCATCTTAGAAATGAATTAGACATGTCTGGTGCATGTTACAGTAAAAGTGCATGTTGAACAGGGCTATTTCAGGATGATTTGGCACCAAAGATTTTTTGCACGCTATACTTAAGCATTGAGACTGTCAGCAATTTTCTGCCAGCACACCTTCCGTGCTTTTGCAGCGGCTTTGTTGCTTTTGACGTTTATTATATGTTTTAATTCTTCATACTCTGTCATGATCGCCTCCTGCTCCCCGTGTGTGAAGTAGGTTGTCCTTTGCTCCCCGGCCTGCTCTGACGCTCCAGACTGGTCCATGTTCGCGATTGGTCAGATGCGGCGGGTTCCGCCTTATATGTGTGCACGCGCTCATTGCAAAGCTGCTTATGAGGTTGATAACCAGCGTCATCAAACCGTGTAGCGAGACCGCCGGCTACCGCGCTCAGTTCAGCGAGGTAGCTCCAAGGCTATCTCGCTAGGCTGAACTTGCTTCGTAGAATAGGGCCCAGGTGCTCCAAACTGTGCTGAGGTGCTGTTGCTTATCTTCAGTTCTAGATATTGTCTTCTCAAAATTAAAGGTCATCTAAAAACACAAGAAGTGGAGAATGCTGAGATTACAAGCAATGTGCAGAGCAGTAGAGATTGTTACACATAGCCACAGCACTTTTTTAGAAATGAAACCCGACTCAAGACAAGCGATACACTGGACAACAAGCATCCCCAGCAGGTAACATATGTGCTGCCTGACATCTGACAAACTGATCATGCAGTGCAGGCGGTGAGTTTGGCTGCATCAGACTCTGTCAGTGAAGGAGGATTGAAGGTTTTAAAGTTGTTTTCTCTCTTTGGTAACAGCAATGTATTACTTTTACCTACTCACTCAACATTGAAGTTTTTTGGCATTATACTGCTCACTTTCTCTGCCCACCTGTAAGTCTGCATTTAGCCATCAGCTTTATTTATTGTTTCCTGTTGGGGAGCCAGCAGACACCTGCACAAAATAAGCAAAAGGATGTAAATCTTCGTGTTGGAGTGTTCATGGAAATAAAAACAATATATCTGCATATTAAACTAAATGAATGGTCTGCAAATTGAGAAGTTTTAATGTCTGCCAAATTTCAGCAAGCAGAATTATTTATACTCTGAGTGGAGTCAAATCCCTGCAATTTACTCTCAGCTGAAATAGTGTTGATGTCAAAAGCAAGTGTAACTAGAAAAGCATTCCAGGGGCGCAGACCTCCTCCAAGCAGCTCAGTTCCACCCATAAATTGTGATTTTCACCCAACATTATAATCCTATATTTATTTTACACATTGTGAAATGAAACATTTCAATCTGCAAGAAGTGATATTATATTGTTAGTATGAATATCATCCAATAGAGTGACCTAGTTAGTAGTGGGCCTTGTAACTTGTTGACTGAACCAATTTGCTCCTGCTTGCACAGATGTTGGTGTTGTGCTTTCCCTGGCGCCTCCAGTGGGCAATGTCACCAGCCTGTTGTTTAGAGCAGAACCACGACACTGCAGTGCATGGTGCATATGCTCTTTGTGGAATTTTTCGGTTAGATTTTTACACTAACACAACACACATATTTCTGCTATGATGGACTGTTTCTGTATTGACATTATCAGCAGCCTTGTTTCGAGTGATTGAGAGACACATAAGGCGGGACTGCAATCCAGCAGAGCTGCTGGCTTGGTATGTTTCTATGATGTTAATGAGCTCACAGTAGTATCAGTAGTAGTTGTGAGTTGTAGAGGACTGGCATGTTAATGTTAATGTTAAACAGTTTCAGAAGAGTCTGTTGCCTTAATTTATCTTAGAAACCAAAGCCCCAAGAACAGCGCCACGCTTTCTCCATTAGCAAAACTTGTCTTCCTCTCTGCTGTGTCTGTGAGCAGAGCATGCACAGCTTCCAGTGCTGATTGGCTGTTGGACCTTCCGTCAGCAGACCGAAGCTGGGAAATGTAGTGATGTAGGCTTGTAAAAGTAGACATCAATTTGCAAACAAACTACAGTTCCCACAACGCCGTAAATAAATGGGATTTGCTGTTATAAATGTATTTTCTGTGTAAAAACTTTAATCATAATATTTTGTGTGATGTCAATGGTTAGGATCAGTACCACAACGTAATGACTTCTTAGACCAAATGACTACTGTGGTAAAATTTTCATGTAAATCCATCCAGCAATTTTTGTGTAATCTTGCTAACAGACAAACAGACCCTAGCAAAAGCATAGCCTCCTTGGCAGAGGTAAAAATTATTCTTCAGTAAATGAAACACACAGTTGTCTATGCAGATTTTGCTGTGAGTAATCTCAGGTGTATCTACACCTTTGCTCGTGATACCGAGACATCAAGTTATTTGTGTTAACATTTTTGCAAGCTTTGAACTTGACATACATCATCATCCTTCTGTAGAGACAAAATACAGTGTTAAAGCAGAACCCTGAAAAGTGAAGTACAACTGTATATAAAAAATCAATACTCTACTCCAGATTTAACATGTCAATAAAATACAAGCAATATACAATTTTAAGTGAGAATACGCGAATCTCCAACATGAGGCATTGCCACAGCCTAAAAACATGTATCATACTGAAAACTTGTTTGATGCCCCTCACAAAAAATCACGCATGGTAAAATATTTCCCTTTCACATCTTAAACCCGGTAACACATGTGACATATTAAAACTGCTAAGATGGCAAATCTGCATTTGTAAAATGTCAAAAAAGAGAGAGGTGCAAGATAGTCCAGATTTACAGTATCTCAGCAGGAGGAACAACTGAAGTCACAAGTCCCAGTAGAGTAAGATTCAGTAGGCTGCAGGTGTGTGAAACCTGAGATATTGGTGTCATCTGAGTCTGCCAAAGTGCATGTTTCTTTCATCACAAAAACAAGACAGGATACAGGAAGGAGGAGAACTCCAATGTCAGTCGTAATGAGAACAGAAATGTGAATCAGGGCTCTGATCGAAAGGAAAAGTCAGATGAAAATGTGTTACAGCAAGAGAAGTAGTTTGAGTAAACTCACCTCTCACCTGTCCTTTTTTTCTGTAACAATCAGAATAACGCTAACGGCTAACAACAGGGTCTAGCTGCTACATCATACTGTGGCTTGATATGATTGGTCTGTGAAGAGTGTGACGAGCTGACCGATCATCCAATCACCAGCTGCTTTGGTATTTTAATATTTATGTAGATTCAGTATATAGGTTTGGAGGCATATATGAGGGCTGACAAGTGTATGCACAACACTTATATCTATTCGACACATAGCTAACGAATTTATATCAGTCAAAAGAATATTCTCGTCATTTACATTGTTCTTTTACATTTTCAACATGCATTCATTCATTCAATCTTTCATTTATTCATTCATTCAGCAGGAGCAGTCTGTCTACTGACTGATACCGTGTTAACAACATAAGCTCAGTGAGTTGTGGAAGTAGATCAAATGGTCAGCAGTGGAACAAAAGTGATCTGAAAATTATTGTAAAGTTCCAGGACAAGTCATTTTTAGCATTATATTTCCTTCATTTGAAATAAACTGATAACAACATACATTTTCACATTATGGACACAATGAGCCAGCTATTTCTCCGCCTCCTGCGACCACTGGTGGAACAAGCACTCGAGCCCTGAAGTTTGCTTGCACATCTGGAGAATGGAGTGAATGATGCTGTCCTATTTGCTTCACAAGGTCCGCTAACAGTCCTGTAATCAGGTCGATATTTGAGGATTATGTTCTCACCATTTCAAGAGCATTTAACACCATGTACCTTTCTTGCTGTGGAAAAAGCGCGAGGAGAATGGGTTGAAACATCCCCTCCCATAAGAGTAAACATCACGATTACAGATGTTTGCATGTTAAACATTAGTAATTACATCTCAGTCCATACAATCGAGACAGTGTGTCTGCAAGGAGCATGGCTGGAGTTTCCTTCTCTATGGTGGAATAGTTGAGCTGGTGGTGCTTGAACTTAACTGAGAAGTAGGAAACCAGGTGGCTGATGTCATCAACACCATCCTGTAGCAGCACAGCTCAAGCTCCTGCAGCACTCGCATCCACCTCCAGTTTAAAGGGCTTCCTGAAGTCAGGAGCAGCCAGCACAGGAGCACTACACAGAAGAGATTATGCAGAATCAAATGCATGCTGACAGTCACTGGTCCACACAAATTGAACTTTTGGACTAAACAGGTTTGTTAGGGGAGTTACAACAACAGACATATTCCTACAAACATCTGTAGTAGCCAGCTAGACCTAGGAACCTTCTGAGTTCTCTTCTAGTGGAGGGAGTAGGATAGGACAAGATGGAGTCTACCTTTGCTACTAATAGGTAAACCTACTCATTTTCCTCCTCCCTGCCATGTTAGGTCACAGAACCTTCCCAAACTTACATTTTGCCAGGTTCAGTGTCAAGGAGGCTTCCACTCGATGAGCAAAGACAGATGTTAAGGTTGCAATATGGTCAGACCGGCAAGGTGAGTTGATCACAACATCATCCAAGTACATATTGCAGTTTGACTGCATTACTTGTAGTTCCAGTACTGTGGCATTTTTTTATATGTGTGACAGACTGACTTTCATTATTATTTTGTCCCGATTTAGTCTTACAAGTTGAGCAGTTGAGTTGTTTCTGTCAGATCCCACATGAGCACATTAATTGCGTGTCATACAGCTTAAACAATTAAGCTTAGACATTCATTCCATCATTAGACTTCATCACGGGCAAATCAGATAATGTATGGTTGGTGCTCCCACTGTCATCTAAAGGACAAAACCTAAGCAACTTTGTAAAAAAAAAAAAAAAAAAGGACTTGTGATAACATTTTCTACAAAATAGTTTGTGGTCTAGATCTGTTAATACCGCCACTGAAGCTCTTAGAATCTATGCTAATATCTGTATGTGCAGTCACTTCCAGCTGTCATCTCACTTGTACCTCCTACTTCTTTTTGTTCCGAAGAAAAGGGCCATGCCTCTCTGGGCTACTAAAATCATTGTAAATTGCAAGTAAACGACAAAGCTCTGGCTGATTACAGACATTTAATTCGGCAGATATCTTTACTCTTCAAGGATGAAATTCCTCATACACCAAGTTTTGGTAATGGTGCCCTATTGGTTTATTTTGGATAATATTTTACATAAGCAACACATAGATTCTACACACCAAAGGGAATATAAAGCTCTGAAACACTTCTGGTACTTAGACTAAGTTCAGCCTCTTCAAACTTTTCTAATAAGAGATGAGTCTTGCAGAGGCAGATGGGTCTTCATTTTCGTGCAGTGAACAAACCCTCATTGCATAAAAACACAAAATTTTGAGGCAGTTAAAATCTTCAGTGAAACAAGGTGTTTTAAGACTGACAGACTCAACTGAACGTGACTGCTAAAATGCATTTAAAATGATTTAATGTGACAACAAGATTTTATCACTGTGGGCCTGCATTCACGATTCCTAACAGTGTGCTTGTATTCAGAAACTGACATCTATCATCCTGTTCCTTGGCTATTAAGATTGCGAATGACACATTTCTAAATCCTAAATTGTATTTTAAGAGATTTCTCTCGAAAATATAAGAATCTGTTCTTTTTTTTCTCTTAAACATCTCAAACTTCCTTCAGAAAAATTATAATACGGCTGTTTCACAGGGTCATCTGAGCATTTAAACATTTTTACTGTATTGAGTCTGTGTGATTGCTGAAACTGTGTTTTGCTGCCATTCTTGCTGATCTCAATGGGATTAACCTGGTTAAATATAGGTTAAATAAAAAAATAAGTAAAAAAGAGTCTTAAACAGACAAAAATGTCTCTCATTTCCTTAATATTCCAGTCTTTTCTAGCTCTTTACTTTGTCGTTACTAACATGATGACCCCTATGTTACGGTTGAGGATCCCAGTGGGACCACCATGAACTTTGTAATTCTGACTGTTCTTCAAAACCATGCTATTTATCCAGAATATCTCAAATTGAGTTATTTCTAATATGAGACTTAGCACCAACTCATTATTTAAATGTCCTAGTTTCTGTAAAATCAATTTTCTTCACTTTTAATGTTGTTGGAAGAGGCGTGGGGAGCAGAATAACATGACACCTTTTACTGAACACTCTATGCTCTATACTTCTTTAAAGAAAACACCCTGCTTTTACCTTCTGGGGTTTATGATGTAATAGCTTTACAGGCTCCACCCATTTGAGTGTTTTATGCCTGTCATTCTAATCATTGTCAATGGAAAAATATGTTTCAAGTTTTAGTTTCTTTTAAAGTGCATATCCCTCCAAATATCAACAAACCTTTGGTTTCTCTTTTTGTATCTGTTTGTTTTGCATCCTTGACTCATATTTTAATGCCTGTTTATGTCATCTTGTAAAACAAACAAACAACAGAATGCATGCCCACACACATGCCGTGTAATCCTCGGGAAACCGCATTTCCCATGTGCACAATGACAGCACTTCATCACTCTACATTCAGGCTCTCAGAATAGAAATAGAGGATTTAATCTCTCCAAATGTCAACACATGTCATGAGCAATTTGCATTTGCTTTCATATTCAACAGGATTCTCCCATGATAGTTTCAGGAGAAAAACAGCCGCACAAACATCTTGGAATATAAGATGCAGATAGACCGCCTGTTATTTAACTTTAATGCATGTTTTCCTTACATCTCCATGATACGTTGAGTGAGTTGGATCATTATAGTTGATTTATGAGGAATACATTATCCCCCATGTCTCTCCTCCAAACTTTATTCTAATCTTCAAACTTGAGTTGCATTTACTCTTAAACTTGTTTTGAAAGATGTCTTTATACATGTGAATTTGTGCACACATATATCTGGATGTAGAAAGCATTTATCATGATTAGTCTTTCATCAGTGGACTTGAAGAGAATTTAACTGTCTCTGACAGTCCTTCCCCAGTTCACTCTGCACTCCTTTCCAGAGGCTCATTTTTATCAAAGAAGCTAAATAATCAGTTACTAACTGCCCCACTCCTTATCCATCTCCTTGTGCCTGTAGGAGCACTCATTAGATTGACCTTGCATGCTATTTAGGTGTAAGGATGAGTAGTTATCTAGATTTGATGTCAAAGCTCAGCTAAGAAGGCTTAATGATATGATGATTAATGGATTATGTCTCACTCTTGAGTATTGCAGTGGGCAAACCAGACACTGAAGTCTTTGCAGAATTGAGTAAAGCTGCCATTTGACTTGTTTCTCTGAATAACAGTGAGTACTTGCTGGCAGATAAAATCTAGAAGAATATGTGTTTTGAATTCATCCAATTTTTTGCCTTTGTACCTCAAATATTACGTCAACTTTAACAGACAAGAAGTATAACACAGGAGAGAAGCAGCCAATTTACCCATCATTTCGTATTCCCAGATTTACATAAAATTTAAAATATAGACTGATTTGTAATTTGTTCAGTTTTTCATTTCATGTAGTCTTACCTTTAGGTCAGTAATAAACATGCTTTTGACCAAGGGCATGCGTCATATATGGCCTCCATCCGTGCCCTGCTTCAGTTTTGTGTGTTGGTTCTACATGCCCGCCAGTATAACTACAACATGGATCAAGATGCAGCATATGCACATGACCAGTGTGACTGGTTACACAGCAGCAGGAGAAAACAAAATACAAAAAACAAACCAAAAAACAAAAAAAAAAGAACAAGCACTCGGGGTAGGGGGGTATGAATTCATTCATTCATTCAACCTTTATTGAATCTCGAAAAATCATTGAGGGTGTTCCTTCATTTTCATTGGTGTCAAGAGTACAAAGTACAACCATACAACAACACAACTAAAACGGTTACATTCAAAAGCAGCATAATTTATTATCTTTTTATTCGAAACTGACCAATAGTCTTAAGTGCTTGCAGTTTAAATGTCTGTCGTTAAAATGTTCAAGTGAACACAGCAGAAGGCTGAAAGCAGTTAAGTGTATAGTGTTTACCCGTGGAACTTCAAGCATCTGGAGGTTACTGGATCTTGTTGGGTATTGATTATAAGATTGAATTAATGGAGTTGTGATGTAAAAAGGCATTTTACCAAGTAAGACTTTATAAATGAATGCGAACCAGTACCTGTCACATCTTACATTCAGGGGTGCCCAGCCCACTTTTTCCATATAAAGTGGAATGGTGAATGGAGTAACCTTCACCAGTAAAGAATCTGGGAGGCTCTGTGGCTCTGGAGAGTAACATGTATTTAGTTTTGCTTGGATTGAATACCAGTCTTAAGTTAAACAGAGCATGTTGCAATTGACTTAAATTTTTGCTGAACAGTTGAATAGCTGAATGGGCAGTATTGGCATAACAGTATCAAATTCTATCATGGGCATAAAGTTTGGAGCTACAATCTGTTACAGATGATGTGATGTTTTATATACATACATATATATATATATATATATATATACATACACACACACACACATACACACACACATATATATGTATATATATATATATATATATATATATATACATATATATATAGATATATATAGATATAGATATAGATATAGATATATACATATATATATATATACATATATACATACATATATATACTGTATATATAGTAAATAAGAGAGGACCAAGTATTGAACCTTGTGGTACCCCTTTTAAAAGAGGCAAACACACAGGACGACAGTTACCAAGAACAACATACTGATCTCTTTGTGAAAGGTAGTCTTGGAACCATTTACAGGATAGAGAGTCAGAACCAGTTTCTCTGAGCCTTTCAAGTAGCAGGGAATGGTTGACAGTATCAAAGGCTTTTGTTAAGTCTACAACTAAGGCTGCACATAATTAAATCATGTCAAATCTGAGAAATTATATCATTTGTGACAGATGTGACTGCAGTGATCATATTATGATCTGTTCTAAAACCTGATTGATGTGGGTCAAATACATGATTTCTTGCAGAAGAATTATTTGATTCAATTGTTGATTAATGATTCTAACATTTTAGTAGGACAGGACAGTTTGAAGATGGTTATTGAGATCGGTTTTATCCCCACCTTTTTGGAGTGTGATCACATGTGCTGTCTTCCAGGCCTGGGGAAACCCCAGTGGAAATAGAAAGATTAAACTTGCTCTGCAATGATAGATGCAACGATCTTTATTAGCTTTATTGTGGCCAGTTGTTTTCCTACAGTCTATATTTTGAAGTGCTTCTTTGACAGCAGATGAAGGAAAGGGCTGCGAAGTAAATGGGGAGGGAGAGTTTGAAGGGTTTGTGGAAGGATCATGATACGGTTAATACTTCATGAATGAGTCACCTTTTCTTGTGAACATAAAACCAGATTAAAGTACAAAAAATGTTTCCAGGGCGGTACAAAATGAATTCATTAACAAGTAGATAGTTCTTTTTTATTTTATTCTGTGAAAGAAACAATCCTGGAGATGGGATTGTGACGATACTGTCCTCTCTTTATGCAGAGTGTTGGAATCTTCCTGCTCTGTGAGTTTGGTTTTTGCTCCTCTTCTCTCTGCTCCACTGAGAGTGGGCATGATTTCCCAGCAAACAGATTCACTGCATCCTAGCACCTGAGCCTCATCACATTAATCACCTGACCCTACTTAAGCCTCCCACAGACTCACCATTTCCTGTGTTTCCTGCAGCTCCATGTGGTTTGTTGTCTCAAGTCTTAATACTCTTTTGAGCAACTTTGTGCTTTTCAGTTTTTAATCCATTGTCTTGCCTATGTGATTTTGCTCCTTCCCTGCCATGCCGTTGTGAGCCCTTCCTTGCCAACCACCTTAAATCACTGCCTCACTCATGGAAAATCCTCTTACCTCGAACCTCACTCTCAGTACAAATTCACTACCTATCCTCAGACCCTGGACTCCCCCCTCCTCCCCTGATTTCACAATAATTACATTGTTAACTGTGCCTCCGACTTCTGCTTCTGGATCCAATGCAAAAACAACAGGAAAACATTCTCTCACAGCGGTTTGTGCAAGACAGTGATAATACCCACAAACAAAAGTATTTGTACGATAAAAACAAACCTGCAGAGACAGTAAATTAGAAAAAAGTACATCATAAATTCATAACACTGACATTGGCGTGTGGGTATTATTTTGCAGTTTGAAGTGAGGCCTATCAACTGTGTAGATAACATTACATGCGTCCCTACATGTGGTTGAAGTTGCCATCCCTGCTGGTTAAAAACCTCTAAAGGGATATTTTCATGAGGTTCAATTAAAGTCTCAACATGTCAGTGTGTAAAATAAATATTAAGATTGACTCACCATGACTACTTTGAAAAACAGGATTTGAACTGTGCACAAAAATACAACAAATGCAGTCAAATACAACTGGTGTTAAAGGTACCTTAGACTTATACAAATTGTTTATTTTTATTAATTTCATGATATTTGTGGGTTCAGTTCAAATGAATCAAGATCAAAATATCAACCCTATTTCATTAATCAAATAGTCATAGGGAATTGGTTGTCCACACTGAAAAAACTTGGATCAGGCCTTATATTTAATCCTTTCAAAATGTCACTTGAAAAGTAACTAAGCATTCATTTTCAGCCTGCCCTAACAAAGTTGTTTTATTTTTAATTAGCCACTCTTTTTTAAGTCTGAAGCCTTGATGAATAATACTTTTTATTCTCTATTCCTCCAAGCGTGTTAGGCCCTTTCACTTTCACAAAGATGTTCCATTTCCATTTCCATAATTTCATAGATTTATTAGGGCCCATAACAGGCCACACCATACTTTTGCACTGACCTGAATTGACCATAAGTTGCCTTTAAATCCTACTCTCCATGAAGAAAAGGTCAGATTCTTGGGGCCATGACTCACCATGATTTCTGCATTTTATCCTCTTGGGCTGAGGTGTTGCATATCATGGTGGACTCCACTGCTTAAATAAGTGGAATCATTCATGTATCATAACCAGCTTTTTCATCTATCCACCATCACACTATAATCAGTTCCCACTGACCATGTATTGTCTTGTTTTGTTTCTTTCTATTTTTAATTTTTCTTTTAACACTTTGTACTTTTCCATGTTGAAGTCCTTCATCTCAGTGTGAGTGGGTGGGTTACCCTACCCTAATTAATTACACCTGTGTTTGATTAGCCTCAGCTGGCCCTGTTGTAGCTCCACCCCTCTAGTCTAGTTCAGCTGGTGTCATTATCCTGAACCTCTGCTGTAAGCCAACTTTATGTGGACCTGTCTGCTTTTGGATTTCTTATCCATAGATCTACATCATTTATGCTGAGTTTAATAATCTAATGCTTTTTTTGTGTTTGTTTTATGGGCCTAGGAAGGCTGCAGGAAAGACTGTTCTTCTCACCACAGCACTTCAGCTTAAAGTGGAGCTTTAAGCAGAATTTCGGGAGCAGGACCAAACTTCAACCACGCCTCTTCCTGTGTTCCTATAAATTCTAACCAACCATTTCCCTCTTTTGTTTCACGGACTCAACCCACCCTCCGTTCCTCCCCTTTCTTAAAACTTCTTTCTTCCTTCTTTTCTCAGGATCTTATAGAGGGGGTTCATCATGTCCATGAGCTAGAAAATGAAGATATAAATAAATTATATTTAATTGAGATTAATCAAACTTAATCTACAGCAGCCCTGTGATTCATCTGATTTTTTTTTTGTTTTACAGCACTAACTACAATGTCTACTGCATACCATAAAAACACTGTACTAAATATCACATACCAACCAAATGGTGAGCAAGCCTTTTAAACATGAAATGCCCTACATGACTGCACCAATACTGAACTTCTGGCATGGACAGTTGATAACCCATAACCCCAACGAGCCAGTTAGTTTTACAAGTTCTAGTGGTCATACCATGCTACTTCCAGTTTAATATGCCTTCAGTGTGTTTTACATATCTCTTATGTATGATAGAATCTTTTAATACCCAGAGCAAGAATGACCTGTCCTTCTCCCCATGTGAAAAAGATCAGTACCTTCACACCTTGGGGGCATAGGATCAGCTGTGGGCTCACTCTTGGACTGCTGTAGACCCATCCAAGGTCAACCATAAGTGGGGATAAATGCGAAAGATTTCTGGGACCCAGCCACTGAGGGGAGACCATGGAGGTTAGCAATAAAATGGTTCTTTATATTATAGTAGTGGACTTAAGAAGAAAAAAAAACACAGTTCAAAACCACTGTCTGAGTATCATAAGTTGATTTTCGTATCTATCTATCTATCTATCTATATATATCTATCTCTATATAAATACATATATATATATATATGTCCGTTTCAAATGATTTCAGTTACTGTGTGTGTTCTTCTTTAATGGAAGGGTACCATAATCGCGTAGCCCACTCAAGTCACCGCTGCTCAGTGACGCCATGTCTGCTTGAGTTTCACTGCGATTATATGATATATCATATAGTAGGATGTTTTAGCTAACATTATTCCAACTATATCCTTTTTACTCACCTACTAACCACAAAACACTGCAGCTGATGGCCCTGCAGGAGCGTTGTCTGTGATTTTTATAGGGTCCTCTCTCGGAGGAACTAATATACTCACAAATTAATTTTGTCCACATGGACATGGATTTTTACTCTGTGAACCGGAAGAAAACTGTCTGTCATGGGTATCATCACACACCCACTAGATTGACTTTATATGAAAAGTGGTCCCCGAGCTTGCGTAGTCGCATTTGGTGTGTATGCGGCTTTACTTGGCAAAGTCCCCATGTTTCTAACTATTTTGTGAGGTGAAAAAGGTTGCATATCTTTCTGTTAGTATAACACTGATTTCCTCTCATTAGCCGTTGGACAAACTACCAGATGAGGCCACCAACACTTATACTCAGCTCGAGTCAAGTCTGTCACTGTACTCCCATGCAAACTTACCTGCCAAATAACATATAAAACATACAGTCATGTATAAATCATATAGGTGTCATGTCCCCTAACAGGCAAACTAGCATTTCACTGGTGCTTATTCTTATCCCGAGTGTGTGTGTCTCCAGCCTCTCGTCACAACTAGCCAGGTGACAGATTGTCCAGACAATTGCTTTTAACAAGCTCGTGAGAAAGTAGGGCAGAGACATCAATGTCTGGGCCTATTTTATTCTTTTCTGTATTGTTCATGGTGCTTCTTAGTACACCATTGGCAAAATAGCAGTTTTAATTTCCAACTGTCCCAGTGCCATTGATATATTAACACAGTATCATAATCACAGCAGGACAGTGACTTTAGCAGTAGCACATACAATGCCTCTTTTAACTGCCAATAAAGAACCAAAAAGTAAATAAAGACAAAAAACAATGAATTATTTGTATAAGCTTAAGCATTAGCAGAGCTCATTGGAGCTTTCTTAGAATGCACAAATTGAGCTCTTTGATCTTTGTAAGACTGATCAGCTTGATGACAGACAAGAAACCTAGCAAATCCACCTGATTTATTCTTAAGTCAAAGTGTTGAATTATGCAGGATTTTAGGATGCTTCAAAGCATTTTTTATCTTTGTCTGTATTCACGGTTTGGACATTGCATCCAGTGACTTAGACCTACAATCTCCTTATCAGTTCATATTTCATTTGGTACGAAAATATTTTTAAAGTTAGATTGAAATCTCCAAAGCTTCTTTTAAGATAAAATGTTCCTCGGCAAAGATAACGAACTCCAAGTTAAAATCATGTCATCCTAAAATCCAATTGCAGTTTTTGATTGGAGATGTTAAATTCACAAGTCTTATATGACTTTGAAGCTTTGGTCTCTACATTCAGTTCACCCATGGGTCACAGTGGGCATTTTTGTGGTTTATGGTGAAATCAAAAAGACAGAAAAGAAAAATGTTAGAAAAACTGCAATCAGTAGCAAAAGATGACTAAGAGGAAATCTGAACTTAAATTTTGATACGTGACCTACAAAATCCCAATTCCTGTGTCATGATGGACAGTTTGAAAAATGTTAAGAAAATAATTTGAACCGTTTTTTGACATTGTATTCATAATATACCATTTTACAATATTGGCCTTCGACCTATCACCCCGTAAATCTGTGTAGCTCATTCGTAGAAAAACAAAGTGGACATTTATGTAACCTTTGAAAATCATCTACAGCAATTTGTACAATTGTGTTCAAACGCAAACAATGACCACGAGACTCCATGGGCAAGACGACATTGACATTTGGCCTTATACATAAATACAGTTCATCCTTTAATAGCAAAAATAAAGATGTCTTTCCTTATTCTGCCTGATGCATGTGTCATTAATGTGCTCATGCAGATGAAATTGCAAATGATTATGAGGTGCAGTTTACCTCCAGGGGTGTGTTTATCTGAAAATGAGGAGTGGTCAGTAGCAAAGCTGGTGTATTCCTAACTTAAGGATGCAGATAGTCATTGTACTTTAAACCTTCTTAAGTTTGCCCTAAAGACTTCAGTGTAAAGTGTTTCTACTTTTTGTGGACACATCTGCAAGATAAAAAATACACACTTGAGCTTGTTGTAGCTATACAGGATGCACATCAACACACATCTACTGTTAAATACCAAAACGTGTGTTGATACAGTTGGTTCAAAGTTCATAACTGTCCTCTGTAGGCCCTGCCCATGAGACCGAACACCAATAATACTCCCAGAAGCAGACAAAAAAAAAATCATTTTTTAAAGATTTTCTTGAAACACTGAGCTGCACTGCTAATAATTTTATGCAGACTAAAGAATCTCACTGACAAGTATGCTCATAGGTAATGATGCAGGGTGTGTCTTAAGCATGCAATGGAGAAAACAGCAGAGGATATATTCAGAAAAAAAATAAAAGACAATTTGTCTTAAGCCCACAGTTATTAGATGTTTTGTTAACAGGTCTATAATTAGCAATAACCTGCCTGATCCTGCCAGAGTATCTAGATACTTAATTAATTTCTGATGTTTTGCTTTCACATTAAAACAAAAGTGTCTGACATGTGTTAGTCATTGTTTCTTGTGCTCTGTGATGCTTTAATGAAAAAAAAAAAACAAACTTGAATCTTAGCGCTAACATAGTCCATGGTTATGTCTAGATGCTGGTCTGTGTGTGTTCTTTGAGTATAGTGGCACAACAAAGGAGAGGAATCCATGTGAAATTCAGACCAAACAGCTAAACCTGCTGTGTAAAATGCAAATCAAAAGTCACCTGGCGGCACCCATCTGAATTTCAGACCAAACAGCTAAACCTGCTGTGTAAAAGGCATATCAAAAGCCACCTGGCAGCATTCATTTAAAGGAAACGAGAGCACACTCAGGCTTTGTGACAATAACACGCATCCTCAACATAGCAAAATATAGACTGACATCCCCCAACCACTCTGTGCAATGTGCTTTAGACAACACATTTCATGACGTCAAAAGAGAGCCCATTATTTTCTTCTCTTCTTTTTGCCTCTACCCTCCTTGTCCGTGGCGTTTTGCTCTCTCTCTGTTCCCCTCTGTTTCATATCAAGCAAAGTCCCAATCCATGCATGAATGATCAGAGACTTATTACAAAAGAATGATCATTTCTGTCCCCTCGCAGCTACCTTTCATCTTACATTTACAGTGACTTTGACACAGAGTCACATCAAGGGCACATGTACAGACTTAAATGCTTTACCGTCCAGATCAGGGTGTGCGTGTGCATTTATCTGCAGGTATCTGCTTAGCTGCCAACAACTGCTGGAGAGAAAAAAAAACTGTCTGAATGCAAGGAAGCTTTAAAGATTCTTATGCTAAGGGCATAGAAATGAAGGTACCTCTAACAAAACTCTCATCATTTATGCATGTGCCAAAAATGTTGGATATAACATCTGTAAAAGAAAAGACCATCCCTCAGAGATGGCTGTAGTCTATAAACCAGGATGGCCTCTTAGATCCTCTCACTCTTTAACTGTTTCACAGAGCAGAATGAAAACATTTAATGTTGCATTAAAGGGACGGTTCAGTTGTTTTGTAGTGGGGTTGTATGAGCTCCATATGGCCACTAAGTACATTAGATGAGTAGAAAGTTCTCTCCTCTCCCTCAGTTAGCCACAGTTTGAGGGGGTCTGTTAAGCAGAACTAGCCACAAACAGGGAAGTATTGTACCAAATGCAAAGGGTATTTTCTCCACCTACAAGAACTCCCATTAAAAAAGAATACTACAGCTTTATTACTTACTTTGAGAATAAACTGTCATTAGGTCCTTCAATTTTGGGACATTTTTCCAGTTCATCTTCAGGATATTGAAGAATGTCCGCAAAACTCCAGGAGTCAGAAGAGCATAAAAATCTGTTTGATGAGTGATACAGTTGGTGAGACGTTTTCCATCTGCAGTAGCTCTTCTTCTTAAAACTCCAGTTCATAAAGATATCATCTTGGGTTCGAGTCAGAATAAAAGAATTGCAACATTGAGAAAAGTTACACAAGGCTAATATCAGCATCTGAAGCCGCTGGCTTGCTGACATAAACAGCTGAGAGGGGGGCGGAGCTCATAGCAGTGCTGGAATACCTAAAGGAGGAATAGCTAAAATAAGTTGATAAGTGCCAGATAAAGTTTATTTTACCAAAAAGTTAATGCACTCAAAAAATGACTAGGTAGTGTACTCTTAAACTGTGGTATTATTTTTTGATGGGAGTTCTTGTAGGTGGAGAAAATACCCTTTGCATTAGGTATGATACTTTCCTTTTTGCATCTGGGTCTGCGTAGGAGACTCTTAAAAACTGCAACTAACTGAGGGAGAGAAGTGAACTTTCTACTGCATCTTATGTAATTAGTGGCCATATGGAGCTCATACAACCCCACCTCAGATAATTTTAACTGTCCCTTTAAGATGTCAAGCTTCAAAAATGAGGGAAAAATTTTCATAGAATCTGAGACAAGCTAAAAATATATAAATTTTATAACACAATCTAAAGACTAATTTATGCAGTCTGGCTTTATTATTATTATTATTATAATTGTTATTATTATTATTATTATTATTGTAGATATTTACAGTTTTAATGGCTGTTGTTTGTTCTCTGATTAAAAAAAACATCACTGTAGTTAAATGGATGTGCCAACATTTTCTTTGTGTTTGTGTCTGGCCTCATTCTCGAGTCCATGACAAGCCGATAGACACCATTTGTTTGACAGTGCACCCACTGCTAGTTAGCTCAGCTCAAATGCTGGAAGTCAATGGGTATGCTAGTCTGCCTCTGCCTACATTCATTCTTAAATTTGCAGGCAATTTTCATTTAAAAGTTGCTGAGGAGTTTGTCTGGTGACTGTAGGAAAAGGCAGGCTCGCATGCCTGCTGACTCCCAGTGCTAGTGCTAAGCTAACTAGCACTGGCCAAGCATTGGCATCTCTTTCTTGTTACTGAACACGCAGTAGATTAAAATGGCGTCTATCTGCTTGTCATGGACTTGGGAGTGAGGCAAGATGTGTTGTAGTTTTTAGGATGCAAAAATGTTGCAAAAAGTGACCCAACCAAATACGGAAGCTTAAATGCAGTTAAGTGTTATAAAATCACTGCAGTGCACTGTAAAATTAACACAGATTACTAATTATTCACAACATTTTACTGATTTTACAGTAATCTAAACATATATGAACATCCCAGGGTACTGTACTACAATAATAACGTAGAAATGATCACTATTACAGTGGAATGCTACTATGTAAATGGACACCTCCTGAGTATTCATTTGCTAAGAAAAAAAAACAAAAAAAAAATTATTTTGATGATTTTAAAAACTTTTGTCATTTATCTTTTCGCTTCTCTTTAACCTACAACCTAACTTCCATGAAATGTACAATAGAAATACAGTTTGACTGATGTATTGACCAATCTTTTGAATAAGTGTCCATATTAACACATTAGAATAACAAAAAACAGCAAAAGCATTCTCTGTAAAGTACAACAGTATATCCACCTGACCTGATTTTCAGTATGATATATTATTATTTATCCTTACTTACAACACCATTCCATATCTTAAAATTCCAACAATAAAGAAGTCAGCAATAATTAGAGTCAGATCAATGCAGCAGTGTGTTTGTACGTTTTTACGGCACTAACAATGAATGATCTGCTTCCTGACATCACTTTGAACTGTTAAATATGAACATCTTAAATTCATATCCCTGCTCATAGCTATCAGTTTACATTAGTATCAAAAGAAATAATCTCTGACAAGCTTTTGTCAAACACTTAAAGGAGGTTTACCAAAGTGAAGGTTGCAAAATTCCATCCATTATGCTTATGCTGTGTTTGACAGAAAACACCTTATTATAACAGAGATGATCACTTTGGGTAAAACAATTCCAATAGCAACAATGGCAATTTGACAACTAAAAAGGTAAACTTAATTCAACATCATATTTTTTCTTTGTGTGTTCTTTGGGTTGCTGCAACATTTTCTCCCTTAGGCTTTTGGTAACGATGAATAACACCTGCCCTCAAATACCTGATTATCAACCAATGATATATCATGTCACATAACACTACTCATCCCTATATTGGTGTTGCAGTGGTGTTGGTTTTGCAGCTTTGTGAGATTTCATCCATGATACATGAGCTGCTAAATAGCATGGTATAATAAGCAGAGAGGACAACACATTAGTTCACATTACACTGATTCTGCAGTTAACTTGATTGTTGTCGTGTAATTTTGTCATTGCAGTACCTTGTATGTCCACTTGAGACTGGCTCAAAAATCACGAAAAACTCGCTGAAGCCCAGTGAAGAATAAAAAATGCGTTTAAGAACATGTCACTATTTTAAACTGTCTTTGATGTTTTTGTCTTCAAATAAGTTAGCTAACAACTAACTAGACCAGCCAAAGTGATCTGTTTGAGCAATTTGCCACTCAATGTTTTTCATCATTCCTTATTTGTAAAGTACATATTCAACAAAATGCTATCTCTTAACAAAAGAATAGGTGGAAACTGACTTCCATTTAATTTGAGAAAATCCAGAAAAAACAAGAATCACACACTTTTACTGCGGTTCAAAGCAGTATTCAGCTAAGTTATGATTGGTTGCAAAAATTTTACCTTGAAATAGACTGAAATATTTGCATCTTCTTCAACTTCTCCTCTGTACCTGCTTGTTATTAACCTGGAAGCTTGTGTCAGTATGTTAATTATGGCAAATACTGTTCTTTGAAAACTAGTGTGCTGTCACTGAGACTACATCTATGTTCTTCTACAGTCCATGATTTAATCTATTATTTAGGACAAAAGTGCAGACAGTGACATTGAGAGATGCAAATAAATCAGGGAATCTCAACACTCATTTGTGCGTTATCTAGGACTTACTTTCTGGCGGACACTAAGATAGCCTATCTATAAAATGCTGTGCCCATTGATTTACATTGTTAATTTACTGGTAGTTTTACTGGCTTATGACAAATTGATGTACCAAAAGGACAGGTCAAGGATTAGCAACACAGTTGATAAATCACCCTTTGGACCATTTTAATCCCATAAAGTCCAACAAATAAGATGTACGGGCCAGGGTGATGTACCAGCCAACCAATTGGCAATCAAGCATCAAATGGTGTGATCAGTCACGATGATAAAGGCTGAGAAGAGGCTCATTTATACTGAACTGAAACCCGTATCCTCATTGTTCCTTTCCACTGTGTACCAGAGGTGAACATTATCAGAGCAATAAAGAAAATAAGTAGAGCACTCGAGCAGGAACAAAAGATTGAATATGAATATGAGAGACAAGGGTTCAGAGTGGAGGATGAGTTGTACAGGGGAATGAGGTGTGAGATTCTGGGGATGAAGAGAATGAAGTGCTGATTCAGCTACTTAACTGAACAGAAGCGAAAGTTCAATCTCAAACTTTGACACACTTACAGGGAGAATTTGAAGAGTTACAGGCACTACTTGTCCTGGCATTCTCAGAAACAAGAGTGAAAGTTCTCTGCACATACTGCTTGTCTTCTGACTGTTTTGTTCCTTTAGTGTGATGTTTACATGATCAACATAGCACTCTACATGCTAACAGACTCATTCACAAACAACCAGGGTCTGAACTCTTCTCTTCTACAATTCATTACCTCGTGTGGTCAAACTATGAACTGTAGAAAGCCTTATGATGTCAGCCCTTTGATTATCTGTAGATGCTGCCAGACTGTACACACCATCTTAACTAACTTTAGATCAACCTACTTACGGACAGGACTTAAGTCTGTCTAAGCAATATACAGTACACTCTGTCCTGGTTTGTAGCTGTGTTAGTCGAGTCCCTAACTCCCAAACCTGAAATCCTCTATTAATTAAGAACAGGCGCAATATTAAACAATGGAAACAAGGTAACACTCAAGAAACAATAGTTTTTGAAACACCTGCATGGGCTTTATTTTGCAGCCCTGGAAATTGACACGTGGATCAAATAAAATTTTGCTGTATGAAGGAAAATCCTTCACTGTTACACACCCATCTCAGAGGAAAGTACATAACATATAATACCAGAATGATACTCAAAAGTTTCCCAATTTGTTTACCAAAACCAAAACCAATCCAAAGGCAAAAAGGTATGTACAAGAAAACAAACTAAAGGCTGAGATCTTAAACAAACGGTTACAAAACAAATGGCAATGTAAGCTGGCACTCAAACTAAGGTTTTACTCAAAACTAAGAATAAACTTACTATTAATAAAAAAAAAAAACTAAAAATGATAGTGAGGTGGAGCTACTGCAGTCAGAAAGACGCCAACTTCATCACCCGCTTGAGTCCATTTGAATGGGATGCCGTTGCTGTTGGGCCACTGGGAGGGCCGCTTCTCCCTCAGCCGATCCAGGTTCCTCAACCAATTGGACCAGGCCACCTGAGTTCTTGCTCCAAAGATCCTCCTGTGGCAAGAGCACTCACACACACTCACACACAAACACTCCTCAGGAGAGCATCTCCACAACTATTAAATGCATTAGAACTACATAACAGGACTGTTACACCATGACTACATTTTTTGTGCTACCTCCTCCATTCAGCTCACTTGCTGATCGTTGTGTTCCAGTCCATGTGACAAAACAGACAATGCCCTTAGCTGTCCTCAATGCACTTCAAGATTTCAGATTCCAAAAATTGAACATGATGAACATTTACAGTGTCAAGTTTGGGTAACCCCCGATTGTGCAGGCAACCTTGGTTTGGTTTCATCAATCTCCAAAAGTAGTATGGGAGGTAGAGCCTTCAGTTATCAGGCTCCTCTTCTCTGGAACAATTTACCGACCACAGTTCGGGAGGCTGACGCTCTCTCTACCTTTAAGGTTAGACTTAAAACTTTCCTCTTTGATAAAGCTTTCAGTTAGGGACCAGCTCATAGTTTATAAATTAGTTCATAAATTAGACTCATAGTTTAGTCTCCCTCTCCCTCTCCCTCTCCCTCTCCCTCTCCCTCTCCCTCTCTCTCTCTCTCTCTCTCTCTCTCTCTCTCTCTCTCTCTCTCTCTCTGCAACTGCGTTTGCCCCTTTTGTTTGCTCCTGTACTCGTCTCTGGCTCTTGTCTTGTAGATGGCCTGGAATCCTTGGTGGAGACTTCATGCTGCTGTGGAGTCACGAAGCCTCAAAACTACAATTATAAACATGACACATAGTTGGACATTTTATTAGGAACACTCCATTCCCATTATCATTATAGCTGTTCATGTAGATATTAGTATGATCTCCATATCCATGATCAATACATCTACAGTATCTACTTTTTAATTACCACATAGGCATGAGGTCCCTCTGAAAATGGGATGTCACATCTCAAGAGGCCTTTAACACATTTATACTTAACGGAGACAAATATGGTTGGGATGCACTTGTGGTCTGGGCACCCATGAGTTCGTCACTACCATAAATTCTTATTTTCAGTAAGAATATCTAAGATTATACTTCTATAAAATGATCACCACAACCATTCAGACATGAGGACCCTCCTGAAAATGAAAATCTCAAGAGGCTAACCTCTAATAAATCAGACGACAGGTCAATGGTTCATGGATCTGTCCCTAACTTTAGTTCTTACTTTAGTCCACTTGTCTCCTCTTACCTCCCTTCCTTTGCCCTCACACCCAACACAGCATCGTGTGGATTTGCTGTTCATCATGAGACTGGGATCCACATTCAAGATTTCCTGCTGCTTAACAGAAGGTTTTTTCTTGCCGCCATGATGGAGGGATTCATGATTGGCTATATGGATTCATGTCGGGTGTTGGATGTATATATTTGTATATATATATGTATATGTGTATCTTTATATGTATATATGTATCTATGCATATATGTGTATCCATAAAATGAAGAGCTTTATGCTCTATTGTAAAGTGTCTTGATGTCTCTTGATTTCAAGTGGCATCTCTCCCACATCTATTTGTAACACTCAAGTTCAAGTTCATTAATATTTCACTTTTGCATGTCCTCAAGGTCTTACATTGAGTAGCATCTATTTTTTTAATTATTTGCCTCAGATCTAAAAACCATTCACTCATAATTTGATAAACATCTTTTTAATCCACTTTAAATAGATTCCAGCGCTGCTCTTGCTGCACCCATCTCCCATCACAGATCTCATAAATATAAATTTGAAGGATATGTTACATCTTTCTGTTATTTTTCAACTATGTAGGGAGCCCAATATTTACCCTTTTCCAATGCTTGATAATATAATCTTAACTTCAAATTACCAGCATATTTTTTCTTTTTGTACAGAGAACTGGTTTTGTTTCATCATCAAAGAATTTGAATCTCCATTAGAAGACCACTCTTGTGTTTTCATCTTTTTGTTGTTTTTAATTCGGAAATAAAGTCCAGATACCTTATAAATTCAACCCTGGCCTCTCTGCCAAACTCCTCTATCATCAAATAGAGAAAAATGTAAAAGGGGAAAAATATTTCATCAAATCCCACCAAAACCATCATTTACAAAAGCAATCAATCAAACAAACAAACAAAAAAAAAAACAGGGGATGTACTGCATATTAAAGACATTCTGTACAGTTGTCTGGCAAACTGACTTTGCTTGCTGCAAGAGATGGAGTGACCAGAAAGTATTTACATGTTTGCCTAGACCACCCTCCAATTTGACTGTCTGGACAGACACCCTTTTGAATGTAGGCGTCTCTTGTTTCTTTCTATTCCTTTCTTATCATTTTAATGTCAATAAAAACAAGGAAGCAGAACTTAAAACCAAAGTACTTCGACTGTTTGGATGTTTTGGTTCTGCAAACCTCCAACAACTTCTGCTTTTATTATGTGCAGCCCTGCTTCTCCTGTGTCTCCCTGGTTCTCCCTGGACCTCCTCCTTCCTCTCCCCTGATGCACACCTGAGAGCAATCTGTGCTGGAGGAGGAGAAGGGGTATTTAGAGGAGCTGAGAGAGGAGCCATGTTGGATTTTGGGGCACACACACAGACCTGAGGAGCAGGCTTCCAAGCACTCCTCCTTTGTTTTCTGTTTTCCTGGTTTAACAGGCAGTTTTGTTTCTCCTTTTTCCTCTTTATTTCCTCAGCAGCACTAGGTTGTTGGGTTTTGTTGTTTTAATTTGGGCTGGAGATTGCCGGTGGCCCAGTTTTCTCGGTTTTGATTATTCTTTGGTTTAGTTAGTTTCTGGTCAGGCAGTTTAGGGAGAGGTGAGAGGTGCGACGGCCCCTTATGGGTTGGCCTGCTCATTTTCTCCTGTTTTGTTCATTTTTGCCGACAACTCCAGCCCCTTTTGGTTTATTGAGTTTGTTTCTCTTTTGAACTTTTTACTTCAAAATAACAATAAAAAAAAATCAACCTTGTCTTTTGTGTGGCATCCTTTAATATATTTTGGTCTTCCTTTGTGGTCAAATTCGAGCCAGGTTCTTCAGTGGTAAGGAGACCGTAACAGCTTTGTAGACTTCTTTCTCTCATCTTTACCTCCGCCAGGGAGGTCTTGTTTTTGCCGTTCTTTGTTAGTTTGTTTATTAACAGGATAACTTAAACACATCTTAATGGAATGTGTGGACATTTTTTAAGGTAGGTCAGAAATAGGGAATTAGCCCCCAGGTGAGGTTAAAAAGATATTTAAAAAGGGTGACAATGCTATCTGGGATTAAAAAGAGCCTAGGACTTCCTTAAAACTACACAGGTTCCCGTAATAACCAGGTTGGATAAGAGTTCCAGAATGACCAAGTTTCAGGGGTTTACAATAAATATGTTATACAGATAAGATAAAAAAAAAAAAAACCCAGTCCAAAGTCCTTGGTGGTGGTCCCTTTGGAGGACTTCACAAATGGCAGTCCATTTACTCTGCCCCTTGAAGGGAGTAGAACATGCACTCAGACACCTTTGTTTTCTACAATCCTTTGACCGAAACCAGATAAAAGTAATAAATCCCCGAGCACAGCAATCACCCTTAAAGCACTACACGTGCACTTGAAAATAAAACACACCCTGGTGCAGGGTCAGGACCGTGTCTGCTGAGCTCCAAAACACCAAGATAAAAAGGGACTAAAACATCAGTAGAAAAAAAAGGGACTAAAAACACCATAAGACCATGAACACCCTAAAACTCAATAAAAACAGCAATTAAAAACAAAGTAAAAGCTATAACAAAATGTCTTTAAAAGATGGAGATAAAGAATGTCATGTGAGGGTACTTAATTTAGAGAGGCTAAAAACTGACCCCATCACACCAATGACCAGTTTATTTGATTTTAATGGTGATGCGATGTTTCTTTGATTGTTTGTTGTCAACACAATTGCCCAGAGACTTAAACATTGATTTGGAAAAGTGTCAGGGAATGTTGCTAATGGCACATGATGTGGTGTTTAGTTCTTGATGGTGATCCAAATTCATATCCCGGGATTTTATAAGTATTTCATAACATTGCTATATAGGGAAGTTTTCCACACTATTGGTCATACTCAATAAGTTCTCAATTATAAAGACACCATTTTCACATAATGTTTCACAGCACTTGGGAGAATTTTTTTCACATTTTGGTGGTAACCCTACTTCTGACTGGAACCAGGATTTCTTTTCAAGTATTTAGTGTAAGAAAGGGCAGTTTTTCATTTTTGAACAACTCAATTTGAAAATCCCTTGACAGAGGTTTGTAATCCTGGGCACTTCTAGTTTTCTATCTTTTCTTTTGTTTTCATAACTGAAAGCATTTCATGAACAGTTGGAAGCACAAGCATCTCTGCTTGCAAGGCATTTCTGCCTGACGCACCCCCGCCGGTGCCCTTGGACCAGCTGCAGAGTCATCAGCTGAGAGGCACCCTTCACAGATGTTTCACCCCTTGATCCCAGAACATTTCCAGGCAGTGGGTCAGCAATCGGGATGTCTTCGTACAGCCCCCTGCAACTGGTCCTATGATCCTCTGGCCATCTTGGGTCCTTTCTTCTGAGCCGGATCCAAAAGCTCCCCTGCTCTTCCTCCTCAGCCAGCTTCTCGAGTGCCTTCCTCTGCCTGCATCTAGTGATTCCAAGAGACTTCAGGAAGTACTGCGGGGACTTTACTGTGAAACTTCTGCAGCCCACATCGACTGGATGTGTTGATGCTGTCCATCTAGCCTCTGTGCATGTTACCTTGAGCTCACTATACTTCTTCTTTCTCTTGTAGGCCACTTCCATGCCTTCCTTCTATGGCACTGTGAGTTCTGCATGATCACCTGGCTGATGCTGACCACAGGACGATGCCCGTTCTGAGGGATGTTGCAATGATATCATAGGGGAACTGGAACTATTGATTCAGGTCAACCCTCATCTTCTACTCGCCTCCAGAGGTCAAAAGAGATTGTCCCCTCTGGCCGGTTTTCTACACCCCTACTCCCTGCCTGACAAACTGGATCCACTGTTGAGAGCTTGAGGGACTGGTCTTATCTGCCTCAAGTCTGCACTCTTCCAAGGTCTCAGCCAGCTTCCGCAGCACGTTGTTGTGCTTGCACCAACGGTACCAGTCCAGCTCCTTTTTACAGGCTGGGGCTTGGGGTATCGCAGAGGTTGCTGTTTGCTTCAGTGCCAAACCACAAGTGGAGGTTTCTAGGACTTGGGAGGGTGTCATATGTGGATTGGACGAGGAAACTCAGCCTTGCCTGCGGGGTCTTCCATATATCAGCCCATGTTATAGCTCTGTTGGTCACGGTAGTTCATCTTTGTTCTGACAACACATAGTTCAGTCTGGAGTGACTAATATATTGATGCTGGTATTATTATAATTCCCTTTACATTGGCAAAACCTACGGTGAGTTATACCTTTTACCTACATTACATGAGTGCATTTTCTTACTGCTTCCTTTTCACTCAAAATATTCATGTAGAAATAAAAAAGGTGTATACAGATATAAGATGAGAGGTTATGGATTAAATTTTGTTAGTAATATTTTGGTAGGCCCTTGCCAGGTGCCATTATTATTCAATTAATATTACATTCCATAGAAAGAATGTGCAGGCACTTCTGAATGGATGACCTTCCTCTTCACCAAAAATTTAGAATTTCACTTCCACTAGAGAAACAGTTATTAACCCATTTAATGCCTTGGACTCAGTTTTGCAAAATCACATTTATAAAACGACCTTGTATGCTGAGTTTTTTTTCTGAAAAGTCATTATAGACTTTCTAAGAAGAAAACAGTTTCATAGCAGGCATTTTGAGGTGATGTACAAAAATCAGTTCCATTAAAACTGGGCATGCTTGCTGGAAAGTTGTGTTATGTCAGCTAACTGTGCAACTGAATTATCTACAGTGCATATTATTGATGGGCTGACAACACACTTAGAATTGCTGACTAGTTTAGAGCAGGAATGTCTCAACTATGGGGCTGCATGATAAGATTTAAATTGAAGTCAGTGCACAGTTTATACAGTAAACCTGGAAAAGTGTAAAGCTTTAACATGTTTTCCCAAAAGAATTTACCATGTGAGGTGGGTTACAAATGACTCCCTTGCTGACAGATCAGTTCTCTACAGAAAGAGTTGCTTATTTATACAAGAAAGCAACATTCTGCAAATAGGGAATGATGGGTTATAACACCAAAAAGCCATGCCTGTGGCTTCCATAAGCTGGAAAGCAATGGAAATGGTATAGATGTTTGCAGGAGGTAAGAACAACAACTCTGTTTCTTGATCTGATGGCGGTATAACTTTAAGATAACAAAAATGGATAGCAAGAGCACAGACACTGTTGCATAGTGGCAAATGCCGAGTCAAGATTGCTAACATGCCAGCACTTAATATTAAACAACTGATTCAATTTGCCCCATCATCCCTGACAGCCAGCTTACTGCCTCGGAGTTGCCATTGGTTTAAGTCAATGGGCAGCCAGTGCAGGTGTTAGGTTTGGGGTTTGGGTTAGTGTTAAAAGGTCATGGCTGTGATTCTTTGCACGGGTCTACTGATTTGCCGCATCAAAAATGGTGGCCCGCCCGCCTACCAGGTGGGGTCGGTGGCTGGCGTGTGTCCCCCCAACCCCAACATACCGGTCCGGATCACCATCATCATCCTACAGACCAGGAGGGGATCCCCGGGCAGACCCCACAAGGGGGACCCCGTGGCCACCACCCGGAGGGAACCCCTGGCAACTCTCCATGTGGTCCAGAATGTGATTTGCTCCTCTCTAAGTGATGGGTGTTTTTTATAGGATTGGTGTTTGCTACGAGGAAACTTGGTAAATTTCTATCTTATTTGGTTGTCATTATAGGTGGGAGTAAATCCGTACTCATTTGAAGCCCCCATTTTCACTTGTAGCTCCTATATTGATAATTTGTCTTATTTTGATTGGTAGGTTAACTGGAGTTGTTGATAAGGTTCAATACCAGGTCACATTGCCATTGCTTTTTAGACAAGAGACCATCATAATTTCGCTTTGATATTGCATTAAGATATCCCTTAATCCAAAAGTTAGGTCTGTATTTCTGTTTAATAGAGTCAACTAGTAACTTAATGCTAGGTAAGCTTTAGACTCAACATTAGATGTATCAGGTAATTTAAATTGCAATTCAGTAGGTCATTATGAGTAGAAGTTTTTCTTTTTTTCTATTATATAGTCCATTTATTTTACATGGATCTACGTATGAAGATATGTCTGGGTGTCATGGCGCTTGAGTGCCGTGGTGCCCCTAGGTGCAAGTGACCCCAATTAATCCTATAAAGTCAATTGTTTCTTATTTGATACATACCTTGTTTTTTTAAAAAAAAAAAGATCTATATCCGCTCAATATGATCAACAAATTGGACAAAAAAGGAAAAAAAGTTTTTTTTTTTTTTAATTTGACTACAATCAGATTAAGTGTCTTCAAATGGATTATAAGTTGTAAAATTATTCAATGTATCCAATGAGCTATGAAAAATCTATATGTTGAATTTCGCTGGCACTTTAATTTATGGATTTTGGCAGAAAGGAAAGAAAGCCTTTCAGCTTCAAAAAAATTAGAATTTTCCGGCTATAATATATGGTCTTGGGCCTTAAGGGGTTAAGTTATCAGGAGGTTTTTGTGACTGAAAACCATTTTGTGATTTGGTGAATTCTTTTTGTGTTTATGAGCATTCAATTACTGTCATATTTACACTTCCTGATCTTGACAGAATGAGATGACCCATGATTAATTCCCAGGAGGCCCTATAGTCTCTGTAGAGGTAATAAATGAGAATTCTTACCCCATAACTTGTCAAGTCTACAACTATTCATGTATGCCAATGTGGCCCACCAGACCGATTAACCAGACTGAACAAAGATTTCGTTACATTTGTATTATAAGAAAACCCAACATAAAGTAGAGGAGAGCACCACTGAGGAACGGAACACAGAGGAGCACTTTATTCAGTTTATTTGTGTTTGTGCAAAGAAGCTTTATTATCACTCCAACCAGGCATCTTTCCGGATTTTTGGGTGCACCATCTTCTGGTGGTGTTCCACCGACGGAGGGACGTCCGGGCAGCGGCCACATGGGGTGGGGGCAAGGGAAGATGAGGTTAGGCGGGGTATAGGGACCATGGCAGAGGGTCGTGCCGGATGGCTTTGGGTTACTGAGGAAAGGCAGTCAGGAGGCAGCCAGGCGATGGATAGAATCCTGACTAGGCTAGTGGGAGTTGGGGCTAGGGGAATGGGGATGCGATTAAGGCTCTGGATAGGGTAGTGGGAGAAGGGAGGGTGGGTGGGACCAGGATAAAAACCCTTTGTTCGGGTAGTGGGAGGAGGGAGGGAGGGAGGGCAGGAGGGCAGGAGGAGGATGAAGACCCTTGTTAGGGTAGTGGGAGAAGGGAGGGGAAGGGGAAGGATAAAGACCCTGCTAGGGTAGTGGGGGAAGGGAGGGAGGAAGGATGAAAACCCCGGCTAGGGTATTGGAAGAAGGAAGGGAGGATGGGAAGAGGATAAAGACCCTGGCTAGGGTAGTGGGAAGAGGTAGGGAGGATGGGAGGAGGATGAATACCCTTGCTAGGGTAGTGGGAGGAGGGAGGGAGGGAGGGAGGAGGAGGATGAAGACCCTGGCTAGGGGTAGTGGGAGGGAGGGAGAAGGGAGAGGGGAGGGAAGGATAAAGACCCGGCTAGGATAGTGGGAGGAGGGAGGGAGGGAGGGCAGGAGGAGAATGAAAACCCTTGTTAGGGTAGTGGGAGGAGGGAGGCGGGAAGGGGAAGGATAAAGACCCCGGCTAGGATAGTGGGAGCAGGGAGGGAGGGTGGGAGAGGGATGAAGACCCTGGTTCGGGTAGTGGGAGGAGGGAGGATGGGGCAAGGAATAAAGACCCTGGCTAGGGTAGTGGGAGGGGGGAGGGGGGGAGGTAGGGGTTTGGGAAGAGGATAAAGACCCTGGCTAGGGTAGTGGGAGGAGGGTTAGGGTTGGGAAGGAGTAGGGTTTGGCTTACTTGTATGTACCAGAGAATGGGGCATCCCGTGGCCACCGTCCTGAATTAGATGCCCAACTTTACCTAGGCTAGTAGGCCCCGCGGGAGTCAACGGGTGTTGTTTGCTATCTTCGCTCCAGCGGGGGGTTTAAGATCCAGACAATGGTCCTTGGGTGCCCCAGGTGGCACACAAATGGGAGGATCCGGGGCTAAGAGGGCGACAGACCTGGTCTAGGTGGTCGTGTGGGGCGAAGAAGAGGAAAGAATGAGGGTCCTAGGGTTAGGTTTAGGGTAAGGGTTTGGATAGGGTTAGACCGCATTCAATCCCTTAGGAACAGTTGTGGCAGGTGTTCCCATCCAGTTTCCCTCAGCACGTTCCCTCCGCCCAGTGGTCCAATGGTTGTTGGGGTCAAGTCCAAAAATGATCAAATTCTTGGCCGAATGATTCTGGAAGTGTTGAATTATGGTGTGATCCAGACACTTCCCCCAACGCTATGAAGGTGTTGTTTCCGGCGTGTCAGTAAGCTATGTTTGGTTCCCTTTATGTAAAGTTTGTGCTAGGTTATTTAAGAGGAGGATCTGGTGTCTGGATGTTGTGAATAGTTTAGCTAGGTTAAGTACATTAGATATGGAGTCCCACCCAGATTAGGGTTAGGGTTAAAGTTGGTTGTGGAGGGGTTAGGGTTATAGTCCTGCTGTGTGCGTCTGCGGTGTGTGGTGTATGGTTATGTGGTTATGTGTTGCATCAAATTTGTTTTTGTTGTGTCTATAAGTTTAGCTGGTCCATCCAATTGTTGAATATTAGTTTGGCTGTTGCCGATGTCCAGTGTATGTTGTCTCTCTCTGTAATGAAGGTGTCGTGTGGTATCTTGAATAAGCATGGCAGGTATGTAGTGATTGTCTTGTTGATAAGTTGTAGGTTCTCCTTCTGTTTTGTGTTGAGATTTGGTGAAAAGTCGATTACCGGAAAGTAAATGTCAGCGTTGGGGAAAGTGACCGTTGCCTGTTTGTATAGGGCTTTGAGCTGTTTGCATGAAGTCTACCTCGGGTCCTGGTCTTTGTTGTTCAGTCCGATGGAAAGAACAACAATTTTTGCAAAAGGAATGGGTGGGCTTTTTTCACAGATTTTGAGAAAGTGGTACAAATTGGCTCCCGGGTAACTGTCCAGTTGTATATTGGGGTTGTTATGAGTGGGGATCCGGTTGATGTTCGATGTCTCCCATTACCAGCACCTGTTTATGAGCTCTTATGTTCCAATCCTTTAGTTTTCTTGTTGGTCTCGCAATGTGGTATTTGGGTTTGAATTTACCGGGAAGCACGGGTGTCACTTGTCTATTGTGTGTTTGAGAGGGGTGCTGTGGTTCTGAGGAGTCCAAATCTACTAGTATGGGTGTGTTGGGGTCCGGTGAGCTTGGTACGGGCAGGCCAGACTCTGGTTCTATAGAGGGATCAGATTGGGTTTTTAATAAGGCACGAGGGTTAGCCTTTATATTCCCGCTCATCATGGCATGTTAATGTTAAACAACTGATTCAATTTGCCCCATCATCGCTGACAGCCAACTTACTGCCTCGGAGTTGCGATTGGTTTAAGTCAATGGGCAGCCAGTGCAGGTGTTAGGGTTGGGGTTGGGGTTAGCGTTAGGGGCTCAAGGTTATGACTTTTTGCACGGGCCTAAGGATCCACTGTATAGACAATGTTCACGTGTAATCTGTGTGTGAATGGTGGCTCATGTGTAGAGCACTGTGCCCCAACCCGGGAGTCCCAGGTTCGAATCCCAACCAACTAATGTCAAGCAGGGGGACAATATGGGAAGAGGAGCCAACCTGTGGCCACAGTCCAGAATATATGGCTAAACTTCAGTTAGCCTAGTAGGCCCCTCCGCAGTCAATGGATGTTGCTTGCTATCTATGTTCCGGCGGGGGGTTAGGATCCGGACTGTGGCCCCAGGGGCCTAGGGTGGTGATAGAAGGGGATCTATCGGGGGCTGGGGGAGTCTCGTTCCTAGTCCAAGTCCTGGTCTGAGTGTTGGTGTGCTGCGATGTAGAGTAGGGTTGGGGGAAGGGGGGGGTGGGATGAAGACCCTGGTTCGGGTAGTGGGAGTGGAAGGGAGGGTGGGAGAGGGGTGACAGGAGTATCTGGTCTTCTGTTGGTGCAAAAAGCTTAGAGGGGTTCAGTATGTTCGATGTGGAGTCCCAACCCAGGTTGGGGTTGGTGCTATGGCTGCTGTTGTTGTGTGGGGTGACATGGGTGGGTGGTGTACCAGTTGGGCTTCCTGTTTTATTGTAAATTTAGCTGTTCTGACCAGTTTTTGAAGATCAGTGCTGCTGTTGTTGGTGTCCAGTGAATATTGTCTTTTCGGTCGTGAATGTATCGTGGGGGATTTCAAATAGGCACGGTAGGTAAGTTGTGATAGTATTGTTGATTAGTTTCAAGTTGGCTCTCTGTTGGTCTGTCAGTCTGTCGGAGAAGTTGATAATGGGGAAGTAGATGTCCGCGTTCGGGAATGTCACTGTCGCCTGTTTGTATAAGGACTTAAGTTGTTTGCAAGATGTCTGCTTGGCGTCTTGGTCCTTGTTGTTAAGGCCGACAGAAAGGACAACTATTTTGGCCAGTGGAATCAGTTTGGTTTTCTCCATAAGCTTCAAGAAATGGTAAAAGTTGGCCCCCGGCTAGCTGTCTAGCTGTACGTCTGGGTTATTGTGTGCGGGGATTCTGTTGATGTTTGAGTCCCCAATTACCAGCACCTGTTTGTGGGCCCTGATCGTCCAGTCCTGCAACTTCCGGGTGGGTCTGGCTATGTGATATTTAGGTCTAAATCTACCGGGCATGACTGGGCTATGGCGTCGGGTGTGGGATGGTCCTGGTATGTCACTGTCAATGCTCGAGGCATTGTCGACGTCCGGCAAGGCGGGCCCGGGCGGCGGACCTTCCCGGCCAATAGAGGGGTCAGATTCGGAACGTGTCATGGCATTGTTCGCCTTTCCACACCCGCTCATCATGTGTGTTCCCTCTATGTTGGGTTTTTTTGGGGGGTTCTTGCAACCTTTTGTGCCTGTTCCAGGGTTCACGCTATCAGACTTTTTGGTCGGCCGCCTGACCCGCTCACACCGGACGTCAACGCCGCCTGTGGGGGAGCAGAACGAGATGGTGTCGTGGGTCATGACTGAGACATTGGATCCTGAGTGAGTGTTTAAGCTCACCGTAGATAGGTCTCTGGTCTGTTCTTGTATGGGTCTGGGTATGTCGTAAACTTGGGCTGGGGTCAGGAATGTCGTCTTCTTACGTTTAAGTGGTGTGTTTGTGGAGGGTTCTGTGTCGCTGAGGTCCATGCGGGGTATCAGTGGTGAATCTGGAGTCCGGGTTGTGTGGTCATATGGTGGTGAAATGGGTGAGATCGTTGGTGCTGTCTTAGTCTTGTTTGTCAATGGTGTCGATGTCTGGGGTGTGCTAACTGTGTCTTGTGTGGTGTGGTCCGTTTTCTGTAGAGTGACCGGGTACGGGGATTGTTCTGGTACGGGCTGTCTTGTCTGTAGTTCGTAGGGTGGTCTTGAGTGTATGAGTGGTTTTTTGCGTGGCACTAACCAACTGCCGTGAGGTGTCGGAAGAAGTGGATGTCTCTTGTTGCCTGTACTGATGCGGTCTGCTATAGCTGTCTGTGGAATTGAGAAAATTGACAGTCTGTTAGGTGCTGGCAATTGGGGAAACTCCCTTTTGTCTGAAAGTTCCGGTATGAGTGACAGGGAGCTGTCTACGTTCACTCTTGTTCTCTGTGTTCGTGGTAAAGTTGTACCTGCCGAGGTGGTGTTGGATGTGGATGGTTGTGTAAAGGTTGTGGTGGTTTGGTTGTGTTTTGAGGTGGTGCCATGTGCAGTAAGTGTGTCCTGAGTGTTTGTGGTGCTTGTTGTGTTTCGTGTGTATGTTGGAGTGGTGGATGTGCTACGTGTCCAGGGTGTGGTAGTGTGGGTGATTGTTGTGATCTGTTGTTGCTGTTGATTGTATGTGTTGGTTTGTTGGGTAGAAGAGGTGGATGGTTGTGACTGCGTGTTGGTGTTGATAATGGATTGGGCTGTTTCTAGTGTTTGTTGTTTGAGCTTGTTCCCAAACCTTTTCTTTGCCCAACCTGTAGCGATGCTGAAGGCTATTGGGCAGTTGGTTATGTTTGTCAGTGATGCGATGGTGGCTGTGTAGTGTTCATGTAGCAGTAGAATATTGGTGTGCATCCATGTGCTTGTGTTGCGGTCAAACTTTTGCTGTGTCTGTGTGGTTGGTGCTGCTGGTTTAATGAACTGTGCTAGTTTTTTTGCCTGCTTTAGCATACCCGGGGGAAAGGTGCCTGATGAGCGAGCCCTGTCCACTATCTCCTTATGGTGTATGGCCTGTATGAGTCTGAAGATGGATTTGCTCAGTGCCCTTGTTTCCGGGTTGGGTGGCTGGGTTAGTGTGGTGGTTGGATATGGCTGTGTTTGTATATTACGGATGGCCTGTCGGCGTGCTGCTCTGCTTGTGTGTTGTGAATGGTGTGTGTTTGGTTGCGTGTTGGTGTGGGTATTTGTGGTGAGCTGTGTGATCTTAATCGGCCCGCTCCGGGGCACAGCCCTGGCTCCCAAAAATGACATGATTGGACCAATCAAACGGGGGTCCTACCTGTTATTGTAGACAGCTCGGTCAGGTGGAATCTCAGGAGGTGTTGGTGCCCCTCGTGGTCCTCTGTTGTCCGCCCTGTTGGGGTTGGTCTTAGTCTCAGGTTTGCTGGATCAGCTCACGTTTGCGCCCACTGGTGTCGCTCTTGCGATCGACAGTTCAATGTCTCTGCTGTTACTGTCGACAGCCTTATCGGTCAGGTGGGCTCAGGGGAGGTGTTGGTGCCCCTCGTGGCCTTCTGTTGTCTGCTCTGTCGGGGTTGTTCTTCGTCTCGGGGTCGCTGGATCAGTTCGCGTTCGCGCCCACTGGTGTTACTCTTATGATCGACAGTTCAATGCCTCTGCTGTTCACGAACAAAAATATGGAGAAGGGAACAAAATCCAAAAAAGGAAGGTGCAAGAGAAATCAAAAAAGTCCTTGGGCAGTCGAGGTTGGTCTTAGTCTCAGGTTTGCTGGATCAGCTCACGTTTGCGCCCACTGGTGTCTTAGTCTCAGGTTTGCTGCGATCGAGCTCACGTTTAGCGCCCACTGGTGTCGCTCTTGCGATCGACAGAGGATAAAGGTAAGTTCAATGAACCTTGCTGTGTGGTCAACAGTTCAATGTCTCTTGCTTTGCTCAAATATGCGAAAAAAAAAAGGGGGGGGCAAAATATAAGCCAAAACAAATGCCGGTGAGGCAAAAAGAGTCCTTATGCAACAAAGAATGGGGAGGAAAAAGCGTGGAAAAAACAAAGAAAAAACAAACGAAAGACAAAAGAAAATACAAAGAATACAACACTTGCCAAGTTAAGTGAGGACGGACGCGTTGTTGTCTGCAGGGCTAGTTGGTTAGTCCCCCCGCTGATGGTCCAATCCTACTTGTAACTTTTAGCCAAAAGATGTAACAAAATACTAGTCTAAGAAACCCTGAAGTGGTCTCGATATAGACTATCTAAGAAAATTAAGGGAGTTTTGGGTGGTGTGCACAGGAGTGTGCGTCAATAAGTTTCCTGCCTGACGTTTCGCAAGGGTAGTTGCTTCATCAGAGGTAAGGGTTTCGCAGCTCATGTCTGGCCCTATTTCAGTGTTTCAGAAGGGGAGTGGTGTGCCTCCCCCCGTGAAAGACCCAACCGGCCAGTGGGTGTGTGTCTAGTTGGGGTGTTTAGTGTGTTTGAATCCGAATGGCTGCTGAGATTTCAAATTCTGGAGGGAAACCTCCCTGGCTAGTGATAGGCTCTAGCTAGGGGCGTTGGCTGCCTCCCCTATGTGGAGTTGTAGGGATAGATTCTATATGATGTGTACAAATTCAATTTGCCCCATCATTGCTGACAGCCAGCTTACTGCCTCGGAGTTGCCATTGGTTTAAGTCAATGGGCAGCCAGTGCAGGTGTTAGGGTTAGGGGGGTTAGGATTAGGGTTAGGGTTAGGTATTGGGGTAAAAGAGCGTTTGGGATATTGCCACAAAGTGGCATTACTGGCCAAGTGAAGTTGCTAGAGCGTTGAAACCAATATGTACCCCCACTAAATCACACACGGGCTTTCCTTTGATGCCAATCGAAAGCCCGTGCGACAACCGGAAGTGCTTCATTCCTATTGGTTGAGAGGTTGCTTTGGCCGTATCTCGGGAACAGAAGATCATAGAGACTTGGGACCAAGACTGGCGTCAGAAAGTCCAAATTATGGATCAAGGTTTGAAGTCGTTCTGGAGTTATAAGCTTTTAAAGTTTTCCATTTTAATGCACTCAGACCATTTTATTACCTCTGCCAAGGGGAGTTGCTTCTAGTCTTCTTTCCTTATGCTTTCCTTGTGGGATTAAAATAATGTGCAAATGACACTAACTTGAATAACTGCTCTTTTGTCTTTTCTTGACAAAGTGGTCCTGACAGAACTGCAGGCTGGACTGAGCCATTTAATTTTGGTGAGATACCTCACAAGATAAGCTGATTTCTGTTCTAATTTGAGAGCTTCAATTGTATTTTAACAACCAACTTCACAAATAAGAGTAAATATGTAGACAAGGAAGGATATATGTACATTTTTCTTATTACCATAGACTACTCGGCATACTTGGTGGTTTTCATATTAGGAAAAAAAAACCTTTTATACATGGCATGGCAGACTTTAAAGACAAACTTTAATTTGAAGACAGACTACAGATACCAGGCTTCTATGTTTCTTCATACAAACATTCACATGTGCTTCCAGGCAAATTGCGAGAGTGAGCACTTGAGTCCCCGATGGCTGATAGGTTTAAAGGAAACTCAGAACATCATCAGCTGAAGAAAAATAACTACTGCCAAACACAAATCAAGAATAGACGAGCACAAACACACATTCAACATAATCAAAAGTCACTGGCCTAGTATATACTAATCCAAATTGACCAGAACTTTTTCCTTGTGCTGTATGCTAATATCTTCAGAGCACAATATTTAGAAAACCTGTTGGGAAAAATAGAAATGGGCTCTTTATTGCTCTTGTTAATGCTTCAACTTCCTGAATCTAAATTTATTAAACTTCCATCACATTCATCTGGCCATCTTTAATTTAGGTTACTTTCTGACAACTATTTTCCTTAAAAAAATAAAAATAATGCACTTCTTTGTTTAAAAAAAAAAGTGTCTGCATTTTGCTCAAATGTTGCTTGCTTTTTATACAGCTGACTTCTGGTGTATTTTTTAGTTTTGTGTTTCACTGTTCAATCTATTTTCTTCATGTCAGTCAATCTGTTTACTCTTGTTAGTTCAAGTGCTTCGGTGGCACTGTTAGCGTGTGTTGTATCCTTGGGCCATTCACGTTGGGTACCAGCTCATTAAGTTCTTTGATCATTAGGCTGAGTTGTTGGCACCCAACAATGGAAAGTCATCAAATTGAGTGAAAATGATGGTAAAAGTTTCCCATAGACAGATGTTCTTTGTCTAGTTCTTTTGCAAAAGGCTTTAGAGACTGTAAATCTAAATTACTAGAAAACATTTTTATCTATGACAATTCAGAAGAAATGAAGCAATATGCTTCGCTAATATGAAGGAAGAAAATAAAAAAAAAGTTTACCCAAATGAAATTGTTACATTTCAGTATAAGCCCCTGCCACACAGTGCATCAAACCCTCTGTCAGTGACGAAAAAAATTATAATTACTGCTTAACTTTCTCATTGGGATTACAACCAGAACAAATCATTTCACTAAATATGCTGTTAAAACACAAGTTCTGCCAGTTGGAGAGAATACCTCTTTAGATTCTCACTCTTTAGACTTTTCATTTTCTCAGACTATTTTTAGCCTTTAATATCCATGTTTCCTTCCCATAACTTCCCCTCCTTTTATTTTATTCCTCCTTGATTTTGGGTTCACAGTCACAAAAACTTATCAGAGAAGAGGAAGGCAGGATATTAAAGACCATTTCCTTTATTGGAAATTTCTTTGACAGATGTTCAAACAATGTGTCCCTGTCCTTTATTTCTCGTGCTTTGATGGACTGCATTGAATATCTAGCGATGTGGCAAGTTTTTCTGTCCAAAACAAACTAAAAGTATAAGCATTATTTGGGATTTAGAATATCTTTTTTTTTTTTTTAAAGAAACCAAGTCAGAAACAAAGCCATTGCTTTTGGGCATGATTAATCCACCTTTTTAATGCAATGGAAGGGTAAACCATGTAAAATTTCAAATGAAGTCAACTGTTTAAAAAAGTGTTGACATAAAAATTCTTTGGACAAGGCAATACTTTGATCTGTGTCAGACTGTCCGTCAATTTATTCATGTCCTTTAATGTAGCTCAGCCAGGCCGTGGAGACCCCTTACCCTGCATTTTTCCAGCTCCTCCTGAGGCAGCTTAAGGCTTTACTTTGAGGTACCAGATGTCCGAGCTCTCTTTATCTCTAAGGCAAAGTGAGGAATCTGATCTGCCATACTCTTATTCTTTTGATTATAACCCTGAGTTCGTGACCAAAGGTGAAGGTCTGAACAAAGATAAACTGGTTAGTCAAAAGCTTTGCACTTTGAAAAAGCCCTGTATTCACCCTAATGCTTCAGTTTAATCGGAATCCACTTGCCATTTTCTCAGCCTAATTCGCCCTTTACCCTGAGATACTCGAACTCCTTCACTTGAGGCACTGACTCACTCTCTAACTGAAAGAAGAAATTTTGCTGTTTATCTGGCCGAGAACCGCAAGCGAAGCGGCTGCTCTGAGACTTGCCAGGTGCTGACCCTCAAACCAGCTGCTTTGCACTTTGCCACAAAATACTGCAAAGCTGAAGAAGCCAACACAACCTTGTCACCTCCATACAGGACATCTTCCTCTTCCCTGCTGCCCTTTGAGATCCATAAAAACACAAACAGAATCAGTAACAACCCTCGAAGATGCCAGAACACGCATTTTGCACCGAGGACAATGTTGCAAATCTCGCTTTGCTTTTATAAGGACTGAATGGCTATCAGAAAAGACCCTGGAACCACATGTTCCCACTGTAACCTCCAAAGTCCTCTAATGAGCATGGCTGTAATCCTTTTCAAAGTCCAGAATTTGCATGATCCCTGTACCAGACCAGATTTTTTTCAAGCCTTGTAAATGCTGGAATATTTGATTCAATGCCACATTTATGTCCTTATTTTGGAGTGAGCAAAATTATTTTTAATAAATTGATTAAATTGATCCCAACCAAATATCATGACATTACTCAGATCACAAGTTCCTCTTTTATTCAATCTAAAGTTTCCTCCATCCACCTCTATGAAGACAGCACATTAAAGTCATTTAGATCTTACGGTGACCAGCTCGCTAATTCCTTTTTGATTAGCCATCTCTTAATGCTCCAGGCACACCTACTCTGACACGCACCACTACCCCGCCCCTCATTAAGAGAAGTGTTCAGTCATTACCGAGGCGTCCAGTAACCACGGTGACCTGGAAACACATTCTGAAAACATCCCATCAGTCAGAGCACGTGTATTGGCTCAATAACAGAAAGCTCATTAATCACAAGGTTTTGGTTTTGGCTGATTTTTTGGGGTCACTGAGGCACTTGAGATGATAAAGGACATGTTTAATGTAATCAGTCAGTAACATTTCTCAATGGGTTACAAAGATGGAGGAGGCATTGCGAAAAGTACATTGAAAGTTAGGGTTTAATTAGGTATAGCAAGATGATGCAAATATTCAGAGTTTGTGGGAGAAGGGTTTTTAAAAGAAGGAGAAGGAGGGGGAAACAGTATACAAAAGTATTAAAAGAGGGAAATAGTAATCCAAGGTAAGGGAGGGGGGAGTTAATGAGCTACCTTGCAATATTACAGCCTCTTAGCAAACGTTAATGTTCTTTACAGGTCTCTGGCTCGAGCTTTGTCCTTCCTTTATTACTCACTGAAATTGCAATTAGTGTTTTCAATGTCCAAGGCCCTCCTTCTCCAATCAGTCATAAAAGCGTTCAGGGAAAGGATAACCATTACTGCTCCAGCGCATGTAAAAACATGTTTTTCCTCAGCATCAATGCTATCATTAACAAAAAAAAAAGTTACACTTTGAGCAAAGTTAAATTATAAAGTCATGTTGAATTAAGAGCAACTGATAAGAGGACCACCAAATCAGAAAGGCGTGTAATTATCTAAATATCATTGCTTTTCAGGAAAGATGCTTCATTTCTATTTTCACTTTACCCAACTTTATGTAATGAATGAAACATGCAGCTTGTAAGCACTCAAGAGACTTTTTTGTTTTCAAGAGCATCCCTTTACACAAAAGAACACTTTGCACCAAGCTCTATCTGCAACCCTGTTTAGTGTCTATATTTCTCAGTTCATACAGTCATGAATTGCTGTTAAATGGATGTATTTGTAGTGTAGTGTACTAATACTTGATTTAAACACAAGCAACTCATCAAATGTGGAACAACCTGGAGATCCAACTTTTCCTGCTGATGTGTCTTCATGGCTTTCGTTGCCTATTTTTGACCCTCATTTTTCCCTCAGTGGGATTGTTTTCTCAAGTCGCACAAACATATAAAGCTTCCCTCTCTGTCGACTCCCTCAGACCTGTTGTCTGTTGTTGCCTCTCCTGAGTTCATAGACTGTTTTATTTTTTGGCTTGCTGGAAACAGTTACCACAGGGCAAAGACCCTCTTAACCAAAAAACCAGTTTATCTAATTTATCAACCCATTCCTTTGTTTATCTTTTCATCCTTTCCTTTTATACATCCATCCATTTATTTGATCCATTCATCCAACTTTCCATTTAAGTATCCATCAGGTACTCCATCCATAGAATGATGGGTCTGTTCCTATGTTCTACTCATCATTTGATTCCTTTAATCCATCTGCTCATTTCTTAGATCCACTCGTGCATCCACCCATCTTTCCATCCCTATTCACAGCACCATCTATCAATTATCTTTTGGTCATCCTGTCATTTCTTTGATCCAGCATTGATCCCTTTAAACCATCCATCCATCTATCTACCCACCCATCCATTCATCCATCCATCCATCCATCCGTCCCTATTTACAGCACCATTCATCGGTTTCTTTGGGTCATCCTTTCATTTCCTTAAACCATACACCTATCCATCAATTCAGCTATCCATCCATCCATGCATCCATCCATCATCCTGTATATCAATCCATCCATATTCATAGTGCCATCTATCAATTTTCTTTTGGTCAGCCTTTAATTCATCGATCCAGAATTCATCCCTTTAAACCATCCATCCATCCATCCATCCATCCATCCCTATTTACACCATTCATTGGTTTCTTTTGGTCATCCTTTCTTTCCCTCAATCCAGCATTCATTCCTTGACACCATCCATCCATCCATCCATCCATCCATCCATCATCCATCCATTCATTCATTCATCCATCCATCCATATATCCATCCATCCATCCATCCCTATTCACGGCACCATTCATTGGTTTCTTTTGGTCATCCTTTCTTTCCCTCAATCCAGCATTTAGCATGGCACAGCATCTATCTATCTATCTATCTATCTATCTATCTATCTATCTATCTATCTATCTATCTATCTATCTATCTATCTATCTATCTATCTATCTATCTATCTATCTATCTATCTATCTATCTATCTATCTATCTATCTATCTATCTATGTCTCACTTCCCTCTGTCTTCTTGTCCTATTTTGGGCTTAAAAGCCACTGGAATTTGCTAAGACTGATTTTGACACTGCCAAAGTTTACCTTATTGTCAGCAATTTTGCCTTTTTTATTCTGTACTTAGCCTGAGCCAGTGGGAGTCATCAAATTTAAAGCACATTAATTTGACTTCAGAATGGGAAACTTGAAAGCACGGACGCGGAACAAAATGGAGCCTTGAAAATGAATATCAGACTTGTGAACAAAAAAGATAAGGGATTAGATCAGTACTGCTAAAACCTGACTGCTCCTTACTGATTCATGTATTCAGATTAATATAATGAAGGCAAACAATTTTTTCAGAAACCAACAGTTATTCTGAAATATCAAATAGGAAATATTTTCCATGCCTGTTTAAAGCATAGACAGGCATGGAGAATAGACCATTTAAAAGAGCTCATATTGTTGTTTGTTCAAGCTTGATATGACTTTTATTGTGTTTTACTCATCTCCTCCCTGTGATAGAGAACTTCTCCATGAGTCTTGACTTTATTCACAGTTGTAAAACAACAATTAATTCTCTATTATTTTTCAAATGCCTTATAAAAGAACACTGAAACTGTAATTGAAATACTGTACATTACAACACGTAGTTTTTACTTTTAAATAAGCTCTAATATCTATGGTGAGTATTATTTAAGAGTACAAGCACAATACTTACCATATTTCACCTATCCAATATTGCAATTGCAACATATTTGATTAAAAAAAACACATTTTCTCTGTCTCTGTGAAAACACTTGTCAGCACAGGGGGGCTGCCATCTTGTGAGGAAGGGGATGCAAAATAGCTGCACTCTGATTAGTCGAAGACATCATTATGTTGTTAGTCTCTGGTCAGTGCTCTAAGACTGAGCATGCTCGGGCAGACATCAGGTTGAAAGCACTATTAAAACTTTAAATAAAGGTAATTTTTCAGTTGTCTGAGAGTAAGGTTTTGGCAAGTTTGGTGTTTTATTCAACTATTTTTTTTCCAGGCAAAAATAGTGAAACTATATGGTGCATGTTTTAATCAAGTGCCTGTTATGATTGAGAAATTAAGAGTAAATGATAATTAAAACGTTTGACAGTTACTCCTGAACACACAAATGTCAAGAAATGGAACCAAACTCTAAATGTATGTAATTTGTTCCTAAAGGATAAGTGCAGTTTCTACAACTTTCACATTGTTTATAGAATGAAGTAGAACAATATACTCACCCAGAAGGCTTTCCTGATCCAAACAGTGCTTCGGGAGATATTTAGATCCAAAATCGAGCGGCAGACATCCGTATAATGGTACATAGGGCATGTACAGCGCCACTCCTAAAACTGCATTAATTGTCCAAAAACTCATTAGTTTCACCAACATTTCTTCATGGTCCGCTCGCGCTACTCCTCCATTACAGTCTGGGGTCGCTCCACCCATGTTTTTGTGACTGTGCTGACCTCTGAACTGGAAACTTTCTTTGCAGCTGCTGTGCATGCGCAGTACGGCTCATTGTTTCAGGGGCGACCACTGGCTACTCAACAACTTTCTTCTTCCAGTTTGGCACAAAATGGAATATCTATCGATGAAGATGTTGTGGAGGAGAACTTTGAATATGATGGGTGTCCTTACAGTCGAGTCAAAGATTACAGATGAGGAGCTCATCGAAAGGAGGAAGCCGTACTGCGCATGGGCCCAAGCGGACCATGATGAAATATTGGATATTGGATGATTAATGCAGTTTTAGGAGTGGCGCTTTACATGCCCCGTGTGCTACCATTATACAGATATGCGCCGCTCGATTTTGGATCTAAATATCTCCTGAAGCACTGTTTGGATCAGGAAAGCCTTCTGGGTGAGTTTATTGTTCTACTTCATTCTAGAAACAATGTGAAAGCTTTAGAAACTGAACTTATCCTTTAATATATTGACACCTTTTTTATATAGTCATTGAGAAATATTTATTTGAAAAAAAGAAAACCTTTGAAGTAGTGACTGCACACTAAAACATCTGATCTGTCATGTATCCCTGACAATTCTCTTCACATAAAAGCACCCAAAGTACAAGGGGGACATCGAGGCAGGAGAAAGCAACTGTGTCCTCTTTTTGTAAAAAGCCTCTTTTTAAGAGACTAATGCACAAAGTACATGGGTACCACCATGAGAAGGAGGGGGGCACTGTGTGGCTTTACAGAAACAAAACGGAGAGAGAGAGAGAGAGAGAGCGGGAGAGGGAGAGAGAGACGGAGAGAGAGAGTGGCTGAAGTTCAGCACCATGGACAGCGCGGAGCTCCGAGGAGGGGATGTCAGTTCAGCGTGTTAGGACCTGCACACAGTCCTGCCTCCCTCAACTGCTGCGGACTGAGCTGAACCTGCAGTCACATCCAGGCTGCATCCTGGGAGAGAGGACACCAGGCGAACCTCCGGACCGAGAATCGCGGATTACAAAATCGCTGCAGAGAGAAGTGTGATGATCCTGCGAGCACGGATCAGTGTTGTTGGCGCGATCCTTACATCATCCCTTTATAGGAGGGAGAGATACACACAGGGAGAGAGGGAGTGAGAGAGCGAGAAAGTGAAAAAGAGGGAGGGAGTGAAACAGACAGTCTGTGCAGTCAGGCTCCTCTCCTCAGTCCTCTGCTGTGAGGCGAATGTGACGGACAGACTGTCGTTCCTCCTCTTGGCTCTTCCTTCTCCCCCCTCAGTGATTCCTCTCCCTCTCTCTCTCTCTCCCTCACTTCGTTGAGCTGCGTCCGCGATCATGCACCGGCACCGTCCTGCCCGGGGATTTACTCTCTTATTTACGCTCTCATTGTGGATTTTAGACCGTGTCAGCGCTGTGCACGGAGCTCTGCCAACAACCCGTGAGTTGTTCCCCTCTATTTTCCTCTTGAATGTGTCTCTTATTGCTGACTGGGTAACTCTGAGACTGCGTGAGGCTGGGACGGTGTGTTTACCAGCGGAGCTTCAGGTTATCACATGAAGGAATCAGTTGGTGGCTGCATGGAGCTCAAGAGTCCACATGAGAAAGAAAAGAGGGGAGAGGGCTTTCTTCTACTCTCTCTTGAATCCAGGTTCCAGGGTATTTAAATGCTGCTTTTCAGGGGGTCCAGACACAGCAGCTGTTTTACTGACATGTCACTGTGCCAACTGATGGGCTGATGTTTGTGTGAGGACCGAGCTCAGTCTTAGACCACTCAATTCAGAGAGAAAGACATTTAAACCCTTGAATGAAGAAGGCCACCTCTTGATGAGATTCTTCTAGAACTTGATTATTGGAATGAACATGTAAAGGACAGTTTCATTTGTTTCCTGCACATTCTGGTCCCCAGATGTAATAACAATAAATCCATAAACGACAAAGCATTGAATGGACCTCAGTTTAACTGAATGTGCATGTAAGAGGTCTTAACTACATCAAAGTTAGGCTAAATATATCATGAGCATCCGGGGTTGGTCCCAAAGTTTGTGTCAAATTTGGGAGATCTTAGAGGGGATCCAAAAGAAGCTTCATTTTCTTTCAATTTACTGATCATAACTTAACTTACTATTATTTTTTATTTTTCATTCATTGATTTATATAGTGTGGCAGCCTTTCCATTGATTAATTCAAGTTTTAGATAATAATAGGTATAATAATAATAGAAGAAGAGGAAGAAGAATAACAAGAAGATGATACCCTCTATTGCAATTATGAAAAGGGTTTGCTTTCTTTAACACAATCTAAAAGTATGTCTGAAGACATTTTTAGCTGATTTATCAACAAAGATAGATAGATAGATAGATAGATAGATAGATAGATAGATAGATAGATAGATAGATAGATAGATAGAAAACAACAATATTATTACTTGAAATATCAAAATAATATTTAAAAAAATGTAGGTGGACAACATAACATAATTTAAGATAAAACAAAGGCGAGAAGGTAGAAACATCTCGGGGAGATATGGGTGAAAGAGCAAAGATGTGGAGGAGGTAGGACTAATAAACTATTAGAAGTCGGTTAAAAATTAGAAGAACTTCATTAAAAAGATAATGTAAAAATGAATATATCAAATAAACCAAATAAAGCTAGCATCATGTCAGACATGTCTACAAACTAACTTTTAACATGTGATACAAAATGCATCACTGATGTACGAATCTAATCTCCTCGGCGAGATCATTCCAAAGTTGAGGAACTCTGATAGGAAAGTTTTATCAACTCATGATAGATTTGCGCTTCAACTTTGGAAAGAACCCTGCCTGAGGTTCTAAAGTTGTGAGCTGGCTCATATGTGATCAGTATAAATAAACATGAACATACATTAAGACAACTATTGATCTATCTCTCTCTCTCTCTCTCTCTCTCTGGATATATGTTAGATTAGTTGAGATACATTTTGTTAATTCCTTTGGAACCTCCCTCGGGAAATTTGGAATATGTATTAATCAATCACGTAATCAATCAGTCTTATTTATATTTATATATAACAAGTGTTATCTTAAGACACTTTACTATAAAGCAGGCTGAAGACAAACTCTCCATTTCATGGATATACATATATGTACATTTACATACGGTATATACTGTACATCTAAAAATACACATATACATATACATGCAAATACATACATCCAACACACAACATGAAACCAATGGCCAATCATGAATCTCTCCATCATGGTGGCAAGAAACTTCTGTTTAGCAGCAGGAAATGTTGAATGTTCAAGTTCAAGTGGATTTATTGTCATCGCACATGTCACAAGTACAGAGCAACAAAATGTCTTTTATAGTAGAGAATGTGGATCCCAGTCTCATGATGAACAGCGAGTCACAGGTTGCTGTTTGAGTGTGTGTGGCCAATCATAGACCTGTCTTCGTCATGTTTGTCTCTGCTAAATATAGTTACTGGAGGTTAGCCTAATATCTCATGTCTGTATGATTGTAGTAATAGCCTTTTTTTGTAGAACAACATATCCTCACAAACACAAACACACACACACATATCTATATCTATATATATCTATATATATATAGATATATATAGATATAGATATAGATATATATAAAACATAACATGGGCAGAACGGTGGCACAGCAGGTACTGCACGTGCCTCACAGCAAGAAGGTCGCCAGTTCGACTCCCCACCCCAAAAGGGACGGCCGGAAAAAGAATGAATGAATATATGTATAACATCATTATTTTGGCTGATGTCCTTTCTCATTAAGATGCAAAGCAAACATACCAATTAAGTTGAGATGAAATGCTTTGTATTTTTTTGTGGGTTTTCTGACATTTGCGTGTTATTCCTGTGCATGCATGGGTTCTCTCCATACACGCTTGCTTCCTCCCGCATACCAAAAACATGCTCATTAGGCTGACTGGCAACTCCAAATTGCCTTCAGGCATAGACATGAGAGTGAATGGTTGTCTATCCCTCTATGTTTCTCTGCAGTTGGCTGCCGAACTGTTCAAAGTCTCCCTTGCCATTGTCTAATGTTAGCTGGGGTAAGCTACAGCCTCTGTCCACTTTGTTCTGCATGCCTTGCAAATCAAAGACAACAAAATCAAACAGTCTCCAGAATGTTTAGTGGATGGAAACTCGCAGAAGCATTCATATATGTAGCACTGCACTGAATGACAGGAGTGACTGTATGGCATTGAAGAGGAGTGACGACGGGACTGACAAGTGTTTGGCATTGTTTTCACAGAACGTCTTAGTATGCCAGGACCTCTGATGAGAAGATATGATATAATTGGTTACCTATAAAAACAACCCACCCTGTCTAACACATGGTTAATTTCTTACTGTAAAATATTCTTTAATGGAAGGGAATCTTATTTAACCACTTAACCAAACGCTCGCATCTTATTTAATTAAGATATTATTTATCAGGCACAAGTGGTGCACACTGAAGTAAAAGTGGGACAAACCATTGCCTTCTTATATCCACTTTTTCATCTCCTTGATAACTTCCTGTGCTGTTTTTGTTTGTCTCTACAGAGAGCTGTTCTGTGTTCTTGTTTCTGTGTCTCTGATGGTGACTGACCCAGTGTGACTGTACGACAGATTCCTGGTGATAACTGGGGCCTCTCTTCTCCCTGATGAATGTGTGCGAGAGGCTGTCTCATTAATCATCCAATCAGACAGATGCTGGCTCTGCTCGATGGCTGCACATATGTGAACCTGCATTGAGATGTCCGTGTGAGAATGTTTCAGTGAGTTAGTGATGAAGAGGGAGGAGGTTTAGCTTCTCTTTCTCAAAGCTGCATCTTACAAGAGCAAGCTCCCATTTCTAAAAGCCAGACCATCACATTTATTTATTGATCCTTTTATTGAAATCCTCAGTTTTCTTACTTCTCTCAGGATTCAGCTATGAGGAGTCTGTCTAAGGGGCCTTGCTGGAGCTCATTATCTGAAAATAAGCAACATGCCTCACTAAACTACCTGTCTGAAAAACAAATCAATTTTGAACATTCATTAGAATTAGAATATCAATTATGGAGAAGGTTGATTTGAAAGCATACAGTACCACAGGTTGATATTAACTCTGATACACCCCTCTAATTTACTACACCCTGGGGACCATCAAGACAAAAAAAATCCATCAATCAACAATCATTCTTTACTCCTGTGCTTCCAGTTCATTACAAATGTTCTCTCAAGACACTTTACAATAGAGCAGGCTGAAGACAAACTCATTTTTTATGGAAACACATATAAGCATACATACATATGTACATTAAAACTCTCAAGACTAATGTATAAACAAATAAATAGCTCTTAAATAAACATATCAGTGTTGTTGTCTGCATATTCTGCATGGACCACTGCATTGAACCACATAAGCTCTGCCCAAAACAACCACATTTTCAACAATTTAATGGATTTTAACCCTTTTAGTGCCAATTTGAATACATTTTGCCAATTGTTTTATAAACTAGAAAAGCACTCGGAGAGTGCAGACCTCTGCCAGCGCCACAGTCCTCACCCATATTGTGATTTTCACCATGAATATTAGTCCTACCTTTATTTCATCTAAATATTTAGATTCCTTGACCATGAAAACATACCATAAGCAATTGGATTCAAAATGATATTTATTTTACTTAAGTAGTTATTCACCAAAATCACATTTTTCGTCACGGTGGCCAGACGCTGATCCGGATCAACCCCAAAATTCAATCAGTTCTTCCTTTTCCCATGCTAAACATTTCCTGAAAATTTCATCAAAATCCATCCATTACTTTTTGAGTTATTTTGTTCAAGCCAGATGGACAGATGGACAGACAAACTCTCCTGAAAACATAACCTCCTTGGTGGAGGTAGTAAAGAAAACCTTAAAATAATGAATTGTAGGGGTGGGACACTGCTGAATATGAACAATTACATATTTTTTGCTAATATCTCAATATTTTGGATTTTAATGACATTACCAGAGATTGTTGGCCACTGCACCAGAGAGAAGTGATAGCCTACTGTTTTGGTGGTGATCCAAATCTGGATGTGGATCCAGGATTTTTTTTTCTAAGGTGTTTGTTGATATTGTGAGCTACATCAGTTTTACACATTTATGACAATAACTTGCTTTACGAGGTTAGAGATGCCTTGGCGGAGGTGTGTGCTCTGGTGCTCTTCTAGTCATTTGGTGGTATATTTGGATATTAGAGAAGTTTAGGGGTTTCTTCACTGAGTGCTCATCCTTTCAATATGGCAGGGGCATAGAATTGGGTAGGGACGCCAGGGACACGTCCCTATCAATATTATGCCACCACCGCATGGTCCCTAACATAAAACACAAGCATAGTATATAACATTATAACAAAAAAAATGCTTATATTTAATGCAGAAGAGACACACTTCATGATTATTTTATTTATTTTCCATGTATAATCTGTATATTGAAAGGCAGCAACCATTTAAGAGCAACAAAAAACACAATAAATCATCGGATTACAAACATGATTTTATATTATATTGTCGGGGAATAAATTACACTTATTGGTAACATTTGTAAAACTGTTTTCTCCTCAGACTATAACTATCAACATGTTTGATTACTGTAGAGATTGAAGAGGAGAGGCTAAAGGTGTAATATATAGAGAAACTTTTTGTGAATGTGATAGTTTGCTTGTTTGTTTGATCAGCTCTACATGATGTGAAATTACAGGCATAAACGTAAAACACATCAACTTTTAGGGGTGCCACCTTGGAGCACGTTTATGTCCCCACCAATGTCAAAATCAAACCTATGTCCATGCAGTATGGCACAACTACCCTGTGTTTTGTTCAAATCCTCATACTTCTATTGATATTTGCATATTCATAAACACATGAGTGAAGACTAAAGGATTGCATGTGTTGCAATGTGTTAGTGATAATGTGGGTGGTTAATCAGGATCCCCCTAGAGCCTGTCTGCTATAGAATCAGATTAGCCTTTTCTGATCTCATTAAGCATACCGGGCTATTTGACGCAGACATCAGTCTGGTAAAACCTCAAGGACTAGACTGGATGAGACTGGATTTCCTGTTCATCTTTTGATCCTAAGTGTTTGGAAGATGGAAGTAAATTAAGAGATAGTTTAACTTAATTGGCAGTGCAGTTTTATTTTACTATTACATTTATCCATAGATTTCAATACATTTGTCTTATTTTCTGTATGTCTGTACTATCTCAAGGCCTGATTAGGTGTACCTTTCCAAAATTTAGACAATGATCAGCAAAGCATTTTATTCTTCTTTATGTGTAAAAATAAGTGACACAAATCTGCTCTCACGTTGGACATTTTCATTCAAAACGATCATACTCGTAAACCCGATGCCAGTCCTAAAACTCTTCTTTGTATGTGTGGTCTCGTGTGGCATGAGTTCCAACAGGAGGTGGTAATAACAGGATTAGAGCTGGAGGCATCAGACAGGTTTTTCTCAGATTAGATCAGCTCGGTGCATGTTGTTTGGTTTTCTCTGGTCCCTGTGTATTTATATGTGTGCACGATTGTGTTATTGGATGCCAGTACACACATCCTCATTTATCACGGCTTGAAGTCAGTCCGATCTTGAGAACAAGGTCTTGATGTTAATTGCACCTCTATTTTTCTTTCCACCCTGTCCTTTGCTTAAATTGCTGCCTTCTGTCTGCCTAGTTTCTCTTTATCTGTAGCTTCTGTGCCCTTGTCTTTCATAAAAGTCTCCCTCAACTTTGTTTCCTATTTACTCCCTAATTTACCTTTCTCTGTCTGTACATCAGCATTCAATAACTCCTTTCTTGCTTTTCTTCTCTTTTTTTACTGTCTCATTTCAAACCACCCCTGATAATGAGTTATGTTCCCCTCTCCCTCTCCATCACCCTTACTCTAAAATTGTCTCTCATCATTTGATTCTGTTTTTCCCTCTTGTCTCCTGCCCCTTTTCTCAACCCTTATTATTTCTAACTTCTTTTATCCCGGCTTGGCTCTCCTTGGTGGTTGTGTCATCTAATCATAATCATTCTTCTTCCATCTCATTTTTTATAGCCCCTTTCCCCCCTCAATCAAGTCTCTGCCCCCACAGTTTACCCCTTCTTTTTCCACTAATGATTATAAATATGTGAAAAATAAAGTCCAGCAGGTCGGTCCATAAGAGAGTAAGGTGATTCATCTACTCTGCATACTTCATAGGCAGCACCCACTTCCTCCCAAACCCTGCTGCAGCCACGCTAACATGGATCAAAAAGCTTCCTCTCTCATACAACTTTTAGATGTATTCCTACTCCATCAGCCTATGAATATTTCAGCCCATTAAAACATGAACTCATGACAGTGCTTCTGCTTGACCCACAAGCCAAGACTTTCTCAAAAGCTCTCTATTTCCCTGCACCAGGAGTATGGCACAGTTCATTACAGCAGTTTCGGCATGAAAGACCAAACTTTGACAGAATAGCATAAATGTTTGAAAAGTCAAGATAGAAGGATGAAAATCCTTTATTAAGACAATATACTGTTAATGTTTTTGACTATATAACATGCTATACATGACAAAATCATTTATTTTTGTGTTTCTCATATCAGATAAGCTTTACCAAGTCCAGCATGCACATGAAGATTTTTAAAATCTCAAATGATTTTGTAACGGAGAGCGACTCCACACATGAAGACAAATAATGTTAATCTGAATATTAATTCATAAGACATTGACCACATTTACTGAACAATAACTTGATTTGTAAGCTTTGCCTGCTAGCTCCCTTCCCATAATGCAGAGCATGACTCGTCATCATAAGCTTACTGCAAGATAATGACATGCAGCCAGCCTTGCCTTTTTTAACCCTCCTATTATCCTCAAATATTACTAACACATTTTACCATAAGGGTCAATTTGACCCCAGGGATATTTGTCTCCAGAAAATGATTTACAGAAAATTGTTGACCAAGTTTTTGTGTCAGGAACTTTGTTTATTTGTTGAATACATAAATAACCCCTTGATAATGAAACCTTGACCTGTCCTCTAGCGCCACCACCAGGCCAAACTTTTCAATCAGAAATAATTTATCTTGAAAAGTTTTCATCTAAATCTTTTCAAATTTACTGACAAGATTAATGACCACAGGAGTATGAACCCTATTGGTTTTGGTGATGATATGACCTTTTACTGCAGCACCACCAACAGGTCATTTAGTTTTAGAGTTACTGTATCTTTCAGATCTTTTATCCAAATCTACCCCCCCCCCCCCCCCCATAAACATATCTATTTACTTATTTTTATCTACTTTTTTGTAACATATTTGTGGTCACTATAAAGTCTCACTCACCTCACATCTTTTGTTATCTGGGCTTGGGACCGGCAGTGGCAGAGTTAAAGAGTTTTTTTGTTTGTTTTTTGTTTTTTTATTTGTATCTTCTTTTTGTTTGTTTTTTTGTTTCTTTTTGTGTGTTTGAGGGGGTTTACATGTTTGAAAATTCACCCATTTGTGAAACAGAAAATCATAATGAGAACATCAGTCAGATAGTCAGAACATGGAACAGTTCTTTAGTTCAGTTCTATTTGGCAGGTGTGAGTAGTAGGTAACACATACACACATAGCATAGACACACACACACACACACACACACACACACACACACACACACACACACACACACACACACACACACACACACACACACACACACATTCATTCCCCCCATGTTCCCCTTTCCCCATGTCATGTATCAGCTCAAAAGTATCAACTCTGCCCCTGCAGGTGTGGGAATGTAAGGTCGCACATAGGTCACACACAGACAGACAAGTTTTACACAGCTGAAACAGCTTGGGGTCAAATTGACCCCAGAGGAACACCGATGCGTGCAATATGTGTACAGCACAATGAAAAAATATCATCATAATAATTAAATCCTAAATCACTAGTACCCATCAAATTAGGTAAGTCATGAAGTATGAAGCCAAAAAAAAAAGTCAACAATTATTTTTTGAATGATAAACATTAAATGGGGTCAAATTGACCCCAAGGATAATAGGAGGGTTAAAGCCTGGTCTGCTTCCAAATTCTGTCATGTGAACATGAAACAATTCAAAGAGAAGGGGCATGTGTATATTCAGCTGAATCCTAACAAAGCAACCAGGCTGCAGGTTTGAAAACCAGCATAGTCAAAACAAAAATTTGTATTGACTGCCTTCAAGAGTTGCAAAACACAAGTTTCTTTGCATAAATGACAAAAAAAAATGAATCCGAACAAACACTTTTGTTTCCTTCCAGCTCTCCAAACCAAATGAGATAGAAAGCTTTCAATCATGGAGGCATTTTGTTGATGAGGTAATATATTGAAGTATGGGATAACACTGGTGGAAAGCCCCTGCCGATGTGGTTGAAATGCAACATCAGAAGCTTTATTACATATCACAGGAGACACTGCCTGAAGGGTATTTCCAAATATTACGTTAAAAAGGGTTTCAGAATCTACTTGGGAGTTTGCAAATATACCTGAGTGGCTCACCCGAGTAATGTGTTTTAATGAAAAACCCTGTAGTCCTAAACAAATAGTAGCTTTGTAAAATTTTCTTCAGTGTTTAGATCTTAAGCATTATAGACATTTAAGTTGACTGTGCGCCATGACTGTCTTCATTTCTCTCTTGAAGAACAGAAATTCAGTTTCTCACGTGATGCTTTTGCAGCATAATCTCAGTTTCCTCAAGGGAACATGGCTGCGCTGACACAAATGTGTACTGACAAGTTGTGTGGTGTAATTCCTCTAACAATGTCAGTAATGTACAATGCAAACACACTTCCACACGCACAAAGACACACATCATGCAGCTCACTCATTAAATCAATCCATTTCAGTTCTGCTCTTGTACAAACATGTCACACTTCAAAGCATTAATCAAAAATTAAACCTGTAATGGCTGGTTATGTTTCAGCGAGTCAACAAGTAGTCTTGAGCTGCACAAACGTGTATAGTACTTTTTTTATATTCCCAACTGTGAGTGTGTGATCACATGTATAAATTAGAGCATCCAGAAGTTATTCTAGTGAATTGTGATCTCATTAGGACAGATCAAAACCTGTTCATGTCATTAGACACGTGTTTCTGAGAAGGAGAGTGAGCTGTGGGGTGATGGTGGGGAAAACGAGAGGAACACTTAGAGGAGGAGGTGGAATCTATCCCCGCAGAGAGTGAAGGATGAGACAAGACAACTCAAGAGAAGGAAGGTCGGGGAAAGCAAGAGTCTCTTTGACACTTTGTCATTCACTGTTATCGTTAAAATCTGAAACGGCATCATAGTACGGCTGTTGTGAATCTCCAAGGATAGACCTGGCTATGCCCTGGACCACTTAAGCAATACTTTAACATCTCATGTCAACTGATATGTTAGTCGATGTGAACATGCTCCAAAGCTTGCTAACAGCAGATCAATTTAACAGTTTAAATGGGTCTTTACCAGAATACAGATATGAACACAAAGTGTAGAGGTATGCAGCAAGAAGCAGGTGAACCTACTATGGAAAAGAACACGAATATCTGTCAGAGCTTTTTTGAATATTGCAGAAGAGGAGATCCAGATTCCCCTCAGCTTTTTGAAATTTTTACAGTATGGCGAGCTTTTATATTCCATGTCTATTTATTTGATTTTATAGCATTAATGCAATCAGTAGCAATGTATACAGAAAAAAAAGCTGGGATGTGTTGTTGTCTTTTGAGACAATAATCTAAAATTTTGCACCTGTCAAGTATCTTTGATGACAATGGACATCAAAATTAGCCAGTTTGCCCGATATCGAGCAAAAACTACATCTGTGAAAAAAAAACATGATTTTTTAATTGAGCATATTTGAAAAATAAACAAACGTTTATGCCTTGCTTTAACCCTAAATCTGCAACATTAACTCTTTGGTCTGTATCCGTCTGATTGTTAGCTTGATGAGCCTGGGGATTACATGAAAAAAAAAAAAAAAAAAACCTCGGCCAACATCTGTTCATTCGTCTCTTCGTCTCTCTGGTGCACGCACTGGCACAGATATAAACACATACACACATTCATGCAAGTCCATCTGTCTCTCATTAATTGAAATGGTATCCATATAATCTTACAGTATTTGATATTCACATCACAATTATCATGGATGAATGAATATTGCAACACAAATATGATTGTGATACCCACAGTAAACTAAAAAAATATCCAAACTATAAGTAAAAATTATCCACAGCCTTTTTAATGCCACTATTTTGCTAAATAGACATAAAAGGTGCATAGGGACTTGGAGAGACTGCCTGCACTCATACATAAGAGAGATAATGAAAAAGAATGATGGAGTGGTGCAACCTAATTTTTATATCAAAGTGTTTTTATCTTCTTCTTTTTTTAAATTCTTTATACATATATTTTCAGGGCACAAATACATTTGTGTGAGGTACTATTTGTAATGCCTTTGGGCCTAGATATCATTGCTAATTTTCAGCATGTCAATATGAGCAATATGTCCATAGGGGAATATTGTGACAGCCTTAATCTATATTTTACAGTTGATGGTTAACATTGAACAAAACTTACTGCATGACACTAACTCTGCATTTCAAAAGCATTGCATGTGAACATTTTTTTTCCCTTTCTGTGTAGTGGACATTGAAATCATCATCACCAGCTCGTGTTGTAAAGTGTTATGGAGAAGGACAATGTGTCATAAGCCAAATGCTGTTTCTCTTCTACCATTATAGTTCATTTGCTTTTAAGGCTACTTGAACACCCTATATAGCCTGCTATCACATTAATTGATATCCAGGCCCCATTCATTGAAGAAACCATGTTGCTCCCTCTTTTGACTCCGAGGTTTCTGACAACCGCTCTCTAGGAACTCATGCATTTCTGAAATTGTGTCTCTCATTTAGTGTTCCAAATCTACAATATAATTGGCTTTAATGGCTGTGTGCATGGTTTGATCTAATATCCAGGGTGTTTGTCCCCAGCTGCCATTGAGTAGCCCTGACTTCATGCTGCCTTGTGTTACACTTGTGCATGTCAGATGTTGCTGATCTGCTCTCTAAAGGCTGGCAATGCAAACACTTTCTTGTCCTGGTAAGCCCCGAGGCAGGGTGCCCAGCCAGTTCCTAAATTCTGTGGACCTCCCCTCCCTCGAGATGGGGAGCCCTTATGCTCCAGTGCAGCCCAAAGTAAGTGGTAATCTCCTACTAAGGTTAAATTCTGGCACATGAGAGACTGTCAAGTCCCTGAAGGCAAAGTTGAAATGAAAATGCCATTTTCTTTAGAACAAATGGAACAACAGAACGTATTTGAGTGAGTTAAGTGCTGATTTCAATTTCCTCACTGTCATCCTTTACTCCATTCTTTTTGTAGATCTCCTGATTTAAACATGAAATACTGTATCACTTCAATTCGGGCTAACCTAAATTGGGAATAAAAGGATATTGCTCCTGCAAGAAGTATATCACAGTATTCAAAGGAATTACCCAGAACTATCATTTAATGTGCAACAAACCAAACTACTTTTATATGCCTTTTTTTGTAAAACTACTTGTCTCTCCACTGCAAGATGTAGCCTTTTGTGCTGCATCGCTAGGTGTCTGTAGTTTTGACACTTAAAGCTGTGGTCTATGATTTGAAACCGCAGCCTGCCCCTCCTTCCCTCACCTCTCCCCTCCGTGTTCCAAGATCCCGCCCCCAGCTCGTGACTCCTCATAAAGCCCCCTCGGACTGAGCTACGAGCGACTAGCACAATATATCAGCAGCAAACTCAATCAAAAACAGCTCAGCTCAACTGAAAGTATCAAACACGACAGACATCTCCATTATAACACACAGCAGTAGCCATTTCAACTGGACCGGCGGCAATGCGGGTCTGGCGCCGCCAGAGCGGAGCCGAGTGTGGGGGAGGATTTATCTTTCTCAGCCTGTCCTCCCCAGCTCAGCTTACAGTGCTAACGATTAGCGGCTAACAGGCTAACCCGCTCCCCTACAAGTTATTAGCCCGTGCAGGCACAAACTAACCACAGTTATTCAGCAGACATCTCCCACTGTAGTAAACAAAGCCATTACCTGATCAACCAGGGGCGAAACGGTCGATGCTGAAGGTCTGACGGCCGGCTGAGGCTATTCGTTAGCCATTAGCCCGCTAACAGGCCTCAACCCACGGGCAGAGCTCCGTTGGGCCCCGCGGGAGAGGGAGGCGGATTCCCGAGTTCGGCGCTAGGCTTTTCCGGCTCCATGATAGTTCAGTAGCTAACGCTGCTAGCTGCTCACCGGAGGTAGAGGGGAGGAGGCAGGACCATGGGCAAGACGCTGCGTACTGCGTAGCGAGGGAGACGAGGATTGGATGGACTCATGGACTAACTCACGCACCAATTAATAGTCGCAGGTTCTTAGGTTTGATTGGTCAGCTAGTATGCAGCTTTTCAGCAGATATACTGAATGGATTTTTTTCGTTCTTTTTGGTCTTTATACTGTGTAGATAGGACCATAGGACCATAACAGCCTTATAAACGGTGTTATTAATATGTACAAAGCTTCCAAATCGTAGACCATAGCTTTAAGATTGTTTATAAAAATTTAAGCAGTCCTATCTAGCATCAGTTTGTTTGGATGTTAACTAAAGACTAAAGAAAGTAAGAAAGAATGTCACTGGAACATTAACATGACCACTCTTAGAACTTCAACACCAACTGGATCCTTATATGTAGCTTGAGCTTTTCTTAATAGCAGGGAACACACAAGTTTTGTATCCACCATGTACATGATTTTTAGTCATCCGAATTAGGGCAACAATAGTCGGACAATTAATGTTGATAGTCAAGAAGAAGTGTAGTAGGTAGTTAAGGTTTCTACTAAAAGAACACACAAATGGCAGCATAATGGCGCAGATCTAATAAGATCCCAAATAACAAACACTAAATTGCATCTGTAATCGAAAACATGCACCCGTTATTACTGGCTGTGTTGCCGGTGATCTACAATGTCATTTGATTCTGATTTGGGCCTAAATATTATTTATTAATCTTCAACGGTTTGATGAGTAGAGACAATTCAAATTCAAAACTGTAGCGCCTTCAATTAATCTGATCCTCTATATTTTACCTTGGATTGCATGGTTTCAATATGTTGACTAAATCGAAGCTCCTTCTATCTGCTGGGATCTCTGTCTCGTGATTAAATGTTGACAGCAAATATGACAGAGTAAGCACTCAGCTGATCTTAGACCAGTTTCACGTACAGTATATAGCCTAATATGTTTCTGTGATAGACACAATAGATCTGCACAAATATGCATAATCACAGAAGCATGAGCTCAGATTGAACTAATCAATAGACACACCACAACACTCTTGCATTTGTACTTTGGGTGGTAAAAAGAATGTTTGCTACCTCTCTCTCTGTTGTGAATGCCTTGAGGGAAAATGTTCACGTTTGTTTTCATTTAAAATCGTCCTTGTTTTTTGTTCTGAAGTTGGTTTTTCCCATTTGTTTCTTAGTTAATGCACACTCACACTCACCATCCAGGTCCCACAGCCCACTGCAGATTTTTTTCTTTCCTTTTTTGAGAAGTCTATTGATTGACAGTGAGAACTGGGGGGAGATTAATGCAGTTTGACATTTTCTGAAAGACACGGTGCAAAGTGCTGCTCTTAAAGCTCAGTGTGAGGTCTGACTCTTTGGATGTGAGTCTGTGTGCAATCAGGTGTGAAGTCAAATCTTCAACTTTCTCCCTCCCTCTGGTGCCCTGTGTGAAGTTGGCACATAGTCTGTCATCTCGCAAGGACAAATAGTAGCAAGTGGTGCAAAAAGTAAAAATCCTTTTTTTGTACTGTTTCCATTGTTAATTTTTAGTTGTTAGTTATAACACATATGTAACATTTCAGTGGTTGTTGGTCCTGAGTCAGATTATACTTAGCTCAAAGCTCTTATGGCAGGATTGATACAATTTAAGCACAGATACAGCCAAAACTGACAGTTGCAGGGTATACAGATTCTAAACGTCTCCCAAAATATTTGCTTCATTTTCAGTACTTTCCATGGTGAACAACATTTGAGACCTAATCTGGGATGCCTCAAGACATTCTGACAATGTAGTTTTATTCTACCTCAAAAGATTTTTTCATACACATCTGATATTTTCACCTGTAAGACCACAGAGCACTTTGCTTCTGTGATAGTCACTGATGTAAACAATCCAAACAACAAGACATTAAAGGGACTTAGGTCACTTTCACACTGAAATGTTTTGTCAAGACTAATGGACTCTGGTTCAGTTTAATGGGAACTTTAGCTGCATTGGACTGTTGTGATTACTCATGTAGGGCCCTAACTTCTTGGTACAGTGCAGGGTGGCGGAGCCTGGCGCACTCCGCACAGTGGTAATTTCGTCCTAGTGCACCACCATGCACAGCCAGTTTGACAATTTGGTGGACCGTCTGCGCCAACATGGGTGTGATGGCGCCCCAGGGGAGGTGCTGACAGAAACTTAACCTGATGGCAGCTGGAGTGTGATGCACATCTCACAAGCCAACAATAAACAGCCTCATCATCCAATACGCGGTATATATCTGGCTTCTCTCATTTTGTAAAATTAAAAAAAAAAAAAAGAAAAATGAGGAAAACGTGACGTGACCTAAAAAAATGGAATACATTATTGCAAGGAGGATGAAGAGGAGATACTTGGAGTGGATATATCACCAAAGGTTCAGCTATTTGGCGATGACAGACCAGAAATGCAGGTGGATCAGAAGCATGATGAATGGATTAGCCTGCTGCTGTGTTTAAATGGAGCTGTCACTTAATTTTGTACTCCTATTCATGACACAGTAACAGATCACATCTGTCCCTCAAGGTGGTCCACATGGCGACACGCATCATGCCCTTCGATGCACGCCCCAAGTACCCCTCCACTCTCCCAGTTGCTGTGAAAGTGACCAACTTTGCCACTGGGTCCAGCACACCATGGCCACAGTGGTGGATATTAGTCAGACTAATCAGTCGCTGTGCCTCACCCACTTATCTCTGAAAAACAAGCTGAGGGCTACGTCTGGAACCAATCATTTCAGGCAGCTACTGGTGCCGTTTACAGGTCTAGATGAAGTCTGATGCTGCTTTTTTGATTAGTGGATATTAATGGTCCTTAATGTAATAACAATGTGTAAAACAAAAAAAGTCATATACAACTCAAAAGGTGAAATGCAATCTTTCATCAGAGCACAATAGCAGTAGGGTTTTGCTCAACCCAACCAGATGTATTGAAAGTAAAAATACTATCTTTAATCTCTATGCCCTTCTTTGTTGCCAGTCTTTTCTGATCACTGAAAAAATCTGTCATTCATACCTATACTCAATGCAGACATGTACACAGACTTTTTAAGTTCCCTCCATCCTTCTGTTCTTACTCAGTACATAGGACAGAGTGAGGGAAGACAAGGGCAGTGAAGTTTTGTGTTTAGTCAGCAGGGTGTCAGCCTGTTAATGGACAGACTATCTCTTTGCAGGATCCAAACCCATTAGCAGTTCAGACACTTTGAAGAGTGCTAATGGGCGAACCTGTGAAACCATCCTGATTTAGAGTGTGTTCCTGTATGTGTGTGTCCTCTTTCTGTGTCTCCTTTGCTGTGAATATGGGTTTGTTTGTACCTGTGTTTCTGTATGGTACAGTAAAAGCTCGAGGTTTGAAAAGAGGGGCTACATTTCTGTAAACTTTTCATAAAATTTTCTCATGAAGTTAAGCTGGAGAATTTTGGCATTATTACAAATTGTAAACTTAATGGATTTATTGGTATTTTATGGGAACTAGTGGTAATGGTAAATGGTAAACGGACTTAAGCTTATATAACGATTTTCTAGTGTTTTTGACTACTCAAAACTGCTTCACACCGCAGGTCACACTTACCCATTCACACCCATTTGCTCTCACATTCACTCTCTGATGGTTCAGAGTTTCTATGTTGGTTATCCACTAGTATCAACTAACATATTCATGCCCTTTCATTCCCATTTACATGCCACTGACGTAACAGTGGGGACAACTAAGGATCAAGTGTCTTGCCCAAGGGCACATTGCTATGTGTCACCTGGAACTGGGCTTGAAGGTGCAACGACTCAATAGCAGCCAAGTGCACTATCCAGCTACTCCGTCTGGAAATAGCTAGAAATGGGAGGTATTTTTAAATAAATTATGTTACAAAGAACATCACATTTGAACAGGTTTATCTGTAAGTAGGACTTTATCAGGTTCTATCAACTTATCTCAAAGACCTGATACATGATGCATTTTTATGTATGATGTAAATATACACAAAAGGTCGAAAAAGCAGAATTTAGCATGAAACTAAGCAAGAGTAAATGCCACCTGAACAACTCTATCAAGCAACTTCTACCTTTAGAGCAACTGATGTTTTGTAGACCTTTTTGGACTTCATTCTCAAGAACGTCTGCAGTAGTTATTTAAATAATTGTTGCATCTACGAAGTACTTGCAATTTGACTCCATAGTCACAGAAAGATCACATGGTAGATGCTCATGAGACTTGTAGATTTCTTCTTAAGTGCAACATCTCTAGTACTACTCCCCGGCAAAGAACCCTGGTCATTGAAGCTCAAGATGCATTCATTTGACCTTAGAAAGTCAAATATGCACTTGTCTCTCTTTAACTTCAGGCTGTCTACAAATTGTTCAGCCACCATTGATCATAGATGTAAGTCCAGCATCTGTTTACTTCAGAATTAAAAACGTCTACTCTACTGTTCGTGTAACACAATGCAAGCCCTTTACTATTATTCTGTTGTAATTTAGTTCAAATGAAAACACCATTATTCATCAACCTTAATATGTTAGCATAAGTTACAAAGAATCATTTAACCAAATCAATGCCTGAACATTCAAATTACCTTTAGGTAATAAATGTCCTGCAAGCATTGTGTGATAATCCAAGCAACAAATCACATTACCTTTAGTGGCTTGTGATAAAAATGCCATTTCACTCCATATTCACTGTTTGTTGTTTACATTGGCTATGAAAGGACAAACTCACAAACCAGAGTACAAGCTGACTCTTTCTTTTTTAAAACTGTTTGTCGTAGCATTTTAGTGAAGTTACAAATGCACCAACAACCAATGCATCAGTAGATAAATAACATGCAGGTGCTGGATGAAAGTGCCATTTCTGCAACTTTGAAGCTCTTATATTGTTGCAGAAACTTAATACAAAATTCCTCTCATAGAGATGCTGACTTTGGGTGAGCTCATCTCTTACCAGCACCCTTTTCTCTTGAAATATAATGATTTTTGAGTATTTAAATACTTTTTTTCGATTGTACTTTATCTCACACTGTTGTCAGCATGGAAGCTCTCCCTTTTTGTCATCATAAAAACTGACAGTACATATGTTGTTTTGTACTCATCTATCGTGGAAGCATAGTTCAGATTTTTTGAAGAGAGGTGGCGAAAGGCCTATGGCACTGAATACGGTTGCCAATAAAGCAACCGGACAGCTTTGACCCTGAGGGAAGATACTGAAGCTAGGTACTGACAGTAGTTTCACTTTTCTTCGACAAACCTCCTGAGTTAAGAGCTTTTGTTTGAATGTTATGTCCACTCATCAGGTCTTTTGAAGAAACAATATACGTCAAATTCGTAAAAACTAAACCAAAACGGTTGACGGTGACATGCTGTTAGTCTTGGGCACAAAGAATAACTCTAGCACTGAAATACACAAAGGAAGAACTTTTGCAGATGGAGTCAGAGGTAGAAAGAGAGAAGAAAAAAACTGCTGTGTAAACTGATGAACAGGGCAGATCACAAGTTTCTCGCTTTCACCATCACTGGAGGGCGCCTCTCCTCTTTTGAAGTTGTCTGAATGTTAACATTGTGGATGCTCTGAAAATCTTGTTTTCAAAACATTGTGGCTAAAGCACCTTAGTGGCTGTTAGTGGAAACGTGTTAAGCCTGAAAAATATTACCTGCTCTTCATCAAGCACTAATAATATATTGACATCAGCATGCGACTTTGTAGGCTGTGGAAGCCTAATTTTGTGACATATGCAACAGGAGATATTCCATTGATGTGCTGCCATTAGGAATTAACAATGAAGCATGCATTCACTGTCAAATATTTGTGTTGTAGGTAGAAAAATAAAGTGTGTGTGTGTGTAAGAGAGAGAGAGAGAAGGTTGCAGCTGTGTCAGCTATCCTGCCTCTGTGTTTGCATAATAGAAGGCAATGAGGAGGTCAGTGAAAGTTTGGTATTGCCGTCAAAAAAGTAAGTGATTGTGGGGCCATTGTATGTATGCAGTGTTGGGAGTAACGGCGTTAGAAATAACGGTGTTACTAACGCCGTTATGTCTTCCCAGTTATGGGTAATCTAATTAATTACTTTTTCATGCGTTGCAATGCTGTTACCGTTACTGACAGTGATGTGGTGCGTTACTTTGCACCAATGTCAAGCAGCTGTTATCCAACCTGCCTCACCTCCAAATTCCACCGCACGTAGAAGCGCTGTGGTCTTGCTCTGACAGAAACCCCATTGAAAGCAGTGCGCTTAGGAGCACCGCGGTGCGCAGCTCTATAGGGGGAGGGCTGATCCCTGGAGAGCCACAGGCTCTCAGGAGAGTAGCGATGTCACATGCTCATAAAGCATGTTACGGACTGAGAAAAGAAATAAACAACATCTCACTTTGCTTTTCTTAGGTCCTTTTGCTGGTCCCAACCACACAGCTTCATGATTTATTCAACTTCTATCCGCCTATATCCTTGTAGAAAAGATGTTTGGTGTCATGTATACAATATTATATATTCCTGTACCTTTACAATTCACTTTTCTTCATCCATGGTGTTATGTTGCCTTTGGGACCCTCTGACAAACTGCTGACCTGATGCTCGGGCCTCCGGTTTTTACATAATGACAAACAATTGAAGAAACTGTTCGAGAGTCCATACATTCTGTTTTATTTTGAAACTTCTGGATACTCCACAAGACTTCCTGTCTGGTGCTTTCTTAACGACAGTGAACTCACGAGGTTTGGAAGCTGCGGCAAAGCTTTGAAAAGAGACCTGAAGCAAATCTCCAGTGCCTTGGTGCGCGCCAGCGCTTCACCAACACTTAACTGAATAAACAACAATTAACGCTGGTAATTCCCTGCCCATCTGTTTATAATGCTACCCTCCATTTCAAGTGCAGCCAGACTGCAGTAGCTCTCCTCAGTAAAGAGACTCTCTTGACAACACTAAAAGGACCGCCTGGTAGACAATCCACTAAAACCTCCGAGGTTTTACAGAATCAAAAGTGAAATCTTTTTACCCCTTTTTTATACAGAGTATCAAGGTACAAATAAAATCCACCAAAAGAAAGACACCCTCAGGATCGTGCTCTGTGATTTACCTTTGAAGGAGCACTAAGTCCACTCTCTCCAGCATCATTTATTTACAGAGAGTAGAGTTGATGCGCTGATCAATCCTTCTCCAGCGGGTATATATAGTTCCAGAGGTAGGGCTTGTAGCAGCAACATTCTCTTATTTCTTTTTATACTGTTCAAAGTTATGTTTTGTCCAGGCTGAGTACGCCCAGGGCCCTCTCTTCACCCTGTGAGGGCCATGAACAAACTGTTATTTGGCTTGAAATATTGATGTTGTGAGAACAGCAGAGGACAGCACAACAGCTCCTCTGTCTTGGAGCAGAGAGTGTAAGAGAATGATTAAAAGTAGGAGAAAAAGTTCGGCTTGAGACAATGTTATGATTTTATGGTAATTACAACAGAATGTGCAGGAAGTGTTCTGGGCAGAGATGGGGAGTTGAGTTTGACATTCAGACTTGAGTTGCATTTACTTTGCACCCAAAGGTGATGTCAGACTAGAGTTGAACTCACTCCGTAAAGTTTTCAGACTAGATTTGAGGTTTGAGACTTGTTTGCAATTATTATTTTGGTTCACTGTAAACAAGTGTCACCTGCAATTCCAACAAATCAGTCACCTCACACAACCAGTGAATGAGCTGCAAACCTCAACACAGACAAGCACGGCCAGTTGCCACAGGCTTGAGAGTGAGAAGCTCAGTATTTTTGAAGTTGGGTTGTATGATGCCCTTAACAACAGTCACTACCAGCAGTGCTGCAGCCTTAAGGAGAACAAGCTGGGATGGCCAGATAGGTATACTGCTGTTTTAAGTTACACTTATTTGCATTGTTGTGCATGTTTTATGTAAAAATGAGCCAGTAAACTATGTTGCGCTTAATGGGGCAAGAAACTTTAGTGGCTTTTTTCCCCTCCCTGGAGTCTTTGCGTTAGTACTTTCTGATGATGCTTGAGTCAAAATCACTTGTATTTGGTTCAGTATTTAGTTCCTCTGCTCTTGCTCTGTCCTGAGTACACAGAGCGACAAAGCTGACTGGCAGACCTCATACATTTTGAAAAAGGATGCTGCCAGTAATTTTGCCTCCCATGTAAATATATCAGGTTATGCTCCATGTATGCATAGATTCTCAAACCATTTTTTTTGTTAATTTCGTCCGGTGTACCGCAGTGTGCTGCCAATTTGACAATTTGGTAGACCGTCTGCGCAGAGATGGGTGTGAAGGCGCACCAGGGGGAGTCGACGGCGCACCACAGGGAGGTGCCGACAGATTCAGGTTGGCGCAGTGACAGTTTCATGCCAAAAAACTGTGCGGAAGGTGCGCTGAAGGCTCGCCAGCTCTAACCTGGTCTATTCTCGGTGCAAAGCGGAGCGCACTCTCTGCAGCTGTAATTTGGTTACAGGTGCACATGTGCGCACACATCAACAAAGCCTCAGAGGCAGGTTTCCAGAGCGTCAGGCACATTTTAATCCAATGAACAATCACAGCAATCACTATTTAATGTAACCGTCTGAACCAGCATATACATTTGTGTCTATACTAACTGTCCCATCACATTTGACGTCGGATTAAAGCTGTTTGTCATAATGGAAACTTGATGGCAGCTGGAAGTTTGATGCACATCTTACAAGTCAGCAATAAACACCCTGAACATCTGATACTGAGTATATATCTGGCTTCTCTCATTTCATTAAATTCAAAGAAAAGAGGGAGAAAAAAGACGAAGAATAAAGGAGATAACATAAATGTATGTCACTCAGGATTTACCTGTGATTTCCCATATTCCTCTATTTTAGTCATTATTTTTAACGTGATCTAAAAAGGTGGAGTACATTTTTGTAAGGAGGATGAGGCAGAGACACCGCGAGAGTATACAGTATATCATCAAAGGTTCTGCTGTTTGGCGACAACAAACCAGGAATGCAGGTGGATCAAAAGTATTCTGAATGGATAAGCCAGCTGCGGTGTAACTGTCTCTTAATTTTGGACTCCTAATAATGACAAAGGAACAGATTACATCTGGGAGCTGGCCCACACGGTGATGCGCTTCGTGGCCTCCGATACGCGCCCCGCTGTCCATTCTCCTGCCAAAGGGACAGCGGCTCTGACCGTCTTCTCCACCGGGTCTTTCCAGCACACTTTTTTCACGCTGGCGGGGATCATTCAGACCAATCAGACGCTGCGACTCGCCCGCAGTGCATTTAAAGGCAAGGAGAGGCGCTCATTTGATTGGTGAAGACAGCGCTCGGCTGTGTTAAACCCACTCACGGCTTTACTCCTCCTTCTCTGCCACTTGCGCGGAGGGGAAGAGACGTGGGTGTGGATTCGCTCCTCTGCGCTCATGTGCCTTGAGTTTGCGTCTCTTGGCACTGCAGGAAACTTGCAAAGTGTGCTGGTCACACCCTGTCCGCTTGGCTTGGCCGGCGCAGGGCAGGTGCACCTGCGTCTGCGCCTGGTCTTTTCGAAATAAGAGCCCATGGTGTTAAAAGTTTCAAGCGATGGGGATAGTCCCTTTCAGCAGAAATTATTGTGTCAAATAATAAATAAACAAGAAGTTTATTGTTTATATCACTATGTTTGAATTTGGTGCCTGCAACATGTTTCAAAAAAGCTGGGACAAGGACATAACCAAATAGGAAACTTGAGGAATGCCAAAAACACATAACAAAACTATTAAAGCACTCAGAGAGCGTAGATCTCCGCCAACAGCTCAGCTCCCAACCATATTTGCGATTTCTACCCGACTTTAAAGGGACTGTGAGGAGTTTCTAAGTAATTACAAAAAAGTCTCACTTTTACATATATGTCTGATCAAAATACACACTTTAAGATGAGTTTTATAGCATCAAAATAGGTTATCTATAAATGCTATTCCTTAGCTTTCCAGTCCGGTCTGACAGGGCTGGACTGGCCTGGATACTCAACTTCGGGAACAAGACATTTAAAACTAGATCAAGTTTTTTCTGACACATCTTAGAGCAGCGGGCAGCAGCCAGCTACAAAACTACAGTGCTGTTTTCCAAAAATTGCTTGTTGTCACACATCAAAAACTACCGCTATGTAACTAGAAAGAGATACATCACCTCGTCACTTTGCATCCTGTAAGTTGCTGAAAAAAAGAAGTTGTAAAGCAATGCAGAGTTCTGAGGAAGGTCCAAACTGCATTCATCAGCATCACAACAAACACACGCTTTGGCTTGGGTCACGTCTTTTGGTGTGTTCCAGTTGTAGTCAGAAGTAGGAATTTCTGAGTTCTCAATAGTAAACTGCAATTGGAACGTCCCCCAAAGTCGGAATTTCCTACTGGGAACTCGATGAAACCTCGCCACCCCTGAGTTGGCAATCGAAGATGGACGCCCCCAGTGTGAACAGTTATTTAGCTCCTGTAATAATCAATTTATTTGCACTTCTGACTGGGATGTGTCGCTCCAGATCCGCTGTATACATTGTATTGTTAGACTTATATTTACAAGAATGCTGCCATAGTGATAATCACATTCTTAATGTGATATTTGTGAACAACGCAGGGCGTGCCAACACCAGCTAACAATAGCCTGGTAGATCGGCATGTTTTTTTCCAACTTCAACTGGAACGCCGATAAGTCGGAGATGATGTCACTCCCAGTCCCGAGGTTACTGGAACGCAGCATTACGACAGTTGCCACGCGTGCTCATGGGTAGCAGAGTCTTAATGTCGCCAGTAATAGATTCTCCTTATAGCACCTTTAACATCCTATATCTATTTTATAAGCACATTGTGGAATGAAAAAAATATCAATCTGCAAGAAGTGTGATTATTGTTGACAGAAATATAATCCAAGAGAGTGACCAAGTTAGTATTGGCTCTTGTAATTTGTTGACTGAACCAATTTGCTGCTGCTTGCACAGATGTTGGTGTCGTGCACACCATGGCACTTAGAATAGATGTCGCCAGCCTGTCAGTCAGAGCAAAACCAGGGTGCTTTGGTGTAAGGCGTGTTTACTCTATGTAGAATTTGGGGGTTACGTTTTTACTCACACTCACACACACACACAGACTTCTGCTATGACGGACTATGTCTGTATTGACATTATCAGCATTCTTGTTTCGAATGAAGAGGCTCCATGGGGAATTTCTTCCTCCCGTGTGCAATTCATTATGTTATGCATTTAAGATTACTATTTTTATTAAAAGTGGCTCTAATGAATCTCTGGTCTTTCAGCTGAGTAGAACATTAAAAACAAACACATTTGTCTTGCTCTATAACCTGTTTTTCTAAGGACCCAAATATTGGACATGCTATTTGGTACATGAAATGAATAAACAAAATCAATTTCCTCAGATAGATATTCAAAAGGTCTTCTTTTAATAAATGCTGTTTCATGGAGGTTTAACATGCTAAAGATGCCTTAATATTACCTGTTTTTGAAATTAAGAACAAGAAAATCCTTGTGTTCTTTTGTATGTGAAGAGTATAGCAATCATTAAAGGGCTATGGCAGACTGTATAAACAGAAAAAAATGCTCAAAGAATATTTTCCCTGTCAGCCCTGTACAGTTCCTTCTGAATGAACTTTACCATGTCAACATGCCTGGCCTGTCCCTTTCCTTGTCCCCCTCTATCTTAAAGATCCCAAAAAGGTGTTTTAAATATCTGTGTGTCATGAACCTGGGAAAACTCACTACAGGAAACCTTTCATGCCCCCACACTCCTGAGAAAATCTGTAATTAAAGTATTTCACTGTAACACCTTTGTGGATGTTCAGAGACTTTAAATGTTTCACCATTGCTCCTTCTCTAAAACACCCTCATTCTCCTTGGCTTTGTCACATAGTTACACCTCTTTTTATTTGAATAAAGACAACAGCAGTTACTTTTTTGCAGTTTGCTTTGCAAGTTTTCCAAGTTTGACTATTTAAGTTGGTGTGATGATAATTCTGTTGTTTATTAGATCAATTTTACATATACGATTGGTAGACTCAGTGCAGCCCAGGGTTGATGTTTAAACACTTTTTAATTTTTAATTTGGTTTGGTTAGCTGCCACACTCTACTTTGTCAAGCGGGCTAAGCCGATCAAATGTTGTGTAATGCAACCACCCACCACTGCTGTGGGTGTAGCTGTGGTCTTTGTTTCTGTCATCTCGTTTGTTGTTGTACTATAGCAGAGAAATACAAGACTAGGCATAGAGGAGCAAAATAATTAAACATGATGCTGTTCAACAATATTTTGAGCTGTGAAGTAAATATAACACTGTGTCTCAGTACACACTAAAAAATGTTTAGTTATTTTGGTAACCCAATTTATGTGTTGCTTGTGTTGAGTTAAATTTTTGGGTTATTTTTATGAAGAGTATATAGGGCTATTATTTTAACCCAACTATATCACAACCAGCTCCAAACTCACTTGACGTCAGATCGTCTCGCTCTCATGCCAAGAACTCCAGACCTGCTATCCGGTCCGATCACCCGTTGCCGACCTGTTCCGTTCCTGTTTTGGCTAGACTACAAGGTACCGACCCGTTTCTGTCCTGCACCTATCTGCCTACCTAATGCCGAGTACCTGTCTATGAGCCTGAATCAGTGGTGGCAGCCTGACCAATCAGAACCATTTCCTGGCAATCAGAACCATTTCCTGCTCTGAAAGACAAAGTGAGTCCTAACCTGCTTCACCTTAAAGACTCTGAGTTACGATTTGAATGTGTGGCTCCTGCGTGGCCGAGGAGACTGTGTCACTGCCTCGTGTTCCAAGAATCGCGGGTTCGATCCCCGCTCTCTACAATTGTTCCTGTGTCTGTTCAATAAAGCTGGTTATTGTGAACTGCAAAATCTGAGTCACTTCTGGGACCCAACTGCCTCCATGTCAAACTACTGGAAGTGCTGAATTGTGCAACCCAATTGGGTTAGGAACAGTCCAACATTGTAGTTAGCATAACCCAACTTTTGTGTTAAATAATACAACCCAAAAATTGGGTTGAAAAATAAGAACCCAACCTGTTGGGTTAAAATAACCCAAAAAGGGGTTTTCTGAACCAGCAGTTGGGTTAAAATTGGGTCATTTTTTAACCCAACTGTTTTTAGTGTGTATTTTTGCAGTGTTGATCGATTTGCTTGATTCAGTATCTGTAATCAGGTAGATCTATGTTGCCAAGCTCAAATCCACAACGATTGTAGGTGTCCCAAAGCTGCACGGGCCAGTCAATGTCCTTAGGATCAGGAAGAAGTGGGAACTAAGAGTGAGACGACAGCAGGAAGTGCGTTCTTGCAGCGTAGCTGCTAACAGTTTTAGTAGCAGTTTTATCAGTTTTATCTTGACCACTTTTCTTTATTGAATGAAAAACCAAACACATAACAACCATCTGTATAGAAAGGGTATTTTCACTCTACTTCATGTTTTGGTGAGCGTTTGTTCTCTGAAGTGTCTCACGTTTTGTTTTTTTATATAACAATAATTGCATCAGCCTGCTACATTATCTGATGGTCTGTAATGAATGTGATCGACAGAACAATAGTTCTTTGAAGGTTCCGCTCATTTCCAAGCAGTTTATATGGGCTGTTCCAGATGTGCAATAAAATGTGTAAACTGTACATCTGGTGTGTTGGGGTATCTGGGTTTCGTCTGAAGCATGCTGACAGCCATAGTCTGCAAAGATGTGTGGACAATAATCTGTTAGAAGGGTCAGAGGCTAAGCTTGAATGCTCATGTACTTCACACCCTGCATGAACTCTGCGTTTGATTGCCTACTATTGATGTATTCACCCAAATTCAAGCAACAGTATGGTTCTTTTTGGTTTGCACTCATTGTTTGGTCCTTTTTTGGCTTAACTTGCTTCCACAATCGGAGGGAACATAACTTTTGTTTGCTTGAATGCAAACAAAATGTTCACTAGCTAACCATCATATTGCTTACTTTACCAGTGTTAAAGGTGTAGTCAGCAATCTTCAAATCTTCTAATCTTATGCAGTATTTGACAAATTCACAGTATTTCTCCTCTCCATCCACACAAGATGTCACCACTGACAGCATGTTGAAAAAAAAGTCTGGTTTCAAAACACAGCCTTGGCTTTGAGTTTCAGCAGGTAAATACTGTGGCTTGGGCCGAGTTACCAAAACAGGGTACACCCCCCACATCCAGGGGGCGATCATACTCATGAGCAGACAGAGGGGGGAGGAGGAGGAGTAGGTTGCGTGCGCAGTTAGCGTAATAGAGAGATACAATATGTGCAGTAGCAATGGCTGAAAAACAGCCCAAAAGAAAAAGGTCAGAGAAGCAGAAAGTGAAAAAGAAGGGCTATGACCAAGAAAGAGCGAAGACCCGGGTCAAATTGGTGTTGCTTTCCGACGGTGGAGGGAACTGTGCCAATTGAAAGACCTGAAAACAGACGCGGATGTCTCGGTCTTTCTACTGGATAGGTAAGCAACATTAGCTTTGTGGTGCTTCACATAACAGTAACAGCCGTCGGACATTCATCTGCCAGAATGTACTGTTGTCGTGATGTTATCAATATTGTCAGTCGAGTTGTCTAACGAGTCGGGGTTACATTAGCTACGCTGGTCAGCTACGCAGTTTCTACGGCCATGTCCATCAGCTTTCGGGGGTGGAGCTAGGGGTAAGGTATGAAGGGAGATGCGGGTCTAAATTCGTTTATAGACAACCTCTCCACTTGTTTTCTCCCACATCGCTGACTACACCTTTAATTTACACTTTTATACCACCCAAAGTGAACAAACTTCACAAAGAGTGAACCAGATTTTTTTGATCCAGACATTAGGTGTGGAAGCTACCATAGTCGAGGTCAATGATCTGTCAAACCTACAGACCAGATTCTTGGTATCATCTTGTTCCCCTTTATGTTGCTGTCGCTTGTAAGCATGTTAAAACTGTCTGGTCTCATCTCTTGTCAAATCTGATCATGCTATCCTCTCTCGATCCCCGCCCATTGATTCACCCTTTTTTTTATTCATATGACTGAATCTCTCTTAGGATGTAGATAAAAAGAAAATCAAACTTGTTTACTCTTAGGTTAAAGATGCAGCTGCCCCCCGCCAACCCACCCCCACAATGTTCTGTCAGCCTTCACTCAGTTTCATACTTTGTAAACTTTTAACTATCAATGCAAACATCACTCTATTATTTGACTTGAAAGGCCTCATGTTCCTCTGACTCCCTCAAACTGTCTTCTTTAAATCCTCTTCAGTCGTTTCTTTTGTGAGAAAAACCCACTTACTGCTGTCAACATGGCTCCCACCATCACCACACAAAACTCTTGTCTCTTTTCTCTAATTTCTCCTTGATTCCTTGGCTTTGTTCCTCTATTTTTTCAATCTCCTTCTTTTTTTTTTTACTTTGTCACCTGCCACAGTGAAGAGAAAACACATAAAAGAATTGCTTGTGATCATTTGTGCATACAGGAGTCTACTGACAGACAGCTACACAAACACATCAGCACTACCTGAAGGTTAGCTAAGTGTGTGCTTCTTTCAAAAGAGGAGAAAGTTTGAACAAAACAAGCTCCTTTTTTCATTTTTTTAGTTTCAGGTTTTAAATTTTAATTATACATCATTCTAATTGTGACACTTGAGGTGTTTTGATTTAATTGTAGGGTGCTGGGATAAGGGACAGCCTGAGTACATAATACTCTAAATGGACAAAAATTTAGTAACGAATTGTGGATATTGTCCAGTTTCATTCTGTGAGTCACCTGAGAAGTGTTTGCAATTTTTTTTTTCAGTTTCTTGATTAAAGTTTCAGGTCTGAAACCCTCAAACATTCTAGAAAAAATTATGACACTTTTTTAGCGTGACATCCAATTTAATGGAAGGGAAGACATCAAGGGTTTAATGTTCATGATAGTAAATATGATGCCTTGCTGTATTGCCAAGCAAACGGATTAAATGATAGATAGAAGGTAATTTAGACTTGTCTTCATCCCAGAACAACCAAAGTTAACATTATATGCAGTATCTATTTCAGTTGGAATGCATTTATGAATTCACATGCCTTTTTAATAAGTTCAAATTTAAAAGAAGATATGAAAAACAACTTAAACAAAAACAGGTATAAACAAGTATGTTTATCTTACTGGGGGATTCCACTGGATGCGTATCCAGTCCTTCTCCACTCTGCTCCGCTCTGCTCCGTCATCTGACGCGCGTCAACTCCCACTGGATCCGTCTGCGGTACGAAGCATTGCGGCTCCGCCTTGCAGTGGGTCAACGAGCTCATAAAGTATTTTGTGGTTTTGCACCTCCAAAATCAAAAGCTCCTCATCCATGGTGAAGTGGGGTGAGACTGAACTTTTCCAGGTCTGTCTCCGCCCTAAATGACGTTTTCCAGGTACAGTACTTTTCCGTTGTCGACACGGTTTATTTTATTTTGAAACATCTACCGATATTTTATGTTGTGTTTGTGCTCAACTTCCTGTCCCACACGATATTCTGTGTGCTAAATTGCTGCGCTGTGGTCCGGCATCCGGCAAAAATAGAAGCTCTGCGTATCTGCTCCGTCTGCGGGAGCCCGGCGGAGCAGATACGCAGCCGTGCCAGAGCCGTGACGCAGCTGGTGGAAGTACACGCATTGCTTATAATGGAAACGGATCGCTCCAGTGGAGCGGAGACGGACCGGATACGCATGCAGTGGAATTTGGGCTTTAAACATGTGTACCAAAACATGGAACTGGACATGCTAATTTTCATTTGTTTGGAAGTAAAGCACATTAATGTCAGGATGCACAACACAAGCCTACTTTTCCTGATTGGCATAAACTGTGAATCAGAAATGTTATCAGGGCTGTGAAACATTCATGACTCAGTGCACCCACATGTCCTGATGACAGCTTGTCTTAGCCACCAAGCTGCCCTCATGCCTCATTTGTCACTGTGGATTATTAGTACGATAGACGTGGAAGTTTTTATGGGACATTGTTGCATGAAAAAGACCTCTCTGGAATTTTGTGCTAAAGGGAATTCTACTTTGGATTTGAAAACTTTGGTTAATAAAAACCTCAAAACCTCATATGCACTATATTTGAGGCACATAACTCTGCCTGAAGAGGGAATACAGCTTGTTAATCAATGAAAAAATATATATTTTTGAGGTCTGATTCAGGCAGCAGAATTACAAATACATGTAAACAGATGGATGACAGAGTAAATGCACCATTGTGTGTCAGTAGGATGCAGACAGCTTTTAAACACCGGCTATCCCGAGCATGACCCACAGAGCGGCTGGATTAAACCCATCATCTGCATTCCTTGCGGATTTAAACTCACACCCATTTACACACGTTTTCAGATACACACTCAGAGCCAGCTGTCAGCCCCTCCCCCAACCACACATTAGCCTCTAAACCATAATGATTAAAAACATTTAACTGAGACTCAACATAAACATTTTTTGAGTGGTCACATGGTTAAAATTTAAGCATTGCGTCGACGTGTTGAATCCACATTGATTATTGATCCACACAAAGCAAATTTAAAAAAAAAATGTATTTACAAAAACATATCAAACAGTAGGCAAACAAATGCAAATGAAATGCTTCACCTCAAAAGATCAGCACATTTGGTATGTTAGTGCATGTAGTGTAACATGTAAGTGCAAGTTTGTGCACCCAAAAGAGATACAGGAAGGTTATCGACCAGTATCCATGTGTTTGGATACATTTTGACACAACAATGAAAAGATTGACTCAACACTGTTTAGAACTCTACATCTTTTTGTTAAAATTATATGTATAATTCTCAGCAGTAACCAGCATTTACTATACACATCTTTTCAACATGAGTGAGCGCATTGCATGGATGTTTGTCTTTTAAGTTATGATGAGTCTGACTATGGTCCTGTAATGGATGATTTTATTACATGATTTCCAACCTCAGAGTAAAGTGTCTAAAGCCAAAGATGTGATTATTGATTTTGGCATATCTCAGTCTAGCATCAGTTATAGTGTCATTAATGGGTGTATGGATGAAATTGTCCCTCCGTACAAATATCTGGGAACAATAATTGATAATTCACTTTGTTTGGAACTCAACACCAATGCGGTTTGTTACAAGACCATACAGAAATGTTATGGTGTGAATTGTCTTAATGTTCCAGCTTCATCCATGTAATATAAATATGAAGTGTTCTTCCATATTTCATAGTTGTCTGGTTTGATTGTCTTGCATCAAAAATAGATTGTAAAGCTGGTCAAAGTGTCAAGCATGGTGACTGAAGTGCAACAATCTCAGATGCAGGATAAAAAGAGAGAATGTATGATAAGCTGGAACCAACAAATGCTGCACTGTCCTGATCATCGTTTTTGTTGCATTTGATCTCCTTCTATTAGGCTGTTCATACAAATGCCTCAAACCAAGAAAAGGCAGACTGTTCTTTTATCTAAATTTATCAACCCAACATGGTTTATTCTGGAGTTTTTTTATGCAATAAGATTAATGTTTTGGTTGTAATCCTATTTATTTGAGCTTTTTCTTTCATCTGCATGATGTTGATTATTCAGGATATCTATCTATCTATCTATCTATCTATCTATCTATCTATCTATCTATCTATCTATCTATCTATCTATCTATCTATCTATCTATCTATCTGTCATGAGAATTTTCATATGTGACTTTTTGTTATATGATTTCCTTGTGAACTTGTTGTGCATTGATGCATGTTGCGAGCCTTTCCTTTGGTATGATAATAAAGTTGATGTTCAAGTTAAATGAATAACAATCATCAAAAGAAAGCAGCAGGAATCTAACAGTGCCCCCTTTTCGAAATGCTGTTCACACATTTGTGTGATGATATATGACCAGTGTCTACGCACTTAAACTGGGTTTGGCAAAGCAATACATCAGCTCATGTTCTGTATCAAACAGATCATGGCACACATGCTGTTTCCTGCCATAAAGTAGCACATGAATGAAAACATGCCAACAAAAGGAAAGAGGTGGAAAAGGAAGCATGAAAAAAAACACATTTCTTTTCATGTTGTTTACTCGGAGAGAAACCAGGTTTCATGGCATTAAACAGAATACATGATAAGAGGAAGAGATCTTTTGAAGCATTTGCTTGTGTTGTGATGGAAAAATACTTAGTATTGTGGGCTTGGAATGCCTATTTGTCTTTTTTTTATCTGGAAGTTTAAAGACCATTTATTTATGGCCAGAGATAGTTAGGATATATTTGTTTGAGTAGCGTACAATACTATAGAACTCTCTCTTGGTGGTTTGATAAAAATGCACATTGATCTTTTAGTAGACTGACTTAGCCATGTCAACCATTCATGAAGGTTACTCCAACGCTACTGTCAGATAGCATATTTTTCTGATTTACCCTGTCTTTCAAGCTGTCCACCCTCCCCGCCCTCCAGCTTTTAAGCTGCCCCCACCCCTGCTTTAATCCCACAGCAGGCCCACTCTCTCTGGGACAGGATAAGAGACCTCGCGCCTACGCTCAGCCATCCTTTGGGCTATATTATGTGAGAATGCAAGTGTCCTTGTGCTTGTGTCTTTGCAGGTGTATGTGTGCAGAGGCACATGAAAGAAATAGACAATGAGCAAGAGTTACAAGGCAATGCAAGTGTATTGGTCAGAAAAACTGAGGGGAAAGAGAGAGAAGTAATAGTGTAGAGGCATAAATCACTGGAGTACAGCATGTCAGACAAAAAAGAATATTCAATGCAGATGGAATGCCCAAGCCCAATGTCAAAGAAAGGGTGGAAATGAGATGAAACAGGGCTCAAGAAAGTCAAGGAGGTCTGGTGCTGACTAGTCCAAAAGCACAGACACAAGTTTTCATGAAAAAAGACCCCAAAGTTTTGTCTATTTGGTCTGCTAAATGTGTTTACGGAATTCCCTTTCTCCCACCCTCCATTCCCATTAAAACCTCTTCCTCCATCTCTCTCCTCATCCTTTAGCCTCCTCTTTTTCTCACTCTGTCTCCATCCTTCTTCCCTCTTGTTTGTGTGTACACATCAGCTGAGTCAGCAGTCTGTGCTCCCCCCCACAAGTGAAACTCTGCACTGTTGTTGTACTTTGTGCTGTTGGATCTGTTACAGGAAGTGAATCATGTCAGTCAATAAGAGCATGAAAGCTCTTACGTTTCAGATTGTGTACAGACAACCCCTGACCGAGCCATGTTTTATTTAGTGCCTCAGTGTTTGTGTTTGGCAGGTAAAATGTTGGTAGTTTCAAAAGTGCAATGATAAATGTGAATGTTAAAATATGCACATAGCAATGGTGTCCAGATGTTAACATTTAAATATTCTATATATTTTACTCCCTTAAGGTACAACAATCATAACAAAGACCTGATCAGAAAAAGGAATAATTGTGCCAAGCAGATTTACAGGAAATGAGTAAAATACATTTCAAACAAAGATTATGATGCATGATAGAGGGAGGGAGGGAATGGCTGTCATGTGCACTCATTTTGGAGAGCTCCCTTTACATTGAAATATGGTGGGGAAGATAGACAGACTGAGCCTTGGCAGACACAAAGATTTTTTAACATCTTAATGAATTTTAAAACAGTGAGGGACCCCACTGACGGCAACAATTAAAGACAGATGAGATTATTTTGTGTGTGGAGTGCGCAAAGACAGACAGCGCACACATCTCATCAACTGACTCCCACTCGGGCCTCAACTCTCGCAGCTCATATTATGTCGTCAAACAAGTCTTAACTGTAAAACAGCATGACCGACAACACAAGTAGGAATTGAAGTTAAATACGGCTAGCAGTTAGCTTTCCCAGACATTCTTAGAAGTTTTAATTTCCATCCAGTTCCTCTCCTCATTAATTTGTTACCTCTGCCAAGGAGGTTATGTTTTTGCTGGCATACGTTTGTCTGTTTGTTAGCAATATTTTCGGAAGATGTTGGGAATGGCCCAACTTAAAAATGATTAGATTTTGGTGGTGACCCAGATAACCGCCATTAGCAAAATACTGCTTTTGCTCAACAACTGCCTAGCTGATAATTATGTCAACATGATTCAAAACCACGGCAGAAGTAGGTCAACAAAACAAAGCTTCTGTTTGAGAGTACCAGAATATAATATGATAATAAGGGAAGATAGAGAAACATTAAGGGGTGAAAAAAAACAAGTCAAAACACACACAGGATGGTTTCGAGTTGCTGAAGAGTTTATGTAATGACTGTAGGCAGAGGCAGGCTAGCACTACCAGTTGACTCCCAGCATTTGAGCTAAGCTAACTAGGGGTAGGTTAGCTTCGGCTACCTCTTCCTTGCCATGGACTGGAGTAAGGCAAGATATGAAAACAACAAAAATGTTGAAGTGTTCCTTTAAAGTAAGGTTTGTAAATTAGCCCACATTGGGTTTTTACCTCACCTGTATGTGTGAGTTGTCTTCTTTCATTTTTTTATTTGCTTTTCTTCAATATATATGTGCAACAAAGTCGACTAATTATCCTGTAGTGTGTTCTTGGCTTAAGTAATCCCACCAATAAATCAATGTTCCTATCTTTTCTTCATTAACATAAACCAAACATCAATACACATAATAGAAATTACAGTTGATGGGCAAACATATTAAGCTAGAGTATGCTCTAATTTGAGTTTTTCTTTTCTTTAGAGTGTTATCTAAAGTCAAGAAAGTTGACCTTGTCCTAATTCCTATTCATGCATTCAAGCTCCTGTGAATGATATGATTTCTCAACACAAATGGTCAAATCTCTGTGTACAAAAAGCTACATTACCTAACACCCCATAGAATACTTAATTGGTCAGTAAGAGAGGAGAAATGACCTGTTTGACCCCTGTATAGCCAAAAGTCAAACTGTATGAACTATTATCTCTGGAGCTCAGCGGCAGCTGTGCAAAAGGCCAAAGGGTCCTCCTGTCAGAAAAACCTGAGGTGAAAACATTATTCCAGGCTGAATGTGAAAGAAGGGGTGGGTTTAAAAGGAAAAGAGCATGAACTAACACTCTTTGCTTCACCGGCTAATTATTTTATTGTAATTAAAAACCTAGAAAGCTTAATGAATATCAGTCGAGTAAACAGACCATTTTTTCATATGTACCATGCAATAGTGCTACCCTTTGGGTAATATGGGGGGTTAATGACTTGGATGAGTATAGGAAGGTCAGTTATAAATGGACTGTGCTTACTGTGTTAATACATTCCAACCTTAAGCAGTTGCCCCGACAACCCACACACATCATTATTCTTGGCCCTTCTGAGGTCAGCCCTGACTGACTCTCCTGCCCGCAATCTACCTTTGATACAACAAAGAAATAGACAGATAACTATGTGGGATAGACACAGGAAGAACACTAAAGACAGTATGAGGGATAAAAAAGAAAGGGAGGGGTGTTTATGGCATCATATCAATATGAAAAATATTCCTGCAGTGCCTTGGAGCTACATCAAACTTAAGCTCTGATCTGCATCTGTAAACACATCTGCTCTGAGATTCTCTTTGAGCAGACTGTTCCAGCACACATCATGGACTTTGATGGTGTCTGTAAACATCTAAGGGGCATGTTTGTAATCCATATTTAAACATTCAAACTTGTATGCAGAAAAATTGTTATATTGTGGACATATTTTGATTGGTGAAATTATTCTATTTTTCATTATGCAGATGACACTCTATTGTATGTAAGCATACAAATGCAATTATGCAGTCATTGCAAAAGGTCAAAGGTGCTTTCTTTGTTCTTTGCTGTTACTCAAGCTGAGTTTATTTAGAAATTTAAAAGCCTGTAGCTTAACATTTGATTATTGAATTGCTGATTTTTTTTTTAATCTTTCTGTCTTTACTTTTGTTCCCAATTAGGGCTGTGCATAAACCATGAACCGACCAGAAAAGACTTAAGGACCAGCCAAAGGTGTAGACAAAAAAAAAAAGATACATTTTTTCTTGTCTTATTCAATATATTAATAAATCATTTCTGATGATTTAAAGATTGGCAGTTCATCCAAGAATCAACATGTAAAGCTGATCATATTTGAGAAACAATGTGATGAAATAAAAGCAAAAATATGGCGGCTGTTGACTAAACTGTTAGATCAAAGAGTAGGACTCACTGATCATGTAAATGTGGTCTGTTGAAGAAAAAACATGTTGCTGTTGTTTTTTGAGGTACCAAAACCTGAAGTTGTAATATTACAAGGCTGGGTCTTACAGAGTTAAAGACAAATAATAGAAGTTAAAACTTTAGGACCGTTAAAAAAGCATCAGTACATATTTAATAAATGCTAACTTAAAGACATTACATTTAATGCATTATGAACATATAAAAGTTTTTTTTTGTTTTTTTTTTTTATCAAGGTTCAGACTGTGACTGTTATAATTTAATAGGTCAAAAGACAGTCCAGAGTACTGTGAATATAGCATATTTAGATCTTATAAATGTTCAAAAGGGTGTCTTTTCAAGTGTTTTTTAAATTTTTGGTGGGGGTTAAATAAAAAAAAAATTCCAGTATCGATGAGAAACTTTGACTTTGGACTTTAAACATGAGGCTGATAAAATTAAGTAAATATATATATAAAAAAAAAAGAAAAAAATCAAATATACATTAAGAATTTTTTTTTTACAGAAAATACAGTTGGGGGTTGTTTGTCTATCTAAAAATATTCTGTAAGATTAATTAAAGCAGAAACAATTTTGAAGCTAGAGGGAAACAAAATATTGTTAAATCTACAGACTGTAATCTACATTAAGGTGTCTAAGATGTGACATCAGCTCAGGGAAAATGTGATATATTTTACTCCAAATTGAACTGTTTTTATTACATTGAGTTGATATTAAAACATAATGTGAAAATAAAGACTTTACATGAGTTTACTTAAGAAGGAGATTAATTTTTGAAGTAAGAATTCATATGCTACTGAAAAATACATCCTTTCTGAATTACTTGCTGACTTCTAAAAACTTTGATAGAAAATATTCTTTTACTGCAGACGTGCAGTTCTGGTTCAGCTCTGAGACAGGACCAGACCAACTGATGGAAAGGTGAGGGGGTGTATGATGAAAGAGCATGGGCCCTAATTTGGTGGCGCAGCACAGGGGGCGTAGAGCGAACACCCCTCGCAGTGTTAATTTCATCCGGCGCACCGCCAGTTTGACAATTTGGGAGACCCTCTGCGCAGAGATGGGTGTGACGGCGCACCAGGAGGAAGTGCCTGCAGATTCATGCTGGCGTAGTGACAATTTCGCACCAAAAAACTGTGATGAAGGTGCGCTGAAAGCTTGCCAGCTCCAACCTGGTCTATTCTTGGCGCAGGCAAAGCGCACCCTCCGCAACTGTAATTTGGGGATTGACGCACATGTGCGCACACATCTAAAAAGCCTCAGAGGCACGTTTCCAGACTGTCTGGCAAATTTTAATGCAATATACAATCACAGCAATCACTATTTAATGTAACCGTCTGAACCAAGCATATACATTTGTGTCTTTATTTATTGTCCCGTCACATCTGATGTTGGATTAAAGCCGTTTGTCATAATGGAAACTTAACCTGAGGGCAGCTGGAAGTTTGCTTATCAGCCTTAACATCCAGTACTAAGCATATATCCAGCTTCTCTCATTTCATGAAATTCAAAGATAGAAGTAGAAAAAAAAGACAGAGAAAACAGAGAAAATAAATGTATGTCATTAAGGATTTACCTGTGATTTCCCATATTTCTCTGTCTTAGTCTTTATTTTAATGTGATCTAAAAAGATGGAGTACATTACAGCAAGGAGGATGAGGAGGAGACACCAGGGAGAATATAAGGCTGCTATTTGGTGATGACAGACCAGGAGTGCAGGTGGATCACAAGCATAATGTTTGGATAAGCCAGCTGCTGTGTAACTGTCTCTTAATTTTTTACTCCTATAAATGGCAAAGGAACAGATTACATCTGTCCCGGGAGCTGGCCCACATGGTGACGCGTTTCGTGGCCTCTGATGCGTGCCCCGATGGCCAGTCCATTCTCCCAGTTGCTGAAAGAAACAGCGGCTCTGACCGTCTCCGCTACCAGGTCTTTCCAGCACACTGTTTCCGCGGTGGCGGGGATCATTCAGACCAATCAGACGCTGCACCTTGGTCAGAGTGTAATTAAAGGCAAAGAGAGGTGCTCATTTGATTGGAGAAGACAGCCCTCGGCTGTGTTAAACCCACACACGCCTTTTCTCCTCCCTCTCTGGCACTTGCGCGGAGGGGCAGAGATGGAAGCGTGGATGCGCCTCTCTTGGCAATGCAGGAAACTTGCAGGACACACCCTCTCAGCGGAGCGCAGGGCAGGTGCGCCGCGCCTTGTCTACGAAATTAGAGCCCCCATGACTTAGAGTTACAATTCTGCAGTGAAAACAACACATCTTATGGAACACCCGCTTTTAAGTACGGTCCAACGAAAATCCTGCCTTATGGCTATAAAATATGGTTTTGGTTAGAAAAGCAAAAAATCCTCCTGAGAATCCTTCTGCCTTGTGCCTCCACATGGTGCCCCTGTGTAGACCTGTTTGTGTGAAGCTCAAATCTGGATTTCTGAATACGACTCTCTGCCTCCACTCTGCTTTCAACCTGGTTTTCTTTAAACTGCACTGCTTGGATGTCAAGCAGATCAACCCACTTTATTACACTCTCAATGACCCTGTCACAGGGACAGACAGACTGAAACAGAGGTACTACAGACAGTGCGTGGGTGCTCGGAGACAGCGAGTGGGAGAAAAACACAGCAGTAAACAGAAAACAAAGTGAAAGGAGTAAGGAGGGAAAGAAATGAAGGATATAAATCTGGAATAACATCCTCCTGACCTGGAGGTGTTGATTTGAGGAGGATGTAGGTCTTGGTTAAGGGAGCAGAGATTTGTCAAATAGCAGTCATGCAGTCTCCCACTTTGTTTGCTCCTCCCGTTTTCTTTCCCGCTGTCTTATATCTTTCACATGTCTGTCTTTAATGCTGCTTCACTCTGCTGTGTTTGCTCCTGAAAGGTGAACTTTGTGTAAACTAAAAAAGTGGGACTCAGGGTTGCTTACACAGATTGAATATATGTAAGGTCATTTGGTCTAAGAGCATTGTTTGTAGATAATTTACATACTTTCCATTAATGGTAAAAAAAAAAAAAAAATATATATATATATATATATATATATATATATATATATATATATATATATATTTTTTTTTTTAATATGTTTAAGAAGTTACATCCTTTGTAAACTATTTTTGGTAAATTATGTGCATAAATTCTCTAATAAAGAGAGTTGAATTTTTATCTCTATAATATTTTATGATGTAATAACACAATCATCTAATAAGCATCTAATAATTTAGGGAGGAAAATCTAATTTTTTCCTTATTTTGTCTGAGAATTTAAAGAAAAATAGGCAGACTTGGAACATTCTTACATGTTTGTGTGTCAACCTAAAAATAATCTCTTACGGGAAGTCAAAATCTAACAAGTTTAACTGACAACCATGTAATGGAAAAGCCCCATTATACCTCCATAGTTTTGTTATATTCTGCATTACATTGTTTGTCGTTTGCCTAAAAGCAAGAAACAAATGTTTCTTTTCATTGAAGATGAAGAAGCAGGATTTATTTTTATACTACACTTGTCTTTGAAATGCAATTTCCCTAACCTGACAGAGGGACAGTTCAATATATCCACCACGGAAGTACTTCACTAATCCATCTGGGAAAAAGCAGTTCCAAAATGTTTTCAGAGACAGAGCCTTCAAAAACAACTGCAGCTTGTGATTGGGCAACCTTTCAGCTTATTTTCTATGATTTAACATTTGGTCAGTGAGAATATTAGTAGGGTTGTTTTTTCAGTTGACACCGGTGTCCATGTGTTCGTTGAGTCCGTTCAAAATGTCACCATATGAAAGAACAGCCACTGATGTGAATGCTAATTTGAGCAAGGGTTTGACATCAGTGTGACAACAGCAGAAACAAAGCACAGCATGATGTGCGTCATTGCATGAGTGTGTACATCCACATGCACACTGTAAGGTAGATTTAAAGAAAGACGACTAAAAAAGTCGGCTTGGACTTTGCCTCAGTTTCACGCAGCTATACACTCAGACACTGAATACTTCAGTATGTTTCTACTGTCTTTTCCTTCACCTGCTTTGAATCTTCACAAAGGGGAGAAGAAACAGGGTAGCAAAGAATAGAGAGATAAATTGAAAGAGATACTTCAAACTTCAAAAATGTTTCTTTTATGTGCTCACTGTAAAATCAGACTGCAGTCCAGTGTCAGCTCAGGTACGAAAAAGGCTCTCTGTAAAGTGAAGGAATAAGACTGATGAGGAGAAAACGTAAAGGAAAGAGAAAGATCTGGAAAGAACAAGACAGTGATGACTTCTGTATTGAAAGGCCCTCATAGTGGGGTAAGTGTTTCATCTTTGGCACAAAGAATAACAGGTTAGACCTTTTCTGACAAGAAGATGATGGAGAGGTATTTTGAAGGAAACGAGAGAAGTAAAAATGCTCAATGGGAGGGCTGCTTCAAGTCTGCTCTGTGAACTCTGTGATTGTGCCTTTGGTCTGTCAGGATTCCCTGCAATGTGCGCATGTGTGTGCCTGATTGGTTTTGAGGATTAGTTTCAGCGTTTGTCTCATAATTGCTGCCAGAACTTAACCCTTTAAGGCCCAACACTGTAGATTATAGCCAGAAAATTCTAATTTTTTTTAGCTGAAATGTTTTTTTCACTTTCTGCAAAAATCCATAAAAATCAAAATGTCCATAAAATCCAACATATAGATTTTTCTTATCTCATTTGATACATTAGGTTTTTTTGGCAACTGATAATCCATTTGAGGACATTTTTATCATTTATCTGATTGTATTCCGATGTTTTTTTTGTAATTTGTTGATCATATTGAGTAGAAAGAGGTATTATAAAAGTATGTATCAAATATGATTCAATTAGCTTTATAGGGTTAAATACTCTTGCTTCTTTGCTGAAATGTTTGTTAGTTTATGGGTCATTCCACCAAAAGATTTCAATTTGCTTGCTGTAACTCTTCAAAAATGAACTTCATTTTTCATTCCATTTCAAGACAGAATTTAGTAATATACACATTTACTCATTCAGAATGAGTACTGGTCAATCTCAGGCTACTTTATTTAATTTATTGCAACTTTCGACAGTTTATTATGATTTTTTCTCTGCTGTCACCAAAACTCAAATTTTTACAACTGTTTCATTTTAAAACTAGAAAAGCACTCAGAGAGCGCAGACCTCCACCAGTGCTACAGTCCTCAGCCATATTGTGATTTTGACCAGAAATATTAGTCCTACCTTTATTTAATCTAAATATTTAGATTCCTTGAAAATGAAAACATACCATTAGCAACTGGATTCATAATGATATCGATTTTAGTTCAGTAGTTATTCACAGAAATCACATTTTTCTCCATGGCGGCCAGATGCTGATCCGGATCAACACCAAAATCGAATCAGTTCTTCCTTTTCCCATGCTGAACATTTCCTGAAAATTTCATCCAAATCCATCTATAACTTTTTGAGTTATTTTGTTCACAGACAGACGGACAGACAAACTCTCCCGAAAACATAACCTCCTTGGCGGAGGTAACCGTGTTGAAAAGAATATCAACCACATACAATGTTTTCCCCTTAAAAAAAGAGTTAATTTAGAAGAAATGGTTGGTTACATGATGAAAATACTAATATTTATGACAAAAAATGACTTTTTTTGCTGCTACTCTTTATTTAAGTAACAGCAATGAGTTTTTAGCATCAAATTCGCAATTGTGTGAAATCTAGCCACTTAGCATCTATGCTAGTAGCTCGAGCACATGGAGCAAATTCTTAAGATTAAACTGAATATTTTACTTTTAATATCAACAAATGTTGTCTTAGAGATAACTTAGGTAACAGGACTGAGTTTTTAGATTGACCATCTCTAAAACAGCTAATATATCATTAAATTTAAGGAAAAATAAAAGAGATAACTAACTTTTGGTCTTCCCATGACTTGCAGAAGACCTAAATGATGTCACCTCCTGCAGAACATGTCACTGGTGGAATGTTCCAAAATTTTAAAGGGGGGAATGTGTTTGGGTAACAGCAATGAGTGAAAACCTGGGGACAGCACTAAAATGTGAATTTAACCAAAATATAATGACTTTTTTGTAAAACTTTTGTTTTTAAAGTGTAGATAGAATATGGAGTCACACTTAAATGCAAAAGAAAATTTGCTTTGAAAGGTTTTTGTTCATGATGCATTGTCGTAAAGTGTAGCGTTTGGCTGTCGGGGGGGCGGGGGGGGGCAAGAAATGTTATGTATAAGTGTTTTGGATGTCATTTTAAAATATAAACAATATATATATATACATATATATACATATGTAATTTCTACAAAGATTAATGTGAATGGTGGTTAGTATGATCACAAAATATCATTTGTAATATATTTTTACTTGTGTTTATACATTTAATATACAATAATATGCTGGGGACATAAGTTTCACTCTTTCAATGAAGATAATATTTCCTTTCTGGTGTGAAATCCTGAAACAGTGCACAGTTCTAAACCTTGTTTTTCATAGAGTTATTTTGTCTTAGTGCAAAATATAAAGTTTTATTTAAAATAAAACCATTGAATTCTCATCTCATAAATCCTGGGATAGTGATGGAAGATACCAGATTTCTCAAAAAGATACAATACCAAATACTTTTTTCTGAAGTTTTTATAAGACTTATTCTGAAACCAATCATCTCCTGTAATACATACATAGTGTTTATGAATTATACATCTTTGTTGACCAAAAGCACTATAATAAAACACAATAGGATTTTAAAGTGTGTTTAGTTTTATATGTAGAAAATACATTTGGCAGATATTCTACCATTAAAGACTTAAGTGATTTGTTTTCTGGATTACAATACTACTATTTTAACTGATCAGAAACAATTATACACTCACAAGCAAAATATCAGTATTGCACTGCTGAGTATTGATATAGTATCAGGCTTTGGTGGTCAATGAGGGCAAGCAGCCTCTATCGACACAAAGCACTTGGATAAGAGGAAACAGCCTCAAGAACAGAAAAGATTCAAGTGCAGAAACACAACTAAAGATCAGGGCAAATACACACATGCAAATGTGGCAGGAATGAAATAACATGCTAAAATAAAAACACAAAAAACTGCAAGAGACACACATAGGCTAACCAAGTTCAACAAATAAATATTTAATAATAATTTTGAAAACTTTACAAAACCTCCCATAGCCGTAACTTAAGCACAAGTCATGCCAGCTGCTGTTTCAAACACTGACGATCATTGTAACTACACTGTCTCTCTCCCATGCTTGTCCTGCCACACTTCAGCACTTCAGTTCTTAAACTTTGTTGTGCTGCTTTTCTGCTCTTGAGGATGTTCTTTGGGTTCAGACTGTATTTGGCTTTGTCTTGTTTCCAGCTTGCAGCATTCTTATCATGAATACTTTGTTTTTTTACATAAGTTAATTTTTCCATGTTGGTATTACCTTCTGACCTTTAGTTGTTTCTCTGTACTTGACTTCCTTTTGTTCTTAATGCTGTTTTTATCTTACTGAACTGCATCAAGCTGTTTGGCCCAATCAGCCACCGTATCATGCAAGAGGAGGATGCAACAGTTTTATGTATCAGTATTTTCTTCTACACGTCATAATGTCATTCCACAATAATTCCTCTTACAACTTATGTTTTCAGACTCAAAAAAACAACAATATTTTGTGACCTTAAAAGCTGGTGTTAAAGGTTATAGAAAACATTTCAGTCAAGTCAGTAATTTTTTACACAATTATAAATGGAAACTTTAAGTATTTTTATTACAACATAACTAAACTGCTTGCTTGCTCCATAGAGGAGACTCAACATTGATCCTAGATACACTCCTGATCAAAATTAAAGACTTAAAACATTGCAAGAATTTGCATTTTGCACAGTTGGATCTTAGGAAGTTTCAAAGTAGAGCTTCAAAATGCAAAAATAAGAAATGGGAGTGAGACAAAAAAATAAATAAATAAGTAATTGAGTTAGCAGTTTTTTTGCAAACAACCATGAAACTTGAATAGGCTTTTCATCAGCTGATTAAAAGTTTAAGATCGCAGCCTTTAAAAGCCAAAATCACAGCTACTCAGTCCTGAGTACTTTGTTTTTCAGGGGGTTTCTGTTTTTTAAGTTGTGCTCTTAAACTTTTGAAAAGCAGATAAACAGCCTTTTCTTCAGTTAAATGGTTGTTTGCAAAAAAACTGCTCACTCATTTTTTTTTTGTCTCACTATTTCTTTTTTTCCATCTGAAAGTCGACTTGGAGCCTTCTGAAGATCCAACAGTGCAATGCAAATTCATGAGTTTTTTTTTTTTTTACTGGTTTTAAAATTTTTATCAGGACTGTATACTAATTCTTTAGATTTCATTTGGCTCACAATTGCCACACATGCTTTAGCCCCTTTAACCCTCTGGTGTTTATCAGATTCATTCGATTGATCCAAAGAACAAAAAAAAAAATCAGCAGAGGATTCAACTTAAACACACAGAAACTACAGAAAACACTATGGGCTCTAATTTCGTAGACCAGGCGCAAGCGCAGGCACACCTGCCTGCGCCGGCCTTCGCCGCGCGGACTGGGTGTGACCTGTGCACTTGCAAGTTTCCTGCAGTGCCAAGAGAGGCGCACTCATGGCGCAGAGGAACGCAGAGGTTGCGCGTCCACGCCCACGTCTCTGCCTCTCCTCGCAAATGTCAGAATAGGAGGAGAATAGACGTGAGTGGGATTTACACAACCGATCGCTTTCTACACCAATCAAATGAGTGCCTCTCTTCGCCTTTAAATGCGCTGCGGCTGAGGCGCAGAGTCTGATTGGTCTGAATTATCCCCGCCACCGTGGAAACAGTGTGCTGGAAAGACCCAGCAGTGGAGACGCTGTCCCTTCAGCAGGAGAATGGACAGCGGGGCGCGTCACCGTGTGGGCCAGCTCCCGGGACAGATGTAATCTGTTCCGTTGTCATTTATAGTAAAAAAAAATTAGAGACAGTTTCACACCTGCTGTCTTATCCATTCATGCTTGTGATCCACCTGCACTCCTGGTTTGTCATCGCCAAATAGCAGAGCCTTTAGTGATAAACTGTATACTCTACCGGTGTCTCCTCCTCATCCTCCTTACAATAATGTTCTCCATCTTTTTAGATCACATTAAAAATAAAGACTAAAATAGAGGAATATGGGAAATAACAGGTACATCCAGAGTTACATACATTTATTTTATCTCTTTTTTCTCCGTCTTTTTTGTCCTTTTTTTCTTTTAATTTAATGAAATGAGAGCAGCCAGATATATACTCAGTATCAGATGTTAAGGGTGTTTATTGTTGACTTGTAAGATGTGCATCAAACTTCCAGATGCCGTCAGGTTAAGTTTCCATTATGACAAACGGCTTTAATCTGACATCAGATGTGACAGGACAATTAATATAGATACAAATGTATATGCTGGTTCAGACGGGGACATTAAAGAGTGATTGCTGTGATTGTTTAATGCATTAAAATGTGCCTGACACTCTGGAAACCTGCCTCTGAGGCGTGCGCACATGTGCGCTTGTCACCAAATTACAGCTGCGGAGGGTGCGCTTCGCCCTGCGCCGAGGTTAGACCAGGTTGAAGCTGGTGAGCTTTCAGCGCACTTTCTGCACAGTTTTTGGCACGAAATTGTCACTGCGCCAACATGAATCTGCCGACACCTCCCCCTGGTGCACCATCACCTCCCCTTGGTGCGCCATCACACCCACCTCTGCGCAGACAGTCTACCAAATTGTCAAATTGGCAGCGCACGGCAATGCGCCGCACGAAATTAACACTGCGCGGGGTGCGCCAGGCTTGCGCCCCCTGCGCTGCGCCACGAAATTAGAGCCCTATGTACTTATTCTAGCACACACCTGGGAGCAATCTTTACATTGTAAGGATGATTGATGTAACAGCGTTTTCGAGGGCTGACCTATGTGACAGCTTATATTAAACATACCCATGGAGTGCATTCCTGTCCTCACCACTACTGCAATCCAATAAGATAAAGAACACAGAGCCTTTCAGCATCTTTGTCTTTCAGCACTCTGTAGAAGCTGTTTTCATTTTTAATTTGATTTATGAAGCTGTCCAATGAAAGTGTTGATGACGGGAATATTTATGGAACCTGCAGGGCACATAACTGTCATCCTTGCCTCAGTGTAAAAGGAAACTGGGGTTTAAGACTCAGGTTGTTCACTTCATACTCTTCTTTATCAGATGGTAATTAGAGTGGTGGTGCCAGAGAGTCAGGGGTAGTCTTTAGCTCTTTCCCTCATTCACCGACTTCATGCCCTTTTGATCCATACTGCAGTGTGCATATTAAGACAAAGCCCCCATCTCCCTTGCTTGTAAGTTGAAAAATAGTATGTTTCTCACGGTCCTCTAACAGTCTATCTCTGTTTCCCTTATTCCTCTTTCCTCTTCCATCACTTAGCTCTACTTACACCACGAACCTCATGAGGATTGCAGCTTTTACCAAGGAGGGCAAAGGTCATTAGTAGCTTTTAGCACTCAACCTAAGGCTGTTAACTGTTTGTGCTTTTGGCTGTGATATTTGAAAGTATAAATTATTTAAACTAAAGGTCTTGTGAGTCAAAATTTGATGACTTTGATTGAATTACATTGAGCCATTGAGCAGTGTATAAAAAGCTAGCTCTTAAAGTGGAAATAAAGATAACTTTATTTTCTTTTTCTTTTTCTTATACATGTTTGAATCATATATTGCTTTTCCTTAATCTCCATCCCCTACACCTTTTCTCATTTATGAAGAAGTTGTGACCTTTTATCTAATTGCGTTTGTTTTCCCGTTCGTCACTTTTGCAGCTCCAAGTCAGCAATATGGATGTTATGGTACTTAATAATGATGAGTTATATTTAGTTGAAAAGCATTTACTGATTGGCTGAATGGATTTGACCTGTACTAGCGGTCAGTGACCTGACCCTTTGCAGTGATGTAGGAGTAAGCAAGGAAGGTTGTTACAATTTTGTGAGGAACTGGGAGATTTTATTTTGAACATGTTTTTACAGGGAATAAAAAGGTCTTAAAAGCACTTTGTTCACAACTGTCCTGTTAATCACACAGAAATGCTTTGAGATCTCGTGCATTTTATAACTTTAGAATAAATGTTAAGGTCTCATATGCTTGTATTTATCTCAAGCCGCATTCTGGGTATTTATCCCTTATGCTTTCATAAATCACATAAACTTTCAGCCCTGGGAACCAGGAAGGGGTAGATACTAACTAGCCTCCATGTTTCTGGACTCATTTCTTCACCACTCTATTGATCACTTTGAAATGGTGCTGTTAATGTTCACTCGTATCCATGATGTCTCTAATGGATGCGATGTGTACATACCTATTTTCATGATCTATGAACTTAGAAAGTCTCATATATCATGTTAAGTATGTCTTTGAAATGTTTTTTTGCTCATTTTTTGTTAAAATGACAGTAACATAGCTGTTTATCCCTCAGTATAAATGTTGCACATTCTATCAAACTGGATAAACCTAAAATGTTGCTTCGTTTGAGAGAGAAAAACAGGACAGTGTCTTTTCCTTTTTTTTCAGTCATCAGCTATTCTTTGTGCAGCCTGAGCTCATTTCTTTTGTGTTTGTGCCCTCGGCTACAGTCAAACCCAGGACATTTTGATGATTGATCTTTTATTTTTCTTTGTAATAGAAATCTACTCCACAAAAGACATGAAATAATGAGTTTATTCTTTCCCTCTTTTCTTCACTCATGCTTTTCACTCTACTTCAGCCTGGTCTCTCGTTTCCTACCTCCACATTTATCCAATATGTCTGCCCCATTCCCCTCACTGTGTTGCTCGTATTCATGGCAGCACTTAGCTTCACCTCCCACAGTGAGGAGTCTTGATGACTCAAGACTACCTGCTGGGTCACACTAAGACGCCCTCCCACAGAGTGCTGTGTCAGAATCTGCTCCAGACTTGGACTGTGTGCCAAACATTAATTTGATGAATTAGCTCCTCCTGTATGAAGTCTCTTCTCACTGAGTTGTTTGGCCCTCTATTCTCTACACCCTCATTTAGATTTGACATTCACTCATCGTATGGGTCTCATCTACAAGCATTTGACAGGCAGCCAACACCAGTCAATACAACCCCCATCACACTAATTTTGACTAATAACTGTGGGGACTTTCACCATGAAGTAGTGGCTGTTAATAGTTTTTCATTTCCATAATAAACGCCCTTTGCTCCATTGTTTCTTTCATTTTTGTCATAGAGCAAAGCACAGACTGAGATCTGGCATAGGTATGATTATTATCAGCTAAAGATTGTCTAAACCTTTTTTCTCTTATGTAAAAAAATAGTTTAAGCCTAAACAAACAAACTTAAACACTGAAATCTCAGATTTTATGAAAATGCTTTGAATGGCCTGAAAATGAATTAGCCAGCAATAGCCACATCATAACAAATACAGAAAATGCATGCATTCAGATTCAAGAGACAGTCCAATGCCAAACTAAAATTTCTTTTCTTACATTTTTTAAACAATTTTTCTCGAAGTCTATTCTCAACTACATATTATAACAGAGAAAATGTTTCTACTGACAAACTGCAGAGAAAAGTGTATTTCTTTGCAGACCTTACAAACATGTTTGTTTACATTTCCACTGACTAATTTATATAACCCTCAAACAATTATATGTAATTGACATATCTATTCCTATGTTTCATGTCTGACCAACAAACACCTGTAATGTTGCCATGTCCCAGAGCAGCTATGAACTCCACCTGCTTTCAACACAGTTGCCACTAAAGTTTAGATCCCAAACACGTGATAATAATGTACAGCTGCATGAAACAGTATGTGAACCCTTTGGGATTACTTGGACTGAAATAGTTTCGTACGGAAGAATGGTCCAAAATTCCTCGTGACCGTTGTGTAAGTCTGATCTACAACTACAGGAAATGTTTGGTTGAGGTTATTGCTGCCAAAGGAGGGTCAACCAGTTATTAAATCCAAAGGTTCACATACTTTTTCCACCCTGCACTGTGGCTGTTTACATATTGAGTCAAATAAAAACATGAAAACTGATAATTTTTGTGCAGCATTAGTTTAAGCAGACTGTGTTTGTCTAATAATGTGACTTAGATGAAGATCAGAACATATTTTATGACCTATTTAAAGGTGCTATGAGGAGAATCTATTTCCAAAGACATAAAGACTGCTACCCACGAGCACGCGCAGCGACTGTCGTAATGCTGCGTTCCAGTAACCTCGGAAGTGGGAGTAACATCATCTCCGACTCATCGGCGTTCCAGTTAAAGTCGGAAAAAAACATGCCGATCAACCAGGCTATTGTTAGCTGTTGTTAGCACGCCCTGCGCTGTTGTTCACAAATATCTAATGAAGACTGTGATTATCACTATGACAGCATTTTTGTAAATATAAGTCTATCAATACTATGTATACAGCTGATCTAGAGCAACACACCCCAGTCAGAAGTGCAAATAAATTGATTATTACAGGAGCTAAATAACTGTTCACACTGGGGGCATCCATCTTCGATTGTCAACTTGGGGGTGGCGAGGTTTCACCAAGTTCCCAGTAGGAAATTCAGACTTCAGGGGACATTCCAGTTCCAATTTCCTACTCAGAACTTAGAAATTCCTACTTCTGACTACAACTGGAACGCACCAAAAGACGTGACCCAAGCCAAAGCGTGTTTGTTGTGATGCTTATAAATGCAGCTCTGACCTTCCTCAGAACTCTGCATTGCTTTACAACTTCTTTTATCAACAACTTACAGGATGCAAGGCGACGAGGTAATGTATCTCTTTCTAGTTATGTAGTGGTAGTTTTTGATGTGTGACAACAAGCAACTTTTGGAAAACTTATTATCGTAGTTTTGTCGCCGGCTGTCCGACCTGACCACTTAGCTAATGCCTAAGTCACACATTCCCGTTTCTCATAGTGATTGTGCACGACTATACACGATTGAGGAGGCTGGTGTGATCTCTATGATACGAGATGAAATGACTGTCTACCCCCTGGACACAACCCGTAAATACACTGCTCCAGCTAGGTTAATACAGTGATATGACTTGGACTCCTTTAATTTTCATCCCGCTGACACGACGTCAGCCCCGCTTGAGCTCAGTTCGCGTCACGTAAGCCCTGACTGAGCCCCGTCGCTTGCGCTGTCCTGAACGGGACACAGTCGGGGCACAAACGGATACATCCTTGTCAGTCGTCCTCATAAAGCTTTCAGAATTGAGCCACGATCAGCTCAACTGAGCTCCGTAAATGCCACGCTGCTACCGTTCACCTTAGGACTGCATTAGGCTTCCACCCCGCTATACTGAGAGCGGCGATTCTCCACAACAGTTTTGAACAGTTCAAAACTGTCTGGATCCTTCCACATTCCCCACCGTTCATCCACGACTATACAACGCTGATCCAGACCAAGTAGCGCATGCACCACGACCAAAGCATGTTTTATTAGGATTATGACAATCGTGCGCAATCGCCATGAGAAACGGGAATGTGTGACTGGGGCTAAAGGAAAAGCATTTATAGATAACCTATTTTGATGCTATAAAACTCATCTTAAAGTCTGTATTTCGATCAGGCAAATATCTAAAAGTGAGACTTTTTTTTAATTACTTAGAAACTCCTCATAGCATCTTTAAGCAAAAATCAAAGTAATCCCAAAGGGTTCACATACTTTTTCATGCAACTGTAAGCAGGTTGCTTCACAAAGCATCTGCTACCTCATAGCTTCTCCTTCGTGCTTGACTGACCTTCATCTCATGATGGTCACAGATTCTCAAAAAAACAACATTAACATTTGCATTGGCTTGTTTTGCTGAACTCATCTTTGGTTGTGTATCTGTAGGCAAAGGCACCCATCTTGACTGACAGGCAGTATAAACTTGTGTGAATGTCAGTGTGAGAACTGGAAGCTCGTATCAAAATATGTTTGCCCTGTGGAAACATTACTGTCTCAGACAACTCAAACATAACATTTATTCAAAGTTTTGATCAATGAAATTTCAGTATTTTTACAGCAAATACACAAATCTCTCTCTTTGTCAAACGGATGCAGATACACCTTTTGCTTCACACAAGCGCATTTACTCAAATTCTGCCCAAGCATGCTTAGTCGTATCGTACAGACCAATCAGAGAGAAGCTATCAACATGCACGTGTCTTTGATAAATCACAGTGTAGCTGTGTAACAGTCAGTCTAACAAGAATTACACAAGTTTGGTGGGAATTTTTTGCAGAGGAAGAGAATATTTTGGCATTTTGTATCAAATGTGTTTCAATTGGGATGCTGTTGAGACAAAATATGATAAGTATTCACTTGTACTGTAAAATCAGAGCATATTTTAAAGCGGAAAAGTGCGTGTTAAGACCGAGAAACTACGGTACTCTCTCTTCACATCCATTTGCCCCTTTCTTCTCCCTTCTGTCATTTAGCTGCTCGGTGCTGTTTTCAGGCTTAGTGACCCACATCCCTACTGTCCTAATGCTCTGCCTACTTATCTGGAATACATCTGGTGCTACGCATACATGTGCCAACATGGAGAAATTAAGTGCTAAGAATAGAGCAATAGATAAGCAGAGACTATTGCATCATTACTCTGATTAAAAGAATACCTCACTGTAATATCAAACAGATTATTTTATGTATGGGTTTTTTATCAGTGTCGTGCAAAAAGCTTCAACAAGACAACATCCATGCATTAAAAAACAATTACAATACACAGAAACTGCACAGGCTTTAAAAATACCAAGCTCTTAGTAATTATTTAAAATATCAGCATAATCACAAATGTGGTCTCAACATTTAATAAAGGGAAATCAAAAGGAGTTAATGTTTTTATGCTCTTCGTGCCGACTCTAATAAGCACTTTCACGTCACCCCCCACTGACTTCCCCTCAAATGTTGCCAGGAGCCTGAGTAAATATGACTTTTAATTCACAGTGGAGGCCATCAGCAAAGGACTTCAGCTTCCTGAAGGTAGAGTGCAAACATATTTGCATTTGTTTTAATTCAATAAGATGAAAGCAAATATTGAATTTGTGTGTCAGAGAGAAACTTCCAGTCTAAAGATCATTTGGACATGAAAAAAGAGGCAACTTGAACATTTGAGTAATCCCTCCTTTAAAACCATTTTATTATGTACTCAACTCTCACAATTGTTATACAAGGTACAAGTAGAATGAATGAAATATGACTATCTGTTTTATTTATTGTATGAAATACAGATTGATGTCTGATCAGGAGTGTGTCTACAAACCTCTGGAGCTATAATGAGTGCAAATAAGATATTGGAAATATGGTTAGCGTGAGTTCACTGGTTTGTTTTTAGTATTTGATCAATTGGCTTTCAGAAGAGGCCACATATTACCCCACTTAAATTGAAGTTGTACTGAATGACATTTCTAATTGAATGATTCAGTTCTCTAAATTAAGTGGTTTAGTCATGATAAAGCTTGAATGGAGCTTATGGAGCAAGAAAACCTGAATGTTTTTTTTCTTAAGTAAGGATAAAATATTGTTTGTATGTCATGAAAGGGTAATTTGGTCAATTTCTTTTGATATTAATATAAAACCTTATCTGAAAACAGCTGCAGTGTTAGATAATTCCTTATATTTAATGTTCTCAAAAGAAAATGGGCAAGCAAATTACAACAAATTGTCATTTATTATTATTTTTTTAGCTTAGCCAAAGTATTGTTACATAGCCACAGAGTGTGGAGTTTGGCAGGCTTTTTTATTTTCATGTTTTTTATTATTTGGGGATTTATATGAAGTCAAATCTTGCAAGGTTTTCACACCCAGCTCCCCCTACCTTGGCACTTCTGTTCACTTTACTTGAGGTCATGTCTATCTAGCTGCAGTCTGCCTGGTCAGGTGACCTGCTGCAGTCAGATTGCCTCAGGTGTGAAGAAGCAGAAAGGAGGAGGAAGAAGGAAAAATGTTTGGGAAGATTTGGCTGGTGAGCCTGAATGGAACTTTTGAACTTTGCCAGAACTCCGTTTCCAGGTGATGAGACTGAATACTCTCTAGGGCAGGGGGAAAACCTTCTACATGCAGGAACTTGGGCACAGGGCTAAAGGGCAGCTGTGAAAGGTTTGGACTTAGAGGAAGTGTTCCCGGGACTGGTGAGTCTTGAGCATTCAGATTTTTTTTTTCTTTTACTGCAATGCATTACCTTTGAATCATTTCTGCCGGATCATTCCATTTTTGAGTTCTGAAGGATTATTTTTGGGTATTAGTGTTTGATCAGGACCACTTTATTTGGAGTTTTGCCCTTGTCTTTTAATTGATCTTAGACATAAAATGGGGGACCTAAATATTGGAAGGCTTTTTTTTTTTTGGATTTTAAAGAACATGCATATGGTGGAGTTCTCGGTGGTAGTTCTGTTAGTTTGCTTGTTTTGTCCATGAAATTGAGTTTTCAGGGTGCTTCAAGCATTTTTTTTTACATTTTACATAAGTATCCAATAAAAAATGTATGATATTTACTCTTTCTTTATAACCCATTATAATAACAAGCTTAACAAACAAGATGCTTGTAAGTCTGAAGGCCTGTTTATATAATGGCCCTTGTTCCCTAAAGTGCATTCTATCTACTCACTGTGGTGTTAATACATCATGATACAGCTCCATTAAAGAGGTTCCAATTTAGAATATTAATCCGATGTATCTCTTTTAAATTATTTCCAGTTAATGTCCTCAGCTCTTGAAATGGTAAATGGCTTTTAACATAGAAAAAGGCAGGAAACATATAGTGTTATCAGTTGCAACTTTCCAGTAAGTCTAAACTTGTTGAGGGGGAGGGAGAGGGGAGCACTGTGCTGTATGGACTTGGGTAGAAGTTGAAGAACCATGATTTAGAGCACATGGATTTAATGAACAGTTATCTCTGCTCTAATGCAAACAGGTAAAACTCTTTAATTTAGGATTGTTTTGTCATAATGTCATAGTTTGTGACCTTTATCTGATGGCTGATAATAACATGAATGACACACATTTTGGCAGCAGACTCTATATGTGTACCTCTATGCCTGATTCTGTGCATACACGTTATTATGTAACTATGAATTAAATTAGCAGCAATCCACTTGTTGATTGTTCAGATAAATTTTATTTTTAAATGACACCCTCTTTTAGATTCTTCTAGCTAATCCCAACCTTGCAACATGACACCACCTTTTATTTTCTCTTCACACAGCAGATAAGCTAGTATACAAATTTATCTCCTGATCCTGGCCTGAACCTGATGAATTTAACACCAAACAACAGGGAATTCAGACCAAATGCAGCCCTCCACCTCATTCAATGGTCACTAAACAATTAAAAGTTGTTAAGATGATTAACACATGTCAGAACCCACAAATATGATTCAAGCTGAGATGACAATGAGTCACTATGCAAAAGTTAGGAAATGCAATAGAATTATATCTAAAAATTCAGATTGTAGGCAATGGTATGTTTTTGTGAGTAGTTAAAGAACTGATTTTACTGTGTTACTGTGTTTCTCTAAATCTGATGCAATAGAATTAAGTATTAAAAATAAGTAAATATAACAGTTAGAAAAGGGTAAAAGTAAAACTATTGTACTTGAACAAATGAAAACAAAAAGTAATTGTTTTGTTGAATTAAAAAAAATGAAGCTAAAATGACTGTAAATTGACTTAATGGACTGTAGCTCTATGCAAAGTTAATTTAATTAGGTACTACTATTTGAGTAGGAATTAAAATAAACAGTATGAATTGTGGTATAGTATTTTTATGACGTTTGTTTTTTTGTCCAATCAAGAATATATGACCACTTATAACACTGCAGGAAAATCAAGAATCAAAGTTATCTATTTCTGACATACAGGTTGATTGTCTATTGACAGCTTTATATATCTGAGTTTCTCCTCTCCATTTGTTTTTTTCCATATTCATAATGTTAAAACATAACTAACTCAGAGGGTCGAGTCAAATCACTTCTGGTTGGTTGTTTTGTGTTTCTATTCTCTGAAAACATTCACATAAAATACTCCAGAGGTCCCTGGAGTGTTGTGCTTTTTAAAAACGTTATTGAAATATGTAGTAAAGTATATCGAGTGCATTTACTGTTCTTAACATTCAAGTTGGCATTTTAAGTCAATGGATCTTCCATAAGCAACCAAGTATAAGCAATACGTGTAGGAGTACAGGAGCTTTAAGATGTATGTGTTGATAATTGACTCATCTCCCCATTAAAGGTTAACTGAGGTAAGGTGATACATGTTGCTATAACAACTAATGAGCAGGGATCACTGGGAAATAGTTTAATTCTTCAATGTCAGCAAATGATAAACTACACACATTCAAACTCACACAAAGTCCTCTCAAAGGAGACATAAATTACAGACCACAGGTCCCAGCACAATGGCAGAATCATCTTGTTTCTCTTCTCTTTTGTTCCTCAGTCTTTCTGTCTTTCCTTATTAATACCTCTCTGTCCCAGACCGCACTGACACTCTCAGCTCTTGTGTCTCTTTTTATTTCCCTTGTTGCATTTTGGATTCATGATACTAGGGCTTGACTGGCTGTCCACTGTCTTTGCCATCAACAGATGGTCACCGTCTCTTCCATGCATATCAGGACAGAGTGATGAAGAGAAAGCTCGGGGGGGAAGGGGTGGGGGCTGGGGTGGTCTGGGATAGAAAGTGGAGCAATGGAGAGAACATCTGGCTGTAAGAAAAAAGAATCAGAGAGAGAGAGAGAGTGATTTATGGACTAACGGGTTGGGATTGTGCAGAAATCACACGAGACCAGATGATGTGGATAGATAGATAGATAGATAGATAGATAGATAGATAGATAGATAGATAGATAGATAGATAGATAGATAGATAGATAGATAGATAGATAGATAGATAGATAGATAGATAGATAGATGAAAACAGAATATATTATTTGACCTTCTTAACCTACATTTGAGTTCAGCTGAATGCACTTTAAATACAAGAAATTAAATTTTCAAACTAATAAACTTCATTTTTTGCAGATAATTGCTCACTTTGAATTTGATGCCAGCAACACATCCAAAAAAATCTGGGACAGAGGCGTGTTTATTGCTCTGTTTTACCAACTTCTCTAACAAAACCCAACAAACATTTGCAACCTGAGGATACTTATTGTTGAAGCTTTGTGGATGTAATTCTTTCCCATTGTTGCTTGATGTGCTGTCTCAGTATCTGAGTTCTTTAATGTCTCTGTTGTGGAGTTTTGCACTTCATAATGCGCCACACATTTTCCCATGGAAGAGAGGTCTGGACTGCAGGAAGGCCACTAGTATCAGCAGTCTTTTACAATGAAGCCACAGGTGTAACACGATCAGAATGTAGCTTGGCAATGTCTTGCTTAAAATATGTCTCTGATAGATTTCACTTGGATGGCAGCAATGTTGCCCCATAGCCTGTATGAACCCTTTAGCCTCTATGATGCCTTCACAGATGTGCAAGCGACCCATGCTTCGGGCACTAACACATCCTCATACCATCACAGACCCTGGCTTTTGAACTGTGTGCTGACGGCAATCAGACTGATCCTGTGATATAGAGGATTTCCAAAAACATTTCCAAAGAACTCATTGGACCACAGCAAACTTTTCCACGTTGCACCTGTCCGTCTCAGATGAGCTCAGGCTCAGAGAAGGCAGAGGTGTTTCTGGGTGTTCCTGATATATGGCTGTGGCTTTGTATGATTGATTTTGACTCAGACTTGTAGATATTGTGACAAACTGTGTTAGTTAACAATGGTTTTTGTGGAGTAATCCTGAGCCTACATATCCTTAACAGAATGATATTAGAATTCAATGTAGTGCTGACTGAGGGGCCAATAGTCAGGCATTTAATGTTGATTTTGGCCATGCTCTATTACCTTCGGAGGTTAAACTTGATTTCTGAATCTTTTGATTACATTATGGATGGCTGATGATGTTGAAATACCCTTATTTCTTGTAGTTGTCCGTCAAGAAACGTGGTTTTCTTAAACTGTTGGACTGTTTACTTACATGGCTGTTCACAAATTGGTGAACCTTACCCAACCCCTGCTTTAGAACATCTGAGCATTTCAAGGATACTCCTTTTATACCCAACCATGACATTCCACTCAGCCTGCTGACCTGAGTAATTTACCAGTCTTTCGTTGCACCTGTCCCATCTTTTTTTGGAACGTCTTGCTGTCTTCAGTTTGCTCAGTAAAAATCTTGTTTTTTTTTTGGAGTTCTCAATTGGATGGAGGCCAAATGGATATTCAAATCATTGTATTTTTTTAATCATGATTTATACAATGTCCCAACTCTATTGGAATTGGGGTTCATAAGTAAATAAAAGCCTTTATGAGGAATCAGGTCAGATCCTTCAATGCAGCTGAATACAGCAGACAAGCAAACAGGAGCTTCAGAATCTGTTTGCACAGACTGTATCCTCATCTTACCTGATGGCTGTGGGTCAAATAATTATTTCAGGCATCATTTACATATGAATCACTGGCGAGAGATTTGATTTGGATACAGAGGGCTGAGAGGAAGGCCAAGAGACATGAAGAGAGAAATGTGTGCTGGCAGATTGAAGCATGGCATAGAGAGGGATGAGGCAGAGGTGACATAAGGTGGATGGCAGTGACATTGATGAGGGTAAAGTCGACATAGCATTTATTAATCTTGACTTTATGACAGCTTGCCAGTCATTGCTGTGGTCAGTTTATAAAAGAGGAAACATCAGTGTTACATAATGATGACAGCGGAGATTTTAAGATATTTGAATGACAGTAAAATAAATAAAAACTTTGTGTTAGTTTGATTGCTTAAGTTGAAGCTGCTCATAACCCATGGCCCTGCATGGTAGCATTAAATCTGACATTATGCTAAAATAATTATATGATTGCCCTCAATGTCACTTCTCTTTTGGAATTGAGAGCTCTGGGCTATAAAATCATTATATCATGAGGTGTATTCACTTCACTGTAAACCAACATTTCTGTTCTAAGGATAAATTGCAAATACTGAAGGAAAAAACAGCCCTTGAAGTGCTTTGTAAAAAGATTGTTGTAAAGATGCCAGTAAGTTACTGTAACTGTCTTTACAGTAGCATTACTCTCTTTTAGTTAACAGGATTATTATTGTATTCTCTATACTTTGTTTACTTCTGTATTCTTATTCAAAGTATCATTACCATGCTTAGATTAAAAGTAGGGTAACTGTATTTTCAACAGCAGCTTCCTATCTGTTCTTTTTTCATTTACTGTATCATTATTCTACAAGTTTTAAAATGTATTTTTAAGTTGCAGCGATTTGCAGTATTTTAATTTATATTAGGATGTGTTTAAAAAATTTTACCGACCATTTTTTGCAATGTTTGTTTGTTTGATTTTTTTAATAACATACATTAATTTTATCCAATAAAATACATACATACAGTGATTTGTTTCACCCATAAATGGGATACGTGACCTGAAAGAAATTGTACCTGCTAATGGTCAGTTTTACAGTAGGTAACTGCAGTTTTATGGTAAAATGCTGTTAATTTTTACAAAACTAAGAATGTTTTTCCACCATCTATTTAGAATAGAATACAAAAAAACTTTATTCATCCCACACCGGGGAAATTTACCGTGTTACAGCAGCAAAGTGGCCAGCATTAATAGAATAAAAAATAGATTTAAGTTTAAAATAGCCGCATGTGCATTATTCTACCTATATAAGACATAAAATATAAAGTATACAAAGGGCTTGGATACAGAACTAAAAGCAAATCCTATAAAGATTATATACACATTTACTGAGTAATTGCATGTGGGATAAGTGATTGTATATGGGTGTATTCCACACTGTAGTTGCACATTGTAGGAGGATTGAGGATTTGCACATTAACTGCACATAGTAGCTTTATATTTTGGTTAACTGCATGGTGATTACACATTGTGATTTCACAGTTTGTGGTGACTGGGAGCAGTGCTGGTTGTACAGTCTAACAGCAGCAGGTAGGAAGGACCGGTAACACTCCTTTACACATTTTGGGTGAAGCAGCCTGTCACTGAAGGAGCTGCACAGGGCTGTCAGGGTGTCCCTCTCCAGTATGGATGCTAACTTCACCAGCATCCTCCTCTCTCCCACCACCTGCACTGAGTCTAGGGGGCACCCCAGGACTAAGCTGGCCATTTTTTGCCATTTACAGTAATTTACTGTTTGGATTGTTTAACAGTAGGTAGCTGTAGATATCATGGTTAAGTACTAGTAAGTTTTTTAAAATCAGTTAAAGTGTGGACTGTCTTTTTCCACGCACAGCATCTAAGAAGGCTTTGTGAGTTCAAAGTGTTTAAAGTTTTGTCACTCTCATTTTGCATAGTTTTTTTTCCATGAGACAGGTTAGTTTCTGTTTAGCAAACACACATTATGGAGGTGTTCAGGTTTCTCTTGTTTAGAATCCTCAAAAAAAGCAGTGACCATTTAATTAAAGGGTTGACTTAACCACTACATCTTGACTCACCTGGGGATTATTTGTTAACTGGAGAGCCCCACCGCAGCCAAATATCAATTCAAAGATTCCACTTGGACTGCAACGGTGAGTCCTAATATTAAGAGTTCATTGACCAAAAGTCATGTAAAACTTTTTCAGATTTTGCTGAGAAACTATTTTGCAACCATCCGTCATGTCGAAGAAAAACAGTCTCCAAAGACAGCAGCAGAAATACTTCGACAAACTTACTACTGTGGTTTTCCTTGTGTGAGTGCAACCTCCCACTGGATTTGTTTAGGGGACTCTCGGAGACTGCAAAGTGCTTACTCTTCATAAAATCTCTCCCCATCTAAAGTGGTTCACATCAGCAGACATTTGATCAGCAAAAATGACTTTATTGCTGATGCCAGGTTTTGACTTACTGCTGTCTGACTATGTTCAATAAATAATCTATACAGACTAATTACATGTGGCTGAAATTGAGTATTGATAACTCTCTGTGGCTAATGATGTGAGGACTGGGAATGCAGCTCCCAGTTCCTTTGTTGTGACGCCACTCATGAGGGTGTGTCTGATCTTTAAATGGCTCTGACTTCCTCTAAATCCTTCCTCCATGATGGACAGCTGGAAGTGAAAGAGGCCAGTTTTAATTTGCTGCATGGATACCCTCCCCAGCTCTCAGGGACTCTCTGTTCACTGCCTCAACTGTTGATCCAACACACAGACACACACAAAAACCTACTCACATCAGCCAGGAAGAGGCATGCACACACACATTTATGCAGATCAGCCCGCACCCGTATGTAGATGCGTGTTCATGCACAAACAGGAAAGTTGGAGAGCTCAGTAGCTGCCCTGAAATGAATCCGGGAGATCACGTCTTTGTCTAGACTTCTTATCATCTGCCGTTTGATTGACTTGATGTTCTATGCTTAAACAAGAACAAAGAAGATGAGCATGAAAGCAAAAAAATATATTAAAAAGAATTTTCGTAAACATGTTTTCTGTCTGGACTTAAAAAATGTGAATGAATAAATAACACAAAGGCTCGGCCTTATCAAACCAAAGCCACATCTAATAAAAAATACTTTTACTCCATACAAATACAACAAGTGTATTTTGTCAGTAATTCCAGTTTATTGAGGATTAAGTATGCATCATGACAAACCATTCTCCTTTCTCATTTCCATAAATGTATTACTTTTGTTAATGTTTTAAATGGCCAACTTAGTTATCAAAATCCATACCATGGGGTGATCAACCAAAACAAACAAAAGGTAATAAGGAAAGACTGACCTCCTGTCACCTCTGCCCACCTCTACTGATTACTTTTATTGTGTTTAATTGAGGTCTCTTTTCGGCAAAAAAGCAGCACTTCATGGTAGATCAGAAAAATGTGTCGTTTTTAATATTGCAATTGCACCATGGGCATGCAGTGACAGTCATGTGACCAAACAACATCATACTGTAATGTACGTGTTGTTTAGGAGTAACCATTACCACCAATTTTCCCACTTCTTTGACGACATTCAAGAGTTCCCCTGACAACTACATCAGTAGACTTAGGGTGAATCCCAATTCTACCCCTTAACCTTAACCCTCTGTTTTTAGGGCTAAGGGGAAGGGTGAAAACACACTGCTAAGAAACAGATGTCACTCAATCCACTTGTCTCCTCTTACCTCCCTTCCTTTGCCCTCACACCCAACACAGCATGTTGGGTGTTGGATATATATATTTGTATATATATGTATATCTTTTTATGTATATATGTATCTATGCATATATGTGTATCCACAAAATGAAGAGTTTTTGCTCTATTGTAAAGTGTCTTGAGATAACACTTGTTATGAATTGGCGCTATACAAATAAAGATTGATTGACTGATTGATTGATTGAATTCATGCTATGTCATCACCCAGAGCTGCTTGCTGGCTGTGACCCAGGCAGTTGCAACAATAGCTGAAGCTGTAGTGTCAAAAGTTAGCTAGTTACAAGGAGAACATTTAAAATCTTGGTCTCCGCTTTTCCTTCTTGTAGCAGGCACAGTGCATTATGGAAAACTCTCATACCCCTTCCTTTCAAGTGTGGTCCCGGTCTGTCTACGTTTCAAGGACTGTGTAGCCCTGCCTCTTAGCCCTGTGGAGAATTGGGACACCCCTTCACCAGACATGAACGTGTAAAAACAAGGGCTAATGGGTAAGACAAGGGCTAAGGGGTACAAGTGGGATGGACCCTTGGTCTGAGAAGTGCTAGCAGACCCTGTGTGCTCCTGCAAACAGAATTTACAAGCTACAGATTACACTTGTCTCAGATACAATGGTGTTCTAGATCAGAGAGTTACTGTGTTAAATGTGGACTTTCAGTGGAGTGTTGTGCAAAAGAGGACAAGTAGGTTAAAATAAGTTAAACATTGATTTAAACCTGTTGCCCATTAGAAGGCACAGAATTTATAGATTTAAAACCCCTTTATAAATTGCAATCTGTCGCTTTCTCTCTTGCTGTCTGACTCTGTTCTGTAACAGCTTAACTATTAGTACTAGATAACTGCTTATTATAATATAACTTGCATATAACAGTTGTGTCTTATTAGCCACTAAAGCACATAATGAGCCAAAACTAGTGCTAACAATTAAGGATGTGACTTTAGCCAAATAGTTTGTTACATGGGGAGAGGACTTAAAATTTTGCTCTTTGTGCAGTTTGTCTTTCAAAAATGCTTGACAAGTATTTTCAAACATTTGAACAGATGACTTAACAAAGGGATATTGACAAGAACAGCTTTGCTTGTTAGAAGATCACTGTCTGTGTACTGTCTCAAACCAAAAGTGTCTTTGAGTCCAATCTTTACTTGTTTCTCTGTTATTGATCTCTCTCAAGTTGACCCAGCTCATTAACATGTCACCTGCACATCTTTCCTGTTTACTGATTCATCACTTTCTGTCACTGGGTCCAAAAAAGACCCTTGCCTCTTTTAAATTGTCATATAAATACAGGGTTTGACAGGTATAATTGTTCCACATAAAAAAGTTCAGTTCAAAGGCTCCACATCTCCAATAGCATGTGAGGCTAGCAAACAGCAGCTCAATGAGATGGTCAATACAAGAGGAAACAATGGAAAACTTTGATTTCATGCTCGGAGATAAAAGGACAGAGTGAGTTAGTTAGGTAAGATGTTTTTTTAGGCAATTTTGATAATATAATTTTTACTGTTGTCAGAATTACAATTGGTTATTTTACTTTTTGAATACAATGCTGTCATGGTTCTGTCTGTCTTTGGTTATTTAGTTGTATGTACTTTGTTCCTTGGTTAAGCCTTGCTTTCTTGATTCTGTTCATTATAGTCAAGTTTCTGGTTTTGTGTCTTGTCTCATGTTTCCTGTTTTATTTTGAAATTCCTGTGTTTCTCGTGGTCTGTTCCTGCCCTCCCTTCTGTGTCTCTGCTGATGATTCCCTCCACCTGTGTGATTGTCTCACCTGTGCCTGATTCCCCTTTTTATTTAGTGTCTGTGTTCCCTGAGTCTGGTGTTGGGTCATTGTTCATCTTCCCTGAGTAACCATGTGCTCATGTGATTCTGTGTCTCCAGTGTTCCCGAGTTTGTAGTAATCTGTCTTTTTGTTTAGATATTTTGGTATTTGATTTGTACTTTTTTTGGTCCCCTTTTGTTAGTTAGTAAAGAGTTTTGGGGTTTTCTGCATCTGGGTCCCGCAACTTTGTTTTTGTTGGTTTTTTGTTTTACTAAAAACCGTGACACAAAGCATGACTTTGGTTGTCAAAGGAATATTTCAACAATGTTTGGTATGACAAGCATATAAAACCAAAATGAATAAGATCAGTTTCCACATTAATTTAATTACCTATTTAATGTAGAAGCATGCAACTTTTAGTAGTTAACCATAATAATAAATAAGTAGGGTTCATCCAAATGAAATAAACAGAACATATATTAATTAATTTCAATTATTCATGAAAGAAGTTAGGTTGAAAAAACTCGTCCACAGGTAAAATAAAACAAGCTGACTGGTTAAAAGTGGTTTGCTACTAATAAAAATAATAATATAATAGCAATGACAACAATGACACTTCCACTGTTAATTACTAAGTTCATTATCACAAACGCAACTTGTCTTTTTTTATTCATACATCTGCTCAATGAATTCAAACAGCTTAAATATAGTGAGTTAATTTGTTGTGTTCTTGCAGCTTATTTATTTTACTTATTTTATCCAGGGTTAAGCTAGTATTTCTCATGAACAACTCATCTTACTCCATTTAAGAAGTCTGGCCATCACTGCATGCATGAACAAGTTTATACAAACCCTTTTTTTTTTTTTTTTTTTTACAACAATGAGACTTAAAATGACACTTTAAGGGCTTTTTCACACCAACCATATTTAGTGTGCACCAAAGAAGTTTTGGCCCAGGTTTTGGTATGTTAGTATCAATGTGAATGCAACCACCGCACTTTGGTGTGCACCAAATCAGCCGGTCCGAGACCTCCATGAAGGGGTGGTCTCAATCCGCTCCATCTCCCGACATTTGGTGTGGTTTCACTGGTGTGAAACATAGTGGTCCGAACCGATCTACTTTTGATGCATTACTTCCTGTTAACCCAACGGTTGAATCTTTTGCTTACTCAATTTGTCGACTTGTTTATTCTGGTTGAGGATTACGATGATGTACAAGGGTCCAGAAGGTCGCTGATGCCGTCTTAAACTCGAAAAAAAAACACATTTGAAGGAAAATGTAGAAGAGAGCGAAACGTAAACATTGGTTTTCTGGTGTAGGAGGTTACCATGGTAGCCTCTTCTTTGTTCTCCATAGCAGGTTTGGTAACCAGTTATGTGCATATCGCCCCCTGCTGTTTCAAACTGAGTAAATACATAAGTGGGCCCGGGCAATGAAAATGTTGCAAGTGTGAATGCGAGGGGGAGGGGAGTGAACCGCGCCGCAGCACGGTTCGAAACAAGTGGGCCTAATGTGAAAACGCCCTAAGTATGCTTGATTTCCTTTTTCTTCAAAGAACATCCTCTCTGAGGAATAGTTGGTCCTTTAATGGATGATGAATGAATTCTTACATGCTGATCTGATGCCACATCAGAGATGTATTTAAAATCAATGAGCTGGAGGTAGTTCTACTTCAAATAAAGTTTTTTTTTTTTGTTCTTTTTAATGTATTGCTATGATGTTACATCAACATCTGTTCTCAATTTCCTCTGGCATTTTTTGTAACACAGTACATGAATGCACGGCAGGAGTTGTATAAAGATATGATAAATATGACAAAGGTCAAAGTTTATACTAAATCTCAAACATTCTGTCTCTGTCCTGTAAATTGCTCCTGAAAGAAACATGATTAAGCTCTCTGATCACCTCACTGTTTTACAATCAAAAGACTGAAAGTGCTTTCAGCTCAGGCATTTTCTCTTCTCTGAAGCAGATCAAAGAGTGTGTAAGTCAGGTAGAGTGTGAATCTGTCAAACCAGTGAGGTAAGTCGTGAACCCTTTAGTCAGTATGTAGTTTGATTTGTTTCAAAAGTAGAATAAGGCACAAGGGGACGGTAGTGCCATGTTTTTTTTTGTTTTTGTTTTTTTCTCGTTGCAGTACACCAGTCTAGATGGTTTGGTTACTTTTGCAGATGATGTTGGGCTTTCTTCCATATGAGCAGACATCATTTTCACATGGCAGGCCAATCTTGGGTTGTTATCCTAAAGGAAGGCAAGCTATTCCAGTCAAATACCAATTTAATATGGCATTTTGTGTTTGTAAAATGAGAAAAGAGATGAAGAAAATAGGATTTCTCTGTCCAACAGACTTCAGCACTGAACCCTGTCCCGGTTGTCTCCTCCTATTTGGCCTTTTTGCCTCAGTATGACTTTGTGGGTGTGCATTTGTTTAATCCTGTCTGGCAAAGAGAGTGTAACAGAAGGAGAGCTTGAAGTGCACTTTTTCTTCTGTAGGTAAATTACTCTTCATTGTGTCCCTTTTTTTTTACTGCCCTCTCCTGTTCTGCTACTTCCAAAACCACAGTGACCAGTGCAGACATGAAAAAGAGGAAAGATGGAAAGAGACTGATGTGTAAGACCAAGAATATGAACAAAAGAGACAAAGAGCTGGAGTTAATAAGGGGAAAAGGAGGGATAAAAGCAGTACAATTGTGTTAATGTACTGGACAGAAGAGAAGAAAAGTAAAGGCATGTCACATCTGATTTGGCTGGAGAGAATCTTAACCACACATATTTAGTTTGATATTTATTAATGTTTTTTTTAGGCTAAACCCAGTTCAATTTACCTTGCTGGATTAGAGCAAAGTGAAAGGATTGTGTGCAGGACAGTGAAATCATTCATCCTTACTCTGTGTGTATAAAGCCCTGCAAACACCAAGCCACTGAGCTTCACAGACGGCCAGTCTTAATTGTGGTTCAGTATTTAAATCTTTTGGATTAAGAAGGTTTAATAATTAAGCCTGGGTATAAATAGCCTCCTAACACATAACCTTTGCCCTGTATTAAGAATAAAATGATAAGTTATTATGAAAATGACTTTTAAGCCTTCTTGTAGAGACAAAAACATGTATACTGCACAGTAGAAAGCCTAAATCATGGATTTTAGTTTCAAAAAGATGACGACGGATTCAGGCAAAGGCAGACTGAATGTCTTTGTTGCTTATCCAGCCAACATACAGTTAGTTTACACCACAATGATACAAACACAGCCAACAGTAGAAGTGTGTAAAGGTATTAAAACCTTGTTAATACTGTCCTCATAAAGCATGCCATAGTGTACCACACTGTCATCAGCATATATGTTTTTGCACCAGTGCGTTTAGAATGCCTATGCTATATTCTACAGTAGAGAACTGTGCTTTCTTTTAAGGTTTTACTATGTTCTATTTGTGTCCAACAGCATATAATGTCAGGTAAAAGGCTGCCAAGAATAGAACAGTTAGTGATAATGCAATAATTGCTGAAAAATCAGGAAAGGAGACATAATCTGAAGAATCAATTGAGAAGAGGAACGAGAACTTTTTAGCACTTGAGCATCTGGGTGATATCAATGAAGAGGAAATGAACCCTTCACGTCTTGGCAAGAAAACTTAACACACCAGTTTGATTTCTGCCGCATATCACACATGACAGTAGTCTAAACAGAATCATACATGTAATCATACAGTGACTGGCATATAAATTGTTAATATATGATATATGATAATGGATGCTGCCATACTGTAATTACCATCTCAATCAAACTTAAGCTCGACCCCACAGGGGCTGTGTTATCGTGGGATTCAAGGGTGTTTGACCAATGGAATGCATGGAATTATGCAATGTCGATCATGTCCCCTGCTACCAAAACAAAACCATAATCAACCAAAATACTGAAAGAAAATGGGCAGTGTCTGTCTCCAACACACAATCACAACACCTGCAGGGTTCCTGCAGCCAGCCTCAACTGGACACTCAAGGTACTACAGCTTTTGGTACTTTCATATGGCTTCCTTTTCAGCCCCAGGTTGCCTCTGGATTTAAAGAAAAGTTGCATCTTTGCTGTTGTATGCAGTTGATTTGACCCATGAATCAAATACATCACAGTTTATCACAAATCAACTATACCCCTCATGCCTTGCTGTACAAAACCCTCATTCCAGGTAGAATGACTGAGTTGTAATGAAAAGAAGCCAATTTTTTCTATCAAAGAGATGCATAGAAACCAAAGTTGTTTTTTCAGCGTTTGGGTTTGGCCTTAAGTGGACAGCTGAATAGCAATTTTCTCTTACATTTCGTTGACTTTGTCTTTTATGACTTAATAGGTCAATGTTTGGTTGCATATGCAGCTGCAGTGGGCATGCAATAACATTAGCTTAGCGAGTAGACAATAAACAGTAATTAATTGATTTATTGGCAAAAAAAAAACGTCCCTAGTTTTAATAACAAACTGAAACCCCTGTGTGACTTAGCTTGACTTCCTCTTTATTTTTTTTTTAACTTAAGCTTAAAGGTTGTCTTCAATCCATAGCAACTCTTATAAACCTGGAGGTATTTCTTAACCATCCAAACTGTTGAACTTATTTACTGTATAAAAGCTTTCATGGCAGGCCATTTCTTTTCAGCCCTAATGCTCCCAAACGTGTTTTTTTTCTAAATGTCATAAGCAGTCTTGGTTCTCCTTCTCTTCTTTTAAAACCTGCAGCATGTAATCTTTGTGCCTCTGCTGGCTGGTCTGAGCCTTGAACAGCATGGAAATGCTTTTGCCCACTCCTTTTTTTTGATCATTTGGATAATATCACTAAGCTCACTCCTGCTGTGGGAAGAACAGAACAGGACATGCCTTCCCATGGTTTTGTTCCAGGCTTGATTCCTGTAACTCTATATTCATTTTGGTAACTTTTCTCTCAACCTCCCACATGTGGTCCAAAATGCTGCTACGAGGCTGCCTTGCAATTCTCTTAAAAAGGTCTCCTGTCACACCTACTCTAATGTTCTTTCTCTAGGCTCTAGTTAAATTCAAAATTCAGTTGTAGCTAACCCTGTTCTCTTCAATCTATTACCAAAACCACTTCTATTTATCTGCCTGTCTTCTTTAATAGTAGATTTTGGCATTGCTTGAATTTGTATCCAATGAAATTGAGAATATGCCTTTATGAATAACAGTTCAGAAATCAAAGGGAATGGCCTTTGTTCCACTGTCTGAAACATAATATGAACAATAGATTGGCCTGTTGACCCATGTCAGTGAGAAGTACATAAGCATAGCTCAGGCAGAACAAGTCTGAATTAATAATCAATACATCTGTTCAAAACAAAATGAAAGATCAATGGGGGACAAATAGCCTCAGACTTTGTTACATATTATGATGTGTATTATTTTAATCCTTCTTCTGTTGATCTGGTATTTAAGTCACCTTGCTTCCTTCTACATGTCTGTTTTTCTGGCTCTTTCAAGAGCACTGAGCACTCTTTCAACTAAATATAATTGAGTGACTAATTTTTGTTGCCAAAGTCGACTTTAAGCAGCTCATAAAGAGCAACTCCTAAGCAATTTGTTCTCTCACTTCTTTTTGCCTTGGTAAGAAATGTTCTATAGTACACTCTTAAAACTGCTGGGTTATTTTTCCAACCCATATCCAGGGTAGCCCTAGATTTTGTGCAGATTGGGTCATTTTTACCCAAAATTGGGTTAATTATTTTGACCCAGCAGATTGGGTCAAAGATTTCACAGGGCTGAAGGGATTAGATATTATTATGTTGATCTATTCTAATATGTATAATTTATCAATTAATTTTACTTGTTTTTGTTTGAATAATATCAGCTAACAATTCCATAGTAGAATTTAATTATATTTTATCAGTAAAGTCAACAGGGTTAACTGCCATACACTTCCACTGAGTGTATTGGCAAAAATGTTGCCAGGTCCACTTATTATAAGCGGCTTTGGACTTCATTTTTTGAAGGGTTGCTTTGAGATATTGACAGTTGTGGGTTGCGTTTTTGGACTTATTACCTCCGCCAAGGAGGTTATGTTTTCGGGAGAGTTTGTCTGTCTGTCCGTCTGTCCATCTGTCTGTCCGTCCGTCTGTGAACAAAATAACTCGAAAAGTAATGGATGGATTTGGATGAAATTTTCAGGGAATGTTCAGCATGGGAAAAGGAAGAACTGATTCCATTTTGGTGTTGATCCAGATCAGCGTCTGGCTGCCATGACGAAAAATGTGATTTCTGTGAATAACTACTGAACTAAAATAGATATCATAATGAATCCAGTTGCTAATGGTATGTTTTCATGGTCAAGAAATCTAATTATTTAGATGAAATAAAGGTAGGAGTAATATTTATGGTCAAAATGACAATATGGCTGAGGACTGTGGTGCTGGCGGAGGTCTGCGTTCTCTGAGTGCTTTTCTAGTTCTGTTGCTCATTTTGGCTTATTGTGCCCCAGGAGGTTTCTGATCTGATGCTCACTCTACTCCCAATATGACTATTTTGTCCCAGTCCCGACACAAATGTAAATTTTAATGGGAGAAGAGGGGCACAGATGGCGATTCTAACAATAAGAAATCCTTATAAACAGAATGAAATGTATTTCTGATGTAGCTATTACAGCTATAACAAAGCTTTAGAGGATCAACATAAAACTTGGATAATAGCCAGACTATAGCTATTTGGTTGCAAAAATCAAGGTTAGACAGAAATATCATGATGAAACTTGAATTAAAATGGATTAAAATCAAAACATGCTTTATGTAAATGTATTTTATAAAAAAAAACGTAAGATATCACATTGAAATAAAATAGCCGGAGGTTGATTGTTTTGGGCTTGTTTTCATCGACCTGGTTGCTTATTCAGTAGAAAATCTGGCATAAGAAGATTTTCATAAGCTTGGCAAAGTGTCTGTAACCCTAAGATGTTCAGGCTGTAAGACCAATTATCAATGTTAACAGAAAGAAAAGTGCTGAAGTAAATAAACCAACCAATTAATTAACTAAATCTGCTCTTCTGCACAGCACTGAAATATTTTCACACACTTTGAAATGTTAACATCTTTCATCTTCCAGTGGGATTTCTTTTGCTTCAGAAAACCATTCTGCACCTTACACACTTCATTCCGGTTAAAAATGAGTGTTTGACATATCAAATTAAAACATTTGTTTATAATACCTCTCATTTCAATCGTCTAAATGACAAAGGATTGTTAACTGAAGAAGCCCCAAACTTTATTAGAGAAAGCAGAGTCTGCTGGAAATGTATATTAATGAGTATATTAGTGTTTTTGTGTATGCCCATTAACACACAGGCAGTATTTGATAAGCTACTTGACCAAGTCTCCATGTGATCAAGGTAACTCTGATTAAATCCCGCCCCCTAGATTATACACTTATGCCTTAAAGTTTGTGATGTAGCACTAAATTATGATACAAAGCTGTTTTTTCAATAATTTAACATTTGCTGCTGAGGTCAAGAGGTTATTTCCAAGTGCTAACCTCGGGGGCTGAAAAGTGAAAAGTGCCCTAAACTGCAGTTTCCCCGCAGTGTCTGCTTGAGGCTAGTTGCAGAAATACCATTGTGTGTAGGGAACAGATAATTTTCTTCAGCTGAAATGAAGACCTTTCCACAAATATTTGAACAATTTCATGCCTCTCACTGTTTGGTTCTGTTAAGTTCTTCTGCAGTCGATGGTTGTTACAGGTTTTTGTGCTCTGCTGCCTTTCAAGTGAGTTCCAACTTTTTTGCTTCACTCAAAACTCCCATCTCGTCGCTCCCTCACTTATTACTCAATTCCCCTCTGGTCTCCCCGAGGTCTTTTCCCCCTCAGCAGTTTATGTGAGTGGGTATGTAGGTGTGTGTTTGTGTCTGTTGACTTACACTAGCAGGCACAACAACCACAGCCTTACATTTATGTTATTAACCCCTCCACCTTCTTCGGAGCGCCGCCACCCCCACGTGGTAACACTCACTTCTTCACTTATATCTTTGGTACCGCACAATGGATCTTTAAAGGCACGTCTGTGTTTGGAAGCTTATGTTTTGTCAATCAGGACTGATACTGTGTGACCATTATAGATTTTTTTTATCTGACTATGAAGTGAGGTTGGGTTTGTTCTGTGGTTTTGCATTCTTAATCCAGTAATAAATCTGGGATCAGTGATCATTTAATTACATTTTTGACTTTTTTTTATTTTATCAGGAGGTTGTATGACCTCCATTTTGACTAGAAGTGGAAGTAACAAGTTCATGTAAGCTTATTTATCAAACATATGTGCCCATTGTCTTCTTCTCTTGTTTCCTTGAATGTTGCATCCTGTCAGGGACTGCCATAAGTCAACAAGAGAAAAGTTAGTTACCTCTCGGTTCCCAAGATAATTAAAAGGTAGCGTAAGTTATAACCTGATACGCCAGATGGACAGCTCCATATATCTGCCACAGAAATATTTCACTAGTCCATCTGGGTAGGAGCCCTTTAAATTTCTTTTCAGGGGCAGAACGTTAAAAAAAACACAAGCTTGTGATTGAACAATCGTTTGGCTCGTCACATTCATCACAGACCAATCCACATCAAGCAGGGTTGCCTCCTATAATGTAGCATACATGGCAGCTAATGTAGCGGCTAATGGCTAACAACAGTTAAAACAGTTCATGGACGTTAGCCATAGCGGCTAACTTAGCCGCTAACAGCTAACAACAGTTAATGACCGTTAGCCGCTAGCCGCTAACTTAGCCACTAACAGCTAACGGCCTTTTACTATCGTCTTACACTAAATTGTACCACACAGATGATTCATTTAACACTTATATGTGACTTGAACCTCGTCAAAGACAATCCCTACAAGTAAACTTCTGAGGAGGGCAGATTTCACCAAGTTTCACTAGGTAGCCATGAGGACAAGAGGCTAATCGCCATGTCTGTTCTCAACTTCCGGATGTCGTCACGTCCGCATTCTGCTGCTCCCGCCTCTCTTCCCTGATTGGGCCGTTAAGAATTCAGTCGAGTGAATTTGTTGGACAACGGAGGCTGGCACGACGGACTTGCAGGATTTCAGAATCAGGCAGGTCTGTCTGCTCTGCAAGGCTACATAAGTTATGCTATTGTGACAAAACAAGGTAGCAAGTGTAAATATAAGAATATTCTCCTGTTAGATACTTTTAATACTTTAATTTTTTGCATCTAATAGCCAAGTCTAGACAGAACCATACCAAGATGTGGACTTGTTCAACATTGGTTTCTGTGGGATTTGTGTAAAATAGTGTGAGAAATATGTTTAACTTTGAACTTTTAATGCCTAAATATGAAATCAGTACATTATAAAATCTGATAGCATAGGTTGTCCTGAAAAAAATGCCAAAAAATGTAATCATGATGATATAATATATTTTTCTTTCTCAGCAGAAAAGTTCACCTCACAGGGCAAGGTTAAAAACAAAATGTAGAACAATATAGGAAAAGGATTAATAATTAAACAGTTATCAACACTGAGGTGAATGGAAGAAGACCTGAGGGAATGTTGATGTGTTATAGTTCAGCGAGATGCAGAGGAGTGAGGTTGTGGACAGCCTTGAAGGTGAGGATCAATATCTTGAAGTCAGTGCAATACTTTAAGGAAGACAGTGGAGCTGCTTACAGGACTGATGTGATTAATGTAAGAGGTTGTTAACTGCAGAGTTTTAGACAAATTGAAATTCATGAAGAGATTTTTAAAGGAGACCAAAAAGATGCAAGTTGAAGTAATTGAGCCGGAGTGACATGGCTGGGTGGCTGTGAACCACACAGATGTGGCAGCTCGAGGTATTTTAGGTCACATGACTTGTGTGGCACATATTGTGATGTGATGGTTAATCACAGCGTTGTTGGCTAATTCTGGTAGGTGGCTCTTCTTTGCAGATGTCTTTGATTAAATCTGTCTCAGGATGAACATGAACATAGTCTTCTTTGTAGTTTTAAGAACATAAAAGAGAGGAAATACATTTTGTATCAATGAGTGCTGCTGGCTTTTTCTTGCCTTGTTAAAGCAGTGGAAGATTTATTTAAATAACAAGACTCTATTGATCTTACCAGATCTTCTGGCTAAAGATGTAAAACCCTCATATATTATCACTGCTTTGAAATGGACCCTTATACAGTATATCTGTTACATTTCCATCACAGAGGGCTGTCATTTCCAGAGCTGCTACCACTCGCTCTTCATCCCATTAATCTCTATTTTTCTTTCTCTCGCTCACTCTACTTCTTTCTCTTCAAACCCTTGCCCTTTTTACTCAGCTTCAGTCCTTTTCTATTTCATGTTATCAGTCTGTTCTTCTCTTTCTGTCTTTTTTAAAAATCCTCCACCTTTGCCCTTCTGTTCTGTTCTTTTCATTTCACACATTTTCTCACATACAGGAAGCCTTCTGTGTTTTTCCTTTGTGAAGTCCTCTCTATAATCTCTTCTTCTTCTCTCTCTCTAACAGCCTTTTGTTATTTTCTTCTACTCATCATTTTACATTTTAATCTGAATTTGTGTTCTGTTGAAACCCTGCCTCTCATTTGCATTGGTTTACTGATCCCTCTTTAGTCTTAGTCATTCCTGTTCATATATATATATATATATATATATACATACTTCTGAAGATCAGCAATAACAGTAGCCAGTGGAGTGATGGTCATATGGAAATAAGAAAGTCCCAGTCCAGTTTTAGCTGTGTGGTAAACACACTGTGATTGTGTGAAGTGTTATGTACATGTATGAATATGCATGTCTGCTTTGGCCCAGGAGTGTGTTTGCATGTTCGTGATTATACAGCACACTGTCAGAGAATATACAATGATCATCATCAAGGTTCTGTGTGTTACCTTTTTGTGTTTTTATACATGTGGATTCATAGTTTTGTTGAATGCATATTCAAAGTGTTGCTATATGCTTATACTCCAAGGCCTAAAGTTACTAAAGTAAACGTGTTGCCAGTCAGACACTAGCTGTGTTTCCATTACAGTTTTTCGCAAAATAAAAGCGGTATTCCTAAAATTTCGACATAGTACATTTGCACTTTGAACGTGTTTCCATTGAGGGTTGTTCTCGGCAGTACCGTCGGACCTCTCGTCAAATATCATCCCGCGAGATTTCACTGCAGGAAGATGGATGCGAACCCTTTCTCCTTTATTTCCATTTCTATATCCTTAAAACACTCTGTGTTCCTCTGTTGTTTGATGATTATTATGGCACGTGTGTTTTTCTCGAGAATAATGGCAAGAAAAGTCTCAGTCTCCCACTCTGTCCAAACTTCCCACGCCATGTTTACTCTGAAAGAAGTGATCATGTGACCAGGTAAGTCACATCCTTTTCCGTATAATTGCGGAAAAAGTGTTTCCATAGTGCTTTTGCGATATTTCTCTTTATCGACACGTCTGAAAACCTCCTCTTGAGAGCGTAAAAACCTTTTTGCGATATTTGAGGTTTTTTTTTCGAAATTTAGGTGTTTCCATTACCAGTATTTTGTTGCGATATTCTGGTTTTGCGCAATTCGAGGGGTAATGGAAACGCAGCTACTGTCTTCCAGGGTCTCTGCAGGGTATTAAAATAAGTACTAAAAGTTGATGTATTCCAAAGCAAAATTTAACAAGAAAAAAGTAAATTTCAAAAACTTAAATCCTGGATTATAATCTACCAAACTGAACAACTTCCTGTTGACTAATGAGATATTTTTTTATGTTGTCATGACTAACACTGAAAATAAATAGATGAATAAACACATGAAAAATTACATACATGTGTAGCTAATGAGCCCGGTCAGAGGTTGAAGATGAAATGAGGTCTTAACATGTATCCAGAATGTTTTAAAGGTCATAAAATGTGCTAAATTTGTAGACTTGCAGAGAAGATGGACCTTGCTGATTCTGAAATCCATGCACATCTGTCTTGATAACCTCCATACAATGACTTCACTCGGGCAAATGCTTTAAGAGAGAGGGAAAGAGAGGTTAGAGCTTCAGAAGTGTCAACACCATGAAGTGACTTCATGTTTAAAACAATGATGTCTTCTGAAGGGGTCTCAATAGCTGTGTTTTTTTATATATTATTTTTTTAAATCAGAAACTGACTGAATGTTTTCTTTAAAAGAGGAGGAAAGTACGTCACTTGAAGCCTGTCCTGCAAAAAATCATGGTTTTGCTCTTCTCCTCGGGTATCACATCTGGGAAACTGGGAGAAAATGAATAAATCCTCATAGACATGCAGGTTTGTCTGTGGTCGTCACGGTTACTCAGTGATATGTGGCGTAGTATGCTCACTTTATAAGTTTACCTGGAACATTTGGTAGAGACTGTCTTTGACGAGGTTCATGTCACATAAAAGTATCAAATGATACATCTGTGTGGTACAGTTTAATGTAAGATGATAGGCTAAGGTAGTTTAAGATAACAGTTTAAGCTAAGGTTAACTGTTGTAAAATGTCAGCTGCTACGTATACTAGGTCATACAGTATGTAGCAGAGTTGCTTGATATGGACTGGTCTGTGATGAGTGAGACGAGCCGAATGATTGTCCAATCACAAGCTGGTGTTGTTTTTGAAGACTGTGCTTCTGAAATCATTTCCGAACGGCTATTTCCCAGATGGATTAGTTAAATATTTCCAATATGGAACTGTCCATCTGTCAGGTTACAAACTTTGACTTAAAAGTTTAAAATTTTACCTGCTGTGTAAAATGGATTTTGATGGATTTTTGTATGTTCTTGCCTTTACTTTCCTTGACCCCGTTAGTTTCTCACTGTTCACTTATAAATAGTATGATGCCTGGTTTTCATTAATACTGGTTTCTTTTTGTATCACCTCTTGCTAGGTTTTAAGCAAGCTAAGCGAGACGTGATTTTGAAACTTGCTGAATATCAGATATTCAGAGTTTTGTTACCAGAAGTCAGCAAATAAGAGTCTGACAAACAGAAAATGAAAGATGTTCAACGCATAGTGAATATTTAGATTATAACAATGCATTTAATGGCAGAAAAATTATTTTAAGAATTCATGTATCTGTGAAAAAGGAGCAACCATTAACTTGATACTAAAAAAAAAAAAGACCACTGTCAAAATCAAGCAGAGTCAAGCTGAACTGAGACCCCACTATAAATGGAAAAGTAGGTTTAGGTTGTTTTAACACCCAGATTGTTGTTCATATACAAGCGGAACACTATTGTCGAGCTCTGTTTCAGTATAAACAACCATGCTGAGCCAGCCTGAAGAAGATGATTTCAGCTTAATCGACCTCTGGAGTTGATCATTTACACTGAGGGCACAATCAATCCAGCCGACCACATAAACAGGTTGATGAGTGAAATCACCATGCTGGGCAAGTGGTATAAGTCTTCGAAGAACTGATAGTAATTGTATCACAGTAACCATGCAACAAGGTTGATAAGTACAACTAAATAACAATGCACTGCATCCCACAGAGTCACTTTCTCAGCACATTCACAACAAGCCTGAAAAAACAGCTAACTTGTTGATTCAAACGCTCATATTAAAGGGACTGTGGGGAGTATCTAAGTAATTACAAAAAAGTCTCACTTTCAGATATATTCCTGATCAAAATACACACTTTAAGATGAGTTTTATAGCATCAAAATAGGTTATCTATAAATGCTATTCCTCAGCCTTCCGATTGGGTCGGAAAGGGCTGGACAGGCCTGGATACACAACTTTGGGAAAAGGACAATTAAAACTAGAGCAAATTCATATTCGGACACGTCTTAGAGCACCAGGCTGTAAGTAGCGATACATAGCCGGCTACAAAACTACGATACTAAGTTTTCCAAAAACTGCTTGTTGTCACACATCAAAAACTACCACTATGTAACTACAAAGAGATACATTACCTTGTCGCTTTGCATCCTGTAAGTTGTTGAAAAAAGAAGTTGTAAAGTGATGCAGAGTTATGAGGAAGGTCCGAGCTGCCTTTATCACAACAAACACACGCTTTGGCTTGCACACATCCTTTGGTGCGTTCCAGTTGCAGTCAGAAGTAGGAATTTCCAAGTTCCGAGTAGGAAACTGCAACTGGATCGCCCCCCGAAGTCGGAATTTCCTACTGGGAACTCGTTGAAACCTTGCCACCCCCGAGTCGACAATCAAAAATGGATGCCCCCAGTGTGCACAGTTGTTTAGCTCCTGTAATAATCAATTTATTTACACTTCTGACTGGGGTGTGTTGCTCTAGATCAGCTGTTTACATTGTATTGTTAGACTTATATTTACAAAAATGCTGCCATAGTGATAATCACATTCTTCATGCAATATTTGTGAACAACAACGCAGGCGTGCTAACAACAGCTAATAATAGCCTGACAGATTGGCATGTTTTTTTTCGACTTCAACTGGAAAGCCGATAAGTCGGAGATGATGTCATTCCCAGTTCCGAGGTTACTGGAACGCAGCATTACAAAAGTCGCTGCAAGTGCTCATGGGTAGCAGATTCCTAATGTCGCCGGTAATAGATTCTCCTCACAGTCCCTTTCAAGTGTGTATTTCGATCAGGCATATATCTAAAAGTGATACTTTTTTGTAATTACTTAGAAACTCCTCACAGTCCCTTTAAGCTGCAGAATTTGTCACTTTTGAAAGCTGCTCTTTACTTTTCTGCATTGTACCTCTCTAGACACTTGTACAGTGCTACGGTGCAGTAAGTTAGCATGGAGTTTTCTGTGGTCTGCTGTAGATAAAAGCAAGCCCATCTTCTTAATGCACAGAGTTTGTATACACGTATCTTATAAGGTTATAATAAGCATGCTCATCTGTAAAATTTGTATATTGGGTATGTAACACCCACCATTAACCAGTGAGTCATTTTGTGGGTAGCTTAGCCTGTTGGCTTATTTCCCATAATGCATAGTGACACTTCTAGTCATAGTATCAATGGCTGGGATTTAACTACCATGCATAAGGACAGCTGAGGCCCTGGGTGTAGCTTAGCCTGGACTCAGACTAGGGATGGGAATCGAAAACCAATTCCAGTTGAGAATCGTTAACAGCTCCATAAAAGAATCGATATCATTAATTTTTTTGCTAAACAATTCCCTTATCAATTCCTTCCACTGACAGGGTTCAGAAGCATCAGAATTGTGTCTTAATCCTAACTGCACCTACTTCACAACCTTACATGAGTGGACACACCGGCAATTTGCAGAGGCTGTTATCTTTGCTGTGACATGTGTTTGACATTGTTGCCACTGAAAATCAGACCAACATTTGCCCACATGGAAAATCTGCAGGAATCGATAAGGGAATCGTTAAAGAATTGGATCGATTTGCAGGATCGTTAACAGCATCGACATTGATAAAATCTTACCAATTCCCATCCCTAACTCAGACTGCTTCAAAATATCAGCATGTGAATGTGAATCGGAAAAAAGCAACCAAGTTGTAGATGTGATAACCACTCAAGACCATTATGCCTGTTTTAAACTTGAATAAGCAGTCCAAAAATCCTCAGCCACTTCTTCATCTTGACTGAAAGTCAGATGAAAGGAGGAGGAGATACAGCACAGAAAAAAAATGCCTTATTGTGTAAGTAACATCTTACAAAATAGACTCTTTTAGCTGAATGGATTGGTAAATAAAACTCAGCTTGTATTGTGCTTTTATACTGCAGGCCATTCATACCCTTTCACACAGCAAGCACACAACGATGGTGGTGGCTTTTTATGGGATGTCCAGCAGTACTCCACATCCCCCGACTTTTATACTCATTTACCAATGCAGCAGAGGAAGCAATTTAGGGTTAAGTGTCTTTTTCAAGGACACATTGCCGTGTGACAGCCAGAGCTCTGTAAAGCGATTCCACTAAATGAGCCACCGATGCCACAGCACTGTCGTACCCTGCTGATGTGCAAAAAAAGGCTTCCAGGGTGAGCTTGTTGCACCTATGCTGCTACAAAAACAACACATACTGTAAATGTTGGATATATATGCATATAAGGAATCATTTTGAGGAGGAGAAAGTACCAGAACATGTTCATCATATGTTGTGTTGAACTAAAAAGATTTGGAGACTTTTACTTATCTACAAACATGACATGAAAAACGCTGATCAGTTTGTGAAGCACTGGAAGGTTTGCACAAAGTACAAATAAGCTGGGAGCAATTTTAAGTGGTGAGCAAGACATGCGTAAGTTTTTGATTGCAGCAGAGAGCTTTGCTTTCACTCTTTCTTTTTTTGTTGTTGTTTAACTGTCTTACTTTTTTTTTAATTGCCTTGAAGCTGTTGAGAAGAAAGCCACTGTCTGGAGTGACTAATTTCAGTCTTCTATTTCTTTCTTTCTTTTTTCACCGCAGTACTTCATTCAGCACTTGAGTGATAATCCATCTCAACTGATTTTGTTCCATCGACTCTCTGAGCTCTGCACTAACTGTCACTGTCAACTTTTGAGAGTAGCTCCTCCTGTCTCTCCCCCCGTTGACGTCTTCCCCCTCGGCCATTTTTTCCTTCCTTTTCATGTCTGTTTTCTTTCAAATTATGCTGTTTCTCATAGACAGAAAGATCATCAGCTAAAGAAAGAGCTGTCAGAGATTGATGGACAAAGAGTATATGTTGTTATTTAGGATGCCAGCAGTGCATCAGCAGTTCTAATGAGTTGATATCAGAGCTGACTCAGCCTGGAGAAAAAACAACAACTCAGATTTCTGTTAATCTATTATTAATCTCACTTTCCATTCATCCAATCATCAGCTATCAAATTGAAATTTTAAGTAAGGGAGGAACTGGATGATGTTCAGGAAAGGGGGTTTGGGGTTATATGCAGTTTTCAGACTATCTTTTTCCACGACCTGTGGCTCATTTATAGTGTACTTCACTCTGTCCTGTTCCATTTCTGTGTATGTTTTTTCCTTACTTAAATGGAAATGATTTTATTTACTTTAACTCTTAATAATGCTCTGAAAAATGCAAACCTACTTGCTCACTTGTCTGAGCATGATTGGGATAATTTCCCAGCTTTGAGGTATGGCTATTGAAATAACACTAAGGCTGTAATACATTTTTAATAAAAATAAACATTTGCATCAAACATGCTTCAACACACCACTGCATTTGAAGCTTCCTCTGGCCTTAGAGCTGCCTCATTTGTTCCTAACTTGACATTTTACAGACTCAAACAAGTTATTTGAGCAAGCAATCCGAAGATCCAAGTTACAACATATGCGATCACTCCCTCTAAAAGGCTTTCCTTAATTTGTTCCAAAAAGTCTCCACAACTTTGCTTCCATGTTTCCTTTTGATAAGTTGTCAGAAATTTTGTGACAACTTGATCGCACGCTTTTGTCATGTTAATATTTCCATGCAGACTTTTCCAAACTGTCTCTTCATCAATGGAGACCATTCCTGCTATTATTGTTTTACTAAGCCGTTGATCATTTCAAACCATTTCTTTGTTTTCTGAAGGTTCATGGTGTGCATGCAACGTTCATCATCTTGGACATCCTCTCTGCCTTTGCAAAATCTTCAGCGCCATTCAAACACTCATGCATGTGAAATGCAGTGTTCGCATAACTTCAGCTAATGTACCAAATATTTGATTGCTGTTTTGTTAAATTTCTCCCGGTATTTCAAGGTAATGGGTTGCTTAAGCTCTTTATTTTCTGACACCTTAACAAAAACACATGCTCTTCTGTCGGTAGCTTATAGTTAACTAAAGATGTCACTTATTGGAAGCTCACAGTTATTTTGAGAGAATATCCAACCTTAATAGCACTCTGGTGTTTTGAACCACTTGGTTTTATCTCATTAGTGCAGTCTCAGTATTTAATAGAAATACCTTATTTTCAATATATTTTGCTGCATAGTTGTAGGATGCCGTCCTTCCAACTGGTCTAGATGGATGTGGAGGACATGTGGCAGTATGAATTTTGATCAGTTTACCCGATGGCTGTGGTTTTCAAAGCTTAAAGTAGGTACGTGATTTGGATATGATTAATAGAAAGTCACTGATGTAAACCCTGCAGCTGTTTCTGTGGCTGATATACAAGTTCAGGTGAAGTCTGACCTTGCTGCCACTCTGACTCTGAGGCATTATTCTCCAGATGACACAACGTTTGTAAGACTCCTCAGAGCCTGAGGACACAAAGTCAGCACATACAACAGAGGACACAACCAGAGAGGGAAAAAAAACACCTTTACTATCCACTTCAAACATATGGTAAATCTTTCTTGAGTGTTTACCATTATTTTTCTGTTTACATATTCCCCTATTATTTCAATGAGCATATTTTGTCTTTTCACTTAAATGCATTCCCTTTCTGAGAATGTTTTACATGCATGTATACAAATACTCTCTCTCTTGTTTCGTAGTGCACTGAACCTTTTCACTCTTATCTGTCCTTTCTCCATAATATAGGAAAATCTGAACTTTTCAGAGAAATACTGTCTCAGAATTTCAACAACTATGCACTTAGTTTGTTGACTTAATGATAAATATTATCTGATATTAGAAACATTCAAGATCAATTTAAAAATGGCCACATACACACATAGATTAATACTGGCTATTATGCATATTGCTGGATAAAGAACATTCTGTTATAGAGATATTGGAACTCAGCCTCAACTTTCACTTACACAGTTAAATCTAGAGCACAGGAAGTTTTTCATGGCTCATATTTGATGTTGTTTAAAGTGTGTATTTTCTAGAAAGGATTGTGGTCGTGGGTGTTTGGCTTGTGTGATGTATGTACCTTCTGGTGTTAGTCATTTAATTTTAGAGGCCCAGCAGATGGGCTGAAGGGCTGTGAAAAATTAGTGATCTAAATATGGACTGTGTGATAGTTAGTCATCGCACAGGTATGGAGCAATCTCGGCATATTCACCATCCTGTCATCACCCCTAGAAAATGACCAGGCAGTACTGTCAATAATAAATGTGGTTCTCTTAATTACCTCTGCCTAGGAGGTTATGCCTTTGCCTGCATTTATTAGTTTGTTTGTTTGTTGAATTGTAAATAGGATAATTTTAAAATATGTGAACTGAATTTGATTAGAATTTTAGGTAATATACAGTCCCTTTCCAAAAATATGAATATCATGCAAAAGTGTATTTATTTCCATAATTCCATTCAAAAACGGAACTTACATTGATTATAGATTCAGGGCCCAAAATTTAAATGATTCAAGTATGTATTTGTTTATTTTTACATATTTTGGGCTTCCAGCTGATAAAACCCACAAAAACAGGATTTCAAAAATTAGAATATTGTGAAGAAATCATCCCAAATTTTGCAGGGCATGAATGTTTTTAACTGAGTGTCACACAGTAACCATCTACTAAACTCAAAGCATCTGCACAGGTGTCTGTATGGAGATGCAGATTTCATCCTCCAGCAGGACCTGGCAACTGCTCATACCACCAGAAGCGCCAAACCCTGGTTTGATGCCCATGCCATCACAGTAATTAACTGGCCAGCCAACTCGCCGGACTTACACCCCATTGAGAACCTATGGGGTATTGTCAAGAGGAAAATTAGGAGCACCAGACCCAAAAACAAAGAAGAGCTGACAGCAAGCATCAAGGAAATCTGGGCTTCTATAACTCCCAGGCAATGCCACAGGCTGATTGCCTCAATGCCACTGCGTATCGAGGTAGTGATTAAGGCAAAAGGATTCCCAACCCAGTATTGAAGACTGACATATCATTTTGAAAGTACCATATTTTGATTGATTTGATGTGATCCTATTTTTTTTTCTTATTCTCTGCAAAAACTGAGAAGTAGATGGTGATTTTTTCACAGTATTCTAATTTTTTAAGTTCTATTCCATAGGTTTTATAAGCTGGAAGCCCAAATTATGTAAAAATAAACAAATACTTGGAATCATTTAAATTGTGGGTCCTGAATCTAAAATCTATAAAAGTGTAACTTTTGAATGGAATAATGGAAATAAATATGCTTTTCTATGATATTCATTTTTTGGAAATGGTCTGTAAGTCAGGTCATGAGTAAAAGTGATTCAATTTTAGTGGGGATTCATATGTGGATGTGGATCAGGAAGTCTTTTCGAGAAGTTTTCAACATGCTAGATAAGACAGTTTTCCACAATTTTGCTAAATGAAAAATGCAGCCAAATATTTAAGTACTGCTCCTCAAAAATATGCCAAAATCACCTGCAGTCTTCAGTTTCTCCCTACCTATGTGTATGTTCTTTGTCCTTTTTTTTGTATTGCCTCCTCAGATTACTGGGTCTGCTCAGGGAAAAAAATCCCCCATCACCATGTGTCAAAATGAATGATATTATGGGTTTAAAGTCATTCATTTGAATATAAGAAGTCTTTTAGCAAAATCAAATTATTCCAAGCGTGGGTTGAATAATATAAGCCTGATATCATTACATTATCTCAAACCCAGCTCACACACCACATAACTGATAATGAAATTAGTCTAAAGGTCTATTTGAACACATCATTCCACTACTACTGCTCTGCAACAACGTGCAAATGATAATCTCTGAGCTTCCATCAATAATCAGTTAGCATGAGCTGTTGTCATAGATCTTACCAAGGCTTTCAGTCTGTTTGACCGCTCCTTACTTTTATACCAACTTTATTCTGTTGGTCTGTCACACAGTGCTTGACTCCAGTTCAGCTCTTACCTATAGCATAGAAAAAAAGTGTTGTTATACAAGGTCGGAATTCTGACAGCAACTCAACAACAAGGGGTTCCTCATGGTTCAACTCTTGGTCCACTTAATTTTCCATTTTATTTAATGCTGTTCCTTCAATTTGCGCAGTGTTCTGTTCAACTTTTTGCAGATGATGCAATATTACATACATCCAATGTCCGATGTATTGTAGACTGAACCACTGACTGACGAGACTTTAAAACTATACAACACTGACTCATGAGACATTAACTAAAACTGAGGGACACAAAATCTCACATCATGATATTTGTGTCAGATATTAAATTATCATTGCTTCATGTATGTTGATCTTAAATACATCCTCCAACAGTGAGAAGGTAGCAGTTCTGGTTACAGTTAATTTACAAGTGTATACATTATGATTATCTTTCTTATGTAAAATAACCTTTCTCCTGGAGTTATCAACTAAGACACTCCTCACAGTCCTTTTCTCCATCCCAGGATTCATCTTATAAGTGGCTAAGAAAGCATTTAAATATAAAGCTTTGTCTTGTGGAACAATCTCTCTGTGAATATTTAGTCCATATCCTTTTTCAAGGTATTTAACGTGTTCTGTCTTATAAAGTCGGATACAGCTGTCTGTTATTCAATACTCTAAAATAATTATTGTAGTAACAGTTAAGTTGAGTGCAAAGACACAAGCTTCTTTCAACCATGACTCTTACTGTAAATATCACTGTCCAAAATACTCTGAACCTTTCTTTTTTCATTGAGTTGAAATCCAGCTATGAGTTAAATTACTGCTATGTCCTTGCATTCTGTTTAAGATATTTTGTACTTCTGTCTGAGAGGTTTTTTACTGTGCTCTAGGACCTTCAAAATGAGATGATACAACTCAAGAGGTTATTTCTAGTAAATAATTTCATAGACAACATACAAGTAAATCTTCAAACACAGCAGTCCATTAGATTACTGCGAGTACAGAACAGTTGGCTTTTAAAAGACCAATTTAAAGCCATTTTCAACATTTTCTAAAAAAGTCAGCCTCACATCTTGTGGACTAAAGCCTGAGATATGACAGCACTCTTTGTGGCCTATGTGCACTGAGATGTAAGACAGAATAACATCCAGGGCTGCTTTGGGATGAAAGCTTTAAGTAGGTCTCTTTTTTGAGTGCAGTGTGCTATTACTGTTTTGGAGGTCAACAATGCAGGGGCGAAACATTCTGTCTGTAGCAACAGGGTTAAGTGGGATCAGTGGGGCCAGATAAAACCAGGATCACAAGATAGTAAACTGCCTTGAATAGAGTGTCTTATTTTTTCCTTTTTTTTTTTTTTTAGAATGGTGTTCATTATAATCTTCCTTTCACAATAATTCCAACCTTGCCAAAACTTAATTGAGCACTTTAAAAAGAGTATTACGTAAATGTGATCAGGAACTGCATTACACATCATATGAAAACTTTTTAAAGTAGATAATACCAAAGTTGGTGTGTATTATTTTAACATTTTTCTTATTTTCTCTTTTTGCTTTCTGCTGGCTCCCCCACAACTGACATTTACAGGTAAGTCCTTTATTGGTTATTTTATGAGCCTTTTTGCTTTTTTCTCTGTCTGTTTTTTTTCTCTGTGTACTTTTTTTTGTTTGTTTATATTCTTTGAATTTAAATCAACCTATCAGCTACTGATCTCAGGTACGTGTTGAGCATCACAGCATTATTAAAATGAAATCATGTCAAACTGCATTTACATCAGAGTAAAGCTTGTTTAAATTAACATTTATTTTGTGTGGTACTTTCATAAGTGTCACTCTACATTGCAAAAAGGTGCTATTTTGCTGCCATAGCTATTGCAGCTTCAGAGAAGGGGAGACGGATCAAGTTGTTAGAAGACTGAGGGGACAGCTGGGTCTTTCCTCTGTGCTGTGCGAAAGTCCATATTAAGGTGGAGATTTACTTGAAGTTTGTCCCCACCTTTGCGTCCATAGGTGTAATGAGTGGATTTGTTTATGTTCTTGCCTGTTGGTTACAAGGCTTACTAGAGGACACCACTAGAGGGTGCAAAAATACCTCAAGCTGAATGTAAGTAGCTGTTGTGTCAGAAGTACACTGCAAACATGGCAGTACTTCTGAGACAAGTATGCGTAGATAGATAGCTGGATAGATAGATAGATAGATAGATAGATAGATAGATAGATAGATAGATAGATAGATAGATAGATAGATATAGATATAGATATAGATATATAATATTCAATATCATTATCAAATATTTGTTGACAACTGATGAGCATTTTTCAAATCTCATCATCAGCATTGTCGGGACTCCATTTCTACAGTATTTTCCTCCGTGCACTGTTGGAGCTGACTCAGTGTATGGGTGTATTGAGTTATTGTGTTAACTGATGACTTGTGGCCGACTGTGCTGATAGACATTGTAAGTGGGAAAATACAGCCAGAAGCTCACACAAACACATCTATGGACATAGTCAACCATGTATTCAGCCCAAAGTCACCAATTTACAAAGTAAGTTGAGTTAATAAACCAAGCTTATTTCCTTGTTTTCTAATTTCTAAAGGAAAATGTATCTTTCATCATCCAGATGAACTGTCAGATTTGTGTATTTACAGTCTCAATGGTACAGCTCACATCAGAGTTGCATTCTGGACTATGCACACAACTAGCTCTTTCTCAGGTTCACCCAGGTGGGACTGAGGGCTCTAATTTTGTAGACCAGGCACAGGAGCAGCACAACTGCCCTGCCACACCAATGGGGTGTGTCCTGGGCATTTTGCAGTTTTTGTGCATGGCGCAGCGTGGTGCGGCGAGGCACACCCCTGCCAGCGTCCCTCCCACTGGCTCAACTAGCAGAGAGGAAGAAGAGAAGGAGTGAGGTGGTTTAACACAGCCAAGTGTAATATTCACCAATCAAATGAATGTCAGAATATTTGGCAATGCGAACAGACCTCCATGGGCTGATGATGCAAAAACAGCCTGGGAGGAAGTTACTAGTACTGTCAATCAAGTTTGCCCAATTATTCTGAGAACTGCTGCCCAATGTAAAAAAAACAGTTTCAATGATCTAAGGAGCAGTGCCAAAAGAAAGCTGTCGGATCAAAGTAGGCACACAGTGGCCACAGGGGCAGCCCTTCCACCTGCCTCACAGTGAGCTCAGCAGAGGACGCGTCCTCCATCCTCTCCATGATAAGCATTGAGGGCTTTGGTGGGATTGACGTTGGGATTACGGTTAAGGCGAAAATATTTTTCTACTAAAGCAGGGGAGGACCTAAGGCTCCTTCCTCCTCCAACCAGTAGTCCAAGCACACGAGGAAGAAGAGGAAGGAAATGCATTGAAGTACCATTTATTTTTCTCAGGAATGATTTTGTGTATCTTTAATGTGACTGAGTAAATTGTAGCCAAAACATGGATAAACGATAGGCATATAAGCACATTTAAGGACAGGGCTGTGCAGCTGAGTGATCTCTCCTGTCCCGTAGACAGTGTGCCTGTCAACCAAATTACCACTGCACTGGGTGTGCTTTGTAGTGAATGGACCAGGTTGGAGCTGGCAAGCTTTCAGCACACCTTCCACGCAATGTTTTGGCACAAAGTTGTCACTTCGCTAAGCTTAATCTATCGACACCTCCCCCAGTGCACCGCCAGACCCATCACAGCTGGTCTGCCAAATTGGCTGTGCATGATGGTGCGCCAGGACAAAATTACCACTGCGTAGGGGTGCGCCAGGCTCCGCCACTCTGCACCATCCTGCACTGTGCTGGGATTTAGGAGCCCTGAGAGTAAAACAGGCCAGGAACCACTCCTCTATACTGTATCTCATTTGTGTGATTATTATGATTTAATCATTATTTTTATATTTGTAAAGTGTTGTGTAAGTAAATATCTTTCTTGTATTTGAATACTTTTAATTTATTACAGGTTAGACGCTGGTGCTCTGTGAGTTTGTCCTTCTGTGTGTCGCTAAAATTAGACCCTTGGCTTTGTCTCAGCTTCTTTATCTTATTTAATCATATTCAATCCCTTGTCTCAGTTTATGTCCACCATGTGCCTCACACACCTTGAGATAGTCACGATGAGCCTCTTTGTGACGCCATTATACATTTATGACCACCTTGTAAAGGTTGCCCTGGGCATCTGTCTGTCAGAAAAATACAGGCAAAAGTAAGTTGATGCAGGGCCCTATCGCCTTCCCCGCCCCTTAGCCCACCCTCCACTTTAATGAGACACATTTGCAAGGAGTGAGACGAATGATTCAGAGTTGGTCCACATCAACATGACAGCGATTAGGAGACACCAACAGCTGGTGGGAGGAGGAAAAGGTCTGAGGAGGAGAGAGGTGAAGACAGACTGACAGAATGAAGAAGGTCAAAAGAGGAAGGAAGAGGAGGTAAAGTAGTTGGAGAGAAGAGTTTATGAAGTAGAAGACTGGTAATGATATTTTTCAAAAACTAGGATTGCAGCTGGGGAATGTCATCGTGCCCCTTTTGAAACACTTGTCCTTTATTATCCAATCATTTTCTTGGAGTGAAGGATAGGTTGTTTGTGGTAGTCAACAAACAAAGTCAACACTTGCTGTAGCTGCCAACAATGGGTGGAAAAGCTGTTGAATTTTAACACATAATGCATGTCTACACTTTGATGTAACAAGTGATTTGTAGGAATATGAGATGAGAAAGGTAAGAGTCATGGTCTCATTAGCTAGGAGGCTCAGACTTGAAGGTATAGATCAAGGTTTGAGGTACATAGCATTAACCTGATTCCTAGCCACACTAACAGAAAGCAGCTCTCAGACTCAACTTCAGTACTCAGTATGATGACTAGTGCTCTATATTGCTGCTAGTGGTGTCAGCAAACCCTAATTTGTAGAATTATGGATCAAAACAAGCCACAAAAACAGCAAAGGGTGATTACACATTACATACTAGGGTAACCATATTCTGTAAGACAAAAAGAGTGCTCATCAGCATGTTTTGTGTCCTGTGATTTGCCAGATTGTACAAAGATGTCTGTCAGTTAGGAGGAGCTCTCACACAGCAGCCCTGTGCTTATCAGTGGCAATGTGGTTTTTCAAGTCTCTCGAACCTTTACTTGCAACTTGCGACAGATAAGTGCCAGCCTTGCAGACAGTACATCGGTCATATGACCGTTTGTAAAAGAGCATTAACCCTTTTGCATTTGGTCTGAGAGTGCAGCACAGGTGGTCAGAGCATGTTTTCTGGTTGATCTGAGCGGAGGAGTAGCCTGGGTCTTTAGCGTCATGATGCATGAGGCGTGCATGCTCTACATCTTGACAGATCGGCACATTAGAATAATGTCAGTGGTCCAGTGCAGTGCTTGATGATAAATATTAATGGTCTTTAGAGCTAGTTGAGCAAAACCCAGACATTTCAGTTAATTTCATAAATCAACCCAGACATAATTTTACAACCAGAAAAGAGGACGTGGTCACCATGTTATACACAGATTACTCTTTTACATGCAAGTCTTGTTGTCTTGGTTCCATATGCTACAAAATACATCCACTGTGTCCTTCAGCTAGGAAATTACTGACTGAAACATGACCTGACTTTGCTATTGCCTATTACATAAATATCACTAAATCACCAAAGCTGATTGGCTGCATTTGTATTAATTGCAAAGTATTTCTGGAGGGACTAAAAAAAATATAAAAAAATAAGGTTAAATGTCAGAGTTTTTTTTTTAATTGCTGTCGAAATATATATTTTTCAACACTCTCTATTCATAGTGCACTTCATCCACTGCCATCTTCCTCAAAATCAAGCAGATCTGCCCCATTTTTCAGCCCAGCATAATTGCTCTCATGGTCACATTGAGTTCCATTACTATAACTTCACTCAGCAACTGGTAGATGTACAAATGTATGGTTGGTTGAAGAAACTGTGAAAAGAACTTCCTCATAAACGAGCTCAGTAGCAATCAAAAATGGTCTTATGGTTTGGTTTGGCCAACCTCCATTGTCCAACGACTTCCCCCGACTAAATGCTTAACGACTCAATCAGGGAAAAGAGGCTGGACAACACGAGGAGGAAACTGCATGTTTGAAAACTAGGGCAGCTTCTGAAGTAGTCTCAATATAAGTGTTTCTTTGTTCTTATCAGAAATTGAATTTTGTCTTTAAAAGAGAAGAAAAGAATGTCACTGGAAGGGTGCCTTCTGAAAAATCATGTTTTTGCCCTTCTCCTGACTGGGCATCACTGCTGGAAACCTGGGAGAGAATGTAAAAATCCTCCACAGACATGCAAGTTAGCCTCTGGTTGTCATGGTTACTCATTGATACTCAGTTACATGTGCTCTCCTCAGAAGTTTATCAGGAAAAGTTGGTGGAGATTGTCTTCAACAAGGTTCATGTCACAAATAAGTGATAAATGATACATCTGTGTGGTGTAAGTTAACGTAAGATGATAGTCGAAGGTAGTTTTAGCTAATGGCTAACTGTTGTTAGCCATTGGCCGCTACGCATGCTACATCATACCTAGCAGTGTTGATGTGATGTGAACTTATCTGTGATGAGTGTGGTGAGCTGAACGATTGTCCACTCACAAGCTGCTGTTGTTTTTGATGGTTCTACTTCTGAAAACATTTTTGAATGTCTCTTTCCCAGCTGCATTAGTGAAACATTTCCGTGGCGGAAATATGGAACTGTCAATCTGGCATGTCAGGTTAGTTATTAGTGACCTTCTAAGATTCTCAACTTTCCCAAATATCTCAGTCTGAGACTAAGAGCTATTGGAGTTGCTAATACTACAGCCTTTAAAAGGATATTAATGGTCTGGGAAGGACATAATGCTATCTGCCCTTTTTCACTACAGTGGAGACTTTATCAGTAGCCTACCTCTCGGAGATAGATGGGGGTGGCATGCTGCATGCATATGCTGAATAAAAGCAGGTTTACTTTGTCAGAGAGAAACCTTTAGATAGCCTTAAGTGCTCATGTTGCTTTAATGCATTGCTTTGACGCAGTGTACCTATTTATGTAAACCAACAAGACACCCTTCTGTTCTTCTTTTAGTTTCAGGTTGAAGTGCTGCTTTCAGGTTCTATACTCTGTCCAAGGTGAAGTAAGACTGAGGTAGCACAATGCATTAGTCCCTGAGAGAAAAAACAAGTCTGGTTTAGAGCACAAGGGATTTAACAGCTGTCATATTTTTTGCAGTGTTTCCTGCTGTGTTTGTGGTGTTTTAGACACTAAACTGCTGATGCTCTCAACATTAAGTATGCTTTCAACATTAAGTATGCTCCCAGAGACCAATTACAACATGCTTGACCTTGCTTTTTGCTTTCATTGGTGAATCCAATTTGCAATATGATTTTAAGCTCAGGTACTGCAATAATAAGGCATATTTCTCCAATTCAGTCAAGAAGTGCTGAAGAGAGCCTGCTTATACACATAGGATAAAACTGTGTAAAGGTCAATGATTTTACAGCCTAACAAAAAAGGTTTGCAATTTTGTCCATCAAGCAATACCCTTTAAGTTCTTTTGTTTCTGATATTTGTGTATTAGTTTGATCAAAGGACTTTAACTATGTGTTAAAGGAGGCTATGTTTTTTGCTGGTGTCACATTTGTTACATTGTGTCTCTTTCTGACTTCCTTTCTGTGATGAGAACTCAAAAGTACACACCTTGTAAAGGGTCTGTTAACATTTTGTGGTAGGGCAGTTTTCCACATTTCTGATAATACCTCTAAATTGCCGTAATTATTTTGGCATGAGTTACTCTTAATTGGACTGAAGCAAAATGAAAAATTGTTCTGTGATCTGGAAAGTCCACATGTGAAATTGTTTTTTTTTTTTTTAAATCAAGGATATCCTTAAAGGTAAATAGTAAAATTACTATTTAGAATATTATCATTGCAAAGTTCAAAAGCTGGCTTGTAAAGCAACATATCAAACATGTTTTTCAAGATTTTCTTTAAATATTGCTTTGGCTTTAAAATAAACAGGTACAATTTTGAGGAAACAATGTCATACGTTCTTTGCCCTCATGGTTATGCTTTTTGTTAAGTTGGCTTTTCAAGAGCTCTTTGAAGGATTTCTGTTAAACCTTGGACAGATGATCTCAGAGTTGATAAAGAACTGATTAAATTTGGAGGGCTTGTGTTTCAGAGGCCTGAGTAAACCACCACTGTACTTCCACGCAGTGGGAATGTATGACCTGGAAAGGCTTGAAACTACCATGTGATGAGCTGTAGTTCTTTATAAAAACTGGAGCTGAATGACTCTATCAGCTGTTAAAATTATTTATGCCAAAGCTGTATTTACTAGCCGTGCAAATAATATATAAATGATAATAATAAAGTCCAATGAAAAATGTATCTTGAGTTGAGAAAATAATCAGTTGATGTAAAAGAAAATCTTCAGTGGCAACATAACTGGTTAGTGGAGGTTTTTGTTCTCTGTGTACAACATGTACTGTACATGTGAACTAGAATGGTTAAAACACAAATGCCTTCATATTTAGAATTCCAGCTATATTTTTTTGTCTTCAAGTCTGTTAATGCATTGCAGAGTGAGTGTGTGCTCCTGCCTATGTGTGCTGCAGTAACAGAAGTCATCCTGCAGCCGGAGTCTGTTGTTTGCAGTAGCAGAGCTGTCATAAACAATCTGCTCCAGCGTCGGTCATACAGCAAGCATGGAATCTGGCACTTTTAGATTACAAGCAGCATCACGCTTTCCAATGGACCAACTCATCTGCATAATGCGTTTAAATTGAAATGACCAACGGATACCCCACATCTGACATCACAATAGTCATGTGACAACTTGATTAGTTTGAATGGACTCAACGTCACTAGTTGGAGAATTCTGGTGGTGTTTACTCTGTGGAAAGTTGATGTCAGATATATGGTCCAGTGTGAAAGCTGTCAGACCGATTAAGGAGATGGTCCTGCAGGAGATATCAGACCTTTTCAGGCACGATTGATTTGACACAAGCATGTGATGGGGTGGTTGTAATTTGTTGAAGAAACAGGATGCAGTTTTAAGGTAAAACAAGCTCATATTGTTAAATGAGTACACCTGCAGTGAAGTGAACATATATTTAAACAGCAAAAAAGATGGGGACCTCTTCCATTGGCTGGCTGGCTGGCTGACACTTCAAGGCTTTTACTATAGCCAAGAACCCTCTTCATATGGTTCTTGGCTGCAGTGTATGAATGCACTGCTGATCTGAGCAGTAGGCACACCTGACCTTTTTTTGGCCTCAATTCAATGAAGCTGCCCTGTAGTATTAAATATGCATAAAAGACAAAACAAAGATTTGTGTATCCCCTACAACCTACTGCACATTCCACTCAATATACTACAAAGACAACATATTTTATGTTCAAACTGTTAAACTTTAATGTGTCTATGCAAAAAAGCGACTCATTTTTTTATTGGCTCCCCAAACGGGTTCCAAAAAAGCTGGGGTTGGGGCATTTCTATGTGTTATATCAACCTTCATTTTTACAACACTGAAAAAGGACTTGAGAACTGTGGACACTAATTTTGAAAGCAATGACGTACGGGCGTGGGGAAAATGTTGGTACCGTTACGTTAAAGAAGGAGAAACACACATGGTCAATGATATAACTTGAAACTGAAAAAAAGTAATAATAAATGACTGAAAATCAACTCATGAAATCAGATATTGTGTTGAATTGTTGTTCAAAAGAATTGTTTAAAAAACAAACTAATGAAACTGGCCTGGACAAAAATGATGGTACCCTTAACTCAATATGTTGTTGCACAACCTTTTGAGGCTATCGCTGCAATCAGGCAATTGCTGTAACTCTCAAACTGCCCCAGCTGTCTCAGGTTTGAAGAGCACCTTTCCCAGACTGCGTGTTCAGCTCCTTACACAAATGTTCAGTAGTGTTTACATCAGGGCTCAAAGAAGGTAATTTCAGAATAGTCCAATGTTTTGTTCTGAACCATTCCTGGATGTTTTTAGCTGTGTGTTTTGGGTCATTATCCTGTTGGAGGACACATGCAATGCGACTGACATCAAACTTTCTGACACTGGGCAGGACATTTTGCTCCAGAATGCCTTGATCGTATTGAGATTTCCTTGTACCCTGCACAGATTCCAGACACTCTGTGTCAGATGCAGCAAAGCAGCCCTAGAACATAACTGAGCCTCTTCCATGTTCCACAGTGGGTACAGTGTTCTTTTCTTTGTATGCTTCATTTTTTTTGTCTGTGAACAAAGAGCTGATGTGACTTGCCAAAAAGCTCCAGTTTTGTCTCATCTGTCCAAAGGACATTCTCCCATAAACTTTGTCACTTGTTAAATGCATTTTGGCAAAGTCCAGTCTTGCTTAATTGCTTTCAACAGTGATGTCCTCCATTAAGTCTGCATTTGCTCAAACAGTGATGGATGGAGCAATCTGATACCGGTGTACCTTGATCTTGGAGTTTACTTCTAATCTCTTTGGAAGTTGTTCTGGGTTCTTTGGTTTACCATTTGCATTATCTGTCTCTTCAATTTATCATCGGTTTTGCTCTTGTCTTACAACACTGCTGTAGTTCATAATCTGACGGCTGTCAGTAGTCTGACACATTCAGGAGCTAAGTCAATTGATGTGCTGAAAAAAGATTTGAAAGTAAAAACACAAAGTGTGTGCTTTTTTTACTTTCATTCAGTGAATTTCACACTTTCCTTATCTGCCATATGACTCAGTCCCCGATGGAAAACATGATTTGAGAGTTCTATGTGAGTCATTCATCTCATCAGAGGAGTTGTTCTCACCCATAGAGTCTTTCTCAAACTGCAGCTGATGTCTTCCTACAAATACCTCCCTCCCCCTGCAGCTGAAATCAGTTCTTTTGTTGGTTTTATCAATGCGCCATCTGTCTACTTTGTAAGTTCATTCATGTAGTTTAATAATAGCATGTGAAATAATAAGCTAAAATTTAGAACATAAGCCTGGATTCACAATTAAAGTCAATGAACAGAGACAACACTATTGGTTGGCCAGTTTTGATCAAGATGTGATCAAAACTGCACAATAGGAGGAAAATAGGACTGCAATGAAAATTAGCACAAAGATGACACATTTTCATGACTTTTTTTTTTCAGAATTGGGGATGGCCTTATTTTCATGCATTTCAAAATGTGAATCACAAGCAGAGTAAACTTAAACTAAGAGGTTGCTAACATAATTGAAGAAGGTGAATATAAATTTCTATCTAAATATCGTTTCAGATTCTGCATTTGAAAATAGGATTGGTTAACCAGTGGATGGGGGTTCAGCAAGCAAAGGCATTAACATAGATGTTTTAGTCCTTAGTAGGCATCTTTTTCATCTAAAACACTGATAGCTCTTTCAAATGGCTTGAGCAGAACTATTTTTGTAGTGCTATTTTGCAGTAGTTAGCAAGGTCATAGTGGACTAACACCGTGTCCCAAAGCATGTGTTTATCAGTGGCACAATCAGGTTTAATACATTTGATCAAATATGAATGTCCTTTCTGCTTACTGACATAGCCGCGCAATTCAGCATGATACTGTTTTTGTTTTTTTTCATCAACACCCCATTTATTACCACCGCTAAGGATTTTTCGCCAGGGTCTGTCGGTTTACCTGTTAGCAAGATTTGGGGTCCTGGTTTGGCGGAGTGGTTTGCAACCAGGCAAGTCCAATATACATATTACTGCTGGCCCAAGTTCGAATCCAGCCTGTGGCCAGTTTGCAGAGTGTCTTCCCTACCTTCTAACCCCCTTTCACAAGCCTATCAACTGTCATTCTCTCCTATCACAAAAGGTATAGAATGCCCAAAAAAATGCATTAAAAAAAGGAAAAAGTTCATGGTTAAAAAAAAAAAAACTGTTAGCAAGATTTGTGCAGAAAAAGGAAGAAGCCAATACATTTTTGTGGTGATCTTCGTATTTGTCTAGATGCAAAAAAAATCCCCAAATCTTCTTAGAATCCAACAAGTTAACACTGGGCAGTATTTAAAAAAAAAAAAAAAAACATCTCTGACTTCACTTGATGAATTTGCTGCAAAATTTGTTAGAAAACTCATTCATCAGAGTTAATTTTATCTGGGTCCCATCCAGATTGATGTTATGAAAAACATTTCTCTTTGACTGCTGTTAGGGTTCTGCATCATTATGGGAATTATGGTTTATTTGAAAAACTGAAGCCAACCTTTTTCAAGCCTATGTCACTACATTACCCAGCTTCATGTGCAATGCCAATGGAGGAGTTCTCCACATAGGCAGACATGAGCGGAGACTCAGCTGTCAATCCGAAATGTATGATGATCTAGAATTGTATCTTTTACAGGGGCGTTGAAAAGCCACTATCGTAAAGTGAGCTGTTGGCAGAGATTTGTTCTCTCCAAGTGCTTTTCTAGTTTGTTGCTTGAATCAACATGGAGAAAAGAAAGTGGGAGGCACCGATGAGGCACAAGAGAATTTTCTTGGCTTTCTATGACTAATCTCACCCAGTAAAGCATTGTTGGAAAGCCTGGACAGTCACATTTAAAGTTTGTACAATCCTGGAATCAGCAATACTGATAAATGTTTGGGTAGCACGCCCACAAAAATGTAACAAAATGCCTCGCGACTTGAAGCTGCTTTTGGTATGCAAAGTGGACGCATTATTTTGTGTCAGCCCTGGTATCTTTACCAAACTTAGGACCTAGGTTTGTGAAATTGATGTAGTCAAAGACAGGCCATGAAGTGGGCTTCCTGGGAAGACAATACCCCAAGAAGACTAGTTCTTCACTGTTGCTTCACTGAAGAACTGTGGTTCATACAGTGGAGGGTTTTGGCACATTGTACCAGACACTCCACATGCATTTAGCTATACTGCTCATTCCACATATGCATGACAGTAGGCTATCAATACGTTTCATTAAACTGGACAGAAACTTGACCAAAACAGTATTTCCAGCTTTCTGTAGATTATATTCTGTACATTTTTTTATTCCACTTTCCACACTGAGGAAGAAACCTTAGAATGGAGAGCTGTGTATTAATGAGCCTTTGAGACCACCCCTCATCAAAACAAAGCACTTCATGCCTGTTTCTTCGCCTCTACGATCAAAGCACTGGCTGTGATATTTGCAAAGAAAGATACAGAGCAACTGTTGACCTAATGTTCATGTTTGCATGTTTTTAGTCAGTATTTTGTACCTGACCAGCATAGAGGTCGATTATCATCTTACTGATAACCATTTGTCAAGCTATGCTCTCTTCAGGAATAGCTTTTGAAGTCCCCCTCCCCCTGAAACTTCCCACTGGTCAGAGATATTATCCTGTCATTCTGTCTAAAAATGACTGAAAATACTATTTGTTTTAACTATCTTCAAGTATTTTTAATTGATATAAACTTCTTATTGACTTGTCCTCAGTGAAAGAAATTGGGCACAGATGGAGTGAGATGTGTGAGAATAATTCAAAATCTCTAAAAATATATTTAAATTGTTAAAAATATAACCGATGCTATTGATGCCAGCTAATGTAAGGTGTCTATCAGCAAAACAACAACGTGCTTGTTTAGCAGAAAAGATCACTGTGATGTGTTATATATTTATATATTGTCTGGCAAGATGTGCAGATCAGTGGTTAATGTTGACAATACTCAGCAGACAGAGTAGCACTGCGCATTATAACATGCTGTAACAGTATGTTGGTAAGTTTACCAGAAAGCAAAGTTGCTGCTATTTGACATACAGTATCTAGACATCACTTATTGTAAACAATAATACACATAATTATCTTATCTTTGAACATATATAAGTACTTCCGACTTGTTAGTCTGCAAATAAGTATAAGCTAATTAGTAATGTAGTAATTTGCAAGCGTCCTTGATTTATAATTATTCAAACAGCGGTTAGGGAAACAGGACAAGAAATATGTTTACATTATGATGTGGATAACTTAAATGGCACTTGCAGACACACAGGGTACGCCTTTAAGCCCTGTCAAAGTAACAAAATAAAGATTAATTTATTGGACATCACTGAGTTGTCTAAGATTTAACACCCAGACTTTAGTCTAACCAAGATAGCTAAGCAACTGTTGCTGTGAAAAGAAGCTCTCTGATTGGTGGGCCAGTCAACCAATCAGATCAGAGAGCTGACCAAAATAGATTTATCGCTAGCTGTGTTCGAAATCGTCCACTCATTCACTCACTCACTATCCCCGATGTAGTGTAAATGAAGTAGTGGACTACATAGGGAATGACCAAACGACATTTCAGACACTACACTGAAATTTTCTAAACATCATAGCGTCAGCAGATTAGCCGGATATTTCTGTGATGGAAGTGGACGCACCAAAATTCACGTACACAAACTGGGCACTCGGGAGGATAAGTAGCAGATTTCAAAGCTGTTTAAAGTCGTTTTAAGACGTTAAAGAGCTATGCTACGAACGTGTTAAAGATACTTGAACGTTTTTTATGAATGAAAGAAGCCTTCCTTCTATGGAAAAAACAACCTCATTGCATTGTGGTATACAGGAGAGCAATATAGGGTACATCATGGGCTCTAATTTCGTGGCGCAGCGCAGGGGGTGTAAGCCTGGCGCACCCCGCTCAGTGTTAATTTCGGCCGGCGCACCGCCGTGCGCTGCCAATTTGCCAATTTGGTACACCGTCTGCGCAGAGATGGGTGTGACGGCGCACCGGGGGAGTCGACGGCGCACCAGGGGAAGGTGTCGGTGGATTCATGTTGGCGCAGTGACAATTTCCTGCCAAAAACAGTGCAGAAAGTGCGCTGAAAGCTCGCCTGCTCCAACCTGGTCTATTCTCGGCCCAAGCGGAGAACTCCCTCCGCAGCTGTAATTTGGTGACAGGCGCACATGTGCGCACACGTCAACAAAGCCTCAGAGGCAGGTTTCCAGTGTGTTAGGCACATTTTAATGCAATAAACAGTCACAGCAATCACTATTTAATATAACCGTCTGAACCAGCATACATTTGTATCTACATCAACTTTCCCGTCACATCTGATGTTGGATTAAAGACGATGTGATAATGGAAACTTAACCTGACGGCATCTGGAAGTTTGATGCACATCTTACAAGTCAACAATAAACACTCTTAACATCTGATACTGAGTATATATCTGGCTTCTCTCATTTCATTAAATTCAAAGAGAAGAGGGAGAAAAAAGACAAAGAAAAAAGAGAGAAAATAAATGTATGTCACTCAGGATTTACCTGTGATTTCCCATATTCCTCTATTTTAGTCTTTATTTTTAACGTGATCTAAAAAGATGGAGTACATTATTGCAAGGAGGATGAGGAGGAGACACCGGGAGAGTATACAGTATATCACTAAAGGCTCTGCTATTTGGCGATGACAAACCAGGAATGCAGGTGGATCAAAAGTATTCTGAATGGATAAGCCAGCTGCTGTGTAACTGTCTCTTAATTTTGTACTCCTATAATGACAAAGGAACAGATTACATCTGTCCCGGGAGCTGGCCCACACGGTGACGCGCTTCGTGGCCTCAGATGCGCGCCCCGATGGCCAGTCCATTCTCCCAGCTGCTGAAGTGACAGCAGCTCTGACCATCTCTGCGGGAGATCATTCCCCCGTGGAGACGGTCAGAGCAGCGGGGATCATTCAGACCAATCAGACGCTGTGCCTCGCCCGCAGCGCATTTAAAGGCAAGGAGAGGCGGTCATTTGATTGGTGAAGACAGCGCTCGGCTGTGTTAAACCCACTCACGGCTTTTCTCCTCCTACTCTGGCATTTGCGCCGAGGGGCAGAGACATGGGCGTGGACGCGCTCCTCTGCGCCTTGAGTGCGCCTCTCTTGGCACTGCAGGAAACTTGCAAAGTGCGCTGGTCACACCCTGTGTGCACGGCGAAGGCCGGCACAGGGCAGGTGCGCCTGCGCTTGGTCTATGAAATTAGAGCCCCATATGTTCTCTCACTTTTGCTGTGCATTGTGGGTATTTTGTAGTGCACTATATAGTGAATGAAATTAACTGCTGAGAATTCGAACAACACTACAAAATGGCGAACACACTATATAGTGCACTACGTCCGTGACAGGGAGCGATTTCGAACACGGCTATTGTCTGAAATCCTGTTTGTTAATCTTGCCAACTTCCATTGTCCAATGACTCCACTCGGCTAAATGCTGCCAATCAGGGAAGAGAAGTAAGAGCTGTGGACCTGATGGCAACAGGAAGTGTCTGAATGTTTGCAAACAAAAAGAGGCTTCTGAAGTGGTCTCAGTGGATGTCTGCATTTTTAATCAGAAATTCACTCAATTTTATACTTTGATAGAAGAACAAAAAACGTCACTGTCAGGAATTTTTCCCTTCACAGTTCTAAGAGCTCAGTTTAACTTTCAAGGTTCGTACCAACACCTGACATAATTCAGAATAAAAAATGACGAAGAGGCAGCTGGATGCAATCAAGGCGATGTTTACTTGCTATAACATGTTACAACACAAAATATTGAACTGAAGGAATACAATGTCTTCTCTCTTACATAAGAGTGATAAGAACATGTGTGTATGGAGTGACCTCCGCGCAGGCTCCTCTCCGTCTCGGGTTGAGCCGGGTTGTTGATAAGAAGGAGCCTCAATGAGGTCATGTAGTGGCAGAAGAATGCAAAAGCTAAACAATGATTATTCAACATGATTACAAAGAGATATTCAAATACAAGGACAATTAAACAAGATTAGGACAGGGTTATAAAGATATATTCAAATACATAAAAAGATTATATACAGTATGTACAAAGGTTAAATTGTTCTTCACAGTCACTTAGAGCTTTTCTTATGGGAAGTCATGTTTTTGCTCTTCTCCTGACAAGGATTCTTGATGGGGAAACTGAGAGAGAACACGAAAAATTAACCACAGACATGCCGGTTAGTCTATGGTTGTCATGGTTACTCAGTGATACTTGGGCGAAATATGCTCTCCTCAGAAGTTTACTGTGAGGACTAGGTGTGGATTGTCTTTGACTGATTGAGGTTCATGTCACATATAAAAGTGGTACATCTATGTTGTATAATTTAATGTAAGATGATGGTCTAAGGACCGAAATGTAGTTTAAGCTAACAACTCGCTCGAGCTGCTACGTCATACTGTGGCTTTATATGGATTGGTCTGTGATGAGTGTGACGAGCAGAACGGTCATCCAGTCACCAGTTGCAGTTGCTTTTGAAGGTTCCGCCTCTGAAAACATTTTTTGAACGGCTCTTTCACAGATGGACTACTGAAATATTTCTTTGGTAGATATATGGAACTGTCCAACTGGCATGTCAGGCTGCAAAAACTTAAAGTGAGTTAGGATTAGCATAGGTTTGTGGTGAGCACATGCACATGAGACTTTTAATGTTTAGTATGTAAGAATAAAATGCATGTGATGTTGCCAATTTTGAATCTTAATCAATGTTGTGCATTTAAAAAGACTGTTGCATGCTAACTGGTGACAACAATACAAAAATGGTAAAGCACCCAATGGCAAGCATTTCTTATGTCCTCTGAGAAATGCTTGCCATTTTTGTTTTATGTTATATTTACTTTTGTGTGACTTTGTTTTTACATTGAATTTTCATCTCACATCATTGGCCTTTGTGGTTTACAGGGCTGTGATTTGAGACAGAGCTGTTGTCGAAGTAGATGTTTGATTTGATTTTCCCACATCTGTTCCTATCTTTGTCAGTGTCCTTTTCGGAAAGGTTGTAATGACAGGTTTGTTTCATGAATGCAAGACAATCTTTCAGAGGATTTCAATTTATTTCTGTCTCAGGCTTGCAAGTGCCCCTTTGTCCTCACTAATGAGAAGTTTTATAACACTAACTCCCTGAAGAGAAAACCATTAAGCTGACCCGGACAGGAACTGTCTTATCATGTTAGCTTGATAAGAAGCGAAAGATTTCTGATCTCACCACTTAGATTGTAATTGATAATTTTCGATCAAACAAATGTTGTTTTCCTCAATTCAGCTGACTCATTTTCTCTTTCATTGTACATCTTTTTCTCACATTTGATTGTTTAATCAGTAAGAATTTGTGGTAGAAACAAGAAAAACGTCTATCTGTCACTATCTCATTTGAGGATTTTAATACATCTGAAGATGTTCACTTGTATATTTGGTGCATTTTAAATAAGTCTCATTGTCTTTTGAATTGTCTTCCTGTTACTGCACTGGCATCATGGATATATTCAGAAAGTGGATTTTCACAATTGACAGGTAACTTTTTAACCTTATGTGACTTCTACTGATCATAATCGATAACGGAAGTAGCATGGCGGCCATTTTGTAGCTGTTCTGATGAAGGTATGAATGGCTGAAACGTGGATATAATTTTAAATCTGTAGCCCTGAAAAAAAGGCTTTTTAATTAGAACCTATCTTAGGGCCTACCTAAGAACTTTTTCAGTGTACTTTATGTTGGACCTCCATACTGAAGAGCATCAGAATTCAGAGGGTTTTTTTCTCACATATATCGTCACCTTAGCACCCCACTCCTGTTAAACCAAGGATGTTTGTTTTTGTTGGTTTATTTGTTTGTAATTAACTTGTAAATATGACTAGCTGTTTATTCCTGCAAACTCTGTTATGCTGGATCTATACATTACTTCACTGAATAATAAAAAAAAACAAATACACATAAAAATGGTACTTGATCATAGTCATGCCTGGTTACACATTACACTGGAAAATAATCTTAGGTAGGCTTGTTTTTGTTCCTGATTGCTGAAATTAAACATAACAGTAAGTGTTTGATGTCAAAAATTTTAACATTTATAATAGCGCTGTGTCTCATTCTCTCTTAAAAAAGATAGAAGAAATTAGAGGTCTCTTTGATTACTTAATAAAATTTGGATGTAATCAGCCCTCGAGCAGCTGGAGTAATGTTTATGTGCCATCTTAGTGAGTAAAGTTGTTCATGCCTTGGCAAATTCTGACATCTCTTAAATGAGAGGTTTTCTGTAAATGACATGTAGGGATATATGTCACACAGAGACCATAATATGTAGATGTCAGTGTTAGCTAACCCCATTTTCAAATCAGCGCACGTTCCGAATGTCCTCCATATCCCTATTTCTACAGAATGAGGGTCTTAAATCTCTCACCAGCAGCTATATTCCCATGATGGATGTTTATGACAAGGATGTGAATGACATTCCTAAGGCGGTAATTAGTTTTCTAAACCAGCTTACTGGCTCACTTCCAGCATACAGACTGGTAAGGATTTATTACATGATGCTTATCATTATGCAGCAACATCAGAGAAGACGGGACATGTGGAGGATTTGTTTATTGCTAAAAAGGCATGTAAAGTTTTCATGCATGACAATTTTGGATGCTTTCATGAGGACTAAGACATACACGTGCACTTGCTTTGATTTGACAAAGACAGTCATGAAATGAATCCCATGATACTAAGCATCAAAAGCGTATTTTAGAATACACATAAAAAGAAAATGTAATGTTATTCTTTCAGGGTCTTGAAGTCTCTACATGATTTGCAGAGTGCGTGGATGCACTGCTAATGAGCGGTGGAACAAAACCACGTCCCTCTTCTGTTCTACCTCATTGTTATTTCAGAAGTAATTAGCTTTTGTAGAAAATAAGTGTGAACAATTCATGGTGAAATGTTAGAGTGGTACTACCAAGGAAAACTTTTCTGTTTTTCAGATGAGAGGCTAGTGTTCAGGCATTGTCAGGAATAAGGTATTGTTTAGTATTCACTGTGTCTCTCCGTCTTTCATTGTCACTGATGTTGTTTTGTTGTTTTCTTTGGAATAATTAGTTTCCTCTGAATTGTTGTCATCATGTCCACTTTGGACATCTAATCATCATGTTGCAGTGTTGTTTTGAATCTTGTGGTTGAGTATATTTGGCTTGCTGTTTTATTTTTTATTTCTTTAATTGATTTCCAATGTGATCCAATGAAATTTAATATTAAGTATCTGTTTAGCATTTGGACTCTGACTTTTGAGATGCATTCGGTCGTCATAAATCTATTATCTACAAAAGTTTAAACCATGTTAAAAACTTTTACACAAATAGGAAATGCATTGATATTACTCTATAACCTGTTATTGTAAAGAAGCACGTCATTAAATAAGTCATCAGGCTTTTGGGTAAACAGACAAGCGCATTCACAAAACTAATACACTCTGATAAGTGTTCTAAAGAGGCCTATTTTTGCATAAATGTTATTTCATATACTGTTTATCTCATAGTCATGACCTGCACTTAAGAGCCACCATGCTTTGCTTTCATCTAGTTGTACAATGACATCAAGGTCAGCCAAGTGTGGTGACCAGAAATAAACACATTCTACATTGAGGGTTCTCCAAACTTTATCTGGCTAGGTGGTTCAGTGAGAAGTTATTGGATCCCAGGCAAACACAGATACATAATTTATGTCATAACACAATGAAACTTATGCACAACTTTTTTATTACTGTACATGAAGCCCATGATATTTTGAGAAAAAAAAAATCTGGGAACAGAAGTTCCTAAAGTAACCTGAAGTTTACTTGCCTCACTGTTGCGTTGGTGCCTCATAAGCTGTGTTGTGTTTTCCAACTGTCAATCTCACTCATCTTCCAGTGCAGATGGTTGGAGTTGTGTCTCTGTGCTTTTGGTTGACACACGAAAATATAGTGGAATGCAACAAACATACACACCGAATGCCTGCCCCAGGACATTCTTCTGTGGATGAAGCCCCATTTCTTGAGTGCCTCTTTAGCATATTTTTTCCACTTCAAACGTGTTTTAGCTTCTATTATCAAGCCCCTCCATACAAAAAAATTCACTAAAGCCTTTTAAGAGTATCCTTAAAAGGTGTTTCTCATTATACATCTTTTTTTTTGTCCTACAACTTCCAGCAATTTCTACGCAGTCTGACCCTGGCATCTGAGGAAGCACAAAATATCAAATAAGAAGTCCTTCACTTCATCAGTTTGAGCAGCATCAAGTGGTCAAGATGAGATGCTAAGCTGATTAGTCATCAAACATGCCACTATGCAAACAGCCTCTTATATCAAAAAAGGAATTTACATTATGCCACAGTAATGTCATCGCATAAAACAGCAGTTTGTTAAGAAATAACCCCTCCTGAAAAATGTTAAAAGTGAATCAGATATACACACTTTAGAAAGGCCTGTAAAAAAAAGTAATGATCAGAGAGAAGGTGTGACAGTTTTTTGAATGGTCTTTAAACCAATCACAGTGCATCTAAAGCCCCAGTCACACATTCCCATTTCTCATGGCGATTGTGCACGATTGTCATAATCCTGATAAAGCGTGCTTTGGTCGTGGTGCATGCGCTACTTGGTCTGGATCAGCCCTGTATAGTCGTGGATGAACGGTGGGGAACGTGGAAGAGTCCTGACAGTTTTGTTTTTTTTTTAATGTATATTTTTGGGCATTTTTGTGTTATTGATAGGAGAGAGACAGTGGATAGGCTTGTGAAAGGGGGAGAGAGAGCAGGGGAAGACACTCTGCTAACTAGTCACAGACGGGATTCGAACCTGGACCGGCAGAAGCATGTACATGGGGTGCTAACCACTACGCCAAACCAGCATCCCGAGTCCTGACAGTTTTGAACTGTTCAAAACTGTCGTGGAGAATCGCCGCACTCAGTGTAGCGGGATGGAAGCCTAATGCAGTCCTAATACGAACGGTATTAGCGTGGCATGTACGGAGCTCAGTCGGGCTGAACGTGGCCCAATCGCGGCTCAATCCTGAAAGCTTTATGAGGACGACTGACAAGGATGTATCCGTATGAGCTCCAACTGTGTCCCGTTCAAGACGGCGCAAGCGACGGGGCTCAGTCGGGGCTTACGTGACGCGAACTGAGCTCGAGCGGGGCTGATGTCCTGTCAGCAGGATGGAAACTTCCTCATATCGCTGTATTAACCTAACTGGAGAGGGATGAATGCCTCCTGAAGCGCTGTAGCAGTGCCACTGATGATGTATTTACAGGGTGTGTCCAGGGGTGAGACAGTCATTTCATCCTGTATCATAGCGATCACACCAGCCTCCTCAATCGAGAACAGTCGTGCACAGTCGCCATGAGAAACGGGAATGTGTGACCTGGGCATAAGGTTGACAAACTTCCTCAGAGGAAACACAAATGTGTCCTTGCTCTGAGCTCTTTCAGAAGTCTCCTTGCTCCTCTATCCTGCATGGGAAAGTAAGTTGAGATCTCCATCTCTTCTTTGTATTTTTTGTGCCTTCCATGTCCCGTTTGATTCTGATAGACATATGATAAGAAATTTGTCCCATTTCATGGTAAACAGTAAAACTAACAAATCTTACCGTTTTTCTCCCAAATGAAACCTTGTAATGAGAGAATGTATGCTTATATTGTGTAAAGACTGTGCATCTAAATATTGTGTTTATAATGGCACACTTATGGTGCCAAGTTAAGAAAATAACACAGCCAAAAACAAACAAAAGAAAAAACAGCAATGCATCAGAATTTATGTATATTTTTGCCTGCTCTTTACAAAATTCCCAGCACTCCAACATTTATTCATTATGTTGAAACCTCACTTTTTTGCTTGTTTTGTTTTCAGAATAGAAGTGACATCATGTTATCAAATTGGCATTTAAAAGGTTAAAATTACATAATTATATATTTGGTAGTTTTGATTAGGACTGAATTTGATTGAATGATTTGGGCAAACAAGTACAAAAATTATTAATCTTTCATATGTCTATAGCAGTATTTGGACAGGACATTTTTGTCCTCTGATTACCTTAAATGGTCATAAATTTAAGCCACCCACAAGGATTAATCATGAAAGACAGGGGCTATGTACCTGTAGCTACTAATGTTCAGGAATACACTGGTGCAGTGCTTAAAGACAAACTGATTCAGATGTGAAATTTTCACTCTAGCAAGCAGATTGAAGCAATGTAAGCAGGAGAACTCAGCATTCATGCACTCATCAAGATTGTGCAAGCATTGCAGGGCATGATTTCCTGCTCTCGAGCTGTAAAAATGATGCATGAGCAGAATAATGATGTACAGGAAAGCTGGGAGAGTGCTTGCAAATATGTTATGAGTTTGTGGCTGTGCAATTTCAGCTTGCTGCTTTTTTATGCTTTATTGCACAAAACTTGCTTTAGCTGTTTGTAGTTAAGGCACTCTTGCCGTCTATAATCTTACATCAAATGGCTAAAGTTTTGCAGTAAATACAGTCACCCTCTGCACCATAACAATAGATCTCTAATGAAACCACCAACACTGTTGTCAAAGTTTGTATTGTCAGTTTCATGCTAGGTCACCCATAAAAGGGGAGAGAAAAAGTTTATCATACCTTAAGATGATTGTTTCCTATTTCTTTTAACCTGAATACTTGTTTTCTACTTGTTTCAAAGTGTAAACCTTCTCATCTTAAATGGTAGAATCCTTATTTACCCTCCTAACATTAATGCTGTAAATGAGACAATGAACTGTAAAATGTATGGCATGATAAATGTTGGTGTATTCAGCCATTCTTCAGCCTGCAGGCCTTCAAAGCTGCCCAGAGAGTGGATGTTCCCAGCCCTAACTCTACTTAACATTGTCATTTTCTTAGTTTATTTTTATTCTTTGACTCCATATGCTATGATTTGAGCAACAGGACAGTGGGTAGAGTTGAGACTTGAACCAGGACACCCACTTCAAGGACATCAACCAAGTCATGGAGTGTATAAATCAACCATGGGGCCAACTGCAAGTCTAATGCACTGGTATTAGCAAGTGACATCAGAGGATGCCTACTTACTTGTCCTTCTAGGGGCCCATCAGTTCTTTGGGTGGGCCAGCCGCCGTAACAAGACTATCACAGACTACTCAGGAGTCTGTGTTCATCAAAGCACCTGTGTAAGCATGTTGTCACCTCAGCTTGAAACATAGAAACCAGCAAGTTTAGCAACATACACAAGAAAACAAAGGTGGGAATGTTGCACAGGGAAGTGACACAGAGCATTTTAAGCCCAAAATGTGATTTTCTGTTTACATATTACCACTGTAAACAGAGTTTATGAAAATCAGAAACCTAAACATGCAGAGCTGGGCTTTACCCTCTCCTTCTTTCACTGCTATTCTCATACAAGGAAACATATTGCTTTTTGGCATGGTAGAGAGTAGGTCTGACAGAGTTGTGCAGGGTAGCGGGAGGAGAGAGTTTATGGGCATCATTGCCACATTGGCAGCAAATCATCTTTATTAGCACAGAAGGGCACATGGAGGCTCTGCACTGCTCTCTGACTTGTGATGAGGAAACTAATCCACAAAAACATCCAAAAAAATCCCCCTGATGAGTCTAATATTGCCCCACAGACACTGATACTCCCAGTGGAGGACATGGAAACACTGTGATTTATTATTTAGTATTCAAGTAAAGATGCTGGGGAAAAGATAAAGATGCTTCCTCGATGGCAGCATGATCGAAAACCTGTATATACCCTTTAACATTATATCATAACACAGATATGCAAGTTAGCATTGAGGCTAATATGATGATGTGCACGTTACCCATGCCATTTGCATTAACACCCCCCCATACCTTCACAGATGGAGACTTTAAAGCCATATCTGATAAGAATTTGGTTGGTCCTTATCATCTTACACCCAAAATATGCAACACCAATGATTTTCAGGACAATTTTGACGTGGATTCATCAGACCAAAGCATACTTTTCCACTTTGTGTCAGTCCTTGTCATATGAGCTCAGGTGATGAGAGGCTGATATTATGTCTGGGTGTAGTTGATGTATGGCTTTTGCACCACTTGGTAGAGTTTAACTTGAAATTGTAGATGTAGTAGTGTAGTGTACGTAGTGTTGTCTTAACTGACTTTTGAAGTGTTCCTGAGCCCACATGGTAAAATTCTTTCTTGAATTATGCTGGTTTTTAATGCAGTGAAGCCGGAGGTCACAGGAATTCAGTGTTAGCTTTTGCCTTGCCACATACATATAGAGATTTATTTGGACTCTCTAAATATAGAGTGCAGATGATGAAATGTCTAAATTCCTTGAATTGTATGTTGAGAAAATTTGGTCGACAGTGTTAGACATTTTTTTCAGACAGTTTTTAACAAAAAGTTGAACCTCTATCCTTCCGTGGTTGTGAACAACTCAGCCTTTTGTGGACACTTGAATCATGACATTCACCTGAGTCTGAACTAGCTTGACTAAGAGCAGTGTGAGAGGTTACCGAACCAACTGAAAATGCATCTGTGTTACAACTTGATCAAACTAGGTCGATAAAACTTGATTTGTAAAGCAACTGTATTACAAAGTCAAAACTAGTGCAACTCTACTGTATTTGTAGTCCTTATTTTGTAAACCAGGCCCTGGGTTGTCCACATGTCATTATAAAATCCCGATATATCTTTTTGTCTCAAACCAATAAACTTAGAACCCTGCTTGTCTCCAAAAATGCAAGCTCCAAGCCCGTTCAGCTCATTGATTGTACAATGAGCTGCTCACTAAGAAGACTGGGTGCTAATTTCATGGTGATGGTGGGTGCGAATGGAATAAAACCCATTATGCAAATTTAGCCTGAACTTTTATGAATTGATTTAACCTTCATAATGCCTACATCATTTATAATGGAAGCCATTTAAGCCCACCACATTAAAGCTATCACCCACACATGATGAACTGAACACACTCACAAACTCATTTACTCTCTATTTTGTTGTTGGTGTTTTTGTTTGCTGTCTCCTACATTCTGCTTTTGCTTTGTAAAATGGACAGTGCCCTCCTTTGTGCACAATCACAGTTAAGAAAAAGAACCATGTGCCCTCATTAAAGCACACATTGAGAGATGGAGAATGTGTAAATGATGGTGAAAAGAGTTAAGCTTCATGCAGCTTTGAGCAGAACAGTCCTGATCCAAGGTTTATAAAATCTGGCAGATATGGGTGATCCGACCTCGAGCTGATTGAGTCGGTCACAGAGTCAAGCACACTGTCAATTGGAGAGAGTGAAAGTTTTCATTTTGTTACAGATTAATTGAGCTGAACTAGAGTACCATTTATAGGATGATTTAAATTAAGTAAAATCCCCATGAGGATTATTCTGACTTGCAAATAGTATTTAAGATGGACGTTGGAGGGATCACAGACAGAAACTGCTCCTGACTGTTTCTGTCTGTGTGAGTTTTACTGATGAGGAAAAGATTTGAGCAGTTCTTGACAGTGAGGTTGTACAAGGTTAATCTCTCTGTGTCCACAAAGTGGAGAAGAAATAGAGAATGATTTAAAAAACCAAAAAAATATATAGAACGCTTATAAAGATTTGATTCCACACATCTGAGAGACTGGTTCTGATCAAATCCAGCTATCCTTTATATAAACTGCTTGAACCTATCAATGACCTCCCCTTTTACTCACCTGACATTGGGCAGAAGTATGAATACACCCTATGACACACCAGTCATCAGCCAATCACAGGGCTTCATAGATAGGCAGACCGCCATCCATTCTCACACACATATCTAACAGTGGCGATTGCTCTAAGACTGCAAAGGAAGCTCAGCTTCCCCTAAAATGTCCCCCAAAAAAAGTGGTGATATGTACTGCTGTGTGTACATTTCATTGACTAAATATGCGCTAGAATACCTTCATCTTTTGTTCAGAATCAGCTACTTATCACAGGTAACAGGCACGACTTCTTTCTCATTCATCCCCGCAGCGTCTCAGCGCTTTAACACAGTTGGACGCTGAGTCTCTTCTGACTTCGATGGGGAAGCGTAGAGTGGGTTGTTCCACTGTGGAAACTGGACGGTCATTGAATAAACGCTGGGCTTTATCCCGCCCATCGAACGCTCAGTGTCTCTGGGGGTCTATGAGGCAGTGGGCTGGCCTGGACGCTCGGCTTCTGCATGACGATTGGATGGTCTGTCTGAGGCCAAATCCCTTTTTGATTGACAGTGAAATGAGCCAATCAGCGGTCTTGAAGTATAACCCTCCACCGGAGCATCTTCTAAGTTTTACATTCAGTTAGGAGCTTCTCCTGTTTAAAGCGGCTCAAGTCTAACACCCGCAACACAATGGGCCAAGGCCGTTTAAGCAGTCTAGCTCTGCTGGCCATTGAGAGAACACTAGTAAAATCCCTGGAAAAGTTGATACGACAGGGTTACGGATCATTTTCTTGAAAAGGAACGAAGGGTAGAATTTACATTTAAATAAATAAAGAAATGTATCATGTCGGCCGAAAAAAAATGAGCTTCCCCTCCTTGACTGACCAGCAGTCTGATATCTAAGGGCTATTTGAAAATCACCAGTCATATATTTGGTCTGTCAGAAAGAGCCTGAGTGCCCGGAGAGAGAACCCATGAATGCACAGGAAGAACATGCAAACTCCACACAGAAAGGTCCTGACCAACTGGGACTGAACCAACAACCTTCTTGCTGTGAGGCACATGCACCACTTTCTGTGCCAAGGAGCTGTCCCATTTAAAATATGACTAAGAAAAATATTAATCTACAAATTTGTTCTTGGGCTGCTTCCGTCTTATTTGACCACATATTTGATCAGGTCTAGTAACCGTCGTGGACTGCACTTGCAGGATTTCATTAAAATGTTTGTTCCTAGAGTCAGAACAGAAGTGGGTAAGACAGCCGGCCCCTCTACATGGAATAGTCTCTTGATGGATTTGGGACTAACAGAACTGGTCACTGTTGGTGAATTTTAGACTTTGTTAAGGGACCGGGAAAGAGCTAGCCTTGGACAATGTGACTGTTTTAATTCTTGACTGCTTCTTATTTTGTTTTGAATTGGTGTTTCCAGAACGGTTTGGTTTTGATGTGCTGATGTCTGAATGTATTTGTTGATTTTATTGTGTAACTGTCTGCTGCTGCCATGCCAGGTCCCTCTTGAAAAAGAGATTTCAAATCTCAATGAGGCTTTTATCTGGTTAAATAAAGGATATAATAATAATAGACACATTTCAATGACTTTCTCATGAAAGAGGTATTGAGAAAAGCTACTAGTCACCATAATGCTTTAGGATTGCTGGCCATGAATTGAAAATATTTCCTTAACCTTTTAACTACCAGCTGAACTATTAAATTTAGGGATATTTAATGTTGTATAAAAACAGAACAAATCAAATCATTGTTTGCTTCCAGTAACACTCCAGGAAACAGAGAAAACCACAAAAAAACTGAAATTTTCTTGGTTTGGGATTGAAAGGCTTTTAAAGTCAACAGTTGATTGTGTGAAGACAAAAAAATGTACAAATATTTGGGACAAAATAATTTAGAAAAGGCAGAAATGTCTGAAAAAATGCAAAAATGACTTAAAGTAGATGATACTGAGTTTGACAAACACAGAAAAGTTTTTGATGAACAGACTTTATATGTACATATACCATATATCATCATACCAGTAAATGGTTAAATCAGTTATTTAAAATAATGATGATAGTGCTAATAAATGTAGGTTTCAGCTTTTGAAATCTTTCAATTCCACAAACAAATATCAGTTATTTTGGAGTGTTGCTGTTTTTTTATGTATCATAAAACATTGACAGGAACAAACAATGACATGTTACGTTTATTTGACACATTAAATATTCCTGAATTCAATGAATGAACAGTTGAGCTGAGAGCTAAAGGGTTAAGCCAGTCTCTGCTCATTTTTCTGTGAGTACCCTCAAGGGGGCTCAGCTTATCTGACCATGTTATTGACTTTTGTGTTTAGTACAGTTATGTATTACATTTTCATACTTCTGTGGCTCCAGAATTCACCTTGGATGAAATATCAGCTAAATGCAGTAGGGGAACTTCTCATGTTCACTGGAGCAAGGGGTGTCATATTGATCATGGGTTTGCAAAATGTCTCTGCTATCTGCCAGGACTTGACTAGCAGAGCAAGAGTTTGACTCATGATTTATTTATGTATTTAATTTTGAAGAGTTTTGTTTCTACTGAAGTGTTAATTTCAAATTAAAATCTGTCAAACCCCCAATCAGGCTGACAAAAGGTAGCTTGGAATGTAACTTGATGTTTTTGGATACCAAATGTTGGGAATGAAATATCCATCCAAAAAAGACAAACAACTCATGGAGCGACTACTGAGGGTTGTGTTAGGTAGTTATTTTATAGCCAAGAGTGAATTTAAGTTTTGTTTTCAGACAGAATGAAATATGGCAAACATGAGCAGAAAATAGAGCCAAACAAAAGCCTGTTCAGCTCTTGTACTGCTTCAGTTCATCTGCCTTTGCAGCTTCTTCCAATTAAACTAAAATTAACATTTTAAAGTAAACAGGCTTGGGGCATTTTTGTTTTATCTTTGCAGAATTTCAAACATGCTATGTGCGAGTATGATTTTATGCCCATTTTTATATTGCACCATCCCAAAAATCTCATCATGCCCCTGTCGATGTGTTTATTGGCGCACAGGATCAGATCTGTTGACAAAAAACTGTCTGCCTCGGCTTCTAAGACTCGAGAAAAATCAACCCAGACCGGAAATTTAAAATAACAGCTCAAACAGAGAGCTGGCATGCCTGAGGGTGGCTGTAGGTGGTTAGGGATGGTTGGAGGAGATATAAACCAGAAGGAGAGGATAATGACTAAATTAGCAGCATGCTAATAAACTTTTTTGTATTTCTTGTATCTCATTGAAGGTACAAATTGGTTAATAACAATAACAATTACAACAGCAACACATTTATTTAAAAGTAGACGAAATGTGATGTTGGTGAAGGAGCGGCAAAAGAAAACACATGAAATACAAAGAGAGGGAGTGAAATAACGAGGCAATTCACCCTGAGGCACACACTTTGTACATTTCCAAACAAAGAAAAGGAATTTTGTGGAAGAGAAACTTATCGTTCTCTTAAACTTCAGCTGAAAATCAACTCATTTTTTTAGACGAACTGTGAGCTTCCCTGTGTGTTTAACTTAAAAAAGCATATTAGGACAGATAAACGTACTTATTATGCAGTATGGAGCAAATTTTACATTAGTAAGGGTGACTCTTTGTTACATCTATTCCCCAAGGTGATTTAATTTCTCCTAATTATGAGAAGAGAAGTAGACACATTAGTGAATGGTAATTTCCATTCCCAGCGGGAAACAGAGTGAGTTTAACTTGTCTGGGTTTTAATTCAGTCTATGGTCATTCAAGCATAAAGCCACAAATCTACTGGAACACTGAAAATAATATAAATGTGGCAAACTGTGTATGACTTTACACTGAATTTGAAGGGTGATGAATAAAAACATAAAAATTAACTGTACATATCAGATTGACTGATGACCACAGCTGATCAATAACATCCCCTTGAACCATTTGTAGTTTGCCAAGAATTCTGAAACAGATACTAAAGTCTGCAAATCACTATGTGTAGTGTAACATTATGGACTGAGAGAGTAATATTTTTCTCTTCCGACTTCCTTCTCAGGTCGCCTCTAGTTGAGTTGAGTTAAACTGTTTGACGAGATGAGTGCTCATTTTTTTTTCACACACTACAGGTTTATCTTTCTTTGTCTAGTCTTTGCAAACCATCTTTAACCAAGGCATAGCTAACATCTAACCAATATCTCAAGGCACACCATGCTTTGATCCATACAAAATTTCTCCCATTTCATGTTATAGTCACCAGTCAGTACATTTCTATGAGTACCTAACAAACCAGAATTGACCCTTCACTAAGCCCCACCCCCTTGGTTACTGTTGCTACGCCTGTTGAGCTTTGTCTGGTAGAATGAGAAATACGGAGTTTTTAGTGGTTCGGTGAGTGATATTCCTAAGGAAATATCTACTAATTTCTGGACATTTTCTCCAGATATATCAAAAAGAAGAGGACAGAAAGATCTCCAGTATGGTTTTGAGAGTTTCATTTATCAAATCAAATGTCGGAGTTCAAATGTAGAGGACAATAAAATAGAGTGGAAAGCACACAGATCTCAATGCAAGCATCAAGCAGCCCGTGTGTTGATACTTCACTTTAAAATAATCCCATCCAAGAACAAGAGCAACAATGTTCTTGTCCAGCAGGGTAAGTTGATATATATATATACTGTTGGAATTGAAATGAATATTGTTATCGTTGTGTTTGCCCCTTTCTAGGGCAACTGTTCATAAAAGTGCAAACAGCTACGGTATGTCCGAACTTCTCTGCTGTAACTAGTATTTCTTTTGCCAAAATATTACCCAGTGGCTCAAGGTTTAACAGAAGTGACCTACTTCTGAGACCTCTTTGTTTGCTAATGTTGTCTTACCTAGCACACAGAGCCATGGTTAGCTAACGTTAGTTAGCACCTTACTTTAGAACAAATGTAGGTGTTATCATGCTTTATCCACACCTGGCACCTTTCTGCTTGAGTCTTGGGGCTTGGAGAAGACAAAAAAAAAAAAAAAAACATCAACGCCAACCTCCAACTTCTCGGATATCAACTGTCGGACTTGCTGTGAGAAAAGTGTGAGACTTAAAATCAGATAAAAGGTAATAATTCCCCTTCACCAATAAATTATTTTAACAATGAAAGACAATGCCCCCTTGGAGGTTTTTGCATTTCTAGGATCATACATTTGCAACTGAATACAGTTGCACTTTAAAGACTAATAGAGAAAATAAAAAAATAGCCAGAAGTTGCTGTATATATACTTCCAATGGTAATCTGTGGTTTTAGAAAATTCCAAAGGCACATGTATTGGTTCCCAAGGCAGACCAGTGTACCCTGCAACACCATCAACAATCTAAGTGGGTGATGCTACCATGCTATGCCAAGTTGTTTGTGATGCTTTGACCAATTTAGACGTTGAACAGATTCTCCTGTTTTGGTCCAGATATGGTAATTGGTAAATGGACTTGAGCTTATATAGCGCTTTTCTAGTCTTTGACTACTCACACCGCAGGTAACACTTACCCAATCACACCCATTTGCCCTTACATACAACTAACTGATGGTCCTGAGTTTCTGTGTTAGTTATCCATCAGTATCTCTAACACATTTACGCCCTTTCATGCCCATTTACACGCCACTGACGCAGCAGTGGGAGCAACTTGGGGTTAAGTGTCTTGCCCAAGGACATATGTACCTGCAACCTCCCGATCACTGACCAAGCGCACCATCCAGTTGCGCCACCAAAGCCCATAGTTCAGTGTGAAAATAAGCATCCCTCCTGTTCTACAACTTTTTAGCAGAGGCATGAAGACCACAGCACTAGTCTTACAGCCTCCACTTAATTAAATGCACGGCAAAATTGAAATTAGCACCCGCCTCAATTGTTACACTGCCATCAAGTACTCAGTCTGAAATGACTGTTAGAACTCCTAACAATCTCGAGTAATTAACATCAAAAAGCTTTTACTTGTGTTTGCTTCTTCCCTGCCCTCCATCAGTGGTTTGCCACATTTGCTCTTGCTTATTAAGTTTGAGGAAAAGTGTGAAACTATTGGCAGGATTTTGAAAGTTAACCATTGTGTCCATTTGCATCTTTTTACTCAAAAGCATAGGCGCTAAATAATATGGATGTATTTTATCATTATTTTATTTTTTTCAGAACCAACCTAATGTAGTGTCCGCAACAGGCCTTCTGTATGAGGGAAGGTCTCCCCATGTCCAGTTGAATACATTGGTGAACAGTTGTAAACATACATTATCAAAAGTAGCAACTATTTTAACACAAATCAAAAGGTGCATCTCAAGCTCGAATTTTGATGATTACAGAACACTTGATTGGGAAGTGAGTAGTTGAAACAAGAAACAAAACTCCAACATGAAAAAGATCTCTAAAAATTAAATTTGATGCCATCTCACATTTTCTCCATACAATGTGACAAACCATAAGATGATGATTTATTGTGCACCATAAACCAGAAATTGGGCCTGATCAGTGCTACTTGCAGCCCCAATCCTTTTTTGGGGTGTTTCTCTCTGCCTTTTTTTTTTTCCTTTGGAAGCACTGGCTGGCCCTTGTGGACCACCTGCACTGCCACTTAATGAGGCCTTTTCCATGTTGTGAAACATCTGCTCATTTGTGTCCTGTACTTCTTGGTGATCCCCTCAGGGACCTGCTGTCACAGTATCCCAGGTGTACAAGACAACACACATTAAGTAGCTGCTTTCTGATTAGTAATGGGCTTGTTGACCCTCTTCTAAACTCTTCCTCCGTAACACTGTTTAAGAAATCCAGATCTGTTTAAATGCTTATACTAATCATTCTGCATGCAAACAAACTTCCTCCTATTAATGGACTGATGACCAGCATTTTGTTTAAGCTGTATATACACTTTACACCTTCACATGGATTGGGCTGCATTTTCATTTGGTTGTACTTCTTACAATGACACAATAGTTATTCTAATTCTAACAAAATTTTCATGAAAGTATGGAGATTATCACACTAAAATAAATGGGATGCACAGAAGTCATAAATCAAACAAAATAATTTAGAACTCTATTGGAGACTTTTTACAGCAGTAAGCTCAACATAGTGACTGATCACCTCTAAATGAGCTCCAGAAGGAGTCCAGCAGAAATGTTGAAATATGTGCCCCGAGCCACGCTGGAGAATAGAGACAAGAACAAACAGAGTTGCCCACTCACTGACTGTGTCAGAGTCAGGCTGGTTTGCCATGAAGCTGTTTTCACTTTTGATTGGCTCCACAGTCCTCATGACTTGAGTCCAGAAAACAGCCCCAGAGTCTCCAAACTTGAACTTTCAGTCTTTGTGTTTGGGCACAGTTGATGGCATCATGCTGTGCTGCACAGTCATAAAAATAAAGGCAACAAAGCTTTGTGCAGTTTCCCTGTCCACTGGGCTATCTAGCTGTGAACATAAACCAATTTTACTGTGGCTATCTGACCTTATCGTTAAAATTTCCTGCAGTAGGGGAGACTTAAGTAAACTTGTGCCAAAAGTTACAATGAAACTTCCTCCTATTGATTTTTATGCCACTGGAAGGTCACAGAAGAGGCCAAGGGCTTATAGTGGGAGAACAACTTTTTAACTATTCAAAGCTGGGGTTGGTATTTTTGGAAAACTGGCATGAATTTGAATGTAGCATCTCCTCAGGACTCCCCTGAAAACAGCAATGGTTTTCGCTTTCTCAATTCAGTTGTGATTAAATATTGTAGGTATAGGTCAATCAGTGGCGGCTGCTGGTCAGTCAAGGAGGGGAAGCTAATTTTTTTTCCGGCCTACATCATATATTTGTTTATTTATTTAAATGTAAATTCTACCCTCCGTTCCTTTTTAAGAAAATGATCTGTGACCCTGTCGTCCCAACTAGGTGACTTTTCCAGGGATTTTACCAGTGTTCTCTCAATGGCCAGCAGAGCTAGACTCCTAAAACGGCCTTGGCCCATTGTGTTGAGGGTGAAAGACTTGAGCTGCTTTAAACAGGAGAAGCTCCTCTCCAGAACAACTGAATGTAAAACTTAGAAGACGCTCCGGTGGAGGGTTATACTTCAAGATCGCTGATTGGCTCATTTCACTGTCAATCAAATAGGGATTCGGCCTCAGACAGATCATCCAATCATCATGCAGAAGCCGAGCGTCCAGGCCAGCCCACTGCCTCATAGACCCCCAGAGACGCTGAGCGTCCGATGGGCGGGACAAAGCCCAGCGTTTATCCAATGACCGTCCAGTTCTTACAGTGGAACAACCCACTCTACGCTTCCCCATCGAAGTCAGAAGACGCTCAGCGTCTGACTGTGTTAAAGCGCTAAGACGCTACGGGGATGAATGAGAAGGAATTCGCACCAGTTACCTGTGATAAGTAGCTGAATCTGAACAAAAGATGAAGGTATTCTAGCGCTTATTTAGTCAATGAAATGAACACACAGCAGTACAAATCACCACTTTTTTGGGGGACATTTTAGGGTCCCCCTTGCAGTCTTAGAGCAATCGCCACTGAGGTCAATGTATTCAGTAGGTTGTTTTAGTCATTAAGGTCTGTAAATTCATTGTGGCAACAATATAACAACAGGTTGACATTAAAATGTAAATTTACTCTTAAAAATTCAGTATTTTTTTTAAAGCAGGTACTCCAGTACTTTAACGTAAATAAAAATTCGAATAAAAAGCTTTCCCTTGTATTGGAGACATATTTGACTAAAAGTATCTATACTTAACGTCAAGTAATAGAGTTAAGTACTTTGTTCACCACTGATCGTATGGAAGTGACCATCTATGTGTGTTTTTTAAGTGTATCAGGCTGTAGCTCTAGCTTCTCCTGCCTGCTCTCCTTCTGATTGAGTCATTTTACCCTATCTGTTTTTGTTTTTGTTTTTATTTGTCTCATTTAGCTCCATCCCTGATGCAAACATTTAGTTGCTTGGCTGAATTCTGTGATTTTATGCCAGCTAACATTTAGGATGTTATAAATTTCTCCTCTCTACTTGTATCCAGCTCCTTTCAGCTCTAGAGATGGTCCAGAGATGTGAAGCTCTTTGAACACTCAGGCCAAACCCTGACTATCCATGGCTCTGCTCCCACATGACAGGAGCCAGCTGACACATCTCTCGCTTGCTATTTTTCCTCATCCAAATTATTTCCTGAGCTAGTACTGTCCCTTAGGAGCTTTTGGACAGCCACTTCGGCTTACACCTACCTGTCTCATTCATGTTCCTTGTTTTTTTTTTAATAATCTTTAGTATTTTTTTCAGGTCTTCACTCAATGTCCATTCATGTTTCTACCCTCCATCATGCCTGAGAGTGGATGTTTCCCTTTCTATTTGGAATTGGCTCAAATTTGTAAATAGATGTTGTCATTTGGTTGGTTGAGTTGCTTGACACACAGTTCTGCCATACTTAAGCCACAGACATATATTAGCAAGTGTACTTTTACAGTCCAGTCTCGAGAAAACAGTGGACTCTGTTCATGGTTATGTTTTTCCAATTCATCAGCTAGAGACATTTAGCTGTGAATCAACATTTTTATCTGTTTTCACATGCAACTTGTGTATTTTGGTGTGTGTGCATGTTTGGGATGTAAATCACCAGTTTCATGACAATATGATACAATATCGATTCCTTGGGCAATGATACAATATCACAAAGTCTGCCACGATTCAATACGATTCAGGGGCCTTCGATCGATCTAGGACGATATTATGTACTCACTGAAAGCAATCAGCTACATTTCACATGAAGCAAGAAAGAAATACAAAGCAATTTGGATAGTTTTATTACTGAAATGTGAAATGTGCTGACCTTTGGGTATAATAGTTTATAGAGGATTACAACCATCTGTATGACCAAATGTGTGAATGTTTGTATAATATGTCAAGTAATGGTGCAACATCAATGGATTATTATCTTAATTTTATTACTATTGACCTCCAACATTTCAACATGCTCTATCAAACCAAATATTTGTAGTTTTGATTTCAATTAAATCAAACATTTATCATGTTCAAAAATAGAACTGTTAACTCACCATTGATGATTTTGTTTTACGGTGATGCCTGGTTACCACAGTTTGAATGTCAGTGTAATTAGACTTTCATTGTTGAATGGTCATGTGGAGGAGGAATGACACTAAGGTCTTGCTGTTTCACTTTAGTACTATATGAAATTTCAAAGTCAAATGACAAGATAACCCACTGCACTCGTGTGTGCAGCATGCATCCTCTGCTGTCAGGTCGACTGTATCTTACCCGGATATAACAGAACTATTTTATGATTGGCTGATATGCCTGGCTCCGTTTAGCTCTGTGATGCTAACAGCATCTTGCTACATGTTTTTGCATGTTTGGTGGGCGCTATACAATACATTTTAAGCAGGAGAAATATCAGGTGTGGCGTGTGAGGGGGAAGAAGGTTCAAATGTGTGTCTCATAAGCTGAATGCGTAAGACTTGAGAGCCCTGGAAACTTAAGAACAATGCACGGTTGGGCGGAAACTGTGAAACACGTGTGGTTGGGATTTGAAAATAAAGGTGTATGTTAAAGATGACGATGTTGACTGATGTTTTGAGTTTCCATCTGTGTGATTGGATCACTGCTTAATCAATCGATGGATCCTTAAACCCTAGTGTGTATGAGTGTGAGTGTCTGAGGTCGGGAGAGTAGTTGGATCTCAATGTATTTTTTTTTTTTTACTTATTTCCTTATATAATATAATTCAAAGAAATGAGCAGCATGTGTGCAGTAGGTGTGACTCATATACTAGGTATGACTTTTTCATAATGAGACTCCTTATGACGCTAAAACCATTTCAACACTTGACTTCTGTTATTTTCCAATGAGTAAGGACTTCAGGTCATTGCAAGCTACAGATTGAATGTACGTGTTCTGGTAGAGTCAGAAATGACTGGCTTAAAAGTACAGCAATGCATTTATCAAGGATTTAGGTGAAACTGAAAACAATAACAGCCTGATCTTTCGTGAATTAGCTGAAGTGTAGGGGGAACACATTTTGTGAAGGCAGAGAGGATGTTACAGACAAAGATGATGGAGCTGATGATGCGTATTACAAACTTCTGAACACATTAAACTCATCAAAAGGAGAGAATACTGAAGGAGAAAGACACTGTGGTAACACTATTCATGATTGTAGAAAAAAAGTAAATGCAGAAGTTTACTGCCAACACACAAATTGGATGGGAAATCTTATGTTTTTAGGTAAAATGAAACTCATTTGAGGATATTTGATATATTAAGACAGATCTGTGAATTGTTTCTTGTTATTTTAAGGCTCCAGATGAGGGATGGTTAACAGGTTGCCACCATAGACTGTAAAAAACATGGACGTCATGTCGCTGGGCTCGAATTGAAGTCGCCACAAAAACTGCTCCCCCTGGTGATTGGCTACAATATAGGTCAATTCTCCGTCTCCCCCATTCATCTGAACGGGCCGTAGTGAAACTTCAAAAAATTAATACACCTCGTAGAAATATTTCTCCCATCCGTATGTTGTGGTGATATGAAAGTATCATTGGGCTGCGGTTTTTCCAAGTCCTCTTTTTTCTGAAAAGTTTCTTTTTCATCAGTTATTATGCTGCGTTCACACCGGACGCGAATTGGCATCAATGGACGCCCGTAACGCCTGTGACGCTTGCGCTGCGCTGGACATTTTGACAAGCTGAGGGACGACGCGCGTCCTGGCGCAGGCAGAGAGCCAGAGCTTGTCGGACTCAGTGATAACCCGTGCAGGCAAATCCAGCTGGAAACGAATATTTACAGAACTTACCTTCAAAACCTGTCTCCTCAGCGACTTTCTCCCAAGCCTGCTCCTTTTTGTTCCAGTCTCTGTAGAGTGCACACGTCGAGTAGTAGAGCTCCGGATGATAGCAAACACCGCAGATAAACCTCTCCTCCATCTTTGAGAGGGGGTTTGAGCAGGAACAGGAGACCGGGGCGTCACACGTCATCAAATCAAACCTGTCTGTCTCCTCGGCGACTTTCACCCAAGCCTGCTCCCTTTTGTTCTGGTCTCTGTAGAGTACACACGCCGAATAGTATAGCTCCGGATGATAGCAAACAGCGCAGATAAACCTCTCCTCCATCTTACAGAGGGCTTTGAGCGGGAGCAGGGGGACGTAGCGTCATACGTCATCAAATCAATGACGTCGGGGGGGGGATGTCATCGCTGATTGGCTGCCGCGCCACAGCGTCAAGCGAACTGGCGTCGAAAGTTCAATATTTTCAACTCGAGCGTCGAGGCGTCGGGGTGTCGAGGGTGTCAAACGCCTCGACGCTCGACGCCTCAAACGCGCCGGACGCTCCAAACGCGCCGCTCCAAACGCATCCAATGCGCCGCCCGGGACAAATCTGCGTCAAGACGCGCCTTTGCATTGACTTTGTATGTAATCTCAACGCGCGTCGACGCAAATTCGCGTCCGGTGTGAACACACCATTAGAGTTTAAAAAATAACCGTGGTTTACGGCAGTTTCACAATGATTGTGTACGGTGTATGCCGCGGGGTTTTGCGACCGTTTACGACAGCTGCGTCCAGATATGGCCCAGATTCTCTACTGGCTGCACAATGGTGGCGCCCTGACGGGGGATATTATGGCTTCAAAACCGTTACATGGTGGAAGGCGGTTCTGATAATACATCCATGGTTGCCACTGGCACCACTCCTTTCACTCTTGTTGTGGTCTGCAAGTCAATTTTAGATATCAGTAAAGTTTGTATTGACTTTCTATGTATTATTTACATTTTGCTGCATTGCAGCATGACAAATATAAATATCAATGTGACAGTGTCTGCCTTTGAAATTTCTCGAAATTGTATATGCAAATGTCTGTCTTATACCAATCACTAGATGACTTTAAGGGGATTCAACTAGAAATGAAAGTACTGTTTAAAAAATACCAGAATTTCTTACATTTAATGCATCGTAGTTCTAAAAAAATCTGTATATTTGTTCCTGTCATAAGTTTTCATTAATCATAATACTATGAAAATGTCAATCATCTTTTCTAGCAGTGAGAATGCGTCTTAGCTCTGGAATTATTTAATAAAGTGAAACTTAAATCATAGGCCTCAAGTATAAAGCAAACAACCAAAAAAACAAAGACAAAAGTTGTGAATAGCCTTCATCTAGACAATGCCTCACAAAGAAAATCCAATTCTATGAAAGAGACTGTTAAAGCAAAGGTGGAGGTTGTATTGTTCCTCTGTCACAAGAAGCCTGCTTCAACACAGCAGTAAAAAAAGAGAAAATGTCCCGGCTTTGTCTTTGACTTTTTGTTTTAGTCCATCAAAGTCATCAGTCAGACAGTCTTACTCATTATGATTAATGCTTAGAAAATCTCGTGTCTGACTGGAGAGCTGTGTGGACTACTGCAATGAAAAACTTTTACTGCTTTGAAACTCAAACCATTACTCTAAATTGCGTGTGACACTATTAAGAAGGTCACATTTGTTTTTCAACACTTTTTAATCAAGCTTCCTGAAAAAAAAAGTATCAATAAACTTTCATTTTAAGTCTTAAGTGCCTCTAATCTGAGTGATTTGCAAGTCTATGTATGCTGCTTTCTTATACACTTCCCTGCAGCAGTAAATTGCAGAGCAGCTTGCTTTAATGTGTTTAAATTACTGAGTATCTGACCTATTTCATGTTAAAATGAATTCAAAAGAGCTGCTATATTAAAATTACAATCCAGCTTTCTGTGTTCAAATTGCAGGATCAGATGTAGATGGTTTGTCTGAGAAAAGAAACTTTTACGAACACTTGCATTGGAATGTGACTGACACTGAACAATGTTAACAGGCAGGAAATCACCCACATATCTCATAATGTAAAAGTTTATATGCACTCTTTGTAGGTGGTCTGTGCATTAATACAGTCTTTATGGTATGGCTGGTTTTGGTAGTTAAATTAATGCACTGTGACAGTTTTTAGAACAAAAGGCCTGAATATTTTGGATTTGAATTGTTCTGTGCAAATTGAGGTAACGGATGAAATCATTGTTGGGGGCTGAGTAAGATCCACCTACAGCAAGGGAAGAGATGAAGGAGAGCCAAATTAAACAAGCAGGCCTAAAGAGAAATCACATATAGAGAGGTGCAAAAATGAGTCTAAAAATGCAGAGATGAGACACTTAAGACTTCCTGGTGCCCAATCCCCTACAGTATATGATGTTTAGAAAATCAATTTTAGTAGTAGTAGTAGTAGTAATTATAAATAAATGATTCTGGATAAGAGAAAGGTTTGTGGTTTAGACATGCTAATAAAATGCAATGTCTAACTGGAAATAATAAAATGCATCCGATTTTGAGTCTTAAGCTGCTGTTTAGAGTTTTGAATAGTTTGCAAATTAAATACTAGCAAGGACTACAACAGCAGGCATTTCTCATTGTTTTTTTAATAAGTAGTTATTTATACACTGTTGCCACCACCACAAGGACCAACTTGATGAGGTCACTCGATTATTAAGATGCTCCAAAAGGGAGGTCACAAAAGGACTTTATACATTGGAAGAACTGTAGTTCCATATTAGTTTACTTGCCGATTACATAAAACATTGTTAAAATAGGTTAGTTTGTTAAGATGATCACATAGATTAGAACATGTACGTTTCATATACTTGTGTTCTCCACAGAGGTGATTATCATTAATGAACAATTCCATAAGTTAGGCTTATGGGTTGGTCCTGGAAACCAAGACATTACTAACTTCCATGTTCTTCAACAACACATCATCCCTGAACTGATCTATTAGGAACTATACAGGGACAATTGTCCAAGATGGTGAAAGAATACAGACAAACCTATAGGGCATGCAAGGTTAACACACCACACAAAACTTCTTGAAACTGCTCAAATAATATTAGGGATGATAATTAGCTGCTCTCCTGTGGCACATTTACAAAGTGCTTGTTAAACACAATAGATTAAGGCTGGTATTATATTTTGATTTCTAGTACTTAGCCTGAGCCCTTGGTCAATTGTCAGTCAATGTTTACAGTACATTCAAGAAAAGTAACCAAAATATTACATCATACTAACATAATCAGGTAATGTAAGTCTGATATGAAGAAATGTTGTTACTAGGCATTGCCAAAATATCACTTATTGTCAGTTTGAAAAAATATATCTGCTTACCTTAAGTATCTGATTGTCTTAATGACTGTCAATGAGTTGAAGTCCTTGTGTTATTGCCCCAAGAGTTTATCCAAAGATCAACAGAATTAATAAAATCTCCTGGATTAAGATGTGGTTATCTTGGGACACACTTGCAAACACCATAATCATACCTTTTGACATACAAAGTAACAGAATAAAGGTTTCAATTTTACTTCAACTTAATGAAAATACTTGGGCAAGACTGGAGTTTCTACTGTAAAAGTAGCTCTGCAAGGGTTGCCATAAGAAGAGGCTCTCTAAAATGATGCCATCTGACCAGAGTGCTGACAAAGGGCCAATTGAACATCAAACGTGAGCTATGTCAAGTGGGCTGTCATCCTTAGGATTTGAAGATTTGAAGATCCTGTAAATCACACATTTGATAATATAAGCCTGATATGCATACACAAATACATTTCCTATAAGCATATAGAAGGCTGTAAACTGTTCATTGCAGTTACATTACAATTCTGATTTTAATGTGTATTATCCAGGGAATTTACTCCATCAACAAGCCTTTAACAAAAGTCACCTTGCAGGGTCATTGATGACAGGAAAATAACTTTGTATCTCAGAACAATGCTCTGGTGCCTCTATTTAACAGAGCCACAGCAATGCTTAGGGCCTGTTTCTCAGACAAACACTGAAGACTGACTTAGTCTGCCTCACTGACATTATAGAAAGTAATCATCTTTGAGTGCTTAAAAAGCATGTCTGTATTTTTGAGTTTGGCTTGTATCAGGTGCTTAACAATAGTCATTGAAGTGGATGAAAGGGCTCCTAGCATTGCTGTTCCTTTAAGAAAAACAAGCTGAGATGAAATGTACACTGCTATTGACAAGTACAGCTTTTATACCTGCATGAGTATTACGTAAAAATGGGTCATATGTGCAATTGGGTGGAAAAATTCACAATGCTTAGTTTCAAAGAAGTCTCTTTGTCATTATTTTACAATGCAGCAAATGGCTACATGTTCTTCTGCCTGTACACATAAATTCAGCCCATTTGCTGTTTTGCACTATGAATTCAGGAAGACACATCAACAGCAGATGAAACTAATACTGAAACAACTAGAAAAGCACTCGGAGGGCGCAGACCTCCGCCAAGCAGCACAGTTCCCAGACGGTGATCCGGATCAACACCAAAATTGAATCAGTTCTTTCTTTTCCCATGCTGAACATTTCCTGAAATTTCATCAAAATCCATCCATAACTTTTTGAGTTATTTTGTTCACAGACAGACAGACAAACTCTCCCGCAAACATAACCTCCTTGGCGGAGTTAAATATGAGTACTTTTGGTTCAGGGTCTTTGACGTTCTTTTTACTGCGGATACACCTGGTTAACAATTTCTGAGAAATTCTTCAAAACAAGAATCACTCGTGATTAATGTGCCCGCTCATGTGACTAAATCAATAAATTGGGTGTTTTCATGTTGCAGAAAACTTTCAATCTCTACTGTGTTGAAGAAAGAGAAGAAAACACTCTTTGCCACAGAATTTCAACTTCAGACCAGGTATCAGGATATTTAAAGGACACTCAATTTCTGCATCCTGAAGGTTGCTATGTCAGATCTGCGCTTAACCTGGACCAACACATCCCTGGACTCAAACAGGAGCACATTATCGTTAGCTATTTTATCTGCATGAACGCACAGTGTATAAATGGTACATTATTAAGGCAGAAATTTATAATAAACACCTTTTCACAATTCATACAATAGAAGTTAACATGAACTATGCAAAATAAGATTAATGATTTCAGAGGCTAAATCTTACACGCAAGACAGAGACATTCTACATTTTGGTCATCAAATGTTCAATCACTTTATCTATTTAAAGACTGTAGGCTGATTGATTTCAACTTTCAGTTTCTTGGTCTGATTCCAAAAAAAAAAAACAAACAAAAAAATGTCACAGTAAAGGACATGTGGTAACGACACGAGAGACTCAGTTTTCTCTACACTTACCTCCACCAAGGAGGTCACGTTTTTGCCAGTGTTTGTTTGTTTGTTGTAAGCAAGATTAAAAACTAATGCACAGATTTGGCTAAAATTTTCAGGAGACATTGGTAAGGGCCCAACTTAAAGAAGATTATATTTTGGTGGTTAGATAACTCATCCTCCAACTTCAGATAACTACCATTAGTAAGTAATTGTTTTTGCTCAAGAGCTGGCAAACTACAAATGATATCAATATGATTTCCAGTGCTAGGTATTGGTTTTCAGGGTCAAGGAATCATATTATAATGGGAACAATATCATGGAACCGTTGCTTATAGATGTAACAGCAGTATGTGAGCTACCTTGGTGAAGGTTAGTGCTCTCTGAGTAATTCAGTATTCCTTTTAAATCCAACCCTTTTCATGTCCCCTTTGCTTGTTTTCCCTAGCTCTTAGTCCTTTTATGGGTATTAGAGACAATCAAGGCACACCAAGTCCCAGATGGAAAGTGTTATTGAAACACCTATGGAGATGCTTTTGAGACAGCAGCTGCAGAAAAGCATTTTGTGTGCACGTGTGAAACAGTATGAACCAGCCTGTAAATGACTGCATCTGTTGCTGCCCTTGTGTGTTTCTTAGTATCATTGTGAAGTAATTAATGCAGATGTGTTGGTGTGTGTGTGTAGGTGAAATATGCGTGTTCACCGGAGAAGGTCTCATGTTCATCCATTAAGGTGCAAAAATAATCTCAGAGGCACTTGAGCATGACCTATAAATGTCTGTAATTTTCATGAACAGATGCTGCTGTGCGAGAGGTTCACCTTTAGCACCAGCGAACAAGTCGATAAATAGGGACACATTAGCCGTGCTGTTTTGTCTGACCCCCTACATTAAGAAAATCATGTTATGTTAAAAATAATGGCCGGTAAGTGGGTTGGCATTGACGTTTTAGGTCCTGCACTGCACTGCCATTTTAGTGACTTCTATGGATTTTTATATCTTTCACCCAAAATAACCCCTTAGACCTCCACTCAGATTTGAGACAGCACTTTCTCAACCTGCTTTATGGAATGAGGGGACAGAGGTTATGTGTGGAGCACAAACAAACATGGTGGGGAGTTAGGGTCATGATTTTTGTAAGCTCTTACCACAGCACAGGACGAGATAACTCATCACAAATGTGTAGTAGTTTAAGCAGCAGAAGTAGCGTAATAATGATTGCGTATTAGCTAAAAGGCGACCAGACTGATAATGAAGTACTGCTTAAAGCTAGGGTCTACGATCTGAAAACCAGTTTGGCTGTTGAGACAGATTTAAAAAACGCAGCCTGCCCCCCCTTCACTCACCCCTCCCCTCAGTGTTCCAAGATCCCGCCCCCCAGCTCGTGTCGCCTCCTAACAACACGCCCCCTCCGATAGAGCAACAAGCCGGCTGGCATGAAATATCAGCAGCAACAACCAAAACCAACTCGGCTCAACTGAAAGTAACAAACATGACAGTCATCCCCCTTGTAACACACAGCAGTAGCCATTTCAATTGGACCGGCGGCGAAGCGGGTCTGGTGTCGCCAGAGCAGAGCCGATTATGGGCGAGGATTTATGTTTCTTGGCGTGTCTTTACCAGCTCAGTTTACAATACTTACGATGCATGGCTAACTTGTGCTAAAACCTATTGACAGAGCCTACCTGCTCCCACCAACAACGTTCAGTCATTAGCCAGTACAGGCACAGACTAACCAGAGTTATTCAGCAGACATCTCCCACTGTAGTAAAAAAAGTTAATACATGTTCAACCAGGGGTGGAACGGCCGGTGCTGAAGGTTGGCCGGCGGCCGGTTGCCCGTGCTGCGGCCGGCCGTTCGCCAGCCGGTGTCCAGTGCTGCGGCCGGTGCTGCGGTCATTCGCCAGCCGGTGGCCCGTGCTGCGGCCAGCCGTTCGGCGGCCGGCCGTTCCGTAGACGGTGGCCGGCGCAGTGTTCAACAATCCCAAATCATTCTTCAGCTTTTTCCACTGTACGATTCTCCAATGTTGAGTCTCCATTGGGACCTGTATTGCTCATATTTCTTCCTTGCTTCCTTACTTCAGCCTTTTCCTCGAAACGTTTCCTTCTCTTCGATGTGGAGGGTATCAGAAGCGGCCTCCCAGCTCCATGATGCTTCAGTAGCTGTGCTGCTAGCTGATCACCGGTACATGAGAGAGGTAGTGGGGAGGAGGTGGGACCATGGGCGAGACGGTGCGAAGCAGGGGAGACAGGGGATTGGATCGACTCACGGACCAATCCAAACTGCCGGGAACGGCGATTCGGATTGGTCAACTATTATGCTGCTTTGCAGCGTATATATACTGAATGGATTTTTCTCATTCTTTTTGGTCTTTATATTGCGTAGATCGGACCATAGGACCATAACGGCCTTATAAACGGTGTTATTAAGATGTACCAAGCCTCCAAATCATAGACCATAGCTTTAATATTAATATTAATACCACAGTCATTTTCTGCACAGGCGCAACATATCATTAAAATCGCCACAGGTTAGCATTACTAACTGTCTTTACAGAAGATCATCACAGGCATCAACAACATGGACCAGCTAACAATGTGTATATTTCCCAGGGCTTAGACAAGCTCGTTCAATGAGAAGAGTTTATCCTTTTTGAAGCTTTCCTCCAGTTTTCAGCATTACACACAGTTTCTCTTTGGACACTCTGACAAGTGCTTTGTTGTCGTGAGTTACCAAGCAATCTGGTGTCCTCTAGGATCCACTGTAGACAATAGTGGGTGTCAAAAGCCCCTGTTTTTCATGCAGAGAGTTTGGTAATAGTATTCCAAGACATGTCCCACATAGATAGATATGCTTAAATGTATAATCTTCCAAAGGACATTTATCTGTGCTGTTATCATTTATTCCTCCACTATGGAGGTTATGATTTGCTGGCATATGTTTTGTTTGTTTTTTTATTGTGAGCAAGACTATGCAAAAACTACCGGAATGGATTTTGCTAAAATTTTCATAAGATTTTGTTAATGGCCCAGCTTAAGAAGGATTAGATTTTGGTGGTGATCCAGATAACTACCATTGGCAAACCATCGTTTTTGCTCAATAACTGTCTAACTAAAGATCTGTTCGAAATCGCTCACTATCACGGATATAGTGCACTATATAGTGTGTTCGCCATTTTGTAGTGTTGTTCAAATTCTCAGCAGTTAATTTCATTCACTATATCGTGCACTACAAAATACCCACAATGCAGCAAAAGTGAGTGTACATACGATGTACCCTATATTGTACTTCCGTAACACGACCACAATGCAATGCGGTCGTGTTTTTCCATAGAAGAAGAAGAGAAGGAAGGCCGCTAGGCGCTGCTTTCATTCATAAATCTAAAAAAAAGTTAAAGTATTTTTAACACGCTCGTAGTGTAGCTCCTTAACGTCTTTTAGCGGCTGTACAGAGCTTCAAAATTTGTTACTTATCCTCAGAAGTGCCCGGTTTGTTTACGTGATTTTGGCACGTCCACTTCCGTCACAGGAATAACCGGCTCATCAGCTGACGCTACGACATTTAGAAAATTTCAGTTTTTAGTGAAAATTTTAGTGTCCGAAATGTCCTTTGGTCATTCCCTATGTAGTCCACTACTTCATTTACTCTACATAGGAGATAGTGAGTGAGTGAATGAGTGGACGATTTCGAACACAGCTTATACAAGTATAGCATCAACAGGATTCTGAGTGCTAGGTGTAGGGTCAATGAATCAGGTTTGAGGTTTGCTTTCTAGTCATTCCTATTTTGTGGGTAGCTTCCATCCGATAATGCACAACGTGACTTAATGTCAAAGCAATGCTTGCTGTGACCTTCGAAGTAAGGCCAGCTCTGGTTTTTTATGCAACTAAACCCTTTTCAAAATAGTGTTGTGTGAAATTGAAACAATCCCATGGAAATTAGCAAATTTGAAGCCTTTTCTTTTCCAGTAAAGTGTTTTTTCTTTATGATCCATCCCTTATCAGTCTCTTAAAATGGCTGAACCTCATTTCGTTTTGACAGTCTTTCTACTGTATATGCTTATGCCTGTTCCTCTAGATGGATTTTACCACACATCTTTGCAAGGTCATTGAAACAATGGCCTTGTTGTTTTGTGTATGTGTGTGTTTATGTGTTTGCTTAAAGGAGAGAGAATGTGTGTTTGTGTGTGTGTATTTCTCCTGTCAAATCAGGCAGTTGTGTAAAATATAGACCTGACTTGCATGCCAGGAGGGAAACTACAGATTAGTGTACTGCGCATAGACTGGAGCAAAAACAACAGTCCTTCCTTTACATCTGACTCCCCCTCACTCAAACAGACACACACACACTTACATGCTGGGGTATGACAGAGAGCTATCGACTGCCTCTACCTGGCCTGACAGATCATTCACTCTTTCTCCCTGTGTGAAACCTAATGAACTGAGGGAGCAGAGTGTGTTTGTGTTTATGAGTCTGAGGGAGAGAAAGGGAAGGAAGGATGGAGAACCATGACAAGACTCTGTCTGTGTGAGTATCAGGATATTGATATTTCTGTTGGTCTCATTTGTGTTGCTGCTTATGAGAGTCTCAGACATCCCATGAAATAAACTTTTTTTTTTTTTTGTCTTTTTCTGACTGGGTGAGTGTTCGGTGGTTTTTATACCTACAGCTTGATCGCTGTGTTCCAATTCAGTTGCGAAAAAAAACCCTTCAGATTTGACTATTTCCTTGAATCATTATATTTTCTTAGAGCAGAATTTCAAAAAGGGTTGTGTGATACCTTTAGTTAAGCTTAGCTTAATGAGAAACCCACAAACAAGAACATGATTATGATAATTGTAAATATTGTGTGCCTTATTTAAGGATATACAGGAGAGTATATTTTTCTATGAGGGACATGTTTTGTGATACTGGACTCTTATTTCATAGACCAGGCAGGGCCGACAGGGTGTGTCCAGCACACTTTGCAAGTTTCTTGCAGTGCGCAGAGAGGCACACTCCAGGCGCATCGAGGCACATCCATGCCTCCACCCCTGCCCCACCACGCAAGTGCCAGAGAGGGAGGAGAGAAGGCGTGAGTGGGTTTAACACAGTCGAGTGTTGTCTTCACCAATCAAATGAACGCCTCTCAATACCTTTAAATGCACTATGGGTGAGGCGCAGCGACTGATTGGTCTGACTGACCCCTACCACTGTGACCTTCTGCGCCATTTTTTGGCACAAAATTGTCACTGCGCCAACCTGAATCTGTTGGCACCTTTCCCTGGTGCACCGTCATACCCATCTAGGCGCAGACGGTCTACCAAATTGTGAAATTGGCTACACACGGTGGTGCGGCAGACGAAATTAACACTGCGCAGGGTGCGCCAGGCTCTGCACACCCTGTGCTGCGCCACTAAATTAGGGCCCATAGTGTAAACAACTCTGTGCACAACAATGAAAGGCTTCTAATTAATAGCACGGCTGTAGAAAGTGTTTGGGGAGGGTAGAAGCTTTAAGAAGCATACCAGGCAGGTGACAGAGTGATTATTCCGTCAATTTAAATTTATTGCTGGCCAATCAGATAATGTCATAGGCGGGAGTTACTGCAGTTCAGAGCATGATCCCCTTCGTAAAACAAACTTGTGTCAAAACACGTCAGAAGAGAAGCAAAAACATCCTTACTGAAGAGATCTTTATAGAGCTTGTTTTCTTCACGGCATGAAGAAATGTGGTTCAGATCTGATAAAACTGCTACTGAAGCTGTTAACATCTATGCTAATCCTTGTAGCTACGTGTAGTTACTTCCTCCTGTCTGGAAACAGGCAGATGGATCTGCCTGATTCCAGACAATGAATCAGGCAGATCCTGTTGCTGTGCAAGGATAGGAAAGTAGAGTGGGGCTTTAGAAATAATACATTTTCTGGCTGAACTAGCTAAATCAGCGTCTGGTTTTCTTATTGAGTTTTGAATGACCTCATATTGTTGAGTCCTGTGATGATGTGCTGTATAGATTGTGAGTAATGTTAACCTGCTAATGTTTTATTGTTTGTTGTGCCTGTGCACAGAAAGGGACTAAAGACTTTTAATGAGTAGTACTCTGTCATCAGCTTGGTAGCTATAATTCAGTTATTATTTCGACTACTGCAGTGTGATGAGTTAACTCATCACCCTGTTTGTGTCGGTTGCTACGGCGATTGTGTCCTCACTGCTGGCAAACCTTTCAAGGGTCGACTGCAAATGATTTGTCAAGACCTTTTTCAGGCTGAATTGACACAGTTGTTTGTGTTGAAAAAAGGCATTGATTGCTGTGTTCATATATGTGTTTGTAGTGTTCATACCTCGAGCTTCCTGTGTGGAGTTTGTTCTTCCTATGCATGTGTCGGTTCTCTCCGGGCACTCCAACTTCCTTCCACAGACCAAAAAACATACTCATTAGGTTGATTGGTGACTCAAAAATTGTCCTTAGGTGTGAGTGTAAAGGTGAATGGTTGTGCGCCTCTCTATGTGGCCCTGTGATCAACTGGCAACCAGTTCAGGGTGTACCCCGCCTTGTGCCCAATGTCAGTTGGAACAGGCTCAAGCTCCCTGTGATACCATAAATGATAAGTGGTATAGATGATGATGGATGGAGAACTTCATACAAATAGCTCATTCATAGAATTAGAGTTCTCTAAAGCAAACAAAGTATGATGAAATACTTATGGAATAAACAACACAAGTATCCTTTATGAGCACATGTGATTAACTTATTTACTGAAACAAACCCACTGGCATCTGATAAGTATGATCAAGTTTCATGTATTTTTGTAAGAATGCCAATACTAATATATTTTTCTCTCCTCTTTTCATGCCCTATTTTCCCTTTTTCTGCCCTATTTCTGTCTTCCACGACCATCACATCCTCCACCCCCTCTACAGAGAAATGTGACGAAGCCCTGGCCTCTCCTCTTCCTCACACAGCCTTCACTAGCTCGTCTGTCTTCTCCAATGGATATGCGCCTGGATACGCCAAGCTCAACAGGAGAGGAGGTAGATAAAGCACACAGGCACATATGCACATATGCATCAGGCTTGCATATATGCACACAGATGAATATATGAATATACATGCATACATTATGTGGAGTGTACAGTAAATTTACACTACAGGTTCCTGCATACTTATAAGTAACTGTACAGATTACATACTTGGAGGCAAATGTCCTCCCCACAGCTTTTCTCCTCCCTCTTTTCAGTTCCTCCATATTCTTTCTGTCTTTCCCTCAGCTCCACTTATTATCTTGGCGGCTCAGACTGAAGCTTATTTTGTTTCCACTTCAGTCCACAGCAGGAAAGAGATAGGGCAAGACAAGCACAGACCTTTATTTTTATACAATTAATAATTCATATGTTCCCATCTAATATAGCTGAGAAAACAGCTGAACATACAGCCCTCAGAGCTGATAAATAAGGGCGCCTTAAGCTCTTGCTTAATCATATCAGTGTAATTATAACTGAGAGAGAGCAAGACTGCTCCTCCTTTGACAAGCACACAAATAAGGTACAAAGAAACACAGCGAATGTAGAGATTTCTTTTATCCAGTCTCTTTCAGGATTAGACACATTGATGGTATAAGAACAGATTTCTTTATATTGTCAGCTTGTTTATGTTGTATAGGATTTGTACAGTTATTAAATTTGACACAACAGCATCTTAACAAGCATAAACATACAGTACATAAAACTGAACTTTTTTGTATAAAATATACAGCATTTAACAAATTTATTAGACCACCAACAAAGGTATGGCTTATACCACAGCTATACCACAGCTGCTATTGTTATCCATGATTTTTTAGATGTAGTGTTTTACAAAAAAATATAATTATTCATACAGCACATTATTATTCTGGATTAAGTTGTCAAATTTTAGTTTTTTTCTGGAGTCCTCAGTGGTTGAATGTTATTTAGATTATCTTAATTTTTTTGAGAAGCCCATAGTGTTCCTTTTCAAAATCGTAAAAGTCAAGTGTTCACTGAAAATCATGAAAGCACTTCATAATGCTGAATGTTTTTTTTGTTTGTTTCTTTATTGAGTGGTCTCATGTTACACACAGTATCATTAATGTAAGATGGTTTACACACACATATATGTATATATATACACACACACACACACATATATATATATATATATATATATATATATATATATATATATATATATATATATATATATATAAATATATATATATATAAATATATATATATATATATATATACAGTCATGGAAAAAATTATTAAACCACACTTGTTTTCTTCAATTTCTTGTTCATTCTAATATCTGGTACCACTAAGCGTATAATACAATGAACACAACAAAAATGCAGCTGGTCACATAATACTTTATGTCTATTTGACATTCTTAAGCAATTGATTCCCAGGGTATATAAGAGGCCATTTCATGTCACAAGCAGCACTGCACATGCAAAGGCCTAGAGTGGTTTCCTGCTTACATTCAAGCCGTAGCACAACTCAGAAGTTGTCAGCTCTCACATAATGCCTAAAACAAAAGAATTATGTGAAGCCACAAAGGCAACCATCTTGGCACTGCTGGAAATTGGCATGAGTGAGAGACAGGTAGCGAAAAAACTGAAGATCTCCAAGACAGCCGTTCATTACAACAAAAAAACAAGCTGAACATGGCACTACCAAATTGCTACCTGGCCGTGGCAGGAAGCGTCTTTCTACCCCACGAGATGACCGTGCACTCATCCGTTCCTGTGTCAGGAATCGTCGTCAGACCTCCAGGGACCTTAAAATGAGTGGGCACTGTCGAGAAATGTGACTTGTTCAGCAAGGACAGTTCGAAACCGACTTGTTGAAGCTGGTTTGAAGTCACACAGAGCACGCATAGAAGCCCTTCATCAATGAAAGGCAGAGGAAGGCCGGTTACTCTTTGCTCGAGACCACAAGGATTGGACTGTTGATGATTGGGCTAAGGTTCTCTTCAGTGATGAATCAATTTTGAATTGATGCCCTCCAGCCAACTTACTGGTTAGGAGGAAGCCTGGAGAAGCTTACAACCCAGACTGTCTTGCCCTACAGTAAAACATGGGGGTGGATCAGTCATGATCTGGGGTTGTTTCAGTCTGAGTGGAACAGGGCAAATGCAATTGTGTGAAGGCCGAATGAACCAGGTCATGTACAGGACTACCCTTGAAAACAGTCTTCTTCCATCAGCTGGAAAAAGTCTTTCCTGCCTCGAATGACTGGATTTTCCAACAAGACAATGCCCCTTGCCACACGGCAAGGTCAGTTAAACCTGGATGGAGAACCACAACATTACGCACCATGCCTTGGCCTGCTCAATCACCAGATCTTAATCCAATTGAAAACCTGTGGAAAATCATCAAACTCAAAATGGAGAACCACAAGCCCAAAAACAAAAGAAAATTTGTTTGAATTTGTCCAACAGGAATGGGCTGCTGTGACAGCAGAACAATGTCAGAAGCTGGTGGAGAGCATGCCAAGCGCATGGCTGCAGTCATCAAAAACAATGGTTATGCAATCAAGTATTAACTCTTGTGTGTATCATGTGTTTAAAGCAAACAGAAAAAACATGGAATGCTTAAAAGTAGTGTTTTTGGCGGTACAATGCCATAGCTATTGATGTAGAATTTAAGTAATTTTGGTTATTATCAAAGAAAACCATGGAAAATGAATAGTTCTTAGTTCTTAAATTAAACTCTCATGAGCTATTTTTGTTGTTATCATTATAATTGTCCAAACAAATGTACCTTTAGTTGAGCCATGCAATAAAATTAACAAGAAATTGAAGAAAAAAAAATATGTCTAATAATTTTTTCCATGACTGTATATATACATGCATATATATATATATATATATATATATATATATATATATATATATATATATATATATATATATATATATATATATATATATATATATATATATATATATATATATATATATATATATATATATATATATATATATATATATATATATATATATATATATATATATATATATATATATATATATATATATATATATATATATATATATATATATATATATATGTACAGAGAGAAAGACAGATAATACAATATATTTATTTAGTTATTTATTTATCTGTTGTTGCATTGTAACATTCCCTTGAACAGGAAATGTTACAAAGACAACGACATTTTCGAATGTATAGATGGCATGGGCTTGATAATGGTGACAGTGTGGTTCTGTTTCTGTATCTCATTCATATTTTGTAGCACTTATCTGAGATGGACCAACTTTATTGCCTGACTGCTCTCTGATCTGTTACCCCACTTTTTTCCTAAAACTCCTAAAATGTTGCCTTCAGTGTTGCATTCCTCTTTGACTTTAGGATTGTTGGTTGACATCATTAAACAGTATACCATTGTTCCTGTTTCATAGATACATTTATTATGACAAGAAAAAAAATAAGCCTCTCATAATGGACTATTCATGCTAAGAGCGCCCCTGAATGCTTTGCAGGATTGATTGAAAGGGTGAATTTAATCATTTCATGGCAGAGAGCTGTAGTATGTACACCTTTGCCCTTGAACCCATTTGTGCCTTTGCCATGCAACAGATGCTAAAGCTGATCCATTAAATGCTCCCGGTTAACATTCTTATAAATCGTCACTGTTGAGAATAAACCTCTTAACTACAGAAATTCTTCTTTTCGGGAAGGGGAAAAACTGAAAGAATGAATATTGTTCTGTCCTGATTACATTCTTTGTTGTTTATTTTGTTTAAAGATTATAAAATCCATTCACGGACATTGATGGCAACCCATCACACTATTATGAAAGCAAAAAATAAATCATAAAAATGTAGGTTTGGGCTCCACAGTAATGATATATATAGTCCTCTAAGCCTACACCATCAAACTTTTAGGAGGGGTCCCTCCAAGCAGTGACATTTGGCAGCCAAATGTGCAAGAATTGCTTTCATGAGTGTTTGCTGATTATCCAGTCTGTACTGGCCTCTACATTTGCTGAGCAGAGGAAGTGAAAGAAATCTCTGGGACACACCGTTTAAATTGAGCTACACTGTGAAAGCTGACTGCAGTTTTTAGGCTATAGGCCATATGTGTGAAAGAGAGAGGTGGAGGCGGAAAGGTAAAAATGATGCCTTAATCATTTACTGGCAGACTGTCAGTACAGACTATCTTTTAAGGACACAGTCACACATCCAGAGATTGATTTTTTCTTTTTTTGTAGAGTTGGGTAGAACCTCAGAAACATCAGGTAAAAAATATTCCAACTATTCCCTGACATTTTTTTCTACGTCCTCATGTCAGTTCTTGGGCCTCAAAACTCAATTATTTGCCTGATAAAGAAAAGAGAGAATCACGAGTTCCAATTATTTTTTCCAGCTGTCACATAGAAAACAGCAGAGCTGTGATCTGCAGCTCACTGACGTCTGTCACATGCCAGCTGAAGACACATGCCCTGTGGAAACAGAGGAGACATGGAGAGAGTGGGCTAAAGAGAGGCATGAGTAAGGAGGAGTGAACGGCACAAGGATGGTTTGGGCGTTCATGCTAGAATCAGAATAGACTGAAATCAAAAAAAGGCAGGGAAAGTTGAGCTGAGAAAATAGCCTCATTGGTGCCAGTCCAAATATTACTTCAATTTAAAATACATGCAGTAAATACATTAATAAAATATCAAATCTTTGCACTTGTTCTGCTTCAGTTTAATGTAAATGTTTTGATGAGGTGTTAGTTATTATAACTCACTCATGAGATTGGGTGTCTAATGACACAGGCATACACTGTTCTGTATAGGCTAGTTTTCATTCATGAAAATTCTACCAGCACAATGCAATGAAATGACATTGACAATGCCTACCGTTGGCTACAGATGCTTTAAAGGGGGGGGGGGGGGGGGCATTATGATTCTGATTGGTTGGACAATGAACATAACAGAAAGCAAACAGAGGGTCGGATGAAAAAATGCACTGGAAAGAATGGTATAAGTTATGGATACCATAAGGCCATATAATTCATATTTTGAAGGATCCTGACCATTGCCTGTTAACAGAATTGGACAAAGTCATGTGACAGCAGTAGGTGCCAATATGAAAGGAGCCTTTGGATTGTATTTGACACCAATCTGGCAATGCTGTTAGGCTATCACCATCCAGACTTAACTTTGGATCAACCTACTGATAGACAAAGAAGTTAATTTGTGCTAAAGGAAGTCTGACCAATAGTGAGTTTTATAGCAATGTTAGTCAAGTCCCTTGCTGCCCATACCAGGAATTCCTAAATAAACATCAAACCTTTTCTGTGGCCAACAGTTGCCATGTCTGCTTATTATGAGCAACTTTGGCAATCTTTTTTGAAAACTTGCTTGTAAATATTGGCAGTTGCAGGTTGTGTTGTGTTGTCATTATTTTGGAGGGGGGCTTGTTTCAAAAATGCATTTGCTGATTTGGGCTTGTTGTGCCCCCAGACATAGGAGGGATCTGATGCACATTCTACTACCAAAAAAATAAATAAATTCAGAAATTACACAAACCTTTTTAATCTTAACAAAAATGTAAAATTTGCTTTAAAAAGAGAGGCAAAAATGTTTCCACCAAAAAGAAATCCTTATAAGAATACATTTTATTCTAATCTAGCTATTACTGTTCTCGCCATAGTAAAGCTGTAGAGGATCAACATCAAATTTAGCTAAAGGCTTATGCCTGCTTGGCTATAGAAATCAAGGTTAGACAAACTGTTATGTGATAATGGAGTTAAAAAATAACAGTAGCCTATCCCATTACTTCTGTAAAAAGAAAAGGATGTTCCACCTCCGAACAACTAATTAATAAACTAAGAGCCAAATAAGAAAAAAATTACTATGAATTGAAGTGTAATGCAGATGAAAATCCAAACAAATATTTAAAAAAATGCTATATAACATTAAATAGAGGTTGCTTGTTTTGGTCTTTCTAATGGCCTGGCTGCTTATGTTAGCAGAAAAATTCTGGCAACACTGCTATGCCCTCTTCTTTCCTGGCATCCATCACTTTCTTCTCTCTATTGGCACCTTCTTTGTCTCCATATTCTCTTTTCTACTAACCTGACACACCACATACACCTTTCAGTATATTCACAAGTGCATATGGTCATATAAGTGTTTAGGAGTGGACAGAACCTTTTCAAAGCATACCTAGTTGTTGATTGAATGATCTTTATGTCAATCACAGTCAATGCGGGCCAATCGGATGCTGCAGTACTATGCAGTAGCAGTATAAAATGCAAATATGAGCCACATTTGAAGGCAGGCTAGTACAGCCTCCCTTCAGCAGAATGAGACAAAGGAGATTTTTTGACAACTCTACCAATTTTGTGAATTATTAGGTCAGAAAAAACCTTTCTAAACTATTATTGCGAGGGCACGTTGTGAAGAACTGCTCCCTTTGCTCTTTGACAGAAAGATGCAGCACAAACAGAAGGGTAACCACATGTTTGCTTTCTACCTCTAACCACTTTAAATCTTAATTAATAAAGACACTGATTTTTCTGAATGTGTTTTTTTATATGACCTGCAGTTACCAGAAAAGGCACATTCTCCTGTTCACCAGATTAAAAGGGAAGAACATGTGTTTGAAGTAGTTAACAAGGAGAAAGGTTGGAATTTAAATGCACCCTCCCACACATGTTCCCACAGCAATGGTAATGCTGAGGAAAGTCAGTTACTCTCAATAGCTCTGTCTTCCTCACTTTTTCATATCTCTGCTCTCTTTACTTTGAGTCTTTACCAGCAGTCGTAGAAGCTATTAACCCAGCCAGGCAGTTGAATTAAACCATATTTTCCATTTGCTCACTGGGCTGTGAAAGATAAAAAGTCAATTTTAAACATCACAAATACACACACATCTTCCTCCTCGGTTAAGATTAAAATGTCCTAAAATAACATACATTCAGCACTAATTTAGGTTCAGTCATGTCCCAGAAAACACAGTCAGCTCTCTGAACTGTCCTGTGGGTTAAGTTCTGATCATCAGTCCCTTTGAAAAAACAGCAAAGACGCTTGAATCAACTTGAGTTAAAAAAATGTCTCTTGAACTTGCTGAGGCAGTAAAAACTCCTTTATACGAGTTCAAAACTCCCAGAAGGAAATTTTAGAAATGTGCTTGTTGTCCAGTCAAATGACTAATAGCTGTTTCTTGTACAGCGTGGTATAAGATGTGAGAGAGGAGAAATATCCAACATGTTGCAGCAGCTGGCAGTGTTACAAGACATCCAGTTTTGGCAGTGGTTCTCGCTGGCTCCCCCAGGTTTGATTCTCTTTACAGGAATTTATCCTGCCTTTATTAGTCAGCACTTTTCCACTGATATATCTTACTGAAGCTCCACAGTCTCCAACAGATCTTAAGATTACTCTTTATAACTTGCATTTTTCTTCATTATTACCACTGCCAAGGAGGTTATGCTTTTGCCAGCATGTATTTGTCTGTCTGTTTGTTTGTTTGTTGGCAAGATTACGCAAAAACTTTTTGATGGATTTTACTGTTTTTTTAGGAGATGTTGACAATGGCCCAACTTTAAAATGACTAGATTTTGGTGGTGATTCAGATAACTACCATAAGCAAACAATTGTTTTGCCCAATAGCTGTCTAACTAGTAATGATATCAGAATGATTCCAAGTGCTGTGTGGGTTTTCCCAATGAAGCAATCATATTATGAAGGTAACTTTATCAAAGTGATCTGCTCATAGATCTAGCAGCAATATGTGAGTTACCTTGACTGATTTTTACACTTTCCAAGTGCTTACTAGGTGGATTCTGTGATAGAGATAGAGGTAGCTGCCTTGATTGTGGTTGCAATAGACAAATACAGATACTCCAATGTTTGCATGATTGCACCAGTCCGATTCACAAACATTACTATGTTAAATTTTTAGATATTATTTTAGTGGTTTGTGTTAAAGTCACACGATGTATGGTCCTTAATCAAGCCCTGCCTTCCTTTGTACCTGTTAAGTCTAGACTGAATCTGTGGTTGCTAGCCTGACTCCCATTTATCTGCACTTCAGGAGCAGGAACCTCTGCCAAGGTATCTCACATATTGCTGTTACACCCAGAAGCATGAAGTAAACCTCATAATGTGATTTTTTGACCCTACCCCTACTCTCAGCACTTGGAATCATGTTGATACCATTATTAGTTTGCTGATTATACAGTGAAAATGATTGGTCACTAATGATGATTGCCTGGATCACCACCAACAACCAAATCTTATGTTGGTTGAGCCATTGCTGACATCTCCAAAAAAATCATTAAAATCTGTCCCGTAGTATTTGGTCATCTTGCAAACAAACAAACAAACAAACAAATGCAAAAACATAAAGTCCTTGGTGGAATGATTTAATAAAGAATAAGGCAACAATAGAGTATATAGAGAAAACTCAAATTCTTTATGAATCTGTCATCAGTGGTGAATTACAGAAGTGATGTCATCAACCATCAACTGTTTGTAGCAACAAAACGCATGAATCATTCCTCTTAACTTCCCTTCAACACCAAATATTGTCACTATTAAAAAATCTAGTTTTACCTTTGAGCGCGGATACATTTTTGTTGTGATTTTAAATGTTGTAGAAACAAACTTAATATAAAAAATCACCCCAACAAAGAGACCTTTCCTACAGTCAATGAACCCACCAGGGAGCAAAAAAAGTCAGATGGTATAATGCAACAAAAATACATCCATAAGAAAATGATATTTTGAAGTATTTTGACCATTGAAAGAAAAAATGGACTGAGTCTTGTGACATTGGCACCACAATATGAAAGGTGCCAGTGGATCACATTTAAAGCCAGTCGGTCGATGCCATTCGGTGAATGCCATCCGGACCTAACTCTGGATCAACCTACTGATAGACAGGCTGATCTGATGTGGGATGAAAGGTAATCTTGACCATTAGTGAGACAATGAGGGTTTATAACAACATCAATCATGCCTCTATCTACCCAAACCAGGAAATCATGAACATGGGCACAAAAGGCATGTCAATAAATAAATACATAAATAAACTAACCCTTAACCAGCGTCATGATGACATTTCTTTTAAATGTCGTTTCCCTGAAATAGATCTTCTGCTTTTCTATTAAAGCCTTCATTGAGTGCCATGAGTAATGTTTCTTTGTGTTTCCTTCTTGTTTTAATGTTCCGGTGTCATATGTTGTTCTGTGCCTTTCGGTGTTTGTGTTGTCAATAATCAGCCTGGTGTTGGAGTTGCATTTCATACAGGAGAAAATGTGAGCTTGTATTTGAGTTTATTCTGTTTAATTTGGCCTGCATGATAAGTGGGTGTGAATAATTAGTGTACATTATTTCGAGACTTGGTCATTTGTACTATGGTAGGCATACGCTGTAATGAGTTTTGTTTTGTTGTGTTTTTTTGGGCCAAAACCCAGGCCAGATGAAGCTCAAGAAGTGTTAAACTATTTTGTTATTCAACAAATTTCTTTCATCAGCATGGCGATTCAACATAAATGCTTAAACTTAAAGTTATATATATTATAATTTTATCACTTTTCAGACAGGCTGGGTTCTGTGATCTGTGATTGTCTAATATCAGTACACTGAGTGTATTCACTTATGGCTCAATCTTATTTCTGTTCCTTAAAAAGTAGTTTCATGCTTTAGCATTTTGTACTTTGTCTTAATGGATATTTCCATTTGTTTTGTTTCCAAATGGCGAAAAAAAAATACTGTGGCACTCTCCCATTAGACTGTGGATATCCTGTAAAGCTTTCACCAAAGTAGCATTCTGCACTTTTGAATGTAGATAAATGTTGGCCATCATCATCAATGGCAGCACCAGGATTTTGCTTCTGTTCCAACAGTGCCTCATGTTACATTGCCGTGTCATTGTTGCCATCACAGAAGGCTCAGATTTCAAGCCTGGAGAAACTGCAGTCACGTTTTTGGCCTTGTTTGTCTCTATTTGTCTCACAAAGCGCCTCTCTGTGTGAATTTATTAAGCTACCTCCAACCTGTGAAGGGCACCACACAGGGACAATATCACCGGGGTAGCTTTGAGGTGGCAGATTAAATAGATTTCTAACATGCAGAGTTTTAGAAAAGCCTGCATCAAAGTGGCAACAGGAAGTGTTTTGAATACGAATTCAGACCTAAATGCTCCAACATTTCACATAGACTCGTCCTGTGTCTGTCGAGAGCTTGTGTGCCCCAGGCGCTCGTCTATTTGTGCCTTCACAGACTCATTGTCAGAACTTAATTATAAATCAGAGGATGGCTGGAAATCTTAACATTTAGGACATTTAAGCCAGAGTATAGATTACCTCCCTTATGTCTATCCAAGATAAAAAGTGTAAGAGTTTAATTTAAGAGTGTCTGCACCATTCTGTTTGGCAAAAATGATCACATCCGCTCAAAATACATTTATACTGCTTGCCAGGTTAGACCCTCAAAACCATTGCATTCTTCATTGCATAGATTCAGCAAGGCTCTGGAAACATAACTCTGAGATTTTGTTCATACTGACATGATGGCATAATGAAGTTAACCATGCTCTTTTGAGACGAGATCCGGTAACTATGGAGGCCACAAGACTACAGTTAAGCCAATGTCCTACTAGAAGTAGCCATCAGAGGACAGGTTCACTGTGGTCACAAAGGAATGGACATGGTGAGCAACAATGCTCAGTTGGTACAAAGAGGCTCAAAGCCTGCCAAAAAAATATACTCCATACTATCACACCACAGCGCCAGGCTTTCTCTATTGGCAAAACGTTTCCTCCTTTTCAGTATGTCAGTGAGTAGAGCTATATGGACAGCTTTCAGTGCTGTTTGGCTGTTTACCATGCCTAATGCTCTGTGTGTAACCAGAGCGTATAACCAAAATACGACCCAGTGTTAAGTTATGGGATGCAAAGTTTTTGCATCCAGATAAATGTGTCCACCAAACTGTGTTGGCTTCTTTCTTGGACCGAACCACACCTGTTAAATTTGATGTATATCCATCCAGTAGTTTTTACGTAATCTTGCCTACACACAAACAAACAAACAAAAAACAGTCAAAACCATAACCTCCTTGGCAAAGGTAACAAAGAACAGAGAACAGAATGACTGGAAGTCTTCCTCTTGTTTCAGTCCATCTTTGTTTTAGTGCTCCACTCCTTTTTGTCATCCTCTTGGGTCGTACCTCTTCCAAGACCTTTGTCCTAAGCTCTATTTTATGATCTTCCCTCTGTGTTCCCTTTCCTCATCTCTTCCCTCTCTTCCTCAGAGATAGTTCCTTTGCCCTTCTCTGCTCCCTTATTCTCACCTCTCTCTTCCTCCTGCTCCCCCTTTCCTCCCAAAACATCTGTGTGTATGACAGTGACATTCCCCTGGCACCCCTCCCTCCTCCCCTTTTTACTTCACCCTTTATATCCTTCTTTTCTTTTTCACTGATGCCCCCATTCGCTTGGTCTCACTCTCTCACTTTCTAATCCCCCCACCACTTGCCCCCTCCATCTCCACTTTAGTCAGTTAACCTTTTCTTGCCTCTCCCCTCTATCCCTCTGGCTTTCACCTCCCACTGCATTTCTGTTCTTCTTCTTTTTTATTATGTCACACCTCACCACCCATCCTAACCTCTGTCGAGCTGCATCTCCTCCCCTTTCACCCCTCATCTGTTCCTCTCCTCTCCCTTCAGCCTCCGACAGCGTTCACCCAGCTCTTTCATCCTTTAACTGCTACATACTTCTAAGTTGTGTCCTTTGTTTCTCCTCTTACCTCCATGTTTTTATTTGGCCCATAGGTCTTATCTATTTTTAATGGCAAGAAGTGCTGTCAGAGCACGAACCTCCACCTATAGGCATTTCAATCACTGTCTAACATTTCATTGTCAAAAATGTGGAAAACTACCCTATCTCACACTGTTCAAAAATATAGAGAAACATTCCTGGATCCACATCCTGAGTCATATCACCACCCAAATGTTAACACGTCCTTACTCAGCCATCACTAGTATTTCCTTAAAAAGTCATCCAAAGCCTTTAGGAAGTTTTTTGAGTAATTAGTTAAAATGTGGCAAACTGCCCTACCTTTTGGTGTTACCAAATCCCCACAAAAATGCTTGGTTCCACATTGAGACTTGGATTACCTCCAAAATCTGATTACATATCTCTTGTGTCATGATCATCATTCCCTGAAAATGTCATTAAAATCATTATAGAATTAAGTAATTTGTGAAAATTGGACAACTACCCTCTCTAGCAACATTAACATTTTTAAACGAATGTTTCGATCAACAACCAGATTGGATCACCACCAAAATCGAATCACTTATTCATTTTTCTATTTCAAAATTCCCGTAAAATGTATACCAATGTGCTGATTAACTGTTTGAGTTACTACCAAACAAACTAACTAATGAACTAACAAGCTAACTAACTTATTAAGTTACAAACCAAGAAACAAACCAAAAACATAACCATCTTGGCAAAAGGTAACATTGGGCCTTGATAATGGACAGTGTGTTCAGAGCCCTGTAAAACTGCTTTTTTTCTCTTTTCGGTTTGCTTTTACCAAGGATTTACTAAATCATGAGGAAATTTTAGCTCTTATCTACAGCCATGTACAGACCATACTATTAGCCAGTGCTCTCGTTACAGGGGCGGAGCTCACCAGAATCACTGAGGGTTGTGTATTCACTATTGGTATGAACTTTATACAGCCCCACTTTAAAAACACTGAACCATCTCTCTATTTCTGTATGAATTGGCCATGTTTGGTCAATTTGTATTGGATTTTTGTAAGGTAAAATCCTAAGAATAGATTAAAAAAACATTCATAGTTCAGCACACGCAATATTAAGATAATCTGAAAAGCATCATATTGTTAAGGGATGGCCAGCAAAGCTATTTTTTCTGAATACTTGTTGCTTCAAACCCATAAGGCTGTGCTGAAATATATTTTAAAATAGATAGAAAATAGTTTTGAAATTTTCTTCCCCACTTAATGTCAGCGATGCATGAACACAATGCATGTGCAGCCAAGACCAGACAAAAGCGGAGACACTCGCTCACAGTGGTCCTGCCTCCCGCTGAGTCTGCATGCCTCTCTCTTTCCAATATCTCACTTCTGTCACTACCTTTGGAGACAGAACAAAGAAGGGGTCAACTCATTCCCACCATTCCATCTCCAGGACATTTACGGTGGAGCTGAAACATCACAGTGAGGTAAAAATTGCACCTTGTATTGCCAGTGTGAATTGGGCAACAGGGACTTCCTGGGGCAAAAATGAAACACTCACATACTTATCCCCAATCATAAATGTGACCCAACATGTTTTTTTTTAATGTAAAACTCACACAATTACAAAAAATGAGTACCTGTCAACAGCAGTGTACCATACCAGCCTTCTCAGCTTGTTCTTCCTTTCAACACTTTACTATTTTAAAGTAGATATATGCCACCCAACTGTAAGTAGGGATGGGTACCGAATTAGGTACTTCAAGAGGTACCGACCAAATTCTGTTGGTACTACCGAGTACAGATTCGGGTAAAATCAAAAGGTGCCATGTTTAGGTACCTAAACATTTTAGTTACTGGTTTTTATGTTGAAGACATTTTTGGAACGACGACAATGTTACAATAAAGCAGTTGAATGTTGTTTTGATATATATCTTTCACATTTTAGATACTGAGAAATAAATTTACATAAAAAAAATTTGAGAACTTAATATTAAACAAATTAATATGTATTACCCCATAAACACATGCAAAAGTACAGAAAATTGGTACCGTTGAGTACCGATACCAATTTCCAGGTACCGGGCATCAGTATGGTATCGGTTCAAATGTGAAAGGTACCCATCCCTAACTGTAAAGGTGCGTTCACACCGCAAGTGACCCAGCTACCAAAATCACGTCGCCCACTGACGTATCGTCGTGCGTCCATAAATACCTCATTTTGGTCCATTGCTGGTCGCTCGGTGACGTCACGTCCGATCGAGTTACACCGCGATCATATCATATATCACATAATAGGATGTATGAGTGGACATTATTCCAGCTGCATCCTTTTCACTCACTTATCAACCACAAAACACTGCAGCTGATGCCCTGCAGCAGCATTATCTGTGAGTTTACCGCGGTCCATCTAGGCGGAACTAATGTCCTCACTGACATTAGTTCCGCCTAGATGGAACTCATCCGCCCTGTAGTCTGGATGAATGACTGTCTGTCTAGGGTACCGTCACACGTACACACACCGCTGATTGGCTGATGCTGCACAGCCACACACGACATCGCCTGAATAGATCAACTTTTTTTTAACTTGGACATCGCCCGACGAGTGAAGCGATCGTCTTGTACGCGGCTGTCGCATCGCGGGAGGGTTAACCCCGCCCCATCGCGGCTGTACATTGACTTTGAATGGAGAGTGATCGCAGAGGTAGTACAAGTAGCGTCCGGTGTGAACGCACCTTAAGACTGCGGAAATACTCCCTGTGATCCTTTAAGATCAGATATTGCTTGACGAAAGTATGATTAGATGTGCAACCATTAAGAAACTGTTACCTGGAAAATGCAGGTTGCCATGACATTGCATCATCTGAAAATAACTTAAAACAAGAAAAAGCAATACTAAGCTATCTCTTATTACCGTAATTTCTGTTAAACACAGAGCATTGATATTTTCTTTTAAAACTATCATCAAATTTGAGTAACATACTTCAGACTGTTCTTATCCAGTAAATATGCATTGCACCAAACACTGGCTTCTGGGGAAAATTCACAAATTAATCAAAGGTCAACAGGTGATATTGATCCTGTGGAAATACATTTTTACCTTCTTTCATTATCCTGAACTGTTCTCATAACTTTTCCAGTCTGTGCTAAAGTCCAATGCCATTTGAACCCACCCGCTACTCTCCCGTTACTCTGGTTTCCCTTCTTCGCTGCTGAATGACTTTAGTTTATCTCCATCTCCAGAGTGTTTTGCCCTTCTTCATCTAGTCTCCCTCTCCTCCCTTTTTACCTTTGGTCTCATCCATCACCTTTTTCCTCATTCTTTCTTTCTTTTTATGCCATTCTACTGCAATCTCATCTCAGGCCTCCGCGGTATAAAAGCCATAAAATCACCTCTCATTGCTCCCTCTTCTCCCCAACTCATCCATCTCTATTGCATCCCTTCATTTCCATTTATCTGCCTCCTCCCCTGTCTCTTTTTACTCTCACAGTTTGCATGTTTTCCTTGCTCAGATCTTTTTCTGAGCATCACACTCCAGTTGTCATTATCCACTTAGATTGCTTTTGTAATTCACATTTTCAGCCTTCTCTCTTATCAACATTGCCTCATCCTACCTCCTTTTGATAGTGCTTTATACCCCTAAGGTAAAGGATTTGCTATGATGGGCATCTGAGGTATTGACATTTCCACTGATGCAGGCCCAGGTATCTGTTAAAGCTGAGGCCCGAGTCTAATGGCTCTGTAATTGGATAAGATATGGGATTTTTGTGGGAGGTCGGAGATACATCACAAATGGATCCACCATCTATTCTATCATATGACTTTTATCTATCATGACTACAAATCTTTGCTTTGTGTTCCTTGTCTTTCCCCGTCACCTGTCTCTTTATTACTTTTCATCTACCTCTGTTCTTTGTTTCTTGGATATTTCTGCATCCACCACTAAAATCCATCACAGAAAACCAAGGGGATTGGCTGGGACATTTCTGTTTTTTTAATTTATTTATTTTTCTTTCATCCACCATCCACTCCTCTCCATAATCATTTTAAAGCCACGTTCTATCACAGACGTAGCTGCGTGTCTGCTTCTCACATCTTCAGTGCTTGGTTTGTGTTTTTCAAGTTTGGGTGAGTGCATCTGTTTAATGGGCTCAAATGACAAACATATGATCTTTTTAAATCATACATGATAACAGTTTATAGTGAGTCTGATGTTCTCTTCTCATCCACTGCTAATTTGTGGAGTTCCCCAGGGCTCATTTTTGGTGCCTCGTCTTCTTCTCATTTACACACATCAAAAAACCTTTGGAAATGTTGCTTTGGTTAATTATTCCTCTCCTCTTATAATTCTGATCTGTATCATGTTATATGTCTTTGGAAAGCCTGATTAGTCATCTCAACAACAAGGTATCACTTAAGGGATCAAACAAGCATGGAAAGAGCAACACAGCTAAATGTGTCTCGCTGAATTTCCCCTCAGTGACATGTTGGCATCATACCTCCATATCATACACGTTCTTACAGCAGATCAAACCAGGTTAGTTTGATCACGTCCAGTCTTCTCCAGTTGGTTGTGCTCTTTAGTCTCTATTCATTAATCTTAGTGCTGCCTAATTTCTAAAGTTTGTCCCGTTTTCAGGAAGACATCTGGATGTGTGATAAAGGCAGTCTTTTAGAGGCTACAGGTGTTTTTCTGGAATTTAAGGTAGAGTGATGAGGTGTCAGGAAGGGACACAAGGACAGTGTCTGCCACTGGATGGATTTCAAAAGGTTTCAGCCTCTATTTGGACTGTTAAGACAGTAGCCATGGTGAAAGTAGAAGCAAAACTTTGCCCTTAAGTTCTCTCAGATAATGTTATTTCCCCTCTGAATATTTTTTCTGGCTCTACTACACCATTTCTGTCCAGTCAAACTCATCCTTGAAATGTTTAAAAAAGGTAACATTGTTGTAAAAGTACATAAAAAGTATTTGAAAAAAAGTAAAACACCTTTAAAATAAAAAAAAACATTAAATGGCAATTGGTTAAAGGAATTCAAAAGTACAAAAAATCATAAAATCTGCAGGTGTAATATTATAAGGTACAGGTAGGCAAGAAGGTTGACATTAAATAAGTATTAAACATTTAAATCATCATGTTAAAATAGGTTATATGGTATTATTTACAAGTTAGATGGAATTATATGGTTAGATGGTATTATTTAAAACTGTAAACATTGTGGAATTATGCAGTGTCTGACAGATTGTTGTTAAGCATTCAAAATTTACTTCACTTCAATAAATATGGGAACAATATTTTGAAAGATGATTCATTTTTAGTTAAACGTTATTAAAACCAGTTTAAAATATAACAAAGCAAAATGGATACATTTAAAGTGGAATAGCAAAATGCAGGAAAATAATGTCGCATTTAAGAATGTTATTACGAATGTATGATATTGCATTGAAAAAAATCTACTTAATTTTGTTCACTATTATGAGTTCATGCATGTATTTGTTTCTGACTTTCTTTAATTTTAATTTTTTTATGTTTTAAGCTGGACATTTCATATAAACAAGACCGTGTAGAAAGTCAAGGCCTTGGATTTTTCATTGATAAGTAAAATCCAGTTGATCATCTGGTGGATGCTCGGAACTTTTTCGAGTGGGGAGAAATATCTTGGCACTTTTTATAAAGGATATTAAAAATAGGTATTTACTGCATAATTAATGACCATTCCTGAAAACAAACTGAAAAAAAAACACCACTTAAGTACACTGAATAAAACAAAAGAACATTTTGAATCTATATGCCACTTTAAGGGATCCCATGTGGGTATAATTACAGCCTAGCATTCTGAAATTCAAGTGTGGTATACTGCACTATTTTTTTTGCTTTAGCATTGGAAACGCACCAACTGTAGTCTGATGCTTCATCAATGTGACTTAAGAGCTGATCAGACCTAAAAAAAACCTCAAGCCTTCTATATGTCCTGATATTCATTGTTTACACCTGAGCCATAAAAATGTCACTCTCTCTTCAGGTGCTGGTGGATGGTCACCCTTGGACAGTGACCATTACCAGTGGCTACAAGTGGACCTGGGTTCAAGAAAGCAGGTGAGCGCCATAGCAACACAAGGTCGATACAGCAGCTCTGATTGGACGACTCGGTACAGGCTCCTCTATAGTGACACAGGAAGGAACTGGAAACCATATCACCAAGACGGCAACATTTGGGTGAGTAATCAAGGTGTGTTCATGTTGTGATTTGTATTTGAAGATGACAGCTCCTGAGGACAATAGACATCAGAGTAATGACAGTAGCATGTCTGAGTTCTGGTTCAAGCCACATCCATTTCTCTCGCTAGTACAACACTAAACTATTGACCTGCATTCCAATGAAGTTGGGACATGGTGTAAAAAGCATATAACAACATAATGCAATGATCTGCAAATCGTTTTCTACCTGTATTCAATTATAAACACTACAAAGAAAATGTATTATTCACTGCTAAATGAGCCACTTCAGACTTGACAATATGTCACCCCAGCTGCATTGCCCTAGTTATAATTTGGTGCAGTGTTGTTTAAATTAAGTGTGGCTTTTTGTTTGTGGATATTAAGCTCTGTATTTATTCACAAATAACTCCATAATTGTTCTCCCTTCTCGTGGTAAAAGAGCTTTATGCAGTGACAAATAGGGTGTTTAAAGTTGAAGGCATATTAAGCTGTTGTTTTTCTGTAATGCATCATACTTGTTTGCAAATTTTTAATAATTCAACAGAGTTTTCTCACTGCCATTAACTCTGATTCATTGCCTCTAATATTTCTGCAAATGCTCCAAAAACCCATTCATCTCTTTGATGTTCAAACTATTACAGGCATTTTTCCTTGTTTAGCCTTATATATGCCATTTGTATTTATTTCTAATTCATGGCCCGTGTGATTCAGAATATTTCTCACAGCTACAGATATGGAGCCAATCATTTAAAGCTTTATAAATGCCATCAGTAACTCTCCCTGCAGTTACATTAAAGACTGAGGCATTTATTTTGCTGTGCTTCTTGTTGACACACACACACACACACACACACACACACACACACACACACACACACACACACATTAATGCCAACTATGCATCCATCTGTACAAGGTCAGATCCCTCCTGTGAACTGTGTCTCTTTGTAAGTGATGATAATGTTGGCGCTCTCAGCACAGTTAGGGATAGCCGGATGTTTGAAACCAACTTAATGTTCACACAAGCACACAGGCTTGCGGAAAAAGCAGATGCCATATCAGCCCTTCCAATTATATTTGACTCAGTCTTGTTTACCAATAAAGGTGCACTAAGGAGAGATCCCCTGAGAGAGAAAAAAAAATAAACACCTGCTCTGCAGTCTATATGAAGGTTTTATTCAGGAACATTACACCGCACTTACTGCCTGCAATCACTCCTCAATGATGATTTAAATCTGTCACTGTCAAACTCAGAGGGAGGCCTTTGAAAGCTTTGCTGCTCTGACTGTGGTTCACTTTAGCGAATGACAATCTAATCCTGACATCTACAGTATTGATAAGGTGTAAAATGTCTTAATTTATGTACAGTCGCTAAATCATAACGATATTGATAAAATAATCATTGAAATACCATCTGATATAGCTGGTGTAATGCATTCAGAGGCTGTCAATACATATAAATTTGGATAGATTGATTTTGCATAACACGATAAAAACAGAAACAAACAACAACAAAAAAAAATGCTCTCGGGCGGACATTAGCTCAGTTGGTAGAGCGTCCGCCCATGTACGGGGACTTCCAAACCCCAGCAGCGGCAGTAGGTTCGAATCCCGGCCACAGCCCTTTGCTACATGTCTTCCCCCCTCTCTTCACCCGCTTTCCTGTCATTCTCCAGCTGTCCTATCAATAAAGGCCACAAAAGCCTGAAAAAAATAACTTAAAAAAAAAACAAACGAACAAAAAAAGCGCTCTAGTTTGGTGCAACATACTGTATATCTGTGAGGATTGAACGTTTTGATCTTATTGTTGCCTTCCAAGGCCTTTTTTAATGATTTTATCGACCACCCTACCTTATGCCCTGCACAAAGTGGCATGAAGGTGTCTTCCTAATTCCACCTAACGCATGTGCAGTCACTCAGTTGAAAGAGCAAATGATCATATGCCATTTATGCCCATGTCAGGTACAAAGATGGTGCACTGTAAAAAAATACATTAAAAAAAATCAGGGTAACTGTATGCACTAAATCAATCAATCAATCAATCAAAATCTATTTATATAGCATTTTTCATACAAAAAAAATGTAGCACAAAGTGCTTTACAAACAGACAAATGAATTAAATGAAGGATTTATGACCCAAACCCACTCCACCCAGCCCCTGAACCCACCCACACAGCAATCCATACACAGTGTTGATAAAAAGCATCATAAATAAAAGACAATAATAAAGCACACAGCTGTACCCAGTACGTACTGAGGAAACGCCATCTTGAAGGTTTTAAAATGAGAAAACACTGGAGGTTTCTGCGAGGTAAAGTTTGAGATGTGGGTCAAAACACAACATTTTGTGTTGAGAGAACAACTATTTATGACAACAGGCAGGATTTGTACTGAGACAAATTGCACTGTTAGCTTAATTCTTATTTTTTATTTTTTATTTTTTATCATGTTTGTTTGCTTACCACTCTGCCAGTCTAACACTCAATAATATGTTGTCTATATATGATTCATATGATAAGACCTGACCCGCCTGACCTCACCTGGTCTTAATTTAATTGTTTTAAGTTTAGCCAATTTAAGAAATAAGCCCAACTTTACATAAAGAACTTAGTAAGAATAGGTGTGACAATTCATTTGATAAAGGCCAAAATGACACAACAAATATTTTGTTTATTTGACTAAAAAAATCATTTGATGCCTGTTTATATTGTTACAGTGTGTGTTCCTAGCTTCAGGATGCAGAAACTGACTCCATTATAAACCTCCTCATACTTGATCTTAAGCCAACATGTGTAATAGCACACATAATATTTAATAAACAAGATGAAAACAGACAGGATCATGAATTTTCTAGAAATAAGAAGCTAATTGAAATATTTGTATGCAAACTAATAAATATCCCTGATAATCATGCTCACAGATAATAATACAGGTTTTGAAGTGCGTTTCACATACAAATGAAACTTAAGTCAAGTCTCTCTACTTAAATACACATATTTTGATGCACAATTAGCAGGTTTATAATCTGCATATACAAGTCTGATCATGTTGGTTTAACTGAAGAATTTAACAACTGATGAGGGTCATTATACACTTCTTATGCTCTGCTTGCTTTCATTAAAAAAACACTTAAATTGAGCATTAACATATAAAGAATAGAATAAAAAGTGTTTTTGAGCGTAGTAGCCCTAAATCCATCTGAAATTCTAACCAGAAACAACTTGTTGTGTCAACAGGAAACTGCCAGCCACAGGGTGCAACATCATTTATAGGAAATTATAGCAGACACGTGATTGGTTTGATCATGCTATGCCTGAACACAGCCATGTATAATAAAGGTACATAGTTCGTCCCCATTACCCCATACATCTGGCTTTGTACCAGGAACATGTGGCCTTAAAATAGGGACCCAGTGTTTTATTTTTAGCCTAGCGGTAGGCGATTTGTACAATTACACCATGTGACATTTCATGTACTCTTTTGTTGGCATTTTTTTTTTTCTCACAGACAAAAACATGCTTACTAGATTAACTGGTGACCCTGAATTGTCTTTGTTGTGAATGTGTGTGTGCCTGGTCTTCCCTTTTATGCCCTGTAATTGATGTGAAACCTGTCCAGGGTGTGCTCTGCATCACACGCTATGACAGCTGGGACAGGCTCAAGCCCCTTGGCTAACCCAGATGGAAAGAGAATAGAAGGTATGCACTGATGTTTCAACATGTGCACCTGACTCTCAGTGCCACCCACTGAGAAGCAGATGGCAACGCCTGGTAACTGAACTCAGTGGGACAACACAGGGTAATGCTTTGAAAGTCCCCATGTCCTAGTGTGTTTGATGGTTTGCGTCATGTCTTGGGCTTCTATAATAAAGTATTGTAGTTTTAAAATGCTAACTGAGGGGAAACTTGTTTTCCTTGTCAACAGTCAATGATTCATACAAGACTGATTTTATCCTATTAAACTCTGTGAGTCATTCATTGTAAAACTTTGATTTTGTTGGAATTTTTAGGTATCTAGAGACATTTTCAGATTCATTCATCAAGTCTGGCATCCTAAATTTTCCTCTCATTTTCTTTGGCACACACAAACACAAACAAACCGCCCACCAAGCCTCACATAAACAGATTTCTCCATTGGCCTCTTATTTTGTCCTGTTGTCGATAAGACAAAAGAGCAGACCAGGTTGGACTGATTTCCCTCACCTCTGTTACAAACACACACACACGCGTCACCATATCCACACACACAATGGACCAGACTCCGATCTGAAAATGGGTCCAGCTGCAACAAACAAGCAAAGAAAAATCTCACTTGTTGGCTCTTGGAGTCTAGAGATCTGTTCTCAGGAAAGGCTTGTCTCTTGCTGTCAAAAACAGACACACACTGCTACAAATATAAGGAAAATCAATGTGTAAACAGACACATGAAGAAAAATGTAAGCCAGCATTCATGGAATTAAAATAATGCTACCATACGGAAAAAGGAAAGAAGATAATCCAATGCTTTGTACCTGGATACAAGCATGAAGCTATTGATACGTAACTTGTTTACAGTAATGAGCATTCTTGTATATGTTGAGACAGAAGAGACTGATGGACCATTTATTTAGCAGCTTTGATAGGTTGTTAACTTTTCTAGCTTGAATGAAGACAACTTTGGCAATCAAAATGCTTAACAAAGAGAACACAAGGGCTGTCTGATAGCAGATTTTAATCGCAAGATTACTGTGGCAAAAATAATCAAGATAAGGACATTATCATAACACATAGAAACTTTGAAAAAAATCAGCACTGTAAGTTAAAGGGTTTGCTTTGGTTATATTGAAGTGAGGTTGCTAGAGGCCTGTGGCACTAGTAAATATGAGTACCTACAAAGGAACTGCCAGTTCTATTCCTTGGGGGGTGTCAAGATATCCCGTTAGGAGATACAGATTCAAGGTCACTTTACAGGCCTAATGTTGGCCCCAGTTAGTCCAGTCGTCATAATGGTCAAGACAGGCCATGTAGAAGTAAATAAAGTTGAAAAGTTACGATAATAAAGTCATAGAGTTGTGAGAATAAAATCAAAAGTAACAAGTATAATGCCATAAAGTTACAATGATAATGTCATAAACAATCATATACGTGAGAAAAGTCATGAGTATTGAGAAATACATAAAGAAGACTTTTTGTCAAAGCTTTGGATCAGTAAAAGCATACTTTAATCAAGAAGATGCTCTCATTTTATCTTCTTTGCCGAGGTGAATGGCTTCTCTTCTGGTACAACATTTAAGAATAAAGTTTTTTTTTCTATTAATCTAATTTTAAATAGATTTATGACTATATTCCTGAAACTTTATGAGATTATTCTCTAAGCTTTAAGACTTTATTCTTTTCATTTTTTGACTTTATTCTATTAAATTTATGAGATTTTTCTTGTAACTTTATGACTTATTCTCTTTTTTTTTTTACTTTGTTCTCGTGGCTTTTCAACTTTATTCTTGTTAGTTTACACTACAGCAAGATTTTTTGCAGAGTTTAACTTTTCCTCCACAAAGCCCCTGTGCTTAGAGCTTCTGTATGTCGGGACGTAGGGGTTATGCATTGCTCCATCATCAACTGGTCAGGTAGTTAGAGAAAACAACAAACACTCCCTTCACTAAAACAGAACTTTTTTGACTCTTCTAATAATAATGTGCTGTTAGTTGTGTACAAGAGGATATCTTTATGAACATCTGGAGATGGAGCCACTGGTAGAAAGAGGAATGGATCATGAGGGAGCAGGACAGATCATAGGTTACTTGTTGGTGCAGGTGCATTAACAAAGAGCCCATTGCTATCATGATTGGGCTTAGTAACACATCTTTTCCTGGACCTCTTTAGTTTCAGTAAATCAACGAACTGCTATAGTATGTCATAATCCTGATCAGTTAAATGGTCACTGCAAACACATCACTTTGGTGCTGCAGATGTGTGAGTCCAGATGTCCATATTTAAACGAGATAAATTTAGAAATTGAAATCATTTTGTGCTCCAGTGACTGCTAGCTGACCCCGCTGCAGCACTCTGATTTGATCTAAAAAGGGGAGCTGCTAGTGAAAGGATGGGTATCTCATAGTTCATGAGTAGTTCTTAACACAGAGGGCCTTGTAATGAAAAAGTTAAAAGCTGTTGAATGTTATTGCAGTGTGTGGTCGAGCCAATGTAGTTTTTGAGTAGTTTAACCTGTTAATGTGTTAATTACAAGGATTTCAGTGGCGCCATGTACTGTATTGTATTTGCAGGATATCTCCCCCAGGATGAAGCTTCCAGGTTCCTTCATTGGTACTGATACTTATAAGTACCACGAGTCTCCAGCAACCCCATGTAAAAAAGAAGAAAAAATAATAATAGATGAAAAAAAATTTACGAGAAAATACTGATAATGAAGTGACAATAAGAAAGGCTACCAAATGACAATGTGGAGTAATTTGAGTTTGTTTTTAATACAAACTCTCAAAGAACTAAACAGTATTGCACGTTTAGATGATGGAAAAACAATGAACCATTTAAAAAAGTCCACAAAAAAGAGTTCGAAAGAGAACGCTCTTTCAAATGCTCTGAAAAAACTCAGCGAACAAAGCGTAGTACAAATAAAGAACCATTGGAAAACTCTGAAGGCTGGTTACTATACGGCTAAACAGCATAACCCTCAAATAATTCAATAAAACACCTACTTACCGCCATCTTTGATAAATTATGTGATGTTTAAATAGATCTGCGCGTATCACGTGTCTGTAAAACAGCTGTTGTGGCACATGTAAACACCAGATTGGAATAGATCACGTCACATGTAAAAAGTTCACCTGAGATCTGAATCAGAATGATTTGAATCTGAATAAAAAAAAAATCTGCATGTAAACCTGGCTAATGTGTTTGATTTCATTCAGACATTTATTTAGCTATTTCTCTCTGCAGTAATGCTATCACTAAAAATTAAAAGAGAGTTTGTTCTAAAAAATGCCTTTTAAAAAGGTGCATCCTCTTCTTACTTCTAAATTCCAAGAATTCACAAACAGCTCGTTAGAAGGGCCTCGAGGAGCAGAATAACATTACGCCTAAAGTCTTAGTTCACAAAGAAAGGTGCTTAAATGCTCCCTTTGAACACCATGTTTTAACGTCCTGGGGTTAATAATGTAATTGCTATAAGGCCTCCGCCTGTAGCCTATGTGTTTTCTGACCGCTTTACGGCCCCTTAATCCCTCCTTCCAATCAGGCATTGTTTAGGCAGCTGATCAGCACAGAGCTTATTATCACAGCCTCCAGTAGCCTTGGTTTTAAGACTATTAAAGGACATTTTCTTTAAAGAGGAATGGCTCACTGAAGGTGCAGTCTTCTTCTGCTCCCCAAGCCTCTTGTAGCAACACCGCAAGCAAAGAAAATTGATTTTGCGGGACATGGGACCTCAAAACAAAGTCACATTGGGCTCTTGTCAAAGTTAAAGGATAAGTTTGGTTTCTACAGCTTTCATATTGTTTATAGAATGAAGTAGAACAATATACTCACCCAGAAGGCTTTCCTGATCCAAACAGTGCTTCGGGAGATATTTAGATCCAAAATCGAGCGGCGGACATCCGTATAATGGTAGCACACAGGGCACGTATATCGCCACTCCTAAAACTGCATTAATCGTCCAAAAACTCATTAGTTTCACCATATTTCATCATGGTCCGCTCGGGCTACTCCTCCACAGTGTTGGGCACATTACTTCAAAAAAGTAATTAGTTATAGTTACTTGTTACTTTCCCAATAAAAGTAACTGAATTACTAACGGAATTACTCCTTCATAAATGCAATTAGTTACCAGGTGAAGTAATTGATGCGTTACTTTTTTAAAAAAGCTTTTTGCTGCTTGAATTGTGTGTCTCTGTCTCTGTGTCCTTCCTTGTTGTTACCTCTGACATCATCAGTTCTCCAACAGCGTGCAGGGGAATTTGCCTGATAGACTACAATGGGGGCAAAGTGCTCCGCGGTAAACTTCACCAACGCGCAGCACTGCGTTGGTGAGAGCCAGCGCGCGCCAAGGTGCTGGAGATTCGCTTCGGATCTATTTTCTGCACGGCCGCGTCCAAACCTCGTAAATTCACAGTCACTTTTCACTTTTATACACGGATATCGGCGGGTAGAAGTTAAATAAATCACGAAGCTGTGTGGTTGGGACCAGCAAAGGGACCTTAGAGAAGGGAAGTGCGGTGTTGTTTATTTCTTTTCTCAGTCTATAACATGTTTTAAGAGCGTGTGACATCGCTGTGCTCATCATGAGAGCCTGTGGCTCTCCAGGGATCAGCCCTCCCCATACGGAGCTGCAGCCACAGCTCTGCTCGGTGCGCCCTTTCAGTGGGTTTTGTCTGTCAGAGCAGACCGTGGCGCTGCGCGGCGCTTCCGTGTGCTGTGGGATTTGAGGGTGAGGCTGGTCGGATAACAGCTGCTTGACATCGGTGCAAAGTAACGCACCACATTTCCCTGTTAGTAATGGTAACGGCGTTGTAACGCATGATAAAGTCATTAATTAGATTACCCGTTGCTGAAAAAAATAACGCCGTTAGTAACGCCGTTATACTCTAACGCTGTTATTACCAACACTGCTCCTCCAAGACAGTCCGGGGTCACTCCACCCATGTTTTCGTGACTGTGCAGACCTCTGAACTGAAGACTTTCTTTACAGCTTGTACGGCTCATTGTTTCAGGGGCAACCGCCAGCTCCTCAACAACTTTCTTCTTCAAGTTTTGTGCAAAATGGACGAATATCTATTGGATGAAGATGTTGTGGAGGAGAACTTTGAATATGATGGGTGTCCTTACAGTTTCAAGCCAGAGTATACAGATGAGGAGCTCATCGAAAGGAGGACGCGGAGGCAAAGACAAGAACAGCTGGCCAGAGAGCAGTGTTCAGTTCAGAGGTCAGCACAGTCACAAAAACATGTCTGGAGCGACACCAGACTGTCTTGGAGGAGTAGCCCGATGAAATGACCATGATGAAATATTGGTGAAACTAATGAGTTTTTGGACGATTAATGCAGGTTTAGGAGCGGCGCTATACGTGCCCCCTGTGCTACCATTATACGGATGCCCGCCGCTCGATTTTGGATCTAAATATCTCCCGAAGCACTGTTTGCATCAGGAAAGCCTTCTGGGTCAGTATATTGTTCTACTTCATTCTATAAACAATGTGAAAGCTGTAGAAACCGAACTTATCCTTTAAGTTGATATATAGTATCTACATGACTAAGTTTATTCTCTCGTTTGGCTTTGATGCAATGCTCCAGAAATGTTTTTTTTCTTTAATTTGTTTGATTGTTTTAGTAGTGCATGAACATAATACAGAACACACTCATCCATGCATTTATACCCAGTGTTGAAAGTGGGTTATTTGCCAAATTGTGGTATTTTTATTTGCATAATTTACCTCTCAAAAACAAAATAAATCACAATAAATAAATTAGCTCTTATATGTCAAACAGCTTGAAACAAAAAACACTAAAATAAATTTACCACATCCACAAAAGTGACACACATAGATGCAAGAATCCCCAAATACTCCACCATTAAAAAAAGGTTTGTGGGAGAAGAATGCAAAGTCAGTTGATGGCATATCTGACTTTTACAGGTTACTAACATCCATAACTTTTTCCTGCCCCCCTTCAAGTCTTTTTTTCTCTTCATTCTCTCGCTGACTCAATGTGATGTCCTTAAATTAAGTTGTTCTTTCAGTCAAGCACAGATGTATAGAAAATGAGTAATAAGAGAATGGAAAATGTTAAAGAAAAAAGTTATAATCTTAGGAAAGGCAGATTGAGCTTTGTGAGGAAGCAAAAACTGGTTTTGCCCTTAAAACTGCAGCAGCTTTAAATGAGAGACAGGTGTCACCTGCACAATAACGATAATAGTAAGCCAAATCATCTCTAGATGCTTAAAATCCAAAGGTTTTAATACATATTTGATTCCAACAATGAAATGAGCTCACAGGTCACATGCCTTATTTATCACTGCAAGTTAAAGAGGCAAGCCAATGTGTGGGTGGTTTTCACATGCTTGTGTGCTTTTGTGTGTGCATGCAAATTGATCCGTCTTTCCGTTTTTATGCTTGAAATTGTAAGCCAGCATAGCAAGCGTTTTGGAAACAGAAAAGTAGAGGGCAAACCTGCAGTAGGAAGCTCATGCTGTAAAGGAGGATTTAGAGGATTTGATGGTAAAAGAGAAGAAAAGGATAAGTTTTTTAAAGTAAGCCTGAGAAATGCACCAACAACACTGAAGGCTGGGGAGGCTGATATTTTTCTTACAAGATGACAGTCTTTCCCAAACCTAATTTTCAGGTTTTATGATTCACTGAAAATGGAAAATGACTTAGTTTTGTATCAAAACAAACATTTGCTTTCCCTTATCCTTGCTTTTTGCTCAAGGATGTTTTCAATTCATTACTTAACCCCTGATGCACCTTTAAAATAGATATATTAATTTCCCTTTGCACAAAAATGTTCTCATACAAAATAACCCAATTTAATTTAATTCATAATTATTTTTTTTTTCCATGATTTGTTTTTGAAACCAGAATCAGTTCTCGTCATACATATGATACACACGCTGTTTCATTTTATGGTCTCAAACACTGTAAGTGATTAATTTTCAGCACACTTCATTCAAACTGGAGTATTTTTGGTTTGATAATTGCAGTCTGGCTTATGTGAGAAACTGGCAGCCACATTTGTTTAGTTCATTAGCATTTTTGCTCAGTGTCAGTTACTTATGTAAAGGTGTCTTCACCAAAGAAATAATGCTCATTGAAAATCAAGCTAAAACAACTCTTACACATTTTTCTAAACCCAAATTTGCCCTAATAAACTTATCAAATATTATTGAGCCTTTAACATTGTTTTACCCAAAAACTATGACTGTACGGACAATTAATGATTTATTTATTATTAAACATATGTTAAACCAACTCTATGTAGTTTTTCAAACATAATATAATCCTTTGATATTCATTGTGATGGTCCACCACTTTACAATGAGTTGAATGACACCTCTGTTGTGGTCTGGAGTGGTCTGTATCCCTTTCACTGGCGCTATGTAACTTTGAGGTGGATGGTGGGAATCCTGCCACACTAAAAAACTACTTGTTTGGACTGCTTTACGGCATACGTCACTTCCCCCGATTCCCGATTAATTTAAAACACGGAAATCTTGGCGAAAGCCAATCGTTAACGCGGAGCTGTAACCATGGCGGAGGCAACAAAGAATGTAAGGAAGAGAAAAGTTTTGTCGGAGGATACAAAACAAAGAAAGCAAGAGAAAAACAAGCTGAATGCTCGGACCAGAATAAACATCGGTTCGGCGTTCACTCGCTGGCATGAAATAAAAGACGAGGAGGGATGTCTGACTACTATCAGGTATGTTGGGTGACTAATTTATGACGAAGTTCCTCAAAAAAACTTGACAGGAGTAGTTTTGTTTAGACCTATTTTAAGTGTGTGATATCGCCAGCTCGTCGTTGTCTTTACTTTTATTCACTTTATCACTTCAACAGGACGGGGGCGGGGGTGACTTCACGGTAATAAAACCAAGTTGAACTTAGTGATTTTTAACATTGTCATTTAGTCAAAAATAAATACATTACCTCGTCGCTATCCATCCTGCAAACAGCCGCTGAAGACAGAAGAATACTTTTGAGCGAAGTCCTGGCTTCTGTGATTCGCCTACAAAACAAACGCACGCGACCAGCAGATCTGTTTCGTTATGACAGTAGCGCACGCGCTAGAGCTCATGGGTAGTTGAGTTCTCTCTCCGGTCAAGCGGGGATCTTCCGTTGTGCTGCTTTAAGCAAGCTCTTTTATTTATGGTTTTCATTTTTTTTTCTGCATGATATCTTTGAGAGAGTTTGAGTCAGTTTGAGCCCTTGAGGAAAACAGCTCTTTAAAAAACAACACATCTGCCCTTTAGGAAGTCAGAAATCATCAGGGATACACATGCAGGAGGTCGAAACCATTCTGATGGGACCCTGGATGACTCGTGAAGCTAAGTGAATTTGTGGCAAAAGCATAAAAAATCAAGTATGTGAGTTTGTTTTGGCCCTTTTAAGCTTTCACAAATACAAAAATAGATTTAGAGCCATGGCAAGATGGAGAGAGATGCTCAGTGGAGGTACAAGTACTGTTCATGTCACGTCTACCCCAGCACTAATTTTAGTGGCGCGGAGCACACTGTGAACTCCTGACCATCTCCTCTTTGCAGATAGCGTATCTTAAGCCCACAGAAGAGTCAGCTCAGGGACGACTGTGTGGAAAGCCCCCCCTGTACACTCATTTGCTGCTCTGTCAACTTTGTGTCTTATCTTTAAGGACACATGGTTGACCTGTGTCTTGCTCTCATCTTGTTACCTGCAGATGTTCCTCCAAAATGGCCTTTAAATGACTAAAGGCGACGAAATTACTTTATGGACCTAGGTATGTTTTAAAGAAGGATAGAGACCAGGTAAATTATTTTTTTGGTAGCAGCATCAGTCCAGAACTACAAATGAAGTACCTAGACTTTTGCAAGTACTCTTCTGGTACCAATTACTCACCCAAAATACTGACACCAAATGAGTTCTCCAATAAAATGAATGTGAAGTTAACAGACGGGTTCCATACTAATGTCAGAATGACATAAAGAAAACAATTTAATGCATGAATTCTCTTCCCAAAAATATTTTGAGGTTACTTTTTAGAAGTATTAGAATTGATTATCTTTACTCAAAAAAGATTAATGAATTAGTGCAACATAGGTCAGTCACAGCCAGTGCCGCGCCACTTCCGGTTGTCTCGGAAACGCAGAGGCAGTCATCACCAAGCCGAGCACTGTGTGGCAGTTTTTCAAACAAACTACCAGTGGAAATGCTGTTTAGTGTAGGCTATGTCAGGCCAAACTGGTTTATAACAGCAGCACGAGAGGCATGCAAAACCACCTGCAATGGAAACACCCGAACAAGCTGGAGGGAGAGACTGCTGCTGCTGCTATTGTGTTTGATCGCAGCGCTCATAATCTTCTCCATACACAAATGTCTGCAGCTGAAAACAAAAACTGTCAATGGCTTGTCATTTTTGCCTGTATTAATGCGTATTGTTGTACATTATATTAATCGTTGGTGCTGTCTGCTATTCTCGACCTGATCACAAATCCTCGCGTCTAAAGCGAAGGAAGAAAACACATTTTTTTCCGCTCCCTCTACTTTTTTTTCTTTTACTTTGTGCGTATAAAGGTGAAGGCTCTTCCTCTCACAGCTTACTTTGGCTTCTTTATGAGTTGCTTTCTCTCGCCAATTCCAGATTACTTTTACTATTAAATTCAGAGGTGGCTCCAGTTGTGAAAGAGGGATGCAATTTGCACTTAAGTTTAAAAAATATTGTTAAATAGTAAGCAAAAGTTAAAACAATGACTTAAAAGAAGGTTAAACCTTTTCTCAGCTTTCACTTGTAAATTTTCTTGTCTGTCATATTCATAAATGTTTTTTATTTTCAGCTCGTTTTACTTTCTGTCATAAGTAGGCCTAAGCCTTAAAATGGTGAGACTGATTGCCTACTTATTAAGTTCTGTTTGCTGAATGAAGTTTTTTTTCTGATAACTACTGTAATGTCTTCGATTTAATGGAATAAGGAGGTCTTCTAAAGGAGACTGAACCCTCTAGTGGTTATATAGCGCAACTCCGTTTGAAAAAGGTCGGTCTCTGACGTGTAACCGTGTACACGCCAGTTAGTAGCCTTTTGTATGCGGTTCGTAAAAGTTCTACACATTCACATCCCTAGTGCATAACATACTGAATGTGTTTAAGGAGTAAATAAGACATTCTTAAATCATGTCCAGATTTGACTTGATAAACAACATATGCGTAACAATAAGTAATGCATTACATGAGTTATAACATCATGTGAAGAATATTAAAGTAATAAAACATTAAAAACTACTAAAATTAAATTATCCTAACAGTCTACACATTGTATGTATTTTTTTTTAGTTGTATTTTTATGTTGATTATCAATTCTTCTAGAAAAAGGGACTGAAGTCTTTAATGATGGAATATCTATTTCATTCTTTTCTTTGGCTACTTTTAAAGGCAACTTTCAAACTGTGGATGAAGTGGTCAAAGCCCAAAAGCACAAAACCATTCTTTCATATCAGACTAAGGAAACTTTCATATGTGGTCCAAAATCAGATACATATCTGATGCTGTTTGAATCTACCTCACTGTGAACGGTCACGTTACATTTCATCTAACTTTTACATCACTGAAGTAAGACAAATGTCACAAATTTTGAATCTGTGGCACAGTCTGATAGTGAGCTTGGTCGATAATCAGGAGGTTGCATGTTCGAGCTCCTGCTGTCACATGGCGTTGTGTCCATGGGCAATACACTTAACCCCAAGTTGCTACCAATGCTGCATCAGTGTTGAAATGGGTATGAAAGGGCTTGAATGTGTTTGTTGATACTAATGGGTAACTCACATAGAAACTCCAACCATAGCTGAGTGACTGTGACAGTGAATGGGTGTGAATAGGTGGATGTGACCTGCAGTGTAAAGCAGTTTTGAGAAGCAAAAGCCTAGAAAAGTGCTTTATAAGCTCAAGTCCATTTACCATTTTTAAAAGTTTGTACTAGAGTAGTTGACATAGGGTAGAATCCAATGTAGACAAAGGATGAAACAGTAATGGATGAACTCTGTTTCAGTGCAGCCCCTAACCCAATCCCACCACTCCTGGCTTAGACTCTGCACCCACACATATGTCTGTGCAGACGTGGCAGCCGCTGCTTCACAAATGGCCATTGTTTAAATGTGTGCTTTCTTTTTTTTGATATCGTCTTCTTCCCCTTATCATTTTGTCATGATTTTGTTGGCTCAGATTGCACCAGCTCAGAACTCATACACACACTGATAAAGCATCCATAATTACTCTTGTATAAACACAGTGTGCTCTGTGTGATATCACTTCATTTGCACATGCGGGTTACTTCAAGGCTGTAGATACTTCATACTGAAGTCTGATGGCAGTCATATATAAATTTTGATGTGAACAGTTATGAAAATGTATTAGATTTTAGCATTTTAATAAAAATAAGAGCTGAACCTCAGACCTTCATTGTAAACATATCCTAAGACTTCTGCATTGTAGGACATGATTGGTATTGTATCTGTATTGGTATTGAACAAATCACAGAAAAAAGTATCAGTATCTTATTGATTTGAAAAAGTTTATAAGTGCCCATCACTGCCCAGGACCTGTGTGATCCAGAATTATTCTGTGTTTCAGTTTGTTTGTGCAAACTTCAGTTCAGTAAATAAATCAACAGACATTTGAGCTTTGGCTGGCAAATATTTTGTAAGCATTTGCAAAATGCTAATCTGACGAGGGGCTGTAACCCTCATTATAGCCACAGTGAATCTCTGAGGAGCCTGAAATCAGCTTAAGTATGAAGCCTGCACAGGGAAGGTCTGACAAGTACTTTGTGCAGGGAGAAACAAGACTTTGTTTCCTTTTCCAAACCCCTGCAGCCACAGGGTCTTATGGCAGGAGCATCAAATATGTAAACTCAGAATTATTCTGTATGTTTTGCGACATTGCACTTCTGGGCAGGATGTGGTGAGTGGAACAAATACACATGCTCTTAGTCCCGAAGCTGCTTGTTTGACTGCAGGCTTAAAGCTTTGATGTTTTTCTTTAAATGTGTGTGTGTGTTTGTGTGTGTGTGTTTACAGGCCTTCTCTGGAAACTCTAACTCGGAGAGCTCAGTCCGCCATGAGCTGCAGCAGGGAATCGTGGCACGCTTCCTGCGGCTAATCCCCTTGGACTGGAGTGAGGAGGGCCGCATTGGTCTTCGCATAGAAGTGTACGGCTGCTCATACTGTGAGTCTAGACACAAATGACCACACAAACAAACAGACTATACAAACACATAAATATAATAAGGCCAACAATGTCTGCAAAGAACTAAGTGTGAACATCTCTTAACTGCTTTACTTTCATGCAATGTGTTTGAAGTGTGAACACTGCATGGATCATGTCTACAGAAAGCACTTTATTGAGTGAATGAAACTCTCCATTCCTTATGATGCTGTAGGCCTCCACCTTAGGTCAGGGTCGATGACTAGCATATTAATACTGCTGAAAATTATATTTACACTCCTTACAGTGATTAAGTCAATTAGAACTATATAAACGGGTGTTTTGCTTGAGCAACTAGTTATGTATTTGCAAAACGAAGCATCACCAAAAAGGAGCACAGTAAGAGCATCTTAATAACAGTGTCATAATTCATTTTAAGTAGTCAATTCATTTACCCAATTACAAACAGAAAACAAGAATGAATCCCATGAAGAAAGCTAAATTAAATAACTGAATAAATAAAAGCAAACAAATCTCAGAACATTGATTAAGTTGCGTTTGATCACATCATGAGCCAACCTCTGACTGATTGTGATCTCACCGTGGCAACATTCATGTCTCCTAATTTCACAAGTCACAGAACTCATTGTTAACATACTTTTGTCAATCTGTCTGATTATCCAGCTGGTATTTGTCTTATTTTGACAAAACAAGGCTTAAAATAAGGTTAACAGACTCTACCACAAAGGATTTATTCTTTTTTTTATGCATTGATGTCTCTTTGAGTTAAAGGGGACATATCATTCTTGTTTCTCCTTTTCACTATGCCAGACTAGGATGCCTGTAAAGCATTTCTGCCCTCAGTACAAGTCATTTAGTTCCTTCATTGCCCCACAAAAGTGTTCTCAAAATCCTCATTTTAGGCCATTAACAAGGTCTCGTTGAAATGCTCGGATCTGAGGATGACCTAAAGTTACCTCGCAACGTCACGGCCCTTTGTGCTCTGATTGGTCAGTTCTATCGGGGGTTGAGCCAGCCTGTCCTTCTTCTTTTACTGTATTTTCTGGCAGGCTCAAAGCAGCGAGCCCGTATTGAGTACCCCTACAGGCCAGAGCAGGTAATGAGTGACTGTGAGCTAGGGATCTATAAACTGCTGCTGGACGGATGTGTTCCTCGGTGACGGTTTTGTGGCTAACGGACATCACAGAGGAGGAAGTGTTTTATCAGATTACTCCAATAAAAAGAAAGGTACCTCGTGATGTCATGACGTTTGAAATCTCGCGCACATCTCGCAATGACCTATTTTCAGAGGCATCAAATCTCATTCTAGGATATCAGAAAAAATACAATATCTCATTTTTTTTGAAAATTAAGGGGGTGTAAGGTCTTGTTTTCAAATTTATCATATTATATGTAAGTATTAAATCATGCATCAGCATGATATGTCTCCTTTAATGATAAAACAGCACCAGCCAACAAGTTAGTGAGATTGTTAGGAATGCTGACGATACTGCATGGACCGGTCAAAAGATGCTGTACAGGCAATAAAAGAGGGTATGCAATGGCATCACAAGTTTGTGAGACAGACTGGCAAATCTACTCACTGAGTGGCAGAGACCTTTAAGTGACTGATTATAGTGGTGAGAAATGGCGAAACACTTAAATTCAGCTAAAAAGTGCTGTGTTTGAAGTCATTTTCAGTAGGCCTAATTATTTTTAATTGTGCTCATCACGGAATATAGACTATAGTCTGATTTATGTTGATGACTAAATTAGACTTTTGAAGCAAACATTTTTGTTTAAACTGCAGTATTTATAAGCCTGAGACAAAGGATGAAGCTCTTGAGAGACAATTATAACTCTTGCCCTGGATCCAACCTGTGATGGATGTATCCAGCTTTTTCTGAGTTTATCATTTCAGCATTCATTTAACTGCTGTTTTCTTCTGTTTATTACTTGAGGAGGCTATGTTTTTGCTAGTGCCGGGGTTAGTGTGTTTGTATGTTTGTCTTTCAGCAACATTGCATAAAACCTACTGGATGGATTTACATGAAAATTTTAGCAGCTATGTCGATTTTTTTGGTGCTGATTTGATCCAGATTGATGTCACAAGTAACACTGAAGTTCAAAATGAAGTCCCATAACTTAACACTGGGCAATCTTTTGTCACATCCACAGCACCATCTGATTAGTTATACGCCCTGGTTACATGCCGAGCCATGGTAAAGCAAACAGCCAGTCAGCACTGAAAGCTGTGCATGCAGTTCTGCTCATAGACACAACAGAGAGGAAGAAAAGTTTTGCCAATGGAGAAATCCCAGTGCTGTTCCTGGAGCCTTTATTTCCAAGATAAATTAAGGCAACTGACTCTCACGAAAATGTACTAAACATCCCAGTCCTCCACAACTCACATGACTGTGAGCACATTAACATTATAGAGACATCAGCAGCAGCTTTGCTCACTTGCACTCCCTCCAGATGTGCCTGTTAATCACTCAAAACAAGGCTGCTGATAATGTCAATATGGAAATATTCTATCATAGCAGAAATCGGTGTGTAGGTTAGTGTAAAAACCTAACCCCAAATTCCACATGCATGGAAACTCTGTGGTTTTGTTCTGACCGCCAGACTGGTGACATTGGCCACTGGAAGCACCACAGTGCGCACAACACCAGCTTCTGTACAAACAGCAGCAAATTGATTCAGTCAACAAGTTTAAAGACCCACTACAAACTCGGTCACACTATTGGATGATTTTCACATCAACAATAATCCCACTTTTTGCAGATTGATATTTTCCATTCCACAATGTGGGTATAAACTAAATATATGACTATTAAGTTGGGTGGAAATCACATTTTATGGGCAGAACAGAGCTGCTTGGTGGAGGCTTGCGCTGTCAGAATGCTTTTCTAATTTAAAATGACATGCTGTTACGGTAGGATACTTTAATTTCATGGGAAATATCAGAAATAAATTGCTACATGGAAGTCAAATATCTCAATTATTTCGTTAATTCATGTTACATCTGTGGACTTAACTGTTTTAACATTGTTTGTTGCAACACCGGTCATTGTAATCTGACTTCTTCAAGGTTTTATGTCAGCAACAAACATGATATTATTCTGTGCCACACCATGTAAGATACTGATGTTTCACTTTATTTAAAAAATGTAGAAAACATAAAAGCAGAGGATAGGGAGAGAAGTGGGATTAATATTTATCAATGCTATTGATGATTTCATAACAGTGGTGTGGCATCACTGCCTCATCTTCATTTTGAGCTTGACTTTCCAGCTCCAAATGTTTTAGTGACACCAGCTAAGGTTTTATATTCCCCATAGTAAGCATTATTAAATATTTACAGCAAAAAAACTAAAACTTTTCAGCTGAATTAAGGTATCTGGCAGCTTTCTTCCCTCTGATTGCTGTGGTCAGTCTGGGCTCTCTTCACTGAGTAAGTGATGTTCCACTTAGTTGCACTGACTGCAAACTCATTTACATGCTTAATAATTCAGTAAATGAAGGCCAAATATTATTAGCTCTCAATTGATTAGGCTATCTCCATATTTTCAAGGCAGGCAATAAAGTCGCTCTTTGAAGGTCAACTTGAAAGCTAAATTTTAAAGCAGAACTTTTTTTTTTTTTTTGTCTGGTTGTTTACTATGATTCTCAGTCAACCTGTTGATTGCATATTATTTTTATGAGGCATAATTTTAAAGACACAGAGATGTTTTGAAAATGTCCTGAATTATTTTTGAGAATATTTAATTTAAATAATAATCCGGCAGTCAAGCTATCTTCTAAATCCCCTTAACGTTCCAACAATGTAAACACTGTTCTTCATGTCATTCGAATGTAACTTCATGGCAACTTAAAGATGCTACGAGGAGTTTCTAAGTAATTACAAAAAAGTCTCACTTTTAGATATATGCCTGATCAAAATACACACTTTAAGATGAGTTTTATAGCATCAAAATAGGTTATCTATGAATGCTACATTCCTTAATTAAGTGGTCGGGTCGGTCAGGGCTGAACTGGCCTGGATACTCAACTTCGGGAACGAGGCAATTAAAACTAGAGCAAATTTATATTATTCGGACACGTCTTAGAGCACCGGGCTGTAAGTAGCGATATATAGCCGGCTACAAAACTACGATACTAAGTGTTCCAAAAATTCCTTGTTGTCACACATCAAAAACTACCGCTACGTCCCTTGGGTCACGTCTTTTGGTGCATTCCAGTTGTAGTCAGAAGTAGGAATTTCCGAGTTCTGAGTAGGAAACTGGAATGTCCCTCAAAGTCGGAATTTCCTACTGGAAGCTTGGTGAAACCTCGCCACCCCCGAGTTGACAATCAAAGATGGATGCCCCCAGTGTGAACAGTTATTTAGCTCCTGTAATAATCAATTTATTTGCACTTCTGACTGGAGTATGTCACTCTAGATCAGCTGTATACATCGTATTGTTAGACTTATATTTACAAAAATGCTGCCACAGTGATAATCACATTCTTCATACAACTACGCAGGGCGTGCTAACAACAGCTAACAATAGCCTGGTAGATCGGCATGTTGTTTTCCAACTTCAACTGGAACGCCAATAAGTCGGAGATGATGTCACTCCCAGTTCCCGAGGTTGCTGGAACGCAGCATTACGACAGTCGCCGCGCATGCTCATGGGTAGCAGAGTCTTTATGTCGCCGGAAATCGGTACTCCTCATAGCACCTTTAAAATCAAGCATCAAATATGGTTGTTTGATTATATGTGATGTGCTGTTGGTCTAAAATATCCAAAGTCATTAAAAACAGTGTTTGTATGTAAATTATGTAAGCCAAACAAGCATTTAGCTATTATTCAGATTTCTCATAATTATCCGTAGAGAGACATGGTGTTGCTCTCTCTCTGACTCTGGCGCTGTCTCTTCAAATGTATCATCAGTGAACAGACTCTCCCACAGCCTCTTCGCTCGCTCAGCCTATTAAAGGCTGCCAAATTGATTTTGATAACAATTTTCAATTAACCTTCTGCATAAATTACCCTAATAAGTGACACACATACATATTGTGGAGATGGGGGTTGCACTTTGTGCAGCTACATCTTTGAGAGTGTGCTTGGGTGAAAACAAGGGCATGTGTAACATTCTAGTCAGTCTTTGCTCCTTTGATTATATTTCCCTTGTTCATTTCCCTCTTAAGTTAGCACAAAAGCAAGTCAGTAATGATAGAGATGATGTAAGGTGGTGTATGCACAGATGCCCAAAGTAATAAAACAGACAGATTCAGCTGTATCTAACTTTAAACCCATCACCTGTCCCTTCAGATAAAGCAGTTTCAGTTTAATGCTTCACCTCTGACACACCTGAAGTGCTTTGTATTTCAATGTAATCAACCTTTGTATGCTGCTGTTTATTGACTGGAATAGCATCAACCCTTTTATGCACCAGTCCTACCACATTAAAGTGAAGTTCAAGGTTTACACTATCAGCTAATTTAACCTTATACTCTCTTTTACACGCTCAAAACAATACATTGAATTAAATGTATCCTCTTCAACAACAGTACAGCACACAAAACATCTATTTTGGCTGATTTCTTATGATCTGGAAAGATGATTGAACAATCTGGTGGAGCAGATGACAATCAAAACCGGGCTTTCTTGGTTCTTTTCATAATTTGTGGACAGTGCTGCCCTGCTTAAAAGCGCACAAGCCATATTATTACCTCAGCCCTTGATCTTGACCATTTGTCAGAATTCTTAACGAACTCTCCTGGAGTGTCTGGAACTATAGGCATCACAAGATGGCATTCACAAAGAGGAATAATCATGAGACATTTGACCTGACACACCGGACAGACTATTCAGTAAATTTCACAAGTTCTTCCAGAACAAAGCACATAGAAATTGTTTGTAAATGGGCAGAGTATTTGAAAAGCATATCTTACAGGTTAATGGATGATCTATTCATCAATCAAATGTATTCCATGCCAATCAGATAGCGTTGTAGACAGGCGCTACTGTCACAGTGTAAAGGACAGAACTTGAGCCACTTTGTAAAACAAACAAACAAAACATCTTTTTATAGAAAAGTTTGTAGAGTTGATATTTGTTTTTCATTTAAGACAGCCAAGATCTGATAAAACTGCCACTGTTAGCAGCTGGTAGCAACTGACATCCTGCTGTCCTCACACTTTTAGCTCCCACCTCTTCCTGCTCCAAAGGTTGCTGATTGGGCTTTCCCAATTTGGGCCACTCACAATCTTTGTAGACTGGAGCTTAGCAAGATGGATCTTTCTGATTAAAACACTGAATCAGGCTGGCCCACCTGTACTGCAAGACTATGAGGCTTTATGGACTTGGCTTTTCCCCTATGACCTTTATATCAGACCATCCATAAGTCAGAGATATTATATGTGAAAGAATAAAACCCTATAAAGCATCACTGAGACATATTCACAAGCAAGGAACAGCAAAGCTTCATGATCTCAAACTTTGATGTATGACTTCCAAAGTCTAAAGGGTTTATCCTAGCTTAAGAGCAAAATTCAACAGAAACCTATCAAAGCATTCTTAAGATGTTCACTAACAAACAACAGATGACCACAAAGCCTCATGGCCTTGATGTGTTATCTCCCAAATTTGATCAGCCCATATGTGGATTACTGTGGAAATGTGTGCTAAGCTTGGACAAAAAGTTAAGTACAACATTCTCAAAATATTGCAATGATTGTTCAAAAGCAATTTACTGTCATATGACTTTGACCTGTGAACTTGAAATCTTAAGATGAAAATGAGGCTTCATGACTTTTACCTTTCATCGAAGATTCCTAAATAGATTGGCTCTATCTCGCAGCCAGAGACGAGGACTGTCCAAATTTGATATACACATGTTTTCTTTTTCGTTGTTTTGAGATATGACATTATTGGGCAGGGGCATATTAAAGGCTTCATGACCTTGACTGCTGATTTCTAACTTTCAGAATATATTTCTCTGAAGGAATTATTATATTTGTAACGTTAAAAGACCCTAGACACTTATGTTTGAGATACAGTGTCCACTAGCTAGGAAAGGCTCTATAAATATGGCCTCTAAAAGCTGATCAGTTCATGCTAGAGTAATCCAACATTCTTAGGATGATTCTTTTATGCACTTTTGATGAAATCCAATCACAATTTCACACTCAAAGCCATGATTTAACACTACGTTTAATGACATCATCCGTCAAATCAGTTCATTTGTAGAACTGGTTATTTGAAGATAAACCATTGGATTAGTCTTGTTGTATTATGTTGACAAGCAAGAGATGAACATGAGACTTCATAACCTGATTTTAGAGCAGAAAAACTGAAAAACTTGCTTGAGCTTGCTAAATATTTGTGCCAAGTTTAGAGGAACCATCTCAAAGCCTTCTTTTGAAATCTTGTAAACTCAAAGTGACATCAACAGACATGATTTGGTTTGAAGGGATCTGACATTTATCTTTTATTTGTTCTGAAGCAGCTCTTCATAAATTTATTTTTGGATTTAAGTAGGCTGTCAGGTTTCAATATGCAATTGCAAATGTTGCAGCTGTGGGTCTGTTCAAATTCAATATGTGCCTGCTGTAATCGGCATCTGAATTCATTGGAGATTTACGCATTAAAAAATCCATCACATAGTTAATGAATCTCCTCTGTTGTCCAAGCTTTTCAAACATGATTAAAGGGATATTTTGTCATTTTAAGTTATATTAGACCCAATTTTAGCTGTCAAGAAACAAAGTAAGGCTCTAATACGTTTGTCAAAGGGGCCCTTAGTTTGCAAACAGCATCAATCAAAACTCCCCCCTCAAAATCTAATGTCAACAGTACTGCTCATAATAAGTGATTCGTTAAAGTGGGAGTGTGCGTTCCTCAGCAACTGCAGAAGTAGATGTAGAGACCTGGCAAAATTAAAGTGAGAAAAGATAATGAGTTTTATATTTCTTCTTTGAAAAACTGCCCACACTGAAACAACCATAGCCTGAGAGTGGAGCTGCTCTTATTATTAACGTATTAATTATAAGTTTCACCAACGGATAAGATAAAGTCTCCTTTAAAACCCTCCTTTCTACAGATTAAATACACTTCCATGGAAATATTTTACAGGATTTATGTATACTTATTCAACCAAAAAAAATCTGAAATTTGTATCATAGCCTGAATTAGGTCTATGGATCTAACATTAGCCTCCTCGCAACAGGTTAAAGTCTGCATTTCATGGGGGCGTCAGTGGCGCAGTTGGATAGTGCACCTGGTCAGTGATCAGGAGGTTGCAGGTTCAAGCCCAGCTCTGGGCGACACATGGCGATGTGTCCTTGGGGAAGACACTTAACCCACTGCTGCGTCAGTGGTGTGTAAATGGGCGTGAATGTGTTAGAGATACTGATGGAAAAACTAACATAGAAACTCTGAACCATCAGTGAGTGAATGTGAGAGCGAATGAGTGTGAATGGGTAAGTGTGACCTGCGGTGTAAAGCAGCTTCGAGTAGTCAAAGACTAGAATAGCGCTTTACATTTACCATACAAGCAGATATGCAGACGTTAGCCTGTTGCGAGGAAGAGAGTCTGGAGCTGGAATGCTAACATTAACCCTACTTAATATTGTCAGTAACTGCTGCTTTAACTTGCTAACTGTTGTTTTATTTGACTTAATTCACTTCATTTTGGTGTCACTTCATCTTATTTGGGTTCGTATGGCTTTCATACTGAACCAAACTCCAGTCTGCTTCAAAGCTAACTGAGCCCTGCATTTTCAGGCAACATCACACCCAAATGCCACCTTAAAGAAGTTCCTTCACCACACACCCAGTTCAATTTACTGCAATCAAAAAATTAATTTAGATCATTGATCAAAAAATCTTGTTATGTAAACAGTGCTTTCGATTTAAAATCCAAATCCTTGTTTTAATGTGATGCCCAAACTGCATCAGTCGTCCAAAAAGTCATTAGTTTCACAACTCTGGCTCGAAACTGTAAGGACACCCATCATATTCAAAGTTCTCCTCCACAACACCCTCATCCGATAGATATTCGTCCATTTTGCACAAAACTCGAAGAACAAAGTTGTTGTGTAGCCGGCAGTCGTCCCCTGAAACAATGAGCTGTACTGTGCATGCACGGAGGCAAACCTTCTTCAGTTCAGAGGTCAGCACAGCCACAAAACATGTCTGGAGTGACACAGACTGTAACGGTGGAGTAGCCCAAGTGGACCTTGATGAAATATTAGTGAAACTAATGAGTTTTTGGACGATTAATGCAGTTTTAGGAGCGGCGCTATACATGCCCTATGTGCTACCATTATATGGATGTCCACCGCTCGATTTTGGATCTGAATATCTCCCGAAGCACTGTTTGGATCAGGAAAGCCTTCTGGGTGAGTATATTGTTCTACTTCATTCTATAAACAATGTGAAAGCTGTAGAAACCGAACTTATCCTTTAAAGTAGCTAAAGAAAATGTTTATCCATGAAAAAATCGTCACTTATAAGACATGCAGTCTAATTGACTGACAATGTTTAGACTAAAGCACAGTGCTTTAAAGAGAGTGTGTTTCAGATGATGATACACTTGTCAACTGCACTTACATCTGTGTCAGTTGGGATAAAAACATCACACGCTTAAATGTTTGCATCACAGATATTAATGATAAAACAGAGACAGACACTTACACACACGTACTTGTACACACATATTCCCTTTGTTTGAATCATCATTTTTCAGTTTTCTGTCAGCTGTTTGGAAGCCCACAATGCTCTCCCATGATTACTCTGTCACTGCTCCTTTCTTCAGCATTCGCTCAGAAAGTTGGAACTTATTTTTCTCCCCTTCATCTTCACTCCTCAACTCTCAGTCTATTGAATTCGACTTCCTCAAAATGTTTCCCTGCTACCCATCCAGTGATAAACTAGAAAAGAAGTGTTGTTCAGTGACAAAGGAGAGATTGTAAGGGGAAAGTACAAAAGACAAGCAGTAGGAGAAGAGACGGGAAGCCAAATATAGATGTTGTGTTCCCAGCATAGTCACTAAATATGTTGGTTGTTGATGGTGTTTCTGGGTTTTGTAAATGTATGATAATTAAATGCAGCACCATGCTATGACTCACCAAGGACTTCACAATAAAAAAGACCGCTGTATTTATCTGTCCATACCGGAGGAACAGAGGCAGAAACTATAACGAGGCCTGATTATGTGTGCTGAGGAATTTACATACTGATTTCCATTTTATTTTTTAACCAACACATAAATAATGAAGAATCAATTATTTTACAAATGAGTCATAAAACAGGAGAGTGAAAGAAACATAGAGAGCAGATTTAAACAAGCAAAACCAACATCTCACACAAAACAGAACATAAACAAAGGGAAATATTTCAAGAAATAACTTCAACCTTTGTCCTGTTTATGTCAGTTCAAGTATGAGTCCTTTGTCCTGCTATAAACCGGACTGAACTATTTTTTGGGTAATTTTATAACGTAACACAAAAGAGGAGTAGCATCAAATGTAGCATAAATCTTTTAAACTGTAAAGAAGTGGTGGATGATGAAGCTCGTTTAAACCCTGGCCAATGTCATTCAGAGCTGATCCTTGCCACAGTCCCACTTTAAAGTAAATAATGCATACCATATACATGCGTGATAAATTATGAAAACAATAGAAAGGTTTTATCTGTTATCATTAATGTTCATATATCAACATCCAGGAGAATGGGTAAGACTTTTTTAAGCCTCCATGGTTTAATATCCACTTATTGTTTCTGACTACATTAGGAGAACTAACTGCAAACCTTCCTCACTTAGATACAAAATGGTTTGAGATGTGACATGTCGATCAGTAAAGTTAGCTGTGGTGGTGTGAACTGCTGATCTTACCTTTTTGTGTGCCACGCTGCTCTGTCTGGAGAGGCCTCTGAAGTTGAGTGAGGGTCTTTCTGAGAATAAATCACTGTGAAATCTAAAAGTAGGAAAAAAACTTAAAGGGACTGTGAGGAGTTTCTAAGTAATTACAAAAAAGTCTCACTTTTAGATATTTGCCTGATCAAAATACACACTTAAAGATGAGTTTTATAGCATCAAAATAGGTTATCTATAAATGCTATTCCTTAGCCTTCTGGTCGGGTCGGTCAGGGCTGAACTGGCCTGGACATACTCAACTTTGGGAACAAGACAATTAAAACTAGAGCAAATTTATATTATTTTATTATTTATATTACACGTCTTAGAGCACCGGGCTGTAAGTAGCGATATATAGCTGGCTACAAAGCTACGATACTAAGTTTTCCAAAATTTGCTTGTTGTCACACATCAAAAACTACCGCTACGTAACTAGAAAGAGATACATTACCTTGTCGCTTTGCATCCTGTAAGTTGTTGAAAAAATAAGTTGTAAAGCAACGCAGAGTTCTGAGTAAGGTCCGAGCTTCATTCATTAGCATCACAACAAACACACGCTTTGGATAGCACACGTCTTGTGGTGCGTTCCAGTTGTAGTCAGAAGTAGGAATCTTGAGTTCCAAGTAGGAAACTGCAACTGGAACGTCCCCCAAAGTCAGAATTTCCTACTGGGAACTTGGTGAAACCTCGCCACCCCCGAGTTGACAATCAAAGATGGATGCCCCCAGCGTGAACAGTTATTTAGCTCCTGTAATAATCCATTTATTTGCACTTCTGACTGGGGTGTGTCGCTCTAGATCAGCTGTATACATGGTATTGTTAGACTTATATTTACAAAATGCTGCCATAGTGATAATCACATTCTTCATGTGATATTTGTGAACAACAACGCAGGGCGTGCTAACAACAGCTAACAATAGCCTGGTAGATCGGCATTTTTTTTCCGACTTCAACTGGAACGCTGATAACTCTGAAGTTGAGTGAGGGTCTTTCAGAGAATAAATTACTGTGAAATCTAAAAGTAAGAAAAAAACTTAAAACTCTTAAAAACTAGAAAAGCACTCAGAGAGTGCAGACCTACGCCAGTGCCACAGTCCTCACCCATATTGTGATTTTCAGCATTAATATTAGTCCTACCTTTATTTCATTGAAATATTTAGATTCCTTGATCATGAAAACATACTATTAGCAATTGGATTCATAATGATATCTATTTTTGATTAGTAGTTATTCACAAAAATCACTTTTTTTGTCATGGCAGCCAGACGCCGATCCGGATGAACACCAAAATTGAATCAGTTCTTCCTTTTCCCATGCTGAACATTTCCTGAAAATTTCATCCAAATCCATCTATTACTTTTTGAATTATTTTGTTCACAGACTGACGGACAAATAAACTCTCTCGAAAACATAACCTCCTTGGCGTAGGTAAAAATGAAAAAAATATTGAAAAGGTCAAAATCAAACAAACTCTTCATTACTTCAAATTTAAAATCAGATCAAAATTGTAATAAAAAAATCAAAGATAAACAATAATAAGAATGTCTGAATAATTATAAAAGCCCATCATTATTACATAGATGTGAGGCTAAACAGTTATATTAAACATTTCAGGAGAGGCTAAGACCCAAATGGCCTATACATTAAATGTCAAAGTAACGTGAGACATTTTTACAACAAGAAGCCTCTGAGGCTGTATTTGCTTTGCCTTTTATACACTAATTGTGTTCAAAAGATTAAGATGGTGCCTCTCCCACACTGGAAACTTATGTCTACACTTTAGTAAACATCTTTAATACTTAGAAAACCACAACAACTATTTTGTGAGCTGGCAGTTCAAGCTGTCTGCATATTTTCCACTTAACAAGTGATAAAACCACAACAATTTCACCCTTAAGTTTTCTCTAAAGGTTACATAAGTGTTCAGACATCACTAAAATAAAATGCAATAAATGAATATGGTATGAATAGGTCAAAGGAATAGCACGGAGAAAACAAAACAAACTCAACAATTGCATACATTTTCTATTCCTTATGCACAAACCTCAAACCACAATATAAGTTTTTTTTCTTCCACCAAATAGAACTTTCAGTCATGAACAGAACACAAATGTCTTAGAATACAGGTTAAACTACTTTTTGTTCACAGTAATCCTATAACAACAATAATGAGCAGTGTCAAATGTGGCCATTCAACATGTGCATGGCAAAGGCTAAAGGGTTCCAACACTCTGTCCTAACTGAGTGTGTGCGTCTGATGTTGTGTAGCATCACCCAACATCACACGCCTGCTCCCCAGACAGCATCCGTCAAACACCTCATTCAATGTGGTGTGTTTCTCCTGATAAACAGTACATCAGGTGCTTTAGCTGTACCAGTAAGGAACAGGCAGTGCTTTGTATAGATGGCTTGTGTGGTGGTGGGTTGTGGCGGGTGGCTGTTTCAAGTCAGCAAACCATGTTTGGAAGTTGGTTTGGTAGCTGAAGAGGTGCCAGCTGACTTTCTGTCCTCTGTCAAAGCGTCCTTGAGCAAAGCACTGAACTCCGAAACTGCTTAGTACTGCTTTTTTCAAGAGCAGCAAGCCATCAGTCTGACATCTCTCCAAGACGGCAAGATCATGGGACCTGTTAGTGTACCTGTGTTTCAGCCTACAAATGTGGAGCATATCTTTTTTTACATAGTTTTTATTGAACTTTTTGTAGCTTTTTAGTTACACACCTATACATATAAGAAGAAAAAAATGTAAAAAAAATATATAACAAAAGGGAAAGTAATGTATCTTTCAATGTCTGTGATATCAGTGACAAGTTGTGCTAAATTAGACAAAGGATAAGTACAATAACAACATAAAATCACTGACATCCCATAGTACAACCAGTTTGACATTTCTACTATATTATGAAGTAACAAAACGTCACAGGTGAGTAATAACTGCAGTGAGTTTTAAAGTATATAAAATGACACATGACATTTTCAATGAACAAGCATCCACTGAATTCAAGTTGTTCAATGAGACAGATATATAATATGGTTGATTTAGTGGCAAAAATGACATTTAAAAAGTAAAGAAATCAAATAAATGCTAATAGAAATAACTCAAAATAAGAAAAGAGATATAATGTATAAATAAAAATTAGTAGAGCAGTGCAGAATTGCCCGGTTATGTTTCTAAAAAACAATCCAGCCTTACCATGTTTGAAGGAATCTTTGGGGTTTACCTTTTATATTATATGTGATATGTGGAGCGTATCTTAGCAACCGGTGAAGAACTGAATTTCCCAATGAGGGATTTATTAAGTATGTCTTCTTCATCTATTATTATTCTATTTCTTGTTTTCCTGTTTATTTCACTCAGTTGGGTGCTCTATTATCTCATATTGAATGGATTAGCAAACAGTCAGAAAAGTTAAAAGACAACTGAGAAAATTCCCCCAGTGCTTCTTCAAAATCCCTTTTCCTTCATTCCTTGTCTGCATCCACGTAGGTGACAGATAAATAAAAAGGAAAATATTACAGAGGTTATTATGATGAATGGCAAATTTCCTTTCTCATTATTTATAAATAGATGTACAATCTTTTATCTTTTATAAGAGCTGAATTAATTCAGTCATGATGAATATGATGACATGTATCAGGACCAGAACCATAACAAAGAGACAGTTGGGAATATTTTCATTTAATTTCAGTAACTTGTGCATATCTACGGTGATAAATCCACACAATGTCCCCTGCATGATTTATAGGGAACAACATCATCTGAGCCTAGTAGAGGTTATATTTTGAAATGCATAGTTACTGAAAAAAAGACATGTTCTTAAACCTCTAGTCATTTGTCCGTTTGAAATGAACACATTGGCTTTATTGACCTAACCTCCTTTATTTTTTTTTTCTTCCATGTGTATATGACTTTCAGATAAAATAAAATGAAATAAATAAATAAACAAAATAGTTTTCAGACCAAGCAAAACTTTGTTAACACTGTTTTTTTTTAGATGAGGTGGTTGTGTAGTTTTTTTTTCTGTCTTTTGTCATGTTGATTATATATTTTATCCTATTTCACTACTCTTAATTTTTCTTCATTTGTGCATTTTAAAGGGGCGGATGTCATCAACTTTGATGGACAGGGAGTCATCTCATATCGTTTTAAGGTATGGAGTGTTTTTTTTCTTTAAACTGTTTTGTAAAGATTTCCACAAATAGTCCCATGCAAATGTTTTAATTAGATTGGACAGCAGAATTCAACCCATTGCAATGTAGGAAGAGGGTTATGGAATTTAAAGGGGACATATCTATAACTTCTGTTCAACAAAACATTTTCCTACAGCTTTTTAATGAAAAAATCCAACCTTCTGAATCAGACAATACATTGTTTTGTTTCCATCTATCTGACACACAGGTTAAGAAGATCAAGATCATTAAAGACGTCATAACACTGAGGTTTAAGACGTCAGAGAGTGAGGGGGTGATACTTCATGGGGAAGGCCAACAGGGAGACTACATCACTCTGGAGCTTCACAAGGCCAAACTACTGCTGCAGATAAACCTTGGTGAGCAAAATGACATGCCGTCATGTGGAATCTAAAGTTTGTTTTAAAGTAAAACTTGCCACAGCATTTTTTAAAGTATAGCCTTTCATAAATATGTTTTACCTTCTGATAAAAGTGTAGTTTACGGACAGACATGAAAAATAAAATCTGGTGACACTTAAGAACAGTGGAATTCAACATCCATTAAAACAACTGCAAAATGTGTTGATTCTGACTTTCATTTCCTCATTTTTTTCTTACAATGTTCAATAGTTGCCTCCAAGGTCTCTAAAGTAATGTTAATATTTACCACAGGCAGTAACCAGTATGGCTCAATCCTGGGTCATACCTCCGTGACCACTGGCAGCCTCTTGGACGACAACCACTGGCACTCAGTGGTTCTTGAACGTTACCGTCGTAACGTCAACTTCACCTTGGATGGACACACTCAGCACTTCAGAACAAATGGAGATTTTGACCATCTGGATTTGGACTATGAGGTGAGAAGTAAATGTATTTGCTTTGATATTGAGTAGCTGTTATGTAAGAGAAGGCATTAACCAAATCTAGCAATGGCAACCTGGGGTTCCATCAAAATGTTAAAGCATCAACCAACAGTTATAAATGATATACAGATGATTAAATGTCTTGTATACCTTATCGCTAAAGTCATAGCATTAGCATTTGAGTTAGCAAGTGAAAAGTCTTACACCTCACTCATGGAAAAACATACATTTTCAGCCAACATCTTTGTGGACTAAGAGCAACAAACTTAGATGGTTGCTGAAAAGAGGCAAGCTTTGTCGTCAATGCTTATCCTTATTTAACTCCTAATCTCCACCACGAGAGATGATGAGGTAACAAGAGGAATAAACGAGTGCAGAACTTTTTGCATTGTCCCACTCACAGATTTTCCTAAAATTCAACTCATATTCCTGTCCCATAAATGTCTCATGTGCATAAGTTGTTGAGCAGATGGTTGTTTTTTTTTTATATAAAACATTTTCGTTAGGTTGGGTTGAAATTTTTCACATTGATAAACGGAGCCTCAATTAAAACAAAGGATCAGACACTTCAATTTAATGCACCAAGTGAATTATATGGGCGCATTTTCAAACTTAAATCGTGTACGTAACCAGGTGAGAAATCAAGTTTACAGATGCACAAGCCATATATCAACTTCCATCTTTTAGGGTGAAAATTGACCCAAAATATTTGCTCAACAGGTGCAGAAAGACTAAAAAAAAATTGTTTCAGCTTGAAATTGTTCAACTTTTCCTGAAGTGTCCCCAACTTTGGAAAAGTGAAAAACCCATATTTCAATAGACACTGTACATAACTATTTATCTAACATAGCCGTAAAGTCATATTAGACCTGCCATGGAAAATTACTGTCATAGTTAAAGTTACACTTCCGTAACACACACCTACACAGAAACACATGAACTCACACCTAAATATGTAAACAGGTTTGTCCTTTTCTGCTTGTAGACAATGGAAATGTTTAAGTCCATGTAGCATTAATCTACAGTGCATATGACCAAGTCTATGGAAAAAAGTCGATGTAGCGCTGATCTACAGTGCATATTTCCAAGTCTACATATCACTGATCTACAATTAATACAACCGAGTCTGTGTAGCACTGATCCACAGTGCATATGACCAAGTCTATACAGCACTGATCCACAGTGCATATGACCAAGTCTATACAGCACTGATCCACAGTGCAGATGACCAAGTCTATACAGCACTGATCTACAGTGCATATGACCAAGTCCATACAGCACTGATCTACAGTGCGGATGACCAAGTCTATACAGCACTGATCTACAGTGCATATCTTTAAGTCTATGTAACACTGATCTACAGTGCATATGACCAAGTCTATGCAGCACTGATTTACAGTGCATTTGTCCAAGTCTATGCAGCACTGATCTACAGTGCATATGACCAATGCAGCACTGATCTACAGTAAATATGTTCAAGTCTATGTAGCACTGATCTACAGTATAGTGCACATGGCCAAGTCTATGTAGCACTGTCCTACAGTGGATATGTTAAGTCTCTGTAGCACTGATCTACACTGCATGAGTCCAAGTCTATGTATCACTGATCTACAATTAATACTACAAAGTCTATGTGACATTGATCTACAGTTCATATGACCAAGTTTTAGTAGCATATGTCCAAGTCTATGTAGTTCTTAACTAAATTTTTCCAGGTCTATGTAGCAATGATTTTGTACAAAAACTGGTGTCATTGTCCCAGAAAATTGCCGAAACCGCAACTTCTGTTTTTCCTTTTTTTTTTTGTTGGTTCATCACACAAAATTTTGTTTGTGCAGGTGAAACACAGGTTAACATGGCTATGTCTGACATTGAAAACCATTACAAAAATCTCCTGAACCAATGATTACTATTGGACAGTACAGTCTGAGATTATAGCAGCAACTCTTCTTGACTTCATCCTTTTCATAGTCAGTTAAAAGTCATATAATCTAGACATAAAACATTGAATATATGATCTAAACATACAATTTTGACCCTCAGGAAACAGGTTGTATGTAAAATGTGCCGAATTCTAACTTTAAACATCTCATATTTACTGTTGGTGGTAAAATAGCAAAAGGTTAAACCCAAGTACTCAAACAGGAAATCGATCCTGTAAAAGATAAAGGGAATGATATGCAGCTGTGGGGTGCAGTGTTCATGCTCCTGTAGCTGTGTGCTGCTGTTTTCACATGTTTGTGTGTTCATGTTTATTGACATCTTTTCGAGTGTGTGACCTTTTTGCAGCATTGCTGATATTTCAGATCCATGTCAGTGTTAAGTAGGATACTGAGAAATGGGGCCAGACAAACTGCAGTCCAATTAAAGGGAAGCTGTTGAACAAGGGGATCTCCAGGGAAATAAAAAAAACTGTGGTTTTGTCCATGGTGAACCCTAAAATGATCAGCATGTTGCCTCAATGATTTTTGACATAGATAAACAATTTGTGACCAGCTTTAACTGATAGTATTTCGAATGCTTTACCTTGTGTGGAATCGTGTGTTTTGTGGATGTTCGCACACATTTTGCGTTTCCTGCTTCTATTTAATCCTTGAGACTGAGCATACCGGTGCAGTTGTGTCTATGGCGGTAATTACTGAAGCTACTGGAGCGTCACCACAGACTGATACCAGCACACGCTGACACTCGTTCACACACAGGCATGCGCACATTGACTGGTAATTGCTTACCATCACCTGTCAACTAAGCTTCTTTCTGGGCTTAGAGTTATGTCTGGAAAAAAAGGGGAAAAATGGACTGCTGGAGAAAGATGAAACTCATTTAACATTTCTACCAGCCATGTGTCCTTCTGCTTTTCTTCCAGATTCCTCTTTATAAGCTGATCTCTCTTCAGTCTCTTGAGCAGAAAATACAGTTGTCTTTTTTTTATACTCAAGCTTTGTGCTCAGCAAAAACAAGACACCGAACAGGTTGTTTTGGCTTGTTTTTGGCAATAGCCGAAGATAATCCAGGTCTCTGAATATTTGTGATCACTTGCTCTCTAGGACTTAATGTTTCACTTACAAAGCTCATACTGATGAAAACTAGCTGAGTTTCAGTTTTGAGCCATTTTCTCTTTCTTTACTAAAACCTTTATACAATAATCCAGTCCAATTTATTAATAAGGCACATTTTCTAACACTAAAGTTCATCGATGTACTGGACAGTGACTACCAAGTAGAAGTAAAATTAAAAAATAAATAGAATAAAAATCAAATAAAACTAAAGATAAGAACACAAAAAGGCATAGAATATGTAAAATACATCAAAATAGAGGATCATTTGTTAAAATAAATGATTTAGAGACACAAAAGACACAATATAATGATACAGCTCTCATGCTATGTTAAAATTCAAAAGGTCAAAGTATGGTTTTATGACAATATTTAAAAGTAAACCATGGGAGGCATTCTAATTTCAAGATCTAGGTTCTAACATAAGCCCATGTCATTTTTGTCTTTTTTACATAATGTGTTATAACCAAATATGGTACCTGGCAGCAATATACAGTAATGTTCACACTTTCCAGTGTTGGTATTGAGTTACTACTAAAGTTGATTGAGATGTTAAAAAATACCACAAGAGAATGCAAAACACACCCTCATTAGTGGAGGTAATAAAACTAAAACTAAAAGACAAAGAGTCTGAACAAATAAAAGGACTTGTTGCAGACACCTGTGCTTCTTGCGACAAATGCCGAAAATTTATGTTTCCCCAGTTTTGCTCTGTTCCCTCCACTGGCTAATGGTGTGACCACCTGAGACATTGGTTACAAAAAAGGCATTCATGATGTATGTGAAGTTCATTAATGCTCTTAACACTGGTAAACAGTCATTTTGTAAAGTAGTTATCTCTTGCTGAGGCAGTGGAAAATTAGCAGTCATTTTTCTCATTCGTCCTCATCAGCAACTGTCTCAAATCTGTTCTTATCCAACAGACTCATGTATCGTGTCCTTTTTATAGAATTCGATCAATGGATTGACTAACCAATCAAAAGAAAACTAATGCATTAAAAATACCCTGTCTAAATCATTAACACTTTATTTTCTGTTCTTCCCCAGTTGAGTTTTGGTGGCATGCCGTACAGTGGAAAGCCATTGGGAGGAGGCAGGAAGAACTTTAAAGGTTGTATGGAGAGCATCAACTACAATGGAGACAACATCACAGACCTGGCCCGCAGGAGGAAACTTGACACCTCCAGCTTTGTAAGAACACACACTGACACTTCTAAATGTATGCATGCATGAAGAGGGGCCACACATATGTTCGGTCTGAGAGGGGTCTCTGACCTCTTTGACTACAAAGTCAAACAGATTTTAGAATCAATTGTATGGAAGTAACAAATGGGGCTTTATATATTACAAATGTCTTTTAATGGCAAGCTACAGAAAAAAAAAAAAAAAGTTAACCACTGAGGTGGGAAATGTTTGTCTTCAGTCCATCTCAGCAGAATAAGGTTCCACTGACTGGAATCAACTGGTTGTCCCGCTGGTCAATCCTCAGGTTGCAAAGGGGTGGAAAAATTCCAGTAAATTTCTAGTGACTTTCCATGGAAAGTTAAATCAAAGGAAGTTTGGAAATGTTCCAAATTTAAAACTATCCACTGGAATTATAGGAATTTATGGGAATTGAATTGGGACTAAGTTCAACAATTTTTTTCTCATCCAAGCATAAATAACCAAGGAAAAAATATCAAATATGACAGACATCCCCGCAATGTAAAATAATAAATGAATTACATTTAAACAGATGTATTTGTAAGTGAAATAATCTCACATTTTTTTTATTTTCAAATAATCGATTTCAGCTTCACTTTATATTTTGTGGTTCTCGCCTCAAATGTATGGCCTAAATAGTCCTCTTGGCTCAAATGTGTGGCCTTAATAGTCCAGGAAGTAAACTTGCATGAAATCTGTTTGGTTTAGTTAAGATTTTGTTGATATATATTTTATTTTGCACAGCTACTTTAAAAATCCTTCTTTAGATAAAATCTTCTATTTGTTGATTTTTTTTTACCCTCTGTTATTCTGTAATTCCTGTTAATTCAAATGGAAAGTTCAAATAAACCATGCTGACACATTAAAACTCTGCTGATATTGTGCTTGGCACAGTCCTGTGGAGCTTTTAAAAGGGAGCTTAGGGCGCACGCTTTTGAAGTGGTTTTGGGCTGTTGATTGCAATGGAACTTTTTCAACTCTCTTGCAACTTGTCTCTGTTTTGATAGATATTTTATGATACTTTCTACTGTTTTTTGATACTGCTGTTTTGATGTTTGTGAAGCTCTTTGTGATCTTGTTCAATGAAAGGAGCTGTCTTACTTCTTTTATTTTCCTTATCGGAATTAGAGTCAACTCTATTGTCACTCTGTCTTGGTACAATGAAAAAAGGCATCGCATCTCTGCACAAAATGACAGATTAAGAAAGGGTATTACAAGACAGTTGGCAATATCAAAACAATAAACTATATATTAAAGTAAATTTAATATCATAAAACAAAATAAACATATTGAGAAGGAAATGAATGGGTCTGTTTGATTTACCATTCACTCCCTGGCCTTAAGAAATGGGGGAGTGATGGCAGTAAAAGCTGCTCTTGTGTCTTGAGATGCTTGATTTTATTGTTCAAATAAAGTCCACCACACAGCTGAGGGTAAAGGATGTGTTGTGTCTAGGTAGATGTTGGTGGCCCTCTTCCAAAGGGGCTCTGTTGGTATTCATGTTTGGGAGCTCAAACACTTAGAATACACTTGGGGGCCATTTACACAAGATCGAAAACGGTCAAATCCGATAAGTTTTTACTGCATTTTGGCCTTGCGTTTACATGGGAACACTATAAGGAGTGCCTGAATCTGCAAACTTTTAAAACCAGCATTGAGAGTGTAGAGTTTTCAAAACACTCCTCCATGCACACTCCAGCTCTGCATTAACCAAAATCAGAGCGTTTCAGGGTGAAATGCTGACGTCACCGCATGCACAGTACTCTTTCACATGAGGGCTGCACGTGCATACCAGGAACAACAACAGCTTCGGCCGTTTACCGAGTAGCATGTGTGCTGCTTATTGTGCTTGGTTTGTTATCCAGATCAAACTATCCAATCAGATTTGTTGTCCAGACAGATTTGTTGTCCAGAAAAGAGGCTCCTGCATCTTTTTGCACCCACTCGCCATTGTTGTTTGTGAAAAGTTTTTCTTTTTTGTTCGTGTGTTGTAGCAGCGCTGCCTCTCTGCAAACCTACATCGCCATCTACTGGATTGGCATGCACACTACAGCAGTTCCATTTGTTTTCAGCGTCTCCATCTGAAGGTGGATCGAGTTTGAATACACAAAGGACAAATCTGAGTCTCCCTGTAAACATAGCCTTAGATGCCTTTACTGCTTAGTGCAGGTCCTTACTTTCAGCAGTTGTGTAGTAGTTGTGCCATACAGCTGTTACTGTGGATCAACATGCTTTTCTGGGGTGAATAATGGTGGGAGCTGGGCCTTCTTCAGCTTCCTCTACTTTATGTACTTTGGCTTCAGTTTTCGCTGCTAATTTATGTTCAAAAGAGCTTTTTGATGCCTGTAAAGTTGGTAAGCATTTCTGGCACAAACAAAGAGACACCAGACTATTAAATCGCTTGTAACTGAAAAAATAGAGGATGATAATCAAGTTCATTAGAGCCTGACCTTTTATTCTCCTCAGCCACACAGTGTCAGTCATTTCTAATAAAATGGCAATTTTCTCCAAAGTTTCAAAGAAGCACACAAAAGAAAAAGCACTTAAAAATCATTTACTATCTACTCGATGCATGGTGTTTGCTAAGAGTCAATCAGCTGCACAAGGTTGGAGAAGCTCAGTGGTAATTAGTTCCTGAATTAGACAAAAGTGTTCTTTGCCTTGAGCACTAATCACCCCAAAGTGCTCTACCCATGAAACATTCTAAAACAGAAAAGTGACGTTTATTCAGTGCGTACAAGCAACATCAATTCAAAATCACAGGCAAGCTGAGGTTGGAATAGTTTTGTTTTCATGTATTTCTTGTTTAAATCCAACTAATTTCTCATGTTGTTTTTTTCTTTCTGTGTCTTTACAGCGTAACCTGTCCTTCTCCTGCATAGAAACACACACGTTCCCAGTGTTTTTTAACGCCACCAGCTTCCTACAGCTGCCAGGCCGAGCCAATCACAACACAATATCAGTCAGCTTCCAGTTTCGTACGTGGAACCCTGATGGACTCCTCCTCTTCAGTAATCTGGATGACGGGACACTGGAGATCTCTGTAGAGGAGGGCAAGGTGGTGGTCCATATCAATGTGACAAAGGGGACTAACAACAGGAGAGTGGACTTAACATCAGGTACGTTTTTATAATGATGCACGCACTGCATTTATGTGAAAGCAAGTGTTATCTAATAGCCCCCTTTCAAGTGCTGAACGGCCCTTTCAATTAATAAAGACTGAAATTAGGTCATCTTCAACAAATCAATCTTCCATGGCCCCCTACCCATTTATGTTCCCCACATTCTGAGTTTTTCATATTTCTCTACTCCCCTTTCTCCCCCCCTGCCAGTTTCTTTCTCAATCCCCCAACACTTACTTCAACACATTCATTTATTCTGTCCACTGCTGCTTTAATAAGCCATTATTCCCAGGGGTATAGATTAAAACAGACTAATCCTCGAGGCTAATTGGACTTTATCCTGCACTAACATCAGTAATATAAAAATCTACAGACGCATACAGTCACTTCTCCGGCTAACCCAAACACCACCCTCTCATTAGATTCTGCTTTTGATATCTCTAAGACAGAAAGTCACAGCGAGAGGTCAACACATCTTTGATAAAATGTTTTGTCCTTTCAAATGGAAAACGGATTGAGGAGACAGTACCTTATTTCTGAAACAGGTCTTTTTTTATTTCCATGTTCACTTTTTTCTTATATTTAACCAAACACGTTCACAACAGTTTTAAACCAGTTTTATTTACATTTAAAAATTAAAATTTTATACTTGTTTAATATATGTAGCTTATTTATTTATACTGCAAATTCAAATCATTTGGTCTTTTTTTTTTTTCTTATCCAACAAAACTTATGCAGCTGGTGTCTACTAAATTTTCCTGCCTTTCCTTGACTTAGTCTTGAGTGGTTGGTGACTGGGACAATTTTGGACCTGCCTACCATTATAACAGTAATTAGATCCCCCACAATGACGTGACAAACACGTAGTGACTAGTAATGCTAATGCTACTTTAATAATGTTGTGTTCCATTTACCTATGAACTTGGACAGAGGCTCTTGGAATTACATCACATCTCAGAGTTCTAGCTGGTAAAGTCAAGGTCCCTAAAGATTGTCTGAGCTCCGTGTAGAAGGTCCGACTAAAGAAGTGACATATCTAATCTTCAATTAAGACATTCCAACCTCTGAAACCAAATGTAACACACCAGATGGGTAAAGGTTTAAGCCAATAGGATGTTTTCCTGTGAGGGAAGTGCCGATTTCCACCAAGTGGCCCAGGATGGATCGGCACCATTTGGCTTTGGCCAGATCGGTAAAGCCTGATCATGTTTGCGTTTCCACATTCAACCGAACCCTACTTGGTAGGCAGCGTATAAGCCGGATGCCGATAGCATTGTGTCATAGCGGCATGACACCGTGTACCCGCTATTAAATACAACAAAGAAGAAAATGCAACACAGTAAACAAAGAGCAACGATGGAAGACATCCAGCAATTCTTCTTTTTTGTGATCAGCATGTGGCTTTTTGTTATGAAATTGCAATCAAGCTTTGTTTCAGAGAAGACTGTGTGCCGCGAGAGTTATCGTCACAAAGACGAGTGGAGACTTAAATATGGCGGGGTTATGTCTTGTTCCGCTGTTGCACGGGAGTGACGTCTGCTTCAACCAATCAATGGACTGCAGTGTTTCTAGCTTCACCTTCTGGGGTTGGATCGGTATGCTTGGCACCCCAACAGAAGAGTCCCAAAAAGTAGGACAGGACAGTTCGCCTATAAGGGGTCCTATCCCGGTTTTAGGCTATGGAAATGCAGCAAAAAGTCAGCCGTAACGAGACAAACCGAACTGAACCCTCTGGTGAAAAAGGGGCTTAAGACAAACTTTCATTATGGGCATGTTTATGGTAGAATATAGACATTTGGCTGGAAAAGGAAAATTGAAGCTGTTTCCTCTCTAATACCTTTTTCTTTATCAAAGGCTTTATTAATTTCATACAAAAATGCACCAGCCCCTGCCACTCCTTCAACACTTTTGTCTTTAAAACAAAGGTGAGCTTCACAGTGCATGAAAACAGAAAAGCCAGACTCCAAATAAAGAACAACCATTGAATTGTGTGTTATGGATAAGATAATTAGTCGCTTTAATCTCCATCATAAGAAACAATTTTTTTTTTTTCAAGTCGTTGTTACCAAATCAGGCCTGCACGGAATGGAGAGAGGATGTGATGTGCCTTCACACTGAGCACTATCACAGTGGGAAATAACTCCTACTCTGCCGTAAATGTTTAAATTGTCAACATAAAGTTTCCATAGTTTATCTCCGGCCACTAAGTTGCAAAGAGCACAGACAACAACAATTAGTGCAAAGATTGCAATTAAATACTTTTATTAAACTAAAAATGTCCAAGTTTTTAATGAGAAATACTCTACTGATAAGTATTTTTGGATGAAGTTGAAGTCAAAGAAACAGTTAAGCTGTAAATTTTGGTTTACAGCAAGATCTAAGCCAAAATGTTATAGCAACTTATACTGTACAGTAATGCTGGGTGATATAGATATGATTTCTTGCATAATTTAAACCATGTAATGTTTACCACAGAATAAAGTCATGAGAAAGTACGTGCCTAAAAACTACCTCATAATATTAGGAGTATAAGAAAAAAGTGATACACCAATACATTTTTTTTGCTGCAAAATACAGAAAGGGATTTTATTGATGATTAATGGAAACTGAGGCTATATTCCGTAAACAAGATCATATTTTGCCATAACTCATATATTGGATTTTGATGAATGACTGTACATTCACCATTGCTAATTTCTATAAAATTACTTTTTCCATATACCAAGCCCTGCTCATCCAGCTGTGTTTACTCTCTGTCTGAGCTGCTCTGTTGGATCTCCTGTCTCACTAAGGCTCCCCTGCCCTTGTGAGCTCAGTCTGCTCTGTGTGGTCGACTGATCTTCTTAACCAGTGTCTACTTAGCAAAGGTTTGCAGCTCTGCTCTCCATCAGCAGTCTAGTCACTACATCAGACTCACCAACTCAGGCCAATGGGCTTAAAGTACTAACTAAAAATGGTGGGATCAAGCACTGGTAGGTCTATGAAAGGGGGCAGAGGAAAAAAAGAGATGTTTATTTCAGGCAGCTACTGGCACTGTTAACATGAGGAGATTGAGGATGTCATGTGCTTTTTATCTGCTGCATAGAAGCGCTTCTTTACAAAGAGAAGATATGCAAAACTCTGAAAGGATGAATTAAACCTTAAAAGCATAATATGGGCTCTTTAATTAAAGTTCATTATCCTTTGGCATCTTGGCCACAGACATTCAGTTATTTCACTGTCTATTGGTTACATAACTTCTTCTTAGATCTGTCTCTTGAACAGCTAAATTTTTGCTTCTTGAAAGCACCATACTGTATGTAAATGAAACTGATCAGAAGTAGAGTTGTTCATGCCTATCCGGTAATTAGGAGTTCTTGATTTTTTTCTGATTGTACTTTTATTTTTGCAAAAATTTCTAACATGTTATTTATAAACTTAGAAAATTCTCTCTCTATTGCTCCCATCATTTGTATTTTGATAATTTCAGTATACCACATATATGCAAAGCACTGCTTTTAGAGAGTTAAGGTAAAAAATGTTGCCTTGCTGGCAATGAAGCACCAAGTTATCATCATTTTATGTTCCAAATATAAACTGAACTTGTTTTACAGTCTCAGTAGGTAATATTCCTCTAAATCAAACCCACTTCTCCCAACGCAGATGCTAGTGCTTTTATTTTTGTTCAAGTATGTGTTTGAGGGTGCTCTTCTCTCATCAACTCAACCTTGATTTATCGTCTGTTTATAAAGAATCTGCATTGTTTCCATGGAAACAGTTCTTGCTGTCTCATTTGCTTGTGCAGAGACAGAAATCTAGTTCCTAAAAAGTTCTCAAACATTTAGGCTACAAGAGGATGTCTTTATTGTGATTAAGTGTTTCAGTAATTTAATAGTTCACTACAGCTCAGAGGAACACATAAATATGATGACCATCATCTCTTCTGTATTACTAGACAATGACAAGAGAAGTCAAGGTGAATAGCATTAACATTGCAGAGCAGCTGGATCCACCCAATTCAGCACCAAGTCAAAACTTTTGAGCTCATTCTGCAGCTGCTTGCCCAGCTGGCATCCTTTAGAGCAGGAATAGGCAAGAGCTGGAAGCATGATGCCTGTAGGGCCTCGCTGCTCAAACAGGGATTAGCATTGATGCTAACAGTTTCAGTAGGAGTTTTGTCAGATCTCAGTGGCATTCCTGCATTGAATGGGAAACAAGCAACAACACTGAAAGCCCTTCTTGATGAAAAGAACGTTGTCAATCCACTTCCAGCAATTTGTCTGAGTTAGTTTTATGAAGTATCTTATAGTTCAAAATTCCATTGCTGCAGTTGTGCCAGACTACTTCATTGTCTGACTGACCCATAATGTATGTGATCAACAGAGTGATCATCCGATCCAATGCCGAACATGCTTTTTGAAAGGTTGTGCTTTCCCCAATCACTTTCTATGGGCTGTTGCCCAAATCTAGTAAAATATATAATCTGTAAAGCATTGATCTGGTGTTTCAGGTTAGAATAATGCTGCGTTCACACCACAAGTGACTCTGCGATCAAAATCACGACGCCCACTAAAGTATCATCGCGTGTCCATAAATACCTCATTTTGGTCACCGTTGCCATCGGCCGTCACTCGGTGATGTCACGTCTGCTGATCATATCATATATCATATAATAGGATGTATAAGCGGACATTATTCCAACTGTATCCTTTTCGCTCACTTATCAAACACAAACCACTGCAGCTGATGCCCCGCATTAGCATCGTCTTTGAGTTTTCTGCGGTCCGTCTAGGCACAACTAATGTCTTCACTGACTAATGTTTTCCACACGGTCATAAATTTTTCCTCTGTAGTCCGAATGAAAAATTGTGTGTCACGGGAACCGTCACACATGTACACACCGCTGATTGGCTTTTGCCGCACAGCCACACACGACATTGCCTGAAAAGATCAAAAAAAATTTTCAACTTTGACTTTGCTCGACGAGTGAAGTGTCCGTCTTGTACGCAGCAAACGCATCCCGGTAGGGTTAGCCTCGCCCAATCGCGGCTGTACATTTGACTTTGCAGAGCGATCCCTGAAGTAGTACAAGTCGCGTCCGGTGTGTAAGCACCTTAACAATTATCCAGTAGCTAATTGGAATTAAGAAAATCCAAAACTCCCTGTCAAGCACTCCCAATTCTGCTTTTGCTTCCCCCCTTTGGCCATTTGATAAAGCAGGTCTGCATTGTGCAAGAATCCATCAATTCATTTAAATACTCCCATTTGAGGTCACAGGGGCTCAGCAGCATACCTCAGCAGTCTTTGGGGAAGATAAAGGTAACACCCTGGACTGACCACTAGCCAATCACAGGGTCAACTTAAAATAAGTGGGTGAGCTAATGAGCATGTTTTTGGTCTCTGGGAGGAAACTCAAGTACTTGGAGAAAATACGCACATGTATGGGAAAACATGCAAACACCACACAGAGTGGGGCATAAATGTAGCAACTATCTCTCTGTAAGGCAACAGCACTACACGCAACACCACAGTTCATCCTCTCTTGTGAAAGAATGACTGAACTTGCCTTTGTTTGTTTTTTTAATTCCCCTTTGCATTCATTTCACAATTAAACTAACTTTTCTAGTAAAATCATCACAAATCATTTCCATGTGACGCAAAACTGACTAAAAAATTATGTACGTTTTTGGGGGAGTTTGTTTGTTTTTTTCATTATTTGCATGTTCATGCACATTCACAATAATAACACCGTACCTTTAAAATGCAGCATTGTCATCAGCCATAATCAGACACTGGGTTACATGCATAGCCTGAAAGGAAAGCTAAAGGAATTCAGTAATAAAAAAGGCCTGAGGCAGAGATTTGGGGGCAAAAGCTGCTACAGCCACCTCAGATAATAATGTGATATTGTTTAATTTCCCTAGAGTGTCTGTGAAACCTTGTGCCTTTGTATATGTGTGTACTTCTGTTTGTGTAGTTGTGTAGCTGGGCTTTAATTGTGTATTTCAGTTCTTTGTAGCTGGTAGATTGTTACCTGTAAAGACACGCAGAGCTCACCAAAATACAAAAGAGGAAGAGACTCGAGGAGATGAGGAATTGAGGGGATTATTCCAGGGTCGGTGAGGATGCCATACGTTCAGAGTAGACAACATTCATGTAAAGAGCACATAGAGCAATTGTTCTAACACTTTTTTTCTGCTAGGCCTCCTTTTACAAATAAAAAAGCCTTCCACCCCTCATATTAAACATCAACACATATTTCAATAAACAAATTAAACAGTGTCAGTTGCATCTTTCGCCAAATTCCTGTTAGAATTTATCCTCTGCCATCCTCTTAGATGACAGAGCTGCAACATTAAAAGTTGTGGCTATTAAAAGTGGTACTGGAACATCAAATAAAGTTTTAAGAGCACAACGGGCCAGGTGTCTAATGCACAAGTTAGGGCAAGGGTGACCCTGGTATCTTACATTTTTATGTTTTTTGTTGAGTCGTATATGAGTAATAATGGCCTTTGATTGGAATGAATATGAATAATGCAAGTAAAATTTTTACTTATTTATCTTTTATTTAACCATTGAGATCAGCAGATCTGACCAAGACCTGACCAAGAATGGCAGCAAAACACAGTTTCAGCAAATAGTCACACAGACTCAGTATGGCACAAAGAAGTGAGGAAAACAATAAAAAGCCATCAGTTAAAACAGTGACATTCAGAACGTTGCTATTCCAGAGCTTTCATTGCAGATTTTAAGACATTCAGAGACACCAAGTTTTGCAGCTTAAAATCAGTCTGCTGATTATTCCATGCAGAAGGTGCAGAGAATCTCAAGGCCTTCTCTCCCAATTCAGGTCGGATTCTGGGAAAAACAAAATTGTATAAAGCTCATTGATCTCAGGTTAAGTAATCCATCCTTCAAAATCAATAAGGAAGTAAGGTCGTTGGGAATTTTACCAAGAATGGCTTTGTACATGAACACATACCAGCGTCCAAGTCAACGTGCACTTAAAGAAGTCCAACTGACTTTAGAGTATAAAATTCAGTTTGTGATAAATCTCAGGGCTCCATGGTAAACACTGTCCAACATTTGAAGACTCTGAGCGGAGGATACATGTATAGAACGTCACCATAATCAAGAAGAGGTAAAATGTGGACTCAACCAGTCTCTTTTTTAACATTAAAAGAAAAACAGGACTTGTTTCTACAATAAAAGTCAGGTAAAACCTTCAGCTTTCTAGCACAATGCTGAATATGCTCTTTGAAAGATAAGTTTTCATCAAGCAAAAAACCCAAATACTCAAAAGAACTATTTTCTCTGACAGTATTCCTTTTTTCGCTCTTGATAATGAAAACAAAACAAGTTTAGTTTTCTCTACATTGAAAAAAAGTTGCAGCTGCCTAAGCTGATCTTGGACTTGATCAAAAGCATGTTGACTTTTTACAAAAGCTAGTGCAGGTGTAGGTCCACAGCAGTAAATAACAGTATCGTCAGCATAGAAATGAAAATTAACATTTGGAACATTCTGACCCAGGCAGTTGATGTAAATAATACAAGAGCGGTCCCAGAACTGAACCTTGAGGTATACCTTTATGTATCTGAACATGATTTTTATGTCTTAATAGCTAGTAGTGCATAACACTGTACATGTTTTAAACAACACTTGCCCCTCTCTCAACAAAGCAGTGATATCGAAGACTTTTTTGCAAGTGATGGTCCGTTATGTGACACCTGGTTAATTTACCATTTTTATGTAATGACTGAAAGACAGATTCAATGTTATGAAAATAGCCAAAGCATTTTGGATGCCATTTATTTAAAGTTTTAGCCCTTACTGTGGATCCACTCACTCAAACAGAGCAAACACAGCAGTGGTGATCATTAACTGGTGGTCACATCAAGCCCCTGAACGCTTCCAATTTGGCCCCCAGAATGTTATTGGTTTCTGACATTGCAAGATGTAAAAATTGTTGTTGTATTAATGGCATCTTTCTGTTGTACTGTCCCTACAAATACTTACACAACCCCCAAGACAAATGTAATTGAAACAAGTGGGATGGCTTTATGTTTGATCTGTTTTACAGAAATCGACCCATTAACCAATGTCATTTAACCAGAAGTATGCTTTTTTAATGTTTTGCAAAACACGGCATCCCAAGAATGAAGTAACCAGGGTATAGGCCTCATGGGCTGATATGTGGGTGATAAGGACTGATCTCCCTTTAACAGACCAAGATACATTCAATTCTGAAAAAAAAAATGTGTTTAACTTATGGTCTGTATTAGAAAAAAACAACAACAACTATTTATTCCACTTTATTCAAAATCAAGAAGTATGGTCACAACAGGAAAGTTGGCCTGAGATTTGGCTCAGAATGCTGTTTTCAACTAAATTAGCATATTAATGTGGTCCTAAAGATTATTACACCTGTGTAAGGTGTCATTTTATTGTCTCATCAGAGTAACAGACTGCCCCAATTTGAAATTGTAAGTATCATATTAATTTGATATTTATGATCTGAATTTTTCCACATGGAATGGACCAAAGCCTATCAGGAAGCGAGCTAGCAGAAGCAGGAAGCATGTAGCCATGGCAGTAAGAGGAATGGCTAAATATAAAGTTAGAAGTCAGAAACAGAGGACTGTTGATTTTTGGCCAAACACAATTGTCTCTCAAGTGTTATCTATAAATTATATACAGTATAACAAATGCTAAGACATGAGCTGGATGGAAATAACTACCAACAAGGATGTCATTGGGAGCTAACTGCTAGCATCATTTAGCTACAATACAATGTGATTACATGTTTGTTGACCAAGAAAGATTACAAGTTCTGAGTTTAGAGGTTGTTGGTGAGTAAATCAGTTGGTGTGTGGTGAGACTTGTTGTTATTCTTGTGGGACACCACACACTACAAAAACAAAACTGTTTAGTCTGTCATTATTTGTCTTCATAAACGGGGTAACTCACAAAATAGTGGTAGAATGTTAAAAATCTTGTGTACGAGCATTTAGTCTCTCTAGCTTCATAGTTCAGCCTTTATGTTCCTCAGTTTCCCCTTTGCTGCAGCTATGTCTCCCAAAGCTCTTAGTTTATTCCAAATATTGATCCCAGTCTGGCTCCAGTCTGTAAACCCAAGTCAAGGCTGTGTTCCAGACAGACAGATAAAAATACAGCTGCTGAGTTTTCCTCTGTGTGGAACTCAGACACTGAATTCACCCCCCTTTAGTTTTAGGAGTGCATGTACAGAGTTAAAGGTTTAAAGTGATTTGTACAGAGTTCTGCATGAGAATGTCATCAGCAATGCAAATTCCACAGGAAATCATTCCTTTTTTTATTATTTCTGTTCTGTGCCACTAAAGCAGAAAATGACTTTAAACCGTTCTCTGAAAATTGACTTTGACATGTTCATTTTTATTTGCAAAAATCCTTGGCATCATTTTCCAAAATAAAAAGCAGACAGCACTTTACTAAATGTCTAAAGTTGTAAAAGAAAGACCTTGAAGAGTTCTGAATGAAAGACTTCTGCATTAGTATATTTTTGGGGTCTTGCTGGACGAGCCCTGACCTGCCTAAACAACAGTGCTTTCTACATTTGAATTTTCGCCTTTCACCTTTCAGTAATTAATTTCAGTAGTCAATTTACTAATTTTTTTGTGCCATTTCTTTGACATGAAACACATTTTAATGATGGAAATGAGATGTATGAACTCATAGTGTATTTTTTATTTTTTATTTTTGAGAAGGCATCAAGGTCTCTTTTCCTGGTGTGTTTGACCTTTTGTTCCATATTATAAGGATTTGATCAAAGTTGAATAAAAAATGAAAAACTAGTCTCTGCAGAGGATTAGATTAGGGTTGCACAGCATTGTGTTTTCTGACATGCCCATATTTCTGAACTCATTTTTGCTGACACTGATACCGAAGATTTTAGCCAAAAACACAAAGTCTTTATTTTGTGGAAAATGACTTGTTACTCTTACCCCCAAATTCCACTGCACGCGAAAGCGCCCCGCCGCAGTCTTGCTCCGACAGGCAAACCCCACTGGAAGCGGCGCGCCCAGAAGCGCCGCGCAGCGAAGCCCCGGAGGGGGAGGGCTGAGCCCCGAAGAGCCGCAGGCTATCATGAGAATAGCGATGTCACACGCTCATAAAACGTGTTATAGACTGAGAAAAGAAATAAACAACACCTTGCTTAGCTTCTTTAAGGTCCCTTTACTGGTCCAAACCACATAGCTTCGTGAATTATTCAACTTCTATCCGTCTATATCCGTGATGTATACAATGTTAGATATTTCTGTACCTCTACGAGTCACTTTTCTTTGTCCATGGTGTTGTGTTGTCTCTGGGACCCTCTGACCGACTGCTGACCTGATGCTCGTGCCTCCAGTTTTGACGTAATGACAAATAATTGAGGAACATTACGTACAAGAGTCCGTGGTTTGCGTTTTATTTTTAAACTTCCGGGTACTCCGCACGGTGACTTCCTGTCTGGTGCTTTCCTAACGACAGTGAATTTACGAGGTTTGGAAGCGGCCGCGCAGAAAATAGACCTGAAGTGTATCTCTCGCATCTTGGCGCGCGCCGGCGCTTCAGAATCGCTGCGCGGCGCTTTCGCGTGCAGTGGAATTTGCCTGATAGACTACAATGGGAGCGAAGCGCTCCGCAGTTCGCTTCAAGGACGCTGCGCTGCACTGCGCTGCGCTGCGCTGTGCTGCGTGGCGCGGCGCTTTCGCGTCCGGTGGAATTTGGGGGTTAGTGTTACAGTCTATTTGTAAGAACAAAGCATGAAAGACAACAAATAACTTTTTTTCTGTTTTTGCTGATATTACTATGGCCAGTATATACTGGCTATAAATATCAGCAAAATTTTAAAATATTGGCCAATAACTTGTGTATCTTTGTTGCAACAAGACTTAAAGTTGGAGATTTTTTTTTCTTTTTCCAAAGAAAGTATTTAGGACTTTGATTGTCTGTAAAGGCGCACGTCAAGGTGACATCCTACTAATGGAAGATTTAAAAGTTTTTACATGTGAGTGCTAAATTAAAGCTGTGACTTATAGAGTAAGGATGGTAATTGATAAGGTGTTGAAAACAATTCTATGACAAATTCTTCTTTTTCATACTTTGATAGTTTGGGAAAATAAATATAAAAGTCATGTCATGTCATAAAATGAGAAACAATCTCGGCAACCTCAGTTTTTATTTGAGCCTGGAGATTTTTTTATCACTGCCCATTTTTTCTAAAAATATTTTTGTGATTGCAAAACTTCATTTATCTTTATGCCAGCAATTGTTGTGGTAGTTTGATTGGATTATGCTTGAATTTTAAGAATTTTTCAATGTTCAACCAAAAGTATCCAGGAGAACTCTCTCCAACATAAAGAGATTATTTTCCAATTATTATGGCAACTGAGATTAATTCTGCCAGTTCTTTTTCAAGGCCCTTTTTTATTCATGTGGAAAAACTAATCTCACTCTGATATTAAGGATCAATAACCCCTGACATATGCCATTTCTGTTGTGTAATGCTGTTCTGCATGGACAAATGCTTCAGGTTTTTCCTGGTGTTTCAACTTCTCTGTTTGCATATGTGCAGGGCTGCCCACAGACATGGATGAGCACCTAAAAAGCCATGTTGTAGGTCCCTCAGTTGGTTGTGGGATGTCAATACAAATATTGATTTCTTAGCCAAGACTTAAAGGTGTAGTCAGCGATGTGGGAGAAAACAAGTGGAGAGGTTGTTGATAAACGAATTTAGACCCGCCTCTCCCTTCATACCTAATCCCTGGCTCCACCCCCGAAAGCTGATGGACGTGCATTGTCATGGAAATGGACGTAGAAACTGCGTAGCTGACCAACATAGCTAAGGTAACCCTGACTTGTCAGACAATAGTAGCCACAACTTGACTGCCATTATTGATAACATCACAACAACAGTACATTTTGGCAGATTAGACAATAAGATGAATGTCCGACGACTGTTGCTGTTATGTGAAGCACCACAAAGCTAATGTTGCTTACCTATCCAGCAGAAAGATGGCGACATCTGCGACTGTTTTCAGGTCTTTCAGTTTGTGGAGTTCCCTCCACCATCAGAAAGCAGCACCAATGTTGTCTGATCTGCGCATGAGTATGATCACTCCCTGGATGCGGGGGGGTGTACCGTGTTTTGGTGGCTCGGCCCGAGCCACAGTATTTACCTGCTGAAATTCAGAGCCCAGGCTGTGTATTGAAACCGGACTTTTTACAACATGCTGTCAGTGGTGAAATCTTGTGGATGGAGGGGAGAAATACGGTGATTTTGACAAATAGTGCATTAGATTAGAAGATTAGAAGATCACTGACTATACCTTTAAGTTTTACTCAGGTGTGTTATATTTTTCTTTTTTTAATTTAAAGGGCCATGCAAGAATGCTAGTGCTTTTTCCGATGTCCCTTTTGACACACCTCTGTTTTTGTATTGAATATGTTTGAGCACTTGCCCAATGTGATTGATTCCCTATGCCCACCAACAATAAACATTGCAAAAATAAAGGTTTACACTGTTTTTCAACAGAGGATGCAAACAGGCAGCAAAAAAAGTAGTGTACATTTGTTGCTACAATAAGTAATTGTAAGTTTAAAGTTTATTAAAAAAAGATTAATGCTGCCTCAATGTAGGATGGATAGTCTCTGCTTACTGGGCCCAAGAAAGCTTTACGCTTTACCCCCATTAATGGGCAGCCTTGCATGTGTGCATGTGTGCTTGTGCCTGCATTAGTATACAGTTGTTAAACCCCTCACCAAGTGGCAATTTTGGATTGAAGCCAGTGTGGTCACTGCTCTGACCTGACACACAAACACTGCCTCTACACACATGCCGTCCTCCTGCTGATGAAGATTAATTAGAGTAGAGTCCCCACTGATAAGGGAGCCTGGGGTCTGCAAATGAATTCTGAGCAGAAAAAAATCCATGCAAAAGAGAGCCTCATGGTAGGTAACCGTCATGCAATTAAAAAACAGCACTGACACAAACTCACATGGTGTCTGGTCGACTCGGTTAGTTTGGTTATCCATGAGGGATTGTACCTAGTACTTGGCACAGTTTTTCGTATCACCTCAAGTGGGGTTTCCAGGGGAGCTGAGCTGAGACTAATGTGCCAAGGAGACACTGCTGACACCTAAATGGTCAGGGTATTGCCATGAGTTGAGGGTATTATGGTGTGTCCCAGCTGATCTCAGAACTGGGATATTCTGAGTCACAAATTTGATACTCATGGGAATGCCCCCTTATTTCAGAATTTCACACTTCGAAATTGGACGTCCCTCAGCTACCCCAACTTTCCCAGCTTGAAACTAGAACATGTGACGCTGGGATGTGACGTAATTCCCATTTTCCTCTTCCCAGTTCCAATGTTAATGGAACACAGCATTAGCATCAAAATGAATACACCAATTGGAAAGCACCATTAGGTCTGATGTATGGGCACATGTGACATGCTGAGGTCGTTGCATTGACTTGAAATAAGGACCATGTGTAGATACAATCTACTGTTAATGATTTGTATGTGACCGTACCTTGAACTCCAGCGCTGTGTTCTTGTATCAATGTGTTATAATAAGAGAACCAGTTAAATGGGTGAACATTTAAAAAAAAAAAAATGGACAGTCCTGCTAATGGTCCCAAGGAAGGGGGATGAAGTGAAGCTAGGATAGGACAACAAATAAAGAGAGTAATGGAAAAAAAGGATCAGCAGCAGAAGGGGAAGCGGAAAGGGACGGTAAGTATAGATTGGTGTCAGTGAGAGGTGATGTATAGACGAGAGGGTGATGAGAGTGAGCTGGCTTCTCTTTCAGCCCCAGTTGTAATGTCCCCCTTGAAACATCTCTCATATTAAATGGAACACATCTCCAGAAGAGAGTGAAAAAGGAAAGTACAAAACCTTCATACACAAAGCACTGATACCACAGTTACATACGCAGACAACGCAACGCATTAAAGACTTGAACAGACTTGCACAAGGAGCACAACAAGCACAAATACACCTTGGATCTCCATTTCAGATGAGGCCATATACAAGTTTAGACTCACGGGTGTTGAGAATGGAAACTACTCTTACGAAACAAAGCTTTCCCAATCCTTTTTGGCCAATATTGAATTGAAAACACTACAAAGACAAGACAGTTAATGTTCAAACTAATTAAATGTGTTGTGTTTTGCAAATATTCACTCATTTTGAGTTTTGCTTGACTGTGTAAACCCCAAAAACTCAAACAGATAAGGATGCCAACATTTAAAAATGGGCTTTGCTCTATATTTTAATGTATTCTCATTAACTACACATCTTCTGATTTTCTTTGTTATTGTGCCGCTGAAATATCCCTCCCCGTTGTCTAGTCCTCTCTGGATTAAATGACCATTTGGACCATATCCTTGCCTTTTTTAGTAACATGACAAAGCACAACACATGGTCCCTCATGTTGACAAGTAATCTTTTCACCAACTTCAGCTAAACTATTCAATAATTCAGACTGTTTAGGAGACACTGCCACATGACATTTGGACAGAGCCAAAAATTAGTAAGAGTCTACATCATTAGTCTGGGCACAATGTGTCCATGCATCTGTCCATACAGAACACATAACCAGGCCTTGAGGTTGACAGAGGTTACAGAGGTGAAATTTGTATACAGCTGCATTTAACAGTCAGTCAACAGAGGATATATTAGGGTAAAGGAAACTCTGGTGCCATAAAGGTGTCAAATAAAACGGTTTGATTAGACAAAAGCCAAACATAAGATAATTTATTAAAACAAGCACCACAGACGTGGTGTTTTGGTTACACTTGTGGAACTTCTATAACAGATTTTCAGTGTTGTGTGTGTTGTCTGAAATGTTCTTTGTCCGTCCCTTCTAGGTTCAAGCCTTAATGACGGACAATGGCACTCGATCCGTTTGGTGGCCAAAGAGAACTTTGCAATGTTGACAATAGATGGTGAAGAGGCATCGGCTGTGCGCTCCACATCCCCGCTCAGCATTACAACAGGTGGAACCTATCACATGGGAGGTAAGAGTCTACACTAAATGAGTATATAGATGGATGGATTGATTTCTGGATAGATAGATTGATAGAGTATCAATATTTTTTTGTTCCAGAAGAACGAAATTTGTGTTTGAGCTGTTTTACTTACACCTAAAGGAGAGGTATAAAAAATAAAACAAAAGGGAAAATAGATAACAGGAAAAAAATACTGTAACACTAGAGCAAAGACACATATGAAAGGTAAAACGTCATTTTTAAAAGATTATAAAATTCTAGATATACAAGCATCTGCTGAAATAATGTATAATCTAAGCAAATATGTTAGAACAGGCATGTTAACTTCAAGGATAAGTTTGGTTTCTACAGCTTTCACATTGTTTATAGAATGAAGTAGAACAATATACTCACCCAAAGGGCTTTCCTGATGCAAACAGTGCTTCGGGAGATATTAAGATCCAAAATCGAGCAGCGGACATCCATATAATGGTAGCAGACGGGGCATGTATAGCGCCGCTCCTAAAACTGCATTAATCGTCCGAAAACTCATTAGTTTCCCCAATATTTCATCATGGTCCACTTGCGCTACTCCTCCACGACAGTCCAGTGTCACTTCAGACATGTTTTTGTGGCTGTTTATGTAATCAGGAGTATGTGTGCATGCTCAGTGCTAATGTTTTATTCATATATTTTACTGAAAATTGACTTTATATTTAAAGTAAAAAGAAAGCAAGAAAAGAGGCAGAGAAGGATGTTAAGTAAATCTCTCATTATTAAAAATCTCAATGGACATATTGACAGGCAGAATGCAGACTCCTGAACAAGCCTTTTATACACTGTTCCTTGTGGCCCTAGAATCAAACACATCTGGTTTCAATTTGTGAACAAGACTCATGTTACAACTTTTTAATTCACCTGATCCCCCAAAACAATAGTGTGTTTTACTCAGCATGTTCAGGCTCAACTCTACCTGGAGCACATCATTTATCCCACATGTCAGAATCAGTGCTGGAGGGTATGAATTGATGTGCACCTTACTAGCCTTTCCACTTGCCGAAGGGCAGACAGCAACATTGGTATCAGAATTCAGCGAGGAAGAACAGGGAAATGCTTTAATTCACCTGAGGAGTGCTGTGCTTTAGTCATTTCAGTAACCTTATTATTTTTGATGATGTTCATCATGGAAAATGTAGATTCTAAGCTGACGTGTGTTTCATAATGACCAAGTATTCTTTTGGGGACATAAATTACATTAATAATGCACTGTTAATTTGTCTAAGCCATATGATGGAGCCGTGTAGTGCCTTAGCTCTGTATCTGTGTGATTTTGATTGTATCCAAAACAAGATTGGTGTAACCAGGCTTCCTCTCATCGTACTATTTTATCAGCTTTTCAGCTAAAGATCTCTCCTGTTTAATGTCATTGTGATACCCTGAGCTGGTCACAGTTTTATTTCATGATAAATATATGAAAATGACATTGGTATTTTGACAAATAACTGTTAGATTAGTTTGATTAATACATCCACTTGAGATGAAACATATGGAGACTTGGATATTTTAAAAATTGTTTTTTTGCCGCCAAACCAGCTGTTGTAATGTCTTGACTGAAGACAAATAAGTGGAGTTAATATTTCTCAATAGCTGAATACTTGTGAGCTCAGTGATCTACTAGATGCTGTTTACATCACAACTTTGACCGTGCAAGAAATCTGATGTTACTTTTCCAAATGTTTATAACAAAATCTGATGATCTGTACTGCTGCAATGGACATTATACAATAATAATAGCAAAAAACTTTTTTAGCTAAACAAAAGTATTAAACAGTTTTTTCCTACTGGTTGCTGTTACCAGTCTGCACTTTTGCCACTCTGTGGCTGTAACTCCACTAACTTCCACTGAGTGTGACATCGTCTGCATCCCCCCTGTGCTGCATGCAGCTCTATTATCACTTCATAACAATTGTTTAGTTGTTACAATGGTGGGAGGCTTGTCAGCATATTCAAAGCACAATAGATCTGTAGTAAACTGTCAGACATCTTTAAATCTTGGTTTGTACCGTTTCATATTACTAGTTGTTGATTTTAGTAAGCTTTTTTTAAAATACGAACAGTCCTTATCAAAAATTTCAGAATAACATTTCCACAACTTTAGTCCTCCCCATCCGCTCATGGGGAGCAATTCTTAATTGCATTGGTGTTTCACATACATTACTACGCCACTAACAGGCCTGACATATATACTACAGTATTTTCATTGTTTTTGTGTGGACCAGGACATTTACTGAAATTATAACTTTACAGAAAACATTGTAAAAACAATACATTTCTGTCTCTGGGCAGGGCCTGAGTTTTTCGGTTTACCACAGAACAGAGAATTTCAAAGCACTTCATTAATTGTATTCAAACTTAGTGGATTCACAAAAAAATTAAAGTATGGACTTCGCAACCTGAGGTCCTACCCTTTTGTGCTTATATGTGCAGGTGCTCCGTTTGTGTGGTTTTAGGCCTACATGTTTACAAATGATCCATCACAAAATCACTCTATATCCCTGCAGCTAGAGTCCAGGCAGTAACTCACTTCACAAGTGTGCGGACACATCCAGACACCTTTAGGGCAACAAGAGAACACAAACATAGAGATGTACACCCAATGGCAGCCAACTGTCTGGATTGCAAGGACATGATTTTAATGATACCAGACACCATGGAAGATGTTCCATGTCTGAGTGGGTTTGTGTATGTGTGGGCACATAGATAAACAAGTTAGAGTGACTGTGAAAGATTAGTTTAGGCTCTGATAACTCCATCAGCTCTCTATTATCATCATGCTAAAGCCCCATCCCACACTGAAAGCTTAACAGTTTCCAAAATGATCGTCATAAAGACAAAGGCGTCTCAGAAAATGTGTGCATCTACATGAATGCACTCAATACGCATTAAAATGCTATAAAACACATGCCAGACCTCGAGGGTCGCTGTAACGATATGACGGAAACAAGCAGAAACAGACGAAAAAACAGTGGGCATGCGCACTTGTGGCAAAAATTGTAAACAGACCACTGTAATGTGTCCGCGATAATTGTTTGTTCAACTCGGTGGTGATTGAGAAGAAGGAGATTTTGCTGCAACAGGGATAGTAGGGTCACTAGCTTCATCAGCACATATGCTACACAGTACATCGCCATTGTTGTTGTTGTTGTTGCCGCCTGTGGCGCATGCGTGTCAATGAAGATATGAAACTATGACGTAAGAGTACCTAAAAAGTTACGGAGAGCCAATAATCACGGAGCTGCGTATACGACATTTCAAAATCTTTCCACTCTGGAACCTGGTTTCAGAAATGATCGTTTACAGACCCCCAAAATGCCATCTTTGTATGGATGATAAGCAGATTCGGCAAAAAATGTATGCGTTTAGACCTTGGTTTGGCTTCATGTGGATGGGGCCTAAGTAAACTAAGCTTGTGGTTTTAACTTAAAATTTTCCTCTAGACCCAGACTGCTGCCCGTCAACCCACCCACCACCCCTTTTTTTGTTTTGTTTTCTTATCAACCCTCTGTCTTCTTTTCTTTTCCTTTCTACTTTCTGGGAAGACAGCAGACAGGTGTCGTGGAGGAGAGGCAGATGGCAGAGGAAACTTTAGGGACAGGAAATAAAATCTTACAGGATCATTCAAAAGCACAGGCTCGAATTTGACTTTTCTCAGCTGTACCTGCTGTTGTGTTGTCCTGCTTTTTTGACACACGCCAGTTTATGTATGCCCTTGGTAATGTGTTGCATTGGCCTTGAGGCTATGACAAGCTAGAAAATCTGACAGCTTATAACATCCTGATGATGGACATGTCACTCATCCTCGGTCTTTTGTGATAGATGGGTGTGTTTGTGGCAAGGTGTTAAACCTTAATCTGACTGTGCATATGAACCATGAAAACACCTTTAGGTCCACAAATTTGTTCATGTGACATGCAAACAATTTTAAAACCTGCCATATATACCCAAGAATTGTGTTCATCCAAACACACACTGATACACATTCTGCTGTGTCCTAACTTTGCCCTCATTCCAGTCAAGGCTGGGAGCTACACCTCTGAATGGACCATTGACTGTGGTATCTCATAAAGGTTTTGTATATTGGAAAGCTTATATGTCCTTTACTGTATTGTAGCCTTGGTTCAGGTATTATGGGTAATGGACCTTGTTGTGGATAAGCTTTTGAACAAAGGGCTGATGAAGGTTCATGGCTTTAAAAAATGACGATAAAATGAGCAGCCGCTAGGTCTGTTGTTCGTCCTCAAGGATGATGGTGTAGTTAAGTCTGATGTCTCTTTTTCTAGAAGGTCAATCTCTCATGATGTGTTTTACAGAATCCATTTTCTTTATTTATAGTCAGCTTTCTCTATCCTCTTTTGCTCTTTTTTAAGGGTTGAAGGGTTCTTCTTCTCAGACACTCTGCAACATAATCTTAATTCATCCTTTAGCCCTTGTCCCGCCATTTTATATTTTGGAGATGGGTAAATTCATTCCAACTCAGAAAAGTAGCTAACCAAATGAATTAGTTATCTGTGCAACTGTTACGAATCAAGTTCATGTAATCTTTTGAAAACTATAATACTTTAATGAAGGCTCCATACAATGAAGATATTTATTAAAAAAATATTTTGCATAATAAGTAAAATCCAGTTTCCATGACCTAGTTGCACCATTTTTAAGGCCCCATATTTTGCATTTGAAAAGGTTCATAAAGTTATTTGTGACTGCTAGGGATGTGTTCATAATCAAGATTGTGCTAAAAAGCTCATAGTTTTTATTCGCAGAGTACCCGATACAGTTGCGTTTTCTCTTTGTCTAAGGGCGTTTTCACACCAACCACATTTAGTGTGCACCAAATAAGTTTTGGGCCAGGGTTTGGTACGTTAGTGTCAATGTGAATGCAACCACCCCACTTTGGTGCGCACCAAATCAGCCGGTCCGAGACCTCCTTGAAGGGGTGGTCTCGATCTGCTCCATCTCCCTACATTTGGTGCGGTTTCACTGGTGTGAAACAAAGTGGTCTGAACCGATCTACTTTTGATGAATTACTTCCTGTTCATCCCGCGGTTGAATCTTTTGCTTCCTCAATTTGTTGATTTGTTTATTCTCATTGAGGATTACGATGATTTACGAGGGTCCAGAAGGTCGCTGATGCCGTCTCAAACATGATAAAAAAACACATTTGAAGGAAAATGTAGAAGAGAGCGAAACGTAGCCATTGGTTGTCTGGTGTAGGAAATGGTTACCATGGTAGCCTCTTCTTCATTCTCCTCCGTAGCAGGTTTGGTAACCAGTTCCGTGCATATCGCCCCCTGCTGTTTCAAACTGAGTAAATACACAAGTGGGTCCGGGCATGGTTCGATATTGCCAGTGTGAATGCAAGCCAGCAGGGTGCGGGAGGGGGGTGAACCCATGGCGAACCGCACCGCAGCACGGTTCAAAACAAGTGGGCCTAATGTGAAAACGCCCTTAGTCCTATGGTGAAGAGTGCTTTCATTTCAGCATGGGATCGCCACCTTTTTTGTGCTTGAGCGCTACCCAAAAGATGAAAAGTGCTGAGGGCTAGTTGTTTGATGAAATGTTTCTACAACATACAGCATACACGATGACCCCATGCAGGTCAGGAATGGACTTTCCTAGCTAGCTTAGGCTACAAATGTTGTGCTTTTTGGGCAAGTTTTCCTGATATTTTATGTCTATATACAACAAATGAATTAAAAAATGTAAAATACATATGTTTAATCATGACTTGCTCTTGCTCATACCTTTTAATGAGCATATCCAGCAAGAGGTTGCTGTGTCATTGCAGCTGTCTTTGATTGCTGTGGTCTTTGATAATTCTTTTTTGACATTTAAAAAAAAAGTATGTGCAAAGTAAATATAACATAAATGGTCCAAAAAGTAGCCTGTGAAAGTAAGTTACAATAAGGACTATTGTGTGGAGCAGGGGGGGGCATCTTTCATTACAAGAGGGCCACATAAAACCATTTTCCCCAGCCTGAAAGCCGCATTGCTACAAACTTTCAGAAATTCTCCAAAGGAAAAAGGATGTGGGAGAAATACCATTAGAGAATATTAATTAATCTTAAATTAGCCTACCAATATTCATATGGTACATCATAAATAAATATATAGTGCATATTTAAATGAACTTGACACAGAATTCAAGCAAATTGAGCCAAAATACATCAAGCTATTTTCAAATCAATAAAATGATGAGTGTTTCCAAATTTTTAAAGCTCAATGATTTTACTGCTGCCATATTTTAAACATAGTATTGAGTAATACTTGATATAATGTTCTAATGCTTCATGAAAGAGATTTAGAGACACTATAATAGCAAAGTAAGGTTGTAAATAACTTTAAAAAGCCCAAAAATATCACTCATGATCATATAGAATTATTTTTATTAGAAATTTGAGTTTTCTTCATATTTACAATCGCTGATTTTTGAAAATGACTGGCAGGCCACATTAAGACAGGCAGAGGGCCATATGTAGCCCCCCGGCCGCCAGTTGCCCACCCCTGGTGTAGAGAAAGGAATCACTTTATAACAGTAGCAGGAAATGTGCAGCAAATTATGGACAGCAAAATAAGGGAGCTGAAAACATGGAATTATGCCTAAATTGCAGGTGAAAATGCTCAGTTAAGTATTTCTTTTGAATTTGTATCCATCCTTTTTTCCAGGATATTTCCTACAGACTCTGTTCCTTCCATCCCAGCATTCCTTTCAGGGCTGCATGCAAGCGATCTTGGTCGACGACCAACCAGCTGATTTGCACTCGGTTGAGAAAGGCATCATGGGAGCTTTTGAGAACGTCAGCCTGGACATGTGTGCAATCATAGACAGGTATGTAAAACCACACAGTCATGTTGTGAAGAAATAATAAGCGACATAGTCAAAACAATGTGTCACATGTCAGTGCTTTTATATTTAAGCTGTATAAGATGAGCGATAAACAAAGTATCTGTGCTTTCATTAACTTGTCAAATATTAAAAACACATCTAGATGAATGTGTTCATGTGCCATAAAAAGTTCCTTTACCCCAATGCATGTGAGCACAATATGGAAACTTTTCAGGGCTCTTAAACCTCCAGGCATTCAGCTCTGTCCAGTGTAAAGTAATAAGTGGCTCTCAATCATGCAGTGGACTCAGAGAAGACCTCAGCCATAATCAGGGATTTTATGGATTTTACTATCAAAGTGGGTAAGACTAAATGCCACAATCAGGATCCGACCCTTTTGACCTGTGTTGATTGGAAGAGTACATTGCCATCTCGAGCCATTTGTTATCAGGCAGAATTTTTCAGTAACACTCCCCCCATCAATATCTCTGCTCAGAGAAGGAGACACAAATTGCCACTGCTTAATTTTCATTCATTTTGTCCTCAGTTCTGTATCCACCACATCAAGGGAGGAGACCATGTACAGAGTAACAAACTTAGAGGTTTAAAGGGTCACTAATTCAACTTTGATAATGTTTATGTCCGAGTATGTGTGGTTAAAACTTGTGGCATATTGCATATATGCCACATATTTCACGTTTTAAAAACATGATTCTATGAACACTTCAGTGAACAAAGAAAACTACAAACTAAGCAAAAATCAGAAATTTTCTTGGTGTGGGATTTAAAGGTTTTAAAAGCCAACATTTGATTGTGGTGACACAAAAATACACACATATTTGGGATGAAAATCAATTACAAATGGCCAAAATGTTTGTAAATAAAATATCAAAAATGACCTGAAAAAGATCATCAAATGCAATGAAATGAATAAAACAAAGATGAAATGACCTATTGAGGACTTATTTTAATAATACAAGCATTCTTTTGAGTTCAATAAAAACATCTCAGCATGTAGACATAACCAAAAAACTCACAAAAGTGACACCACTGACCCTTTTCCAAAGCATATCTGAAAGTGTTGTTCATGTTAACAAATTTCCCCAAAAAATGGCCATTCATATAATGAATGTTGCCAATTGTTGCAAAAGTGTAGCCATGCCTGTACCACGTCTTTAAAAAAACAAATCAGATTTCTTTGAGTGCAGCTCTCTTTCTGTTTTTAACAGTCTGTTTGTATTAAATAGTGAGCACACATGCGTGAGCCTCACAAACACAGGCGAGGGTTTTTACAAGCTGATTTCCATATTCCATGGTTTCATTTTGTAGTGACTAAAACACACTATAACTAATAACGCTCCATTTAATTCAGTGGTTTTCTTTAATCTCTGACTCATACAGAACCAAGACCATACAAGCTTTATCGTGCACTTATTGCTTGCAAAGTATAACACCTTTGTGACTGCCAGGGTCCATCACTTATAGCTCGTTTTGACATAAGAAGTTATAGAAAACATTATGGCCTGCCTGGATTGTCAAAATGTCAAAACTGCATTTAGCTCTTTAACATACCATAGTGTTTTGACAAAATCAAGGTTTATGGGGAATTACTGCCAACCAGCAAAGAAATGCCATTAGCAGAAAGTTACAAACAGGTTATTGTGTAATATGTTGCTGCTAAAAGTGTATTTTCTACACCAGCCATCAGAGGAGTGCTTTTAAGAATTGAAATATTACTCTGCATATGACACCCATCTTGTATAGTTTTCTGTCACAGATGTGCATGCCACTTATATTTGTATATGAGCCCCAATTCCACGTTGGAACATTGTGTAAATTAAAACAAAAGACTTGCTGTACTTTGCAATACTTGCTTGTCTGACAATCCTTTTCGACCTATGTTTGATTAAATACACTACAAAGACAAGATACTTAATGTTCAAACTCAAATATTATGTTTCACCAGTTTTAATGATTTTGAATGTGATGCTTGATACACAATCTAAAAGAACTGTGACAGTCGCATGTTTATTACTGTTACACCTAAGGGTGCACCGAATATTCGGAAAAAAAGGCATATTCGGCCTTCGGTGGAGCGAGGCAATAACAAGGCCGAATAGTATCCCCCCTCAGTAAGGGTCAGAGACTCTCTGATCCACCCTGCCGAAAAAAACACCGTGACGCGGGGTTAAACTCTTGACGAAGCTCCGCTGCACTCGGCCGTATAACTTGGATGAAAAGCTGACAGCTGAGCCCACAAATAAGTGGAGAATGAGTGACCAAACTATATTTCACAGAACACACAGCCTGGTCTTTGATTTTAAGTTTGCCATCAACGGTGTAGAACCAAAACTACTTTCACACAGCTCCCTTCAGAACAGTTAGAGCTGTTTATGTCTCCACTCGGAGCGGAAACTCTTCGGGTCGAGAGAGCAACGGATGTGTCTGAGGGACAAGCTGCGCTCACAGCGCCCTCTGTTGGACGGAACGGTCCACTGCTCCAGGCCTGATGTGTCGCCACACTCAATATTTTACATTCAAATATTTATTTACAATTCGATTACGTATATTTATTCCCATATTTGATCGGTTATTCAAATATTGAATATAAAATGACAGCTTTAAAGCAGTATTGTTGGTATTATTGGTCTATTGGTATATATCCATCAGTGTACATTAACATATTTTAATGCATGTTTTGTTTTGTTTGAAGGCCTAATATGAATGAAAAACTTTGTTGGGCTTTTTTTGAAAAGCAAAGGCTACTAGAATATTAAAAAATGTCGTAATATTTAATAAACAATTACTTTCTTTTAAAAACATGTCTAAAAATGTACTCTAAACTATTAATGCACTATCAAAAAATATAGTGAACTACTTTGCCTCCGCATTGGATATTCGGTATTCGGTATTCGGCCCAGCATTTATATATTGCATTTATATATTATTTTGATTGCATCTCTAGTGACACCACATTCCCTTTGAACAGCACTCAATAAGTTATTGGAAGATGAAGTTACTAATAGTTGAAGCTTTGTAGGTGGAATTATTCTCCATTGTTGCTTGATGTATGACTTCAGGTACTTAGCAGTTTAGGGTCTCCATTTTTGTATTTTGTGCTCCATTATGTGCCACACATTTAAACATTTACTATGGCGTTTACTATGAGGCCACACTGTTGTAGCACATGCATAATGCTGTGTAGCCTTGTCTTACTGAAATAAGCAGGGATGCTCAAGCCCAGAGAAGCCTGCTGTGTTTCTAGGTGTTAATGATATGTGACTTTAGCTCTGCATGGTAGAGTTTTAACTTGCAGTCTAGATGTAGTGACAAACTAAGTCAACTGACATTATTTTTCTGAATTCTTCCTGAGGCCACATGGTAATATCCTTTCCAGAGTTCTGTTTATGTTTAATGCAGTGCCAGTCTGGGGGATCAAAGGTCATGGGTATTCAGTGTTGTTTCTCTTTGCTAACATGCTGATATGATGATATTATAGCCTGTAGATGATAGAATCGCTCAGTCACTTGTATGCAAGTTGTTCCGACACTGTTGGACTATTTGTTCTCACAGTTATGAACAAAGTAGTGAACCTTGCCCCACCCTTGCTTGTGAATGAGTGAGACTTTCAGGGATAATAGTTTTTCATCCTGTAATAGCGTTCAGCTACTTTTCATAGTTCGCCTGTGATCTACAGTGTTGGGAGTAATGCATTACAAAAAGTAATGTGATTGCTGTGATGCATTCCTTTTTACTGTAACATAGTAATGTAAGGCATTACAAAGACAAAAACTAATATTTAACTCTGTACAAATGTCAGTAATGCAAGTTACAACACATTTTTAATTTAACCCGAAATGAAGAGGTGTTTTTTTTTTAGTTTATTTGTTTTTTTGTTTAAATACAAATTCGACAAAGACAGGAGAAAAGTCCTCTGTTAGGCCTAAAGTAACAGTGTCTCTAACACAGTTTACCAGAATTTTACCTTTTGTCTGTTTTTGCTATGATCGTTTCTTGTATTGTGCCATGAGTCATCAATGTGGTTAATATATTCTACTATTTTTAGCCTTAAGCCGATCTCAGTCGAATAGCCTACCACATCACCTTGTACTAGATGTGTAATGAGCTTTTTGAGCATAATGAGCTACATTTAGAATGCCAAATCCATATTTCCTGTAACTTTGATGAGAGTAATCTAAAATATATGGGATGATACTGTAATACCTTACATTTCAAATACAGTACTATTATAATGTTACCAATTACTTTGAATGACAGTAACAAGTACCGGTAATAAAAAATGAATTACATTTTTGAAGTAACTTGCCCAACACTGGTGATCTATTCTAAGCAGGTGTTTTTATCGCTCCTCAATTTTCCCCATTGTTTGTCGCCCCAGTCCCGTCTTTTTGGACTTGGCATCCGTTTCAACATAAAATGTATTATTTTAAACATAAAAGATCTTCCCTTTGTTGTGCATTCAACTGAATATAGGTCAAAATTGATTCACAAATCATTGTATTCTGTTTTATTTTCATTTTACACAATGTCCAAACTTAATTGAATTTGGGTTTTGTTTATCACTTGAATGCCAGCATTAGAAATAGAAGGGTATGCTACTATTCACACACGCACCTCTTCTTAAAACACTCACTTCCTTTGCTGCTGTATTATGTGGCTTGAGAATAAATATAATTGTTCTGAGTGATTCACTTTATCCATCTGTGTTTCCTCTATGAGTCTTCTTATGAAGAAGCCTGCAGCAGTATAACAGCTACCTGCAGTTAATTTAGATATGAGTATGCTACGTTTCCCTTCAGGGAGGAAACATCTCTGTGCACTTAACTGCTCAACTCCCTGCACATCTGCAGAAGTCAGCATTCAAAAGACTCCCTGCAGCTCCTCTGAGTCACTGTTTGTTTTTACTCCAGCTGGATTTCCTCTGAACAACACTTTGAATCATTTAATAAGCACACGCTGATATTTAGATTACATCACTCTTGCATGAGTGTGAGTGAGTAATTGTGCCGTTTGTGTGTGGTACAGTGGGATCCATCCCCAGCAGGCCCACAAGCAGATATAACCGCAGACTGTTGATGAATTCAAGTTGCTGTTCAATTTCGAGCAAGAAAAAACTACTGTCTTACAGGAACCGCTGTGTGTTTGGATCTGCATCCACTCTGCTCCATTCTTAAATGTTTTTCTCCACATACTCTTTATCAAAGTCAGTTTTAAAGCGTAGATATTGACATGAATAATTCAGAATGGAAACAAAGACATATATTGCAGATGCAAAACAAACAAAACAGAAATCACCCAGCAACAAAATAACATCTCTTTTCCTCTGTCCCTTCTCTGTCTGTCCGTCTACGTCTCTTCTGCAGATGTATGCCTAATCACTGTGAACATGGAGGGCGCTGTAAACAGACCTGGGACAGTTTCAGCTGTACCTGTGATGGAACAGGATATACGGGAGCCACCTGTCATACATGTGAGTGTGACAGAGCTTATATAAGAGCCTGATGGTGTTGTTTTCCCCCTTATTTTAACTGCACATTATTTTGCTTCTCATTTGTTGGTCTGAAAAATATTCCTATCTTCAGTGTAGAAATTAAGCTGCTTCTTGACCAATGTCTTTTTTTTTTCTTGTGGGTCTGGAAAACCTAAAAAAAAAAACATGAAGGAAACTGAATCAGTGAGAGCAAATCACATTAAGAAATTGAAGAGATATGTTTATGATTCTTAAAAACAGCTAACACTGTCTATGATGTCTCTCTTTAAAATGTATTATAAATTTATCAAAAGCAGATTTCTCGTGCATTTAAACATGTAATGCTGCCTCTGTTAGAGTTATATAATTCCTGTTAAAAGTACTTCGGAGAATCTATGATGTTATGTAATTGTATTCATAAGTATTTATGGCAGCAGTTTTCATTATCAGTCCTAAACTTTTAGGTTGTTGTAGGGTGTTTTGGTGTTACAGCCATAAGAGATTTAATGTATTTGTACTGATTTGAGCAATTAATTTGATGCTAAAAGGATTCCATGAAATGAATCAGGTCAGTTGTGACTTTAACATAGATGCAGGTCACTGAATGTATCTAAAAGATGTAAGTTTATCAAAACTTCCATTCTTGTAATACATTGTAATGAATTTATTACACATTGTAAACACTACCATAATCCATTATAATTTGGTTATCAAGTCAAAACAAATGGCCAGTCGATGCTCTTTTTTAAGTAACAGACCTCTGCTTTACTAGTAGATCTGTGCTATTTCAAACTGATTACAAAAAAGATAATTAAGCTAGATAAACCCGATAATAAAAAAATGGTATGCTGAAATCCATATTGCTGTAAAATTGCAAACTGAATATCAATCAACTTTTTAAGTAAAATCTGGGTTTATCTTATTTACACCAAGAGTACATAAGTGCAAATGTAAAGCATTACGAAGTGGTTTGTTGTATGTCTGATTTATTGTTACATGGTATTATGTGTATTTATGATTTCTTACATGTGTATCAATCATCAGTCAATCGATCAAACTTGTTTTGTATAGCACTTTTCAAACAGGACTTTGTAATACAAAGTGTTTTACATGGGAAAAAAAGATAATAATTAGCAGATAATAAAAAGCAGAAAATTGGATAATTGCAAAAAATGAAAGCACAAGACCCCCGCAACCCCCCTCCCCCAATCCACATTCAATATACACACTCACTCACTCAAATACACAAAGACATAAAAAGGAAATTCTGACAGAAAACAAAATTAGAGGACTGAGGAAACGCTATGTTGGATTAAAAATGAAGAAACACAGGGGCTAAAACTAAAATAATAGCTCAAAATATTAGAAAAATACTAGAGGGTAAGATAGTAAATTTGGAAATATGTAAATAAATAGAATAATATAACTCTATAAAATAGAATTTAGATAAATAATATGGTAAAATGAGAAAGTGTAACATCAGGGGCAAAATACAATAGCACTACAATAGGATAATAAAAGGAAAAGCATTTAACAAAGGATAAAATTCCAAATAAAAAATCTGAACTGAAAGTTCGAAATAAAGCAGAATAAAAGGGTTCAAATAAGTTAAAATAAAAAGTAAAATAATAATAAATACAATCAGCTAAAAGATCAGCTGTTAATCTTTTAAAAATATTAACAGTAGCACTATATTACTCAAATTAATCTGTAACTCCGTTCATAGCTTAAATATTCGTAGCAGATTATACAACATCATTATAAATGCATCTTAATACATAAGTAACATGCTATAAATGTGTTTATTATGAATTATGACAGGGGTGTCCAAACTAGGGCCCCTGGTCAGCTGTGGCCAGAAGCCCTTTTTGTATTGCTCCTTTGCTAATGCAAAAAAATATATAATAATATTAAATAAAGTCTATATACAGCTTTTGTGCTTGACTATTTTTTACTTCTTATTTGCATCACAGGGCTTAAATTGTGTGACAACATAACTGAGAAGCATCATTGCACCCAGGGAGATCACAGTATCTAAATACCTTAATGAATGAAGACAAGTGTGTAATGGCAGCATTGCAGCACAAATTGAGCTCATATGTTCAACTACCTAGCCTTGCAGAGCAGACGTGCCTGCCTGATTCTGAAATCATGCATCTCCGCCTTGCCAGCCTCCATTGTCCAACAGTTTCACTCGGCTAGATACTTAATGGTCCAATCAGGGAAGAGAGGCGGGAGTTGAGGGTGTGACGACAACAGGAAGTGACTTGACAGGAATTACAGTCACTTCCTGTCTTACAAATAATGGTGGCTAATGTCAGTTAGCCTGTGGTTACTCAGTTATACTTGATGAAATATGCTCCCATTATAAGTTAACTTTGTAGGGATTGTCTTTGGCGAGGTTCATGTCACATATAAGTGTTAAATGATACATCTGTGCGGTATAATTTAATGTGTAACGATAGTCTTAAGGTAGTAAAGCTATCGGCTAACGGCTGTTAGACGCTACGGCTAATGGCTAATTGCAAACAAGGGCAAACAACAGTTAGCTGTTGTAAGCCGTTAGCCGTAGCGGCTAACTATTGTTAGCTGCTACGTTTAGCAGCCACTAACTGTTGTTTGCTCTTGTAAGCTGTTAGCTGTAGCGGCTAACAGTTAGCCGTAAGCTGCTACGTTTAGACACTACATATGCTGCGTTATAGCAGGGCTACTTGATATGGATTTGTCTGTGATGAGTGTGATGAGCCAAACGATCATCCAGTCAAAAGCTGCTGTTGTTTTTGAAGGTTCTGCCCCTGAAAACATTTTGCAGGGCACCTCCCCAGAAGGATCAGTGAAATATTTCCAATATGAAACTGTCCATCTGGCATGTCCACTACCTGCTCGTTTTCTAAGTCCAATCTGCAAAACATGTTACTTAAGTATTCTTAAAGCACCAACAATGGCACAAAGTTTGTCAGCTCTACACTTTTTTTTAATTTTGTCTGTGTATGAAGCAGAAAGTGACCTGGTGCCTCCCTTCTCTGCTGCCACATCCAAAATTCTCAATTTAATTAGGAAATGATCAAGTGGTGTCCAAACCTGATTAGCTCAAATTATTCAGTGATTGGCTATTTGCCTTGTCAAGTCACTAACAAAAATCTGTTTTGACATTTCATAACTTTACTACTCAAGTGGGGATTTATCAGAAGTAGCCCAGGCATCTTCATATTTTTACTGACAGTGAACAGCCCATATATTTGAAAGAGTAGCTTCATAGACAGTGTTATCAAAATAGATATTTTAGTGATTTTTTATTCTCATTACCTTTCCTCTAGTGCAATCTCCCTTTTTCATTGTTGGCCTTGGCCCAGAATCATTCAGTAATGTCCAACCACTGTGATGAAGTCCTAACAAATATGATCATCATTGTATTTCATCTCAGCCTCTGAGAGACGGCTTTGAATGAGACACAGTGTTTTAACGACTCTGTTGGTTTCTGTGAAGATCAGCGTGAAAGAGTTCAGCAAGGTTATTTCCTCACACCAGTAGATTCATTATAAAGAGCACATCATCCTGGCAGGAGGGCATCAGAGAGAAAAAAATTAAGAAGACGTCAGAGGAAAAAGCTTTTGTCATAAAGATGACCCAGCGAAAAGCTGATTTACCATTCTTTATTCTCAGCGTTATATCCGTTAACGATCCTCAAGTCCCACTACATGGCAGTATTCATTTTAACATCAGTTTTTAATTTAGTTTAGTTTTAGTCTTTTGTCTGAACCTTAAGTTTTAGTCATAATATCGTAATCCCAATTGTTTTAAATTTATTATAGTTTTAATTGATGAGATTTTACAAGATTTTAATTGACCAACTTCCTGTGAATTTAGTCAACTAAAATATGAAGTGTAAAGTGTAAAGCATTGTTTAATGAATCCTTACATTTCTAAAGTCATGTTTCACACTTGGATCAAGCCACCGTGAAGCTAAGGCAGTTGTGATTGGATGTCCATGTAAACTCAACCAACCTTTCCACACAACCAAAGTAGCTGTGATTGGATAAATCCTTAGCTTGTCCCTACTTTCTACATAATGCAATTAGGTCTGATTGGATTTAGTCCCTGTCAAATTTTATTGTGTTATTTTTACCTGTTGACAAAGATGTCATTTAATTTGGTTTTAGTTTTTGTCAATGAACACTTGCTTTTTTTTAGATATAGGCTAGTTTTCTAGAGGGGAAAAATGTTGTTGACAATTGAAGAAAAAAAATTAACGCTGCACCACTGTGCTCGCACACTGCTCTCTGAGGGCCATTCCCTCCCTCTCTAATGGCCTTTTTCCACTAGCACGCCTTAGCCCTACTCTACTCGGCCCTACTTGATCTGCAGCGTGTTTCCACTAGCCTGGTACCTCCTAAAACAAGCTAGTTTTAGTCCACACTCTGCTCTGGTTCCAAGCGAGCTGAGTTGATAGTAAAAGATGACGTCACCGACTGCCGGCTACTGATTGGTCAGACAATGTCGTCATCGATGAGTCATGAGCGCGGCGACCTAGCATGCTAGCAGTAGCTATCATTAGCTTACCCTCATACGTCTTTTCTTTGCAGCTCGATTGCTCTCGTCCTCAGCTTCATTCTGTTGTATAGCTTCCAAAATTCTCCTGTGCTTCTCAAGGGGTATTTCTTCTTGCCATCTGCAGCCTTCTTCTGCTTTCCTTTTTTACTCGGTTTGTGACAAAAAGCTACAGATTGTTGTGTTGCGCTCAAAATGACGTCACCACAGTGCCGCTCAGCTGTTTACAGCGACACTGCACCCCATTGGGCAGGGGACTGGGGCTAATGGAAAAGCAGCACAAGGCGAGTAGAGTAGAGCCGGGTAGAGTCGAGTAGAGTAGAGTAAGGCTAGTGGAAAAGGGCCATATGTGCTGCGTGCTGACCTGTGATAGCACCAACAAACCACCTAAATATGTCATACTAGAGATGTATGGAGTGCATAGAATAAGACAACAGTTCTTGACAGAAGCTTAAAGGAGAATGTCAATCTCATTAAACTACTTTTCTGGATGGCAGGGAAGGCAGAACAATGTTTTACATCAATTGCTGTATTGAATCCATTTCAGAGTCATGGAATTTAATTAATATTCCTGTGAATATAATATCTCCTGTGAGGCAGCACATATGTTCATAAATGGAACTTTACAAAAGAAAGTTGGTTTAAATGGGATTTGAGCAACTGGAGCACTCACTGCAGGTTTTGCCTCAAGACAAGCATCTGGAAAATGCCATAAAAACTGATGTATTGGGTGTATGATGTGTTTCAATCTTTGTTAATTTGTTTTCAAAACCAAAAGCTTATAAGAGAAGTGGTGAGGGAGACTAAAATAGTTGTGTGCATGTGTGTAACAAAGTTCTTGTGCATCATCCTCCCAACAACAACAGGAAGAAAAGCTAGGCTGTCATTTGATTGGATGAGCTGGGCAATATGTGACTAATAATGTTACTCAGGTGATGTTTGACAATCGCACATCTTGACATCAACAGATAAATATTTTCTGTCTTCAATGCATGCTTTATCAGAGCAAGGACTTTGTCTTGCAGGGCAGCTCATGAGTGTCTGTAATTAGATTGCATTAGAGCAATTGCCAGTTTGTGAAGCTTTTCTTTATGATCAGGCCCAGCAGAACATGTATGTATGCAGACAGCAGATTACATGGAAAATATGCCAGTAGAGAACTGTGTAGGAATGGTTTTAGATGGGTTTTCCCCTTAACATAATTTAGGTGTTTGCTTTATTTATTTATTTGGGTTGCTTTGAAAGCTCACAAAATAACCTAACTCTGGTCTGCCTAAAAACACGGATTTTGGTTTGCTTCCAAGCGGACCAGTGTGGTGTGCAGTGGATGTACCAAATATAATGAGGACCAAAGAAACACAAATAGCTTTAACTGTAGCTTGAATTTGGCCAAACATCACACTAGTAAGCAAGCTGACATGCAAGAAGCAAACTGTGCCCAACGTTAGCGATATCAGAACCACCACCCTTCTGTCTTCTCAACAGGTTGACGCCTAAAAATCCATAATGAAAATGTTTCAAATGGAGCCACAGTGCAGTTGTATCCCTAACATGAGGCACAGAATACTTTCCAACTGCTTTAAGCAGAACACTGCTACGACTCAAAGCCAGGTCAAACAGCGAAAATGGGCCATTTGTCAGGAACAGCAGATTTACAGCCCCAGCTAGTGGCCGTAGGCTAGAATACACGTCATTTGGACAGAGTCTGCATAGCTTACCTTATTACTGCTCACTCCCACTCTCACTGGATTTCCGACAATTACTGTCCACTCCTACTTTCAAGAATCAACTCCTGCCTCCCATTATAAAAACCGTGTCAGCTGCTGCATGCAAAATTATGACCAACCAGGTTGAAAGCTCAGGTTATAGGAAATATTCAACCTACAATCAGAACTAGAATTGATTGTGCAATGCAGATAACAAGGTTTGAATTAAAAAAAAAATGTTGTAAACACTATCATAATTTGTGGAAATGACGTACGGTAAAACTTAGAATTTTAAAATGATTCAAATAAAACGTTGGCCAACCATTGCATGACTTGATCATCAGATTTATATTTATTATTTCACCTATTTCCTTAAATGATTTTTTGTTTACAGGTCTTTCTGTCAATAAATGTAAACTGCAGTATGGTTCAGTAATAGCCAGTGCAATACAAAATTTCAGGAAAATAGAAAGAATATACAATTGGACATCTAAATGGCATGCAAGTACTCCAATATTCCATAACAGTTTTCTTAAGTCTGGTGGAGAATATTTTATTTCAACGCAGTGGTATAAATCAGGTATCCACAGTTTAGGAGATATCATGAATGATGATGGGTTGAGAACCTTTCAGGATCTGAGAGAAACATTTAAACTGCCCTCAAACTCCTTCTTTTTATATTTGCAATTACATTCCGCCTTAATGGCAGCAGGTATATTGATTGACAGGAAACCCATTAACCATCCAATAATAGAATTATTTAGGAAAATGTTGGAGCTAACTAAAGGACATGTCTCTGCAATCTATAACAGTTTGTTGGAACATATGCAGACCCCTTTAGCAGTAATAAATGTGTGGAATAAAGACTGCCCTGAATCATCGATAGATTGGCAGAGAGTTTGGAGGAATGTTGCTCATTCCTCTCAAAACCTAAATAATAAGTTAACCAATCTCAATTTCCTGTATCGTACTTATTTAACACCAAAGCGACGTTTCATGATTAAGTTATCGCCCTCTCCAAATTGTAATCTATGTGACTTAAGTCAAATAGGGACTTTCTTGCACATCATGTGGGAGTGTCCATCTGCTCAAAACTTCTGGCAACAAATAGTAAATTTTCTCTCCGATGCACTCAGCTTAGAGATTGACCTCTCTCCAAAATGTATGCTTTTAAATGATGAGTCCGGGCAAAACTTTAACCATATGCAAAGGTTTCTGTAGCTATCTTCATGTACAGTAGCTAAAAAGATGTTGGCGGTTAGGTGCCAACCACCGCATTCACTCTCTATACATCAATAGATTTATGCTTTAATAGAGATGTTATCTCTGGAGCTCTCTGTTGCAAAGATAAATGGAGCAGGCCAGTGTGTGCTCAAAGCTCGGAAGGAGGCACTTGATGTAGCTCAAGCAATGATTTAACACTTATTAGTTTTTTATTTGTATGTATTAATTTGCAATATCCAGCATGTTGTGAAATTTAGAGAAAGATCTGAGGGATGGGGTTGGTTAGGGTTAGGGGAATATAAAACTTGTAGGTGTTCTGTGTTACTTTTCTTTTATCTCTTGTTGTGTTAGTCATGACTCTTGTCTACCAATTGTACACAGTAATGAGGGGAATTTGTCATGTTTGTATTTTTTTGTCTGCAGTGACAGACATGTTGATCTGCACCTGCTTCCCAATTGATTAATAAAATTAAAAGCAAAAAAAAAATTATATTTATTGATGAAATACAGGTTTCAAAAAATTAAAATAACACCAAAGCATATTAAAACATAATATTTTTTGGAATTGAAATAAATCATAGCAGGAGTTAAAATCAGCTTAAAAATCTGTTCATTTAATTTATTTAAACAAATTGTTACAGAGATGATCAGAGGTAGATCGTATGTTATTTCAAAATCTCATCTTCGATCACCGCTGTTTATGTGAAATAAAAACAAGACAACAGCAACAATAAAGTAAGAGCAGCTATAAAATGTCCATGCATTCAATGAATGAAAATATGTATACATGGCATATTCAGAGAATGTATTTAGAGCTCCCCTGTAACTTTCCTTTAAATGTCCAATTTTAAGCACAACATGTCCTCTTTTTAATCACCCAGCTGCCTCTGACTTTACATTTCTCTGCAGTTTACCCGGAAAATGTATGCAATGTCCCTTTGGTCAGCTTCCTAAGAAAGTGCCCCATTACCAAGGGTTTAAACAACAACTATATGAAAAATGTCAGCCCTTGTCCTCATGCTCTGCTTTTGTTTAGACATTGAGAAATGTAAATTTTGTATATTTATAAGAAAGAAAAGCACAACTACAGCCCCTAAAGAGTCCTCTTTCATTCACTCTCCCTGTTCTCTTCCCTCAGCCATCTATGAGCAGTCCTGTGAGGCCTATAAACACTTGGGAAAATCCTCTGACACCTACTGGATTGACCCTGATGGCAGCGGACCCCTCGGCCCCTTCAAAGTCAATTGCAACATGACAGGTGTGTGCTTTGGACAGGAAATGACTTCTGACTCTGCTTGACTTTACCTTTCATCTGTGTGTGAGTGAGTGTGGGTGTGTGTTTGTGTAGCTCTCCGATAGCCCCAGTGACCAGCTAAGGAAGAAATCTCCAGCCCTCATCCTTCTTAAGCTCAGACAACAGCGCTCTTAACCTACTGTACCTGGGGTTTCCATGGCAACATGGTCACAGCAGCTGCCTCTTAACTCGTCCACCTCAAAGGAAACGCACACAGCTACACACACACACATCAAGAACAGGAATGAAATGGGCCAGTAATGCGAACGTTACAGGAGCCTAACAGCCTGAGTGACACTTCTCCCTCTCTCACACACATACACGGAGCGTGGAATGGCATGATAGCAGCAGAGCAAAGGCGAGATGTCTAATGAAATGTCACTGCACTCCACTGGCTGGCTCTTTAGTCACGCTAAATAGCAGTCTCACACACACCTCACAAATCTGAAGAGTTTCTCTTTCTCCAGCACACACCTCGACAGAGCTGAGTCACACACACTCACACCAAGCACACACACTAACTGACTGACAGGCTGAATGAACAGGTAGAAGTTTGACTGACAGGCTCATGCTTAACAAAAAAAAAAAACTGTCTATTAAGCCAATAAGTCTCAGAGCTAAATACCTAATGTGAACTCTACAAACTGCACTGCCGTTTACAACTAAGCAGCTAACTGCAGATGATCATTTCTGTTACTGTGCATATACAGTATACAAGCAGCTTCATCAGGGTGGGCAACTGGCACATGAGGACACTGTCACACTCCTGCAAGTCATTTCTAAAAATGATGACTTGTAAACATAGGATCTTGCCAAATATTATTCAGCATGAGAAACCAATACAAGACCATACACAAGCAAGGATAGATGTTTCTGCCAGGGTCTATTTGTGTGTTTGTTTGTTTGTCTGTTAGCAAGATGATGCAAAAACCACTGAATGGATTTATATGACAATTTTAACAGAGGTGTGGTTTGGTCCTAACCTGACATGCCAGATGGACAGTTCCATATTGAAAATATTTTGCTCATCCATCTGTGGAGGAGCCCTGTGAAAATGTTTTCAGTGGCAGAACTTTCGAAAATAACAGCAGTTTTTACTTGGACGATCGTTTGGCACATCACACTCATCACTGACCAATCCATATCAAGCAGCGCTGCTATGACGTAGCATATGTAGTGGCTAAACATGTTAGCTAACCATTAGCTGCTATGACTAAAGGCTTACAAGGGCAAAAAATAGTTAATGGCCGTTAGCTGTAGCGGCTAACTGTTGTTATCGGCTAACTGTTGTTAATGGCTAACGACCATTAACTGTTGTTTGCCCTTGTTAGCCGTAGCGGCGAACGGCCATTAACCGATAGCTAAACTACCTTAAGGCAATAGTTTCACATTAAATGTTACAACACAGATTAATCATTTAACTGTTATATGTGACATGAACCTCACCAAAGATAATCCCTACAAAGTATAACTGAGTAACCATGATGAGCACAGGCTAACCGACATTAGCTGCCATTATTTGTACAACAGGAAGTGACGTCACTTCCTGTCAAGTCACTTCCTGTTGTCTTCATGCCCGCAGCCCCCGCTGCCCCCTGCTCTCTTCCCTGATTGGGCCATTAAGCATTTAGCTGGGTTAACTGTTGGACAATGGGGGCTGACAAGATGGAGATGGATGATTTCAGAATGCAGGTACATCTGCTCTGCAAGGCTAGTTTGGTCCAAGGAAGAAGCCAATACATTTTGGTGGTGATCCGCATATTTGTCCGGATGCAAAAAATTCCCAACATTTTATGAAAATCATATTTGAAGAAATCATATATCAGACATCTCTGGATGGAGTGCTTCAACAGTTTTGGACTGATGTCAGGATTGATGTCACAGAAAAAATATTGAAGTTTATAATGGCAAATCCCATTCATTTCTGCTCATCTGTTGTGAGGGTTATGCCCTCTTTCCATCATTATGGTAACTGTAGCTCATTTGCAAACTGACATCTACATTTTTCCAAGCCTATGTCACTGCATTTCCCAGCTTCCCTTGCAATGCCAGCGGAGGACTTCTCCACGTGGACATAGAAGAGTGGAGGCTCGGCCGTCATGTTGGTGCACATGATGATCCAGAATTGTATCTTGAGGTCTCCACTCCAAGTGCTTTTCTAGTTATTATTATAATGTGCTTTACTATTTAATTGTTTTTTTTTGTTCTTTGAAAAACAGTAAATGTAAAAATCCATGGATAGCACATAAAATAGAATAATGCTGTGTGAGCTGCCCCTCATTTTGCTGTCTGACATTAAAGAGGATTCTGTTGAAGCCCTCCTAGTAACTATCATGGTCCTTCCTCTGATCTCAACAAATATCCTAAGTATAAACACTTCTTCAGCACTGAAAGAAAAGTTAGGAATGATAATAACTAACTCTACAATGTGTTTGTGTTTGCAGAGGACAAAGTGTGGACAACAGTGATGAACAACCTACCACCTAAAACCACAGTGACTGGCTCCAGTAGAGAGAGACGGACCGTCCTCCAGGTCAATTACAGTGCCTCCATTGACCAGGTATTAACACTGCACAGACATATAAGATGCACAAGAAGACTGTATAACACAGTATGTATGTGTAAATTCAGTGAAATGATAATAAAAAACGGGGAGATCTACACATGTGAAGGCAAACTGATCTGAAATGTCATGGTGTTTAATATTATGAATACAGTTTCATAATTTTTGGTCAATAGGTCTTTTTTTTTCTCAAAGTCCTTGTAAAAATAGCGAAGTACATTCATCCTTTCATCTGAGGATACAGTAAGTTTTGAAAATCAATTTGCAGATCTAACTAAGCCTGTTATGAATGTGCCTTTGTTGTATTTTGACTAAAATGGTAACAACAACATGAGCTAAACTAGAAAAGCACTCCCAACAGCGCAGACATCAGTCAAGCAACTAAGTTACAGCAGTGTTTTATTTCCTCTTCACATGGACAGCCAAGTCTCTGCTCATGTCCGTCCATGTGGGGAATGCTACGTTATCAGTGTTCAGTTACAGAGTCAGAAAAACATGGAGATCTACCAGGCTATTGAGAGCTGTTGTGTGAGCAGAACTCTTCCAATGGCATTGCAAGGGAACCTGAGAAATGTATTGACATAGGCTTGACAAATGTTAACATCAGTTTGCAAATATACTACAATTCCCACGAATGAATGGAATTTGACATCGTAAACTTCAATTGATTGGCTTCTTCCTTGGACTAAACCACACCTCTGGTAAAATTTTAATGTAAATCTTTCCAGTAGTTGCTATCAGAAAAACAGACGTACAGAACCTGGCTAAAACATATCCTCCTTTGGGTGTAATAAAGTGAAAAATGCATATATACAGAGAGAAAATTAACACATGTGTAATGATTTTAAAGTGCATGATCGCCATGCCACAGTGGAAATAACAAGCCAAAACAAAATAAAGTAATACTTCTGAAAGTAACCTTTGAGATAAAAATTTAAAAAATGTACTTTTCCTATTAATGTCATTGTAATCCGGCTTGAAGCTAAAGTTAATCTGTCTTTTTGTTTGTAATACCCTGAAACTTCAGTTGCAAAGTAACAGCGACATGTCTAAACAGTCACAAGAAAAGGTGACTGAAAATGAGCTATACATTTTATATTACATATAGCCGGTGACCTCAACAAAAATACTTAAAGCGCTTTTTCTATTTAAACGTAACTGTCCAGCTCTGTCCCAAAGAGTAGATAGCTAGGTATGGATGGTAGTCAAGAGTAGCCAACAATCAATGGTGCCACCAAAAGGCATTGTAATTCCCTCTTTTAGGGTAAAACTACAGAAAAAAAAACTATGTTGGCCTGACTAGAAGCTACAGTAAAGTTTTTTTAATTGCTTTGTTGACTTTTGCTCAACAAAGCTGATTCGTTTAGAACTATGATGGGACGCAACGTCTGAGTATCCATCCGTCAGCAACCAGTTATTGAGGTCAGGGTGCTGCAGTGGGGTCAGTTAGTCGTCATTAGAGTTCAAACTGCAGATTGCGCCTGAATTAAGCCAGTATATAAAAACAGACAAAAAAATGGTAACAGTAATTTCCGTCATGTGTTGTGGGCCCTCACCAACTTTGGTTTGTTGTTTTGAAGTTGGACATCAAAATTCCCCCTCTGCAACAATAAAACATTGTAGCTGGATTTTTGTTGTGTTCAGCATTTATATTTAGTGCTGAGTGGTTATAGATTGAATGCTGCCCCCAGTATGTAGTGACAGCAGGTCTTGTGTGTCATTTAGTCTTTCTGGCACCATGACCCCTCCTAGTTTACAAGGATCACTTGTTCCACTTTTTGTTTCTGAACCATTCATGTTACTTCATTTATCTCCCGTGATTTTGCACCAAATTGACCTGTCTACTGGACAAGAAGTGATGGAAAAATGCACTGGTGTGTTTTCAGATGACAGCCATCATTGACAGTGCAGAAAACTGTGAGCAACAAATCACCTACAGCTGCCGCATGTCCAGACTGCTCAACACTCCAGGTAAGAGCTGAGGATGGCATCTTTATTCACAGCTGACTTTTTAACAAGCGCACTGACAATGACAGGAAGGTATTTCTGTCACATTGTCTGAATTTTTTGGGAAGCTTATGTATTTTAATAGCATTTTTTTTTTTCAAATCTCCTTCTCTGGATCATACTGCAGAGGAGAGACCAACTAGACAGAGTTTTTCTATTGTCAACAGTAACTCAAACATTTATCAGCTATCTGTAAAGTTATGTTTTTCTTCACCTTGTTGACAACTGCAGACAGCTTTAATTTTACAGATAAGACCGAATTGTATTCTTGGTTAGCTCTAAAGCAGCCAGCTTATAAGCATGTTTTAGTAGATTTCAAGACTAAGTGGTTTTGGTCTTTATCCAACAAACACAATGGTTGGATCCGCTTCATTTGTTTTGGAGTAATTAAATCTATCTGACTTCTCTTAGCACATCTTCAGTATCAGGAACATATTCAGATAGACTATAATGCATTTTATTTCTATTCCTTGAGTAAGAACCCTCTTTTGTATTGGGCAGCATAAGTTTAAAATCCAAATGCGACATTGAATCCATTGACTCTGTGATTAAACTCCCTCTCTTTATCACATTGGTGGATTGGAGAAGGTACCAACTGTCTTAAATGTGGGTAAAATTAAATAACAATAATTTTAAAATAACTTTTGTTTGCAGTTTTCGTTGAATTTTGGTGGGTAAATCTAGCTTTCTCTATTAACTAATGGGAATCTTCCATCAAGAAAAAAAGATTGCAACGACTGGGATGACTGGTCTGGTTGTCAGATTGTTGAGCTGTTTTGGATCTGTGTTAGCAGTGACTTGGTTAGTTAAGTGAGCTGGAGCTGATACCTTTAGATGCTCACTTGCTTTTGCTCCTGTTTTGCCTGTGTAAGCACAGTTTTCTTTTCACACAGTACAGACACTTCCAAGCACTTCCACCTAAGTGATGGCAACATTAAAAATCATTTTTACAGTGCATTTACCAAAAGTGCTGCCATGAAGCTCCATCATTATTGCACCTCAAGACATTCACTTAAATTCCAGGATGGTGTAATATTTGTGTGGAATCTCAGTGTGAGTGTAAAGCACACAAAAGCAGACACACACACATAGTGCTACTACCCGTCACTGTGTCTGCATGTCCTGTTTCCACTGATGATTTGCACAAGAGGCAGAGTAAAGAGGGAAGGACCAACTGGTCCCCCGTCCATCCTAACATTCACAGTGAAAGCAAAGTCTCTCTGTTTTGGGGAATAAATCTTGGGGATTCCATTTTTCAGCCATCTAGGCCTGTCACGATAATCAATAAATCAATTAACCGAACGATAAATAAAAACGTCCTCGGTAAGTTTGCTGGCCTCGATAAACTGACATGTGCATGCGTGTTTGTTTTTCTCCTCTCTTTCTACCAAAGAGTCTGAATGAGAAGATGGGTCACTCTGTCCGTCTTTCTTAACACCGAGGCGCATGAGTTCTATAGCTGATTTAGCGGATTTTTAGCGAAGTGAGCATCTGTCAGACATGCGATCTTTGGGGGGAGGAGGGGCCGGCCGCATGCACACACGGAGAGAGCTGGAGTGAGCGAGAGGAGTAACGAGGAAACAAACACTAAAAGAATGATGGCACAAAAGATACGGTTCTTAAGCAGAAGAAGAAGCAAGGGGGGGTGGGGGGGTGGGTGCAACAGAGCCTTTATCCTGACAGTCCGCGCTTAGTGAGGCATTTGGTCTGCAAAGTAAATATAAATAAAAGCGCAAAATGGTGCGAGCTCACAGACAGCGTCATTCGCTACATTGCAGAACAAATGCAGCCCTTCAATACTTTTGAAAAAACAGCCAGGAACTGTATAAACGCCATTTTATTTATTGTTTTATTTTTGTGTGTGTTTTTATTGGAGTTTCATTTGTTTCTTAATAGAGACAGGGTCTATTTTTTATTGTTTTAGATTAGTATAATTATTTTTGTTTACATGCAATTTTTCCTAAAAGAGGGTCCATTTCGCTTTCATTGTTTTTTTTTTTCTCTTTTATGTTGAGTTTATTATATTATTTTTTAAATTTATTTTATTTAAAAGCTCTTGACCTTCCAAATACAGTTAAATACTCTTAAGAAATTAAAGTTTCTTGCTTTGGATATGGGGTACTCACTTTATTATGACATATATTATAATTACATAAATGAAAACATGAAAAAAAAAATCAAAATTATATTGACAATAATATCGTTAATCGTCAATAATTTTTTGGACAATTATCGTCCAGCAAAATTTGTTATTGTGACAGGCCTACAGCCATCCAACTTTGTTGTTAATGTCACTCTGGCAAGAACAGCACCCCTAAGCTGATCCTACAAAGTGTTCAGTGAGAGTGAGATCGGGACTGCTGGCAAGCTGTTCCATCTACCTGACTGACACCTGATTGGCAGCACCAGGGGGCACCAGACAAGAGACAACAATAACAGCACCAAATAAATAAATACATAAATTGCCAAAAATGATTTGGCAAAATTTTCATGGGCCTAACTCACACACTCAGCTTTCCTGCTGGTCCCACAAATGCATGTTCCTTAGAAATGTGGCATCATAGAAGAAAAAATAAGCAGGCTTTCCAGAGATGTTATTGTCGAGAGGCATTGTTACAGTAAAGAATTAGGCCCCATCCACACCAAGACAAAACGCTTAACAGTTTCCAAAACGATCGTCATAAAGAAGAAGGCGTCTCAGAAAATGTGTGCTTCTATGTGAATGCACTTGATACGCATCAAAACGCTGTAAAACACATGCCAGACCTCTAAGGCCGCTGTAACAATATGACGGAAACGAGCGGAAACAGACGAAAAAACAGTGGGCATGCACACTCGAGGCAAAAGTTGTAAACAAAGATTGTGATAAAGTGATCATAAAGTGCCGTAATGTGACCGTGACAATTGTTTGTTCAACTCGGTGGTGATTGAGAAGAAGGAGATTTTGCTGCAACAGGGATAGTAGGGTCACTAGCTTCATCAGCACATATGCTTCACGTACGCCGCCATTGTCGTTGCCGCGTGTGGCGCATGCGTGTGAATGAAGATATGAAACTATGACGTAAGCGTATCTGAAAACTTGCGGAGAGCCAGTAATCACGGAGCTTCGTATACGGCATTTCAAAATCTTTCCACTTTGGAACCTGGTTTCAAAAATGGTTGTTTACAGACCCACAGAACGCCGTCTTCGTATGGATGATACGCAGATTCTGCAAAAAACGTATGCGTTTAGACCTCGGTTTGGCTTCGTGTGGATGGGGCCTTAGTCTGCCAAAAAATGTCCTTACTATTTTTTTTTAATTCGTGCTACAAAACTACAGCAAGGCACTATTTCCACTGCTGTGACATCTTCTTTCAGAATTACCACTCAATCAAATGACTTGATTAAGCTAGTTTTCATAGCTGTGGCTATGGTCAAGTAATTGTTGCTTAATAAAAATCATCAGAATGCTTGCAATAGAGTCACTGGCCATTTTTGTAGGACTAGCTATTGCTTTGTTAGCAGTCATCCTTTTAACACAAAAACATTTTGAAATTCAATAGCAGGCAGGTCAAATGCAATTTATCATCCTGAATAAAAGTTGAAATCTTGTGTGCAGGTGCTCATTGTGAACCTTATTTTAGGTATTAATCTGAAAATAGTATTCTAAAACCCTGTATACTTTCAAGCTTGGGAACTGGGAAGTGCCTAATTGAACTCACTCCCGTGCTTTTGAACTCACTTCTGCACTGCTCTATTGCATGAAGAATTGAAAACTGCAAAAATAATGTGCCTGCAAGCGCTCTCTCTATTAACACATTTTTTATTATTTTCCCACTGAGACTCAAAACACTGTCACAAGCACACACTCATGGTAACACACACAGTGTCAGTCAGTTCTTTATTAACTGGTTTACTCCCACTTCCCTAAGTTGTCAGCTTGATGAAATCTAATTACCAGCACAGAATGACAGAGGAAGTCAGAGCGGAAAAAATCATTTACTCTAAAATATGCTTTTTAAATTAGCTGTCAGCTTTTATCAAGTTACACTGTCAACAGCAATTTCTCCACAGACATGAACATGTTTCTCTACCATGTCCACTGTTTTTCCCTCATCCACAACCCATTCATTATAAAGGGCTGGCATTTTGGAGCTAAATGGAGCGTTTAATGGGAATTATATTCTGCCAACAGTGGCAATGCTAATTTAGAACGGGGGCTGTAATTGATCTAATAGCCTGACCCCTTCCTCACCTCTTGGCATATCCTGGTCTCACGTCCTTTTATTATTTATCATAGCCTCTTTTTCACTCAGACACAACCTGCACACACACAAACACACAACTTTTGTCAGCTGGACAATGGCTCAAGGCTAAAATAATGGGACGGTGTGATGCAGATGCATGCACACACACAGAGATGCATAAATTCAGGCATTATTACCCTTTACTCCTCTCTCTCTCCATCGCTTCTTAAGTCTCATCCCTCCCACCTCCCACTGCTCCCTTTTATTTTCCGAATTTCTAGTCATCTTTTCTGCCCTTTTACTCCACACGCACCTCCGGTACTCATGCCTTGTTCTTTCCCTCATCCATTTGCCTTTTCAAGTCTGCACTTTGCTTTGCTCACATTTTGTACCATCAATCTTGTCTCAAATTATTGTCTTCTGTTCTGTGCTCCCCTTCACCACCACCCTTATACCTCTTTTACATTGACTTCTTCAATCTTTCTGTCTTATCTTTTTTGTTTTTTATTTGTATTATGCAAGGGTGGACAGTAACAAAGTAGATTTACTTGAGTACTGTACTTAAGTACATTTTTTGAGTATCTGTACTTTACTTGAGTTTTTTTTTCTTTTTTTTGGAACTTATGACTTTTACTTCACTGCATTTAAAATAAAAATATTCTACTTTTAACTCCGCTACATTTCTATAAATGGCCTCGTTGCTTGTTACTTTTAGGTACAGGTATCCTAAAATGTGATTTGTTCAAGTGGTGTTAACTTTGTGCATCCTGTTCCACACTCCGATCCAGTTGGTGGCAGTAATGCACTTTAAAGTTTGTTTGCCAACCACCATTAAACAACAAAGAAGAAGACATGCGTACTTCTTTGGACTTTAAAATTTGGTGGGTTTTACCCTGAAGTTAGTTATAGGGATGTCCTGATCCTATATTGATATTGGATATCAGCAAAAAACACAAATATTTGATTGTATCAGCCTGAATCTGAAATCCCCGATATCAGCACTCCAATACAAGCAGTTCATTCCAATTTATGTATTTTTTTTAAATTTGATTCAGTTGTAGAATATACTTATGTTTAAGTTAAACACAGTGGTTAATATACAATTTAAAAATATATGTTTTTTTATTGGACCTATTTAGGTTATTTTCCAGGGTCTTCAAATTTATTTTTTATTTATTTTATTTTAACCATAGTATATTCTTATGTGTAAAGTTGAATCTATTTAACCTATTGATTATTAACAAATTGTTTAGTTTTTTTCATACTCACTATTGCTGACTACTGTTCTCTGTTTGAGTAATCTCACCTGATCAAGCCTTTTCTTACAGTCCACACTACAAAATAAGGAATAAAAGTATATGATTCTTGCTAATACCGGATCGGATTGATATTGGTGTTGGCCAATGCTCATAGTTGCAATATCGGTATCGTATTGAAGGTGTAAAAGTTGTATCGGGACACCCCTAGTTAGTGATATTTCATATACTTTATTTCATTTCTTAAAATAATGTTTGGTTATTAATTAATACAATCTTTACTGCGAGACAAACAAGCACTGCCGTTCATTTTTTGTCTTTTTTTGCATCGTTTGGTTGTATTTTTGTAAGCTAATTAGTATGCCTATACCTAAATTAGCTGCTGATGTACACGCATTGACAGACCTGTTTCAGAAGACTTCCATGCTGTTTTCTTTTTTTTTTTTTTTTTTTTTTTTGGGGGGGGGGGGGGGGGGGGTCAGATAAAAAAAAGAAAATGGCAATGGTTGTCCTTTTGTTGATTCATCAGTGTTCCAGTATGCATTTCCATGGGCTTTGTAGCATATAGCATTATGCTACAGGTATTATGCCATTTCACTGGAATTTGCTGGAGCCATACTCTTTATTGTATAGATACACATAAATCCATGTATATATAAATATTAGGGGTGCAACAATACATGTATCTGTATTGAACCATTCGATACAGTGGCCTCGGTTCACCCTATGAACCGAACAATACGCAATTTTGTATTTATTTATCTGATCAACTTCTGAGGAGGTGCTATGCTCTGAAAGTTCAGTGAATCTGCGTTCGACTACTCCGGGCTGCATTGTCGAGCACAGATCTGCTGAACTGCTCACGCAGCACCTCCCCTTTCATTCGGCCAAGCTGCTGAGACAGAGGAAGCTACATACTCTAGGGCGCTGCAACATGGCAAGTGCTTTACCCTCAGCTGAAATTGAAGACCCTCCACTATCATTCAGATCTGGCACTTGGGACCACTTTGGCTTCCGTGTTAAGTATGACCCTGATGGTAAGAGTGTCGTGGACAAAAACAAAACAGTATGTTGGAAGTGCAACACGATGCTAAACTACGTCGGTGGAAATACAACAAACATGACACTCTGCTGCTCAGAATGCACCACATAAGATGGGTGAATTCTTTATTAGATACATTTATTTTTTTACTTATTCTTATTTTTACATGGTGATGTTTTTGTTTTTTATGATTCTAAGTATGCACCGAAGAATGTGCCTGGTTTAGCTGCAAGAGTTGCATTTAATTCAATTGAATGAAAATGTACTCTGAGTTGAAACAAATATTGGTTATTTTAATTAACCACAAGTAAAAAAGACATTGAAATTTCTCATATTTTGTATTGAAAAAGTATCAAACCGTGACAAAAACATATCAAACTTAACCGAACCGTGAATTATGTGAATCGTTGCACCCCTAATAAATATATAATATGCATATACACACTAAAGTAAGAATTGAAATGAGTGACAGATGGACCAATCATAAAGTTGTCATCATCATATGTAATAAGGCTTTCTAGATGATTTTTTAGGCTGTAAAGACACTTATGGAACAAGAATTTATAGTGGTTCCACCCAGGCTAAATATTCCAGTCCTGGAGGTTGCAGTTTGGGTTTGAGGGTGTTTTGGCAGCAGCTTTGAAGTGGAACTAAAGTTTTACAAATTCAAATAAGTTCAAACTACTCTCAGCTGATGCTGTGTTTTAGTTATACCTTTTATATACATTTTGGCGAACCATGAATATTAGCTCAGTGTAAGATAATGAAGTCCTGTTTATGAAACCTTAGGCTATATGTTGGTAAAGTAAAACTTACAGGATCATCAGCAAAACACTAAATATGTAGCCACTAAATACAGAAACTTGCTGACAGAAAATTCAATCAAATTGTAATCATGTTAAGTCACATCTTGATGTAATTCATGCTCCATTTCTTCCACTTTAATAGCGCTATGATCATTAACACAGGTCAGAAAGAGGTCTTCATTTGTGAAAGAGATGAAGAGAGAAACAGAGTGGTCACAGGAAGGAGATAAATGAGTGTTTCAGGGTAATGAGGCTGTGTGTATGCATGGCGCTGTCCATTCCGTGGGCACTTCTGGTCTTGAAGATTGCCTTACAAGTCACAGCAAGCCCACCACAGTGTAGCAAGGCACACTTATGCATACACTCTTCTTTAGCTGTGTTCAGTTTTAAAAATGAGAGAAAACACATCTTGGATTGGATGCCAGTGGTTTTCTGCAATGGCTGACGGACCCTTGTCTTTTCATTTGATGTTTTTGTTTTTGATCATTGCACCACATAAAACCTTCTTTTAATTTCATGGATTTGCAGTACAGAAATAATGGAGCACTCTGAAAAGGGAAAACTTTTAAATGTGATTTGTACATATGATTAATTAAATAAAAAGTCTCATATGTTCATGCAAGTTCAGAGAATACATATTTTTTACATTTTATTTTACCTTTTAATTTCTACTTTTAAAGGGTTACTGCTATTTGGGATTTCTTAAGTTAGACTGTATGAGGTACTTGACAATTATCTGTGAAGTGGCTGAAAGGGCTCCCAGCAGGCTGTGCTTTAAACCCTTGATGCCTGCTGTCACAAATTTGCATCATACCCCTTCCTTTCAGATTGCATCCGAGATAGGGTATGAGTTCCTCCAGTACTGGTTCATCAGTATTCAATACGCATCTAGGGATGTTTTGCAAGCATTTGTTTCTTGGGGGACCTTTCAAATTTGAAACTAGATCCGGCTGAAGCAAGCGGACACTTTCAATTTCATTGCGGCTGCATATACACAGACAAAAAAGAGGAATTGTCCTTTTTTTGAGCTAAGTAGCTCCAAGATAAAAATACACACCAGCTTATTGTTTGTTCCTACAACTAAAATATCAGTATAGCAGTGGCGATTGCTCTAAGGCTGCAAGGGAAGCTCAGCTAAAATGTCCCCCAAAAAAGTGGTGATATGTACTGCTGTGTGTACATTTCATTGACTAAATATGCGCTAGAATACTTTCATCTTTTGTTCAGAATCAGCTACTTATCACAGGTAACTGGCACGACTTCCTTCTCATTCATCCCCACAGCGTCTCAGCGCTTTAACACAGTCGGATGCTGAGCGTCTTCTGACTTCGATGGGGAAGCGTAGAGTGGGTTGTTCCACTGTGGAAACTTGACAGTCATTGGATAAACGCTGGGCTTTGACAGTGAAATGAGCCAATCAGCGATCTTGAAGTATAACCCTCCACCGGAGCATTTTCAAAGTTTTACATTCAGTTGTTCTGGAGAGGAGCTGCTCCTGTTTAAAGCGGCTCAAGTTTCAACAACACGCAACACAATGGGCCAAGGCCGTTTTAGGAGTCTAGCTCTGCTGGCCATTGAGAGAACACTAGTAAAATCCCTGGAAAAGACACCTAGTTGGTACGACAGGGTCACAGATCATTTTCTTGAAAAGGAACGGAGGGTAGAATTTAAATTTAAATAAATAAACACATTTATGATGTAGGCAGGAAAAAAATGAGCTTCCCCTCCTTGACTGACCAGCAGCCGCCACTGCAGTATAGATCACCTAAGATTTAATATGATTGTATATAAAATTCAGGCACAAGGGGTTAAGAAGAATGGGCTCAGCCTAACAGTAAAGAACACTGCTGTCTGCAGAAATTGTCTCATGTACTTGCGACAAACCTATGTTGGGTCACATTTATGATGGGGATAAAAACATGACATGCTTTATTTTTGGCTTTATAAGTTTCTGTGTTTGGCACTATTTTACAATGCAGCAAATAACTGAGTTCCTCCACTTGTGCACACTGATTGGGAGTCTGTGGCCTCTCTCTTTTGGCTTGCTGAATTTCGATCTGATCATTTTTTCTCTTGATACTCTGGTTCAGAAAGCTAACAGTTTATCCACAGTTAAAGGCAAGTCATCATCCCTTGAGTCAAAACCACTCATATTTGGTTCAGTGCAGTTCCCTCTTGTCATTGTTGCATCGTCCTGGGTCTACTTAGCTGAACAGTAGATTGACAGAATCATTGCACACAAGCAGATGAACGCAAAAGTAACTGCTGCCATTGTAAAATATTGCCAAACCCAGAGACATCCTCAAGAAGAAAAATAAAGGACATTTTCTCTCAGCCATACATTCCACCAACATAAAACTTGAACAACTAGAAAAGCACTCTGAGAGCGCAGACCTCCGCCAGCGCCACAGTCCTCACCCATATTGTGATTTTCACCATGAATATTAGTCCTACCTTTATTTAATCGAAATATTTAGATTCCTTGACCATGAAAACATACCATTAGCAATTGGATCATAATTACTTCTGCCAAGGGGGTTATGTTTTCAGGAGAGTTTGTTTGTCTTTCTGTCTGTCCGTCTGTCTGTGAACAAAATAATTTAAAAAGTAATGGATGGATTTTGACGAAATTTTCAGGAAATGTTCAGCATGGGAAAAGGAAGAACTGATTCGATTTTGGTGTTGATCCAGATCAGTGTCTGGCCGCCATGGTGAAAATTTGATTTTCATGAATAAGTACTGAACTAAAATAGATATCATTATGAATCGAGTTGCTAATGGTATGTTTTCATGTTCAAGGAATCTAAAAATGTCGATGAAATAAAGGTAGGACTAATATTGATGGTGAAAATCACAATATAGCTAAGGACTGTGGTGCTGGCGGAGGTCTGCGCTCTCCGAGTGCTTTTCTAGTGATATCTATTTTAGTTCAGTAGTTATTCACAAAAATCACATTTTTCGTCATGGCGGCCGGACGCTGATCCGGATCAACACCAAAATTAAATCAGTTCTTCCTTTTCCCATGCTGAATATTTCCTGGAAATTTCCTCAAAATCCATCCATTGCTTTTTGAGTTATTTTTTTTCACGGACGGACGGATGGACGGGCGGAGGGACGGAGGTAACGGACGGAGGTAATTATGCAAACGAATTGTCCCCAGCAACAGCAGTGTAATTTAGCGGTCTCTCAGCTTGTTTTCCTTAAAGGACAACCCTGCTGGACAGCCTTTCAGCTTCTTTAGTTGCTGTTGTCAAGAACCTGCTCCATTTTCAAAAATACTGAAAAATAGCTTTATGTGGCTTGGAGCTTTGTGAAAGAATATCTTCATCCAATTGAAATCCCCCCATAGCAAGCATTGTCCTTTTTCTTGGACTATTGTGCACACAGCCTGCTGGGTTGTGCCTTGCTTTTCATTCTCCACTAATGTTCTAGTTACGGTGTCATGAATTTTTGAATGAACTTAAGGCAAGACGCGGGATGGGAGCCGAGAGGGGGTAAGAGATGATATATCGCAAGACAAGTGAGAACGAACGTTGAGGTCCTCAGGCATCTCTCTATCCCTCTCTCATCACCTCAGTGTTCATCCCCCACCCCTCTCTTCTAATTCCTCCCTGTAGACAGGATGCTAATTAACGCTAAATTATCCCCTCAGACTTTCCCTGCTTTAAATGCACTGATGAAAATCTGACTCCCTTCAACGTTGCAGGCGCCTTTTTGGCCACATTCAGGGGGAGAGGAGAATGTTCACTTGGTTGATGTGAGACATGTGTGTGCACGCTAGGCTTTTTATAGCACAGAAAATGAAGAGGTAGACTTATACTGGAATGCTCTATAGTGTTTGGGTTAGATAAAGAGGAGCAGTGGTGGAAAGGTTTGGCAAAGGAGAACAGCAAGCATCTAAGTAACTCATTTTTCAAGGCGTTCATGTAAGACATATTATAAACAAGGGTAACAATGTGCTATTAGCCACAGAGTCATCCATGTTTACTCCATACAATAATATACAGTCTTTGGTAAGTCATGCTTGTCAGATCATGTGTTAAAGGGTCATGTGTTATCCTTAGACCAAGTAGTTGTAAGTGTGATATCTATAGGTCATTCACATGTGAGAGAGGATTAAACTGCCAAAGCAGGACAAATCTATTTTGTGGGGCTGGCATACATGTATATATTTTATTTTTTAGATGCTTTTTGTCCTTGAATGTCTCTTTTTTTAGTGCTCCCACTGTCTCTTAGCGACAGAAAATCCTGTCCCAAAGGTGTGACAACACTGCTGTCTGGTGTTTGAGAGACTTTTGTTTCCTGTATTTCTAAACACTCCAGCTGCTCGTAAAGCTTTTGGTTTGTATGTTTGTTTTGTTTGTGAAGGGTCTATGTCTCACTTTTTCTCAGGGCCGGTGTGTGCATATGTGTGTCTATCGGTTTTGGCACAACAGAGCTGTCTGTGCCTGCTGGCAGCTGGAACCACCAGCACATCAAATAGTCTCGACTACCCGTCTGCCCAGTGCAGAAGAGACTATTCAGTATTCTTGAAGGAAGGTTGTAGGAGGCTCATTCCAGAAGCAAAATACATGAGCAAAGGTTTTGTTGATCAACTCTGCAGTTGAAAGGAAATAAGTGGAACTATAAATGGGCTATACAATGTGGCAGATGGGACCAAAAGTTCTGTGTAATTGAATGAATTTTAGGTAAAGAAATACCATGAAAAGTTGTGGTGATTTACTACGTTTTGAACACATTCATATAATTTACTTTTCCACTGTCCAGGTCCCATCTTTGTTTTTTGTGGCTATTTCTTCTGCAAATATCCAAGGTGCCTTGTGTAAAATAAAACCAATGTCTATATCAATATCTATATCTATATGTATTGATCTATATCTATATTTATATTTGTATCTATCTATTTGTCTCTCTCTCTCTCCCTCTCTCGCTATATATATATGTTTATATATATATACATATTCAAATTTCAAAAACTGAAAGAATTGTAGTAAGAACAAGTAATCTGATTGATTGATTGATTGACTGATTGATTGACTGATTGATTGACTGATTGATTGATTGACTGAGTGATTTGATTTTTATTATTGTGTCATGCATATACAATATGCCCAGCCCAAAGGGCTTACAATACACCATTATTCAGTCATTAAGCTCAGGGATCATTGTAGACATTTACGAAGTAGAAATAATCTCACAAAAATAAACTATCCTGATGTTTTTTCCAGTCTCTGGATACAAAAGAGGTCAACTTGTTAATATTATACCTAAACAACCATTCCAATCTGCCATCATCAGTACACCAAAACATATCAGGGCCTTTAGCGTACATTTCATTCATCAGAGGAGCTGATCTGTTTGTAACTCTGATCAAGGTATAATTTAAAATCACAATTTTAAAGTGGGCAGGAACAGAAAAGAAGGTTGGAAAGTGTTAAGATGTTTAGTGCTGCATCTTGCAGTGAAGCATAAAAAAGGAGAGTGAAAAGGCAAGGGGTGAGACATAATTTAATGTGGAGCGACAGAAAGGGATGAAAACAAGTGAAAGAGGGAGAAGAGAGCGAGGATGGAGCAGATTAGTTTGTTTTCTGCCGCTCACTTTGACATTGAAAGATACGTCTGTGCTAATGTCCCAGAAATTCTCGAATAACACCACAAACCGAAACATATCCTCTTTAATGAGAATTTCTCAGCTCTGCTTTCTCCATTTTTCAAACACACACACACACTCACACATTCATGACGCACCATATGGCTGCAACCTGGCTGAAAGAAAAAGAAGAAGTAGAAACATCTCACTTAAGAAGTAAATATGATATTGTCTGTTAGTAACAAACTAAGAAGTTTCTTTCAATTAAAACACTTTCATTTTCAATCCTACCCTCTTCATCACCGTCTCCAGGAAACTGAAGCAAAACACATGACAATCTGTCAGACATCAAGGTTTCAGTGATTGATTGCACAAGCAAAAGCATCCCCATCCTTTACAACCACATGCATCCATGCTTTCCCACATGGCTTGTATAGTAATGTACTGCTGTTTTACCATTCTCAATATCTGATCATTCTGTATACTCCCCTGGTATACAGGTCGAAAATGGCCACAGTTGAACTCCAGAAATGAAGTAGCAGAATCAGATTTGGAATCTGTGTTTTAAGTAACTGAATTAAGACATATCTGTATGGGCTTCTCTGGTGAAAAAGGCATATTTACTGTACTGAATTGTAACTGAGTCCAACATGGACTTGTCGATTTTTCCCTGGTAATAGAACTGGATGCTGGTGGTGCTGTCAATGAAAATGTTTCTGATGTTATATTCATAGCTGTCAAGTCTCCCGTTTTGGCGGGAAAACTACCGTATTTTACCCCTCTTTCCCGCCGTCCTCCCGTATTACTATTTTCCCGTAATTCTCCCGTATTAAAAAAAAAAAAACCTTCCTCTGCCTCTGCTCCTAACTGAACACTGTCACTAGCCTCCTGCAGTAGCCTGGGTGGCAGTTGTCGCGAGGTTAGTGCCAACAGCGGGAACAAACCCGGGACAACAGAGGAGAGAGATGAATGGATGTGAGGAGGGAGAAGGCATTCCTGCCAAAAAAACAAAGAAGTCTTGTAAATATCTCGAAAAATGGGACAGCGAATTTACTTTCCTGAAGAGGAGCAGGATGGGGCACAGTCACGCGTTCTGTAAGATGTGTAACTGCGACTTTAGTGTCTCCCACGGGGGAATAAACAACGTATGTCAGCATGAGAAATCCACCAAGCACAACCGCTGGCTACTCCGGCCCAGCCCACAAATACACTCCTTCCAAAAAAGTGTTAAAGGATGCAAAGTCTGCAACAAATCTGTATGATAAGTCATTAGGGAATGCCAGAGAGCTACTTGAGTAAACAATGAAACGTAAGAAATGGAAATGAATGACAATAAAATGTAACCTACTTGTTAAACTTAAAGACAAGCAATGTGAAATAAGCAGTAAATATGTAATGTGTTGACTTGTGAATTAACTGAAAATATGTGAAATGAATAAATGTGCTTCATATACTCTTTGTGTTTTTATTTAGGCTTTATTATAATGTAGGAATGTTCACAGCATTTCAATGTCAACAAAGGTAGGCCTATCAGATTCTGATCACCTAACTAATTAGTAAGCTGTTGACAAGTTGTTTTTAGATATCTTGTACTCCTGTCTTAAAATGTAAGGGATACTGGAGCTTGGTTGGGGTGGTGGGAAAGCTCACAGAAAATGTCCCTTATTTTCAAATCCAAAACTTGACAGGTATGGTTATATTATCAGTAAATGCTTACTAACCATTGTATTCTGCCAAACTGAAGCCACAATGCCTTTCTTTTTGGTTTGCTTGCCTTGCATGTTCCTCATTTGGTTTGTATGCTTCCATCAAGATGTATTTGTTGTATTTGTTGTGTATGGTTTGTGTTTGTTGTGTCTCAAGTTTTCACACCAGCCCAAATCAAGTGGGATTTTTTAAGAAAAGCAAGCAAGAATTTGTTTCGCTCAGACCAAACATATCAGATGAAAATACTATACAACCACACACTGAACATTCTTAATCCCAGTCTTTAATTTTCTGATGGCGTAGTCGAGCGGCTGTGCTCAGTTTGTTCTACTGACGGGGGTCACTTACACACGGTAGACAGCTCTCAGTCCTTCCTCTCTGGTACCTGGATGACTGGAGCTCAAGCTGAGAGATAAACACTCAAAGAGAGAGAGGGTAAAAAAAGAAGAAAGGTGGTCAGCAGGAGTGGTAGAGGCAGGGTGTGCCGCACTGATGGGAGGGTGAAGCACAGAGCAGGGCAACGAGGAGAAGACGGGAACAATGGAGCTGGGTCAGAGAAGGAGCATGGAGGGTGAAGGTGAAGATGAGAGTGGAAAATTGATGTGCAGTAGAGGGGAGAGCAAGGTCCAGTGAACCACAGTGTGATGGATCACGAGGTAAGCGGATACGATGAGGGGGAGGTCTCCGCATGTTGAGATCAGATTTTGTCAGGATGCAACTAACAGGCACAAGAAAGAGCAGGAGAGGGAAAGGCAGGGATATGTCACATACGTCTCCCATTTTCTCCCACATCTGGAAGAACAAAAAGATAACTGACTCGACAAAGGATGGCGCTGTGTGGGTTTGTTCTCCCTTGAATGAAGCACAACAGTGACTACTCCTTGTATTACTTTTCATCATCCTTGACTTGACAACAGCACTAGAACGGTCACAGTAAGGTCAGCTAAAAGGCAATATAGACGCTAAATCGCAAATAACATTTCAGGGTTGAAATGATCTACACTGTAAAAAAAAAATCGTAAAAAAAAACGGTAATTTTCCGGCAGCTGGGGCGCCAAAAAAATACCATGAAAAAACAGAAAATTGCTTTCTCATAAAATTATAGTTTCCTTCCATAATTAAAATAGTTTGTAGTTGTACTTTTAACAAGATTTTGCCTTAATTTAAGGTTCTTTAACGTTTAATAACAAACATTTAACGTTAAAAAACAATTGAATTACCCATAAAGATGGTAAATCGACATTGTAATACGAAGAATTATGCTTAAATTTACAGGAATGTGCTGCTGATAGTTGGATTTAATGACATTATTCTTTTTATTTTTTTATATATTCTTTGGGTATTTTTATGCCTTTATTGATAGGAGAGAGACAGTGGATAGGCTTGTGAAAGGGGGTGAGAGAGTAGGGGAAGACACTCTGCAAACTGGTCATAGGTGGGATTCGAACTTGGACCGGCAGAAGCAAGTACATGGGGTGCCTGGTTGCTAACCACTCCGCCAAACCAGCACCCCTTAGTGACATTATTTTATATGAAAAGGGTTTTTTTAGAGTTATAAAGTTGAATTTTTCAATATTAGTTAAAAATATTAGTGAAATTCCGATATTTTTACTATTGATTTCTATGTAATTACCTCCGCCAAGGAGGTCATGTTTTCGGGAGAGTTTGTTTGTCTGTCTGTCTGTCTGTCCATCTGTCCGTCTGTCCGTCTGTGAACAAAATAACTCAAAAAGTAATGGATGGATTTGGATGAAATTTTCAGGAAATGTTCAGCATGGGAAAAGGAAGAATTGATTTGATTTTGGTGTTGATCCAGATCAGCGTCTGGTCGCCATGGCGAAAAATGTGATTTCCGTGAATAACTACTGAACTAAAATAGATATCATTATGAATTCAGTTGCTAATGGTATGTTTTCATGGTCAAGGAATCTAAATATTTAGATGAAATAAAGGTAGGACTAATACGTATGGTCAAAATGACAATATGGCTGAGGACTGTGGGGCTGGCGGAGGTCTGCGCTCTCTGAGTGCTTTCTTGTTGTAAATGATTTTTCTCTTTTTTTTTGTGTTGTAAAGTTGTATTTTACAGTTTATTCCCTTAAATAACAGAACAATATTTGTAAAATTACAATACACTTGTTAACGTATTTTTACAATAAATATTCATATTTCTAATGGGGTTTCTTTGCAAAAGAACAGAAATATTGTGTTTTTTCACAGTTACAGTAATTTCTTGTTATATTACATTTGACATGTAAAATCACAATTTATTTTTGTGAATAAATTGGCATTTTGAAATTACAGAAAAAAACCTGTAAAATGAACAGTAAAATACTGTTATATTACTATTTTTTTTACAGTGTATGTTTTCAACAGAATTTGCAATCTTGTGTTGAGTTATCACAGCATTTACATTGACTTTTTAGAGAGTAACAACAATATAAATTGTTTGATTAGGACTGGAGTGGTGGGGATATATGATAATTGAAAGGTTCATAGCTCAGTTGTGAGGGGAATACATGTTTTCCCAGACAGTCGAGACAGCAAGATACAGTTTGAACACATGCTTGAGTCCCCTGTGGAGAACACATTAACGTTAGATTTTCATGCTTATATACACGATCAAAGGGAGAGAGAGAAAGGAGTGGAGTGAGACAACTACTCTTAAAACAACAGCCAGCTACATGTAATGCAGGAAGTTAATATCACAACTAACAAGAGTATCACTGTAGAAACATCAATTCTCAGTTTTTAGTTTTCCTGTGTATGATGAATCCTTAAAAAAATGTTTACATGTGAAATTCTCACGGCTGTTTTCAGTTTCAGTCTTTCTCTCTCATTCTGAGGCAGCGTAACTGTCTGTTTTGTGACTGCTGGGACCAATCAGAGGTGTCAAAAAAAGCACTCCGCTACACCCACAAGCCTGCACACAGACAGATAACACATCTCTGTAATAATAGAGACAGCTCTTTAGTGTTATCATACAAACAGATTCACACAACTCTATCTATCTATCTATCTATCTATCTATCTATCTATCTATCTATCTATCTATCTATCTATCTATCTATCTATCTAAATGCCCACAAAGTGATTGTATAGGCATTCCAGTGTAAGAAAATATAGTGCCAAAATATGATGGGGAGTTGAGTTCACAAAAACATACAACCTGGGCAAGGTGGCAGGGTGGTATGGTAGCGCAGCAGGTAGTGCTCATGCCTCACTGGAGGAAATTTGCTGATTTGATGCCTGGGCTGGTGTGGGCCTTTTTGTGTGGGGTTTGCCTGTTATCCTTTTACATGCATGAATTTTCTCTGGGAACTCTTTCCCACAGACCAAAAACATGCTAATTTGGTTGATTGGTGACTCAAAGATCTGTTTGAGTGTGAGCATGAATGATTGTCTGCCGGAATTGGTAATAGATGGACGGATGGATGGATGGACTATCCAGGAATTCTTGCACCAAACTTTACTTTCTGAAAACAGGAGGCTGTTCCTCTCATTAAATCTACACTTTGTCACTAGGGTATAAATTAACAGGAACATCTCTGTGAGCATTGCTTCAGCTTCTCCTTCTTGATGATTACCACGCTCCATCCTAAATTAACATTTCCTTTTTGTTATTTCTTTTGAAATCCACTTGTTTCTAACCCTTGTGGTTTTGAATTATGCAAATTACATCTGTAGCTCAGTCATGTTTATGGCTGCTTCTCTCAGCCCAGACTAATCCCATCCAATTACATGAGCAGAGAATTTGAATTCATCTGGGAATGCTTCTCTGCACACAGTCAACCTGGGCCAGCAGCTCACTTCATAGAGTGAGTCCAATCAGAGAGCCATGAGCCCGAAGTCCAAATGAGTTCAACCTGGGTCAGATCACAGAGGAGCTGAACTTGGAGCCATCAATTTGATCTGATTCAAATGCTTGAAACATGCTGTTTTGGAGGGTTGGGTGGTTTACACATCCACATCTTGGCTGCTTTGCTTTCATTTAGTTGGCAAATAAATTACACAATGTCTAATTCTCCCACTGCGGAGGTACACATGCCCTTGACTGCTGGTCAGACTCAGCAACATGGGAATTAGTAAGCAAGCTAAGCTAACAACAAATGAGTTTCAACTTCGATCTTAGACCAAAGAGGAGATCAACAAGCCCTAACCACTAGGGATGGGATGAAATATCATTTGGCAATATATCCCGATACAGTACGTGACGAAATGCATAGAGTTTGAAAAAAATGGATCGCGAAATAAAGACGTCATGTCCGGTAATAGCGCATGTGACCAGAAGTGACAACAACAAACATTAGCACCAACTACCTTGCGTCCAAAAAGCCAAATGATGGAGTCGAATGAGGTCGAAATTGAGGCCGCTCCGCCTGGATACAAGTCATCTGTCTGGCAGTATTTTGGCTTTCTCATTAAGAAAGACGAAGACGGTGAAACCGAGCTTACCACTCGTTAGCATACACTCTCTCTAACCTCTCTAGGGTTAGAGAGAGTGTATTGTGTTTGTCCTGTCCTTGTGTTTTCCTGTGTGCAACTCAAACAAAAACAAATAAGCTGTAATTACACAGTAATATTTTTTCTTGTTTACTTTTTTGACATTGTATCGTGACGTATCGTATCGTGACCTGGGCATATCGAGGTGCAGCGTTTCGTGAGTTTAAGTGTATCGTCCCATCCCTACTAACCACCTTAGAGGACACCAGATAATATGGTCGTCTTGTACACGTGTAACACCTGAAGACGTGTCAGCAGAGAAACTGACAGCTATATGTAATATTTGAGCAACTTTGAACAAGTGGAGGGTTAAATGATTAGGTATAAATTGGTCTGCTTTAACAATTTAGAAGACATCCTGGGGATTAAAACCAGTTTTTGAAGCAGTTGATGCTTTTGACGTGATGATCTTGTGGTTGTTGTGCTTGAGCAAGTGACCCTGTGGGATTCAGCTTGTTATATAACCTCCATCCAGGACGTGTTTTCACCAGGGTCTGTTTGTGTGTTTGTCTGTTAGCAACATAACGCAAAAAATATTGATGGGTTTACATGAAAATTTTACTGTAAGTGTGGTTTAGTCCAATGAAGAAGTCAGTTCATTTTGGTGGTTTTGGGACAGACTTTAAAAATCATATAACTGACATCCATTGATTGATTTGCTTCAAAATTTACATAATAATATATTTAATAAAGCTCTTTCATTATGGTCAATTTCAACTGAAAAGTAACAAATGAAAATCTTTGACATTTATAATAGCAAATCCCATTCATTTCTCCTTGGATGCTCTGAGGGCTCTACCCCTTTACCTCATTATGAGAGCTGTAGTTTATTTGCAAACTCAAGTCAATGTTTTTCAAGCCTATGTCACTACATAACCCAGACTGTCTGTAGTATTTACTCTCAGCTGTGATTGAAGCTGCCAGGTAGCAGTGATATCAATGCTGCTTTGGGATTTATCACTTTCTTTGTGCTGGTTGCTGAATGTATTGTGTTCTTGTTGCCACTGAGACTCTCCAGGGTCAATGGGAGACCACTTTCTTTTGTGAGCCTGGTGCTTTTGTTCAGTGACAAACAGTTTTATGTTGTTGTTTTTTTCTGTTTTGAGCAATGATCTGATCGAAAGATAGAAAAATAGGGGGAAAAAAGCTGCATGAGCAAGTGAAAAGGGAGGTTGTTCAAGCACTGTGGTTTGTTTTGGGTCAGATGAAGATGAATAATCAAGCTATTGTTCCACAGATGTGGTCTTTTTCTTCTGACCGTTTTCATAGTTTGATTTTGTAAGTGTTGATTCAAGGCCGACCCTTCTGAAATCCACTTCTCTAAAATCATATTCTATATATCAAAGAAAACATCAATATGGCCTTGAATTTGGACTCGCTCTGTCATGTTTTCTTCACCCTTGTCGTTGAGGGTGTTTTTCAGTTTATTGACTGCTGTTGTGCATCAGAATCAAATCGAAAGATCCAAGTTTCTTAACATGTAATCACTCCTTCTGTAAAATGTGGGCTTCATTCAGTTTGATCCAAAATGTCTTTCTTTACAGATTTCTTTGAATCTTTCTTTTGATCAGTAGTTAGAAATTTAAAGTCAGCTTTGGATCATGCTTTTGTCATGTCTTTTTATGCAAAATATGCTAAACTTTTTATCAGTGGGGATCATTTCTGCCCTATCGATGATTTCAAACCATTGGTTCAATGTTATTTAAGATTTTCAGAGGTTTTTGATGTGCATGAGCACAGAGAAAATTCATAGTCTTTGTAATCCTCCAGCCTTCACATAATGCCATTCAAACAGGAAATATTTTATAATGAATTAATATCACTCTACAGGTTTATATTAATGAGACAGCTGATTGATAAATGAACCATTAGTAATTTATGGAGAATAGGTGGGAATAATTACCTTAACACTTCTGCCCACTCCTTTCAAAATGTAAAACAAAGCATGAATGTTTTAGTACTTTTATACTATGTTTTTCATTTTGGTATGGTTCTATGCATATGGCAGTTGTAAGCTTTTTTCGGTCATGTTCTTTTGTTTTTTTTTCTTACTTCCTTACATGTTGGAAATACATCTTTTCAAATGTCAAAGCAAACTTAGCCAAAGAGTGTAAAACTGTTCCAAATGGTCAAATTGAAACCATCCCAAATCATTACAAGAACATCCAAGGCAAATTAAATAAGAATAAATAAATAAATAAATAATGCTTTTTCCATGTCTTCACATTGTGTCCAGACAATGTAATGTACAAACCTGTTACAAATTTGTTTTCAGGAAAAATCCACTGACAGCAAAGCAAATGCTGGTATTTTAGAAAGTGAGCTCATATGCTTCTGATTTGAAAAGCAAATATGAAGATTTGTACCACAAACTTCTTGGATAAGTGTGCCATAAGCCTTTTTTAACATTTCATATGTCATAAAGAGGTATTATCGAAAGGGTTCTGTAACTTAATAAGTGAATAGTTTCAAGTTTTTTGCTTTTTTTAAACTAATGTTAAAAAAATACAATAATTTAAGACAAACATTTCAATTACTGGAAATGATAGTCTGAAGCTTGTGCCTTATTTTTGCCTATCCACAACCCAAGATAAATCACGCATGTAATGGAAAAAAAAAACAAAAAAACACCTCAGTCATTCTACTTTGAAATCATAACACTGAACCGTCAATATACATTATAAGCAAGACTTAAATCATGATTTAGACTTTTTTTAAACCCCAAGAACAATTAATGTACTTTAATTAATCATTGAGCATTATTCAGGATTTTATCTCTAAACTGAAACACGTCTTTTTTAGTATTTGTTCTCACTTATCTTGTTTCAAGTATAGGCACACATCTAACAGTTAAAATTTTCCTCTCTTTTTCAAGTCAACAGCAAGAAACAGTAAGAGTATGTTGTACTACACAACACCTCCAGTGTGTTTGAATTTACATTTTCTTGAAATTTGAAAATAGAAGATATGCAAAACAAATAAATAGACTCAAGCTATTCGTAAGTCCTTTGTAATAGAAAGAATTGCCACAGATTTGAATAATATGTGTTTAATGTGCTCTACATGTGATTTCCAACTAAGTTTGCAATCAATGACCACTGCTAAAAGCTTCCTTCTTAACCTCTTACAATATCCACATCATTGAGATTCAGCTTGTCAAAAAAAAGTTGGCCCCCATGCCACCTAACAACATACATTTATTCTGGTTTCATTCAGTGACAACTCCGCTCTTCTTCTACTGATTCTAATAAATGCTTTATTTTTTTACCCAGGACAAATTCAAATTAAGTTCTTATTAAAGCACCTTCCAAAATTTTCAATTTCAGTTTCGAGTCAATATTTTCTTTGCATAGATGCGTATTTAAAATTATATGTCTAGAATAGTGAAAACTGCCTTTGAGACAGACATTTTTAAGTCATTTTTATCTGTTTCCCTCAAGAAGCTGTGCTTTATTGTCTGAACATACCTTGCTTCAGACTTTTCATAGTCAAAATAATCACTGTGATACAATAGAAAATGGCATGTAGGATTATTTTTCTCATATGCTTTCAATCATTTTTATTGTACTCGCAATCAGTTCCTTGAAGTACTAGCCAAGGGAATGTGTTCTCTTTATACACAGTTAGGTTTTATGACTTATAGAGTGGAAAAAACGCGACCTATCACAATACAAGATGGATTATTACAGCCCAAGATTCCCAAGTTGTTTCACTCCGTGTCCGTTCTGCCTCAGTGTGAAGCCAGTGAGAGCTGTTGTTGTCCTGGTTGTCAGCAACATTGCACACCAACAAAAACAAGGATTTGCTATGATGCAAGTCATAGCAAATCTATTCTTTCTCCTTTTTCTGAAACTTCAAGCTTTCTCTTTTCATTCCCCAGCAAAGCTCTTTCCATCTTCTTGATATTCTTCTCCTCCTGAGCCTGAACTATACGGTACATTGTGAAAGGCAGGGTGTGATAATGTGAAAAATCTGAAGAACTTTAAAAGAAGCAGGTAAAAACAACATGGGTTTGGGTCTCTGATGTTTCCACTACAGGTGGTCAAAAGGAGGCAGCTAATGTTTCTTCACAGCTTTTCTTGGCTGCTGCTTTCACATCAATTATGGAATTATCATTTTCCATTTGCAAGTGGCAGTGCGAAACTGCGTCATGCAGTGTGCTGTAAACTGAGATTGGACTCACAGCAGGATATGAAGTCACATCTGTGTGTGTAAAAGATTGAATGCAAGAAGAGTCACATTTTAGGAGTCAGATCTTTCATTAGACAAAAAGTATACCAGTGTAGACTTCAGGTGACACAAAGACTGGGATATAGCACAGGGTTCTGCTGCATTTGATATTCAGTTTATAGTAGTTCTCATGCTAAAATGTAGCCTTGCAGAGCAGACAGACCTGCCTGATTCTGAAATCCTACAGGTCCGTCTTGTGAGCCTCCGTTGTCCAACGAATTCACTCGGCTTGATTCTTAACGGTCCAATCAGGGAAGAGAGGCGGGAGCAGCAGAATGCGGACGTGACTACAACTGAAAGCTGAGAACCGGAAGTTGTGGATGGACATGCCGATTAGCCTGTTGTCCTCATGGCTACCTAGTGAAACTTGGCAAAATCTGCCCTCTTAAGAAGTTTATTTGTAGGGATTGTCTTTGACGAGGTTCATGTCACATATAAGTGTTAAATGATTCATCTGTGTGGTAGAAGTTAGTGTAAGACGATAGTAAAAGGCCATTAGCTGTTAGCAGCTAAGTTAGCGGCTATGGCTAACATCCATGAACTGTTGTTAAAGGAGACATATCATGCTGATGCATGATTTAATACTTACATATAATATAATACATTTAATAACAAGACCTTACACCCCCTTAATTTTCAAAAAATGAGATATTGTATTTCTCTGATATCCTAGAACGAGAATTGATGCCTCTGAAAATAGGTCATTGCGAGATGTCCGCGAGATTTCAAACGTCATGACGACACGAGGTACCTTTCTTTTTATTGGAGTAATCTGATAAAACACTTCCTCCTCTGTGATGTCCGTCAGCCCCAAAAGGAACACATCCAGCAGCAGGGGTATATAGGTCCCTCGCTCACACTCCCTCAGTACCAGCTCTGGCCTGTAGGGGGACTCAATACGCGGTCGCTGCTTTGAGCCTGCCGGAAAATACAGTAGAAGAAGAAGGACAGGCTGGCTCTACCCAGATAGAACTGACCAATCAGAGCACAAAGGGCTGTGACATTGCGAGGTAACTTTAGGTCATCCTTGAGACCGAGTGTTTCAACAAGTGCTTCATAATGGCCTAAAATGAGGATATTGAGAACTCTATTGTGGGGCAATGAAGGAACTAAATGACTTGTACTGAGGGCAGAAATGCTTTACCGGCATCCTAGTCTGGCATAGTGAAAAGGAGAAACAAGCATGATATGTCCTCTTTAACTGTTAGCTATTAGCCACTATGTATGCTACATTTTAGGAGGCAACCCTGCTTGATGTGGATTGGCCTGTGATGAATGTGACGAGCCAAATTGTTGTCCAATCACAAGCTTGCGTTTTTTTTTTAACATTCTGCCCCTGAAAACAAATTCAAAGGGCTCCTACCCAGATGGACTAGTGAAATACTTCTGTGGCAGATACGTTGAGCTGTCCATCTGGTTTGTCAGGTTAGTTAAAATGAGCCACAAGCAAGATCCTGATTGTCATTCTCAAATTTTCTATTAGAACTCCGTAAAAATGGTTATACAGCAATAATAACTAGCTTCAAAGCTACGTTAAACAAACATGAAAAGTTATTCCTGTCTTTTTATTGTTGTGCTGTTCTGTTAATTATAAAGCTCTGGATTCTCATAGAATTAATGAGAACACAGATTTCAAAGGATGTGGCTCCTTGAAATAAAACAGTGAGCATCTCTGCACGGTGGTTTGTGTAATGTGAGAGTCCCTCAGAGTTTATCTGCTTGAATGTGCACCACCACTGATAATGTTTGCAATACAAGTACGGATGAATATTTGTGGCTTCCATCTCTCTTTGGGCTGTCTTGTGGCTTTCAAATCTGTCGTTAGAGCTTCTACCCCTGTGGGTAGAAGAATCCTATGAAGCATGCTGTACACAAAGCCTCATTTGTAGGAGCAAATACACAGCCTGGCCAAATAAAGTCACCAACTGGATTTAACTAAGCTAAAATGTACAAGCCTCCTGTTGGATAATTACTGCATGGGTGACTGCCTTTCAGCTGGCAACATGTTATTTAACCTCCGCTCACGCGATGAGCAGCTTCTCATTTCTTAAACAGACATGTTGAAAGATATATCCTGTGGTCGTCGAAAAGATGTTAGTCTGTTAAAGGGTCAAAAAATTGGCATGCATCAAGCAGAAAAACATATGAGCAGATTGCAGAAACTACAAAAATTGGGTTAAGAACTGTCCGACACATTATTAAAAACTGAAGGAATAGTGGGGATCAACATCTTCAAGGAAAAAATGTGCTCAGAAACAAACAAGTAAAAAAAAAGAGTCATCATTATTGGTGATCACATTAACGTTTGGTCAAATCAAATCAAAGAAAATCAACGGAAGAACTCAGGGGTATGTTTAATAGTGAAAGTAAGAGTATGACTACATGTACAATGCATGTACATGTAGAAAGCCACTAATCTAAGGCTAACCAAAAAAAAAAGGGTTCGGTTAGCTTGAGAGCATGAGAATCGAGGTTCAGAAACACTGTGTGCCAAAAGAATGAGGTCAACTGACTACCTGAATATACCGACAAGGTTAATCCATTAACAGATTTTTCTTCCCTTATGACACGGACGTATTCCAAGATGACAATACCAGGATTCATCAGGCTCAAATTGTGAAAGGGAACATGAGACATCGTTTTCACACATTGAATTGGTCACCACAGAGTCCAGACCCCAACTCCATTGAGAATTTTTGAGATGTGCTGGAGAAGACTTTGCACATTAGTCAGACTTATAGAGCTGAAACGATTCCTCGAATATTCGCGAGTACTCAATTACAAAATATCCTCGAATTAAATTTTGTGCCTCGAAGCCTCGTTTAATATATAACTATACATATAAATATATATCTGGACTACTATACACTGCACGGTGTTTGACACGGACGGTCATTTCTGTGGCACAACACGCCTGCTACCTCCGCTGCTGCGCAGCTTATACAATCATGAGGGAAGAGAAAAGAGAGGGACAGAAAGGAGAGAGTCTGCAGAAGAAACGGCAGAGAGTGTCCCAAGTGTGTGGTCACTACAAGAAGGGACGAAAAGAAAACACAGTGCAGTGTGTCTGATGTCAAACAGAGTTAGCTTAGCATGTAGTTTAGCATGATAGCACGTCGTTAGGGCTGCAGCCGTAACCATTACAGCATTTCAAATATGCTCATCACAGACATGCGTCCTCTCTCCATGGTGGAGGACACAGGATTTAAGAACATGATCAAGGATTTCAATCCAAACTACAAAATGCCCTCCACAAATATAATTGCAGAATTATATTACTGCTTTGTAAATCAGTATTGTATTGGCTTTGTTTTAAGCCGGTACTGGTTTAAACTTTGAAAGTTGTTAAAATAAAAACCCTTTTCTGAGGAATAAACGGCATTTGGTTGCTCATTTTGAGAGCCCTAACATGTGGCATTGTATACAATTGATTAATTTGTTTAAAAACAAAAAAGTATATTTTGTTAGAGTACTCGAGTACTCGAAGAAATAATTCACAGAGTACTCGATTCCAAAAATACTCGATAGTTGCAGCTCTACAGACTTACCCATCATCAATTCAAGATCTTCGTGAAAAATTAATGCAGCACTGGATGGAAATAGATCTTTTATTGCAGAGCTTTTAGAAACAATGCCACAGCGGATGCATGCTGTGATCAAAGCTAAAGGCAGTCCAACCAAATATTACAGCGTGTTCCCACCGAAAGCGTTGCGAATTTTTCGCGCGCTGATATTTCATACAAGTCAATTTAAAGACGCGAATTGACGCTGCGGTGAGCGGCGAGCGTTTCCAGCGAAAAAATGCTTGCTGCTTGACGCTCGAGTAGAAATAATTGAACTTTTCGAGCGAGGGAGCGTGTTGACGTGCCGACACAGCCTATCAGCTTGGATGCAGGGCATTCTGGGGTTTGGAGTCATGCTAATTTGACAAACTGCTAGACAAACTGCTAAACTGGAGACAGATGGAAAGGCGCTCCGCAGCTGGACTGGAGCGCCTGTAGTTGGTATCCAGGGAGATCCTGGTACCAACCCTGGCTAGCAGGTCTTCAAACTGGGCAACAGTCAGCCCGAAGTACCGCTGGAACCCGCCGTCGTCCAGACGCAGCTCCTGCAAGAGAGGGTGGAACTCACCGAGCTCACACTGCCTCTGTAGGGTAGCATGCGTCCAGTACCGACGTCGGCGCCTAGCCCGCAGCTGACTTCTCCACAGCAGGTACAGAGCAGCGATGGTGGTAATCGGAGCCATGTTCGACGATGAAATGATATGATGAAATGATAATGGCGGACTTTTCATGCAACGATGCCGCGGTGAGCGTTTTTTGGCATATTTGTACCAGTGTCAAAACTCGAGCGTCTAGCGCGGCGCTATTTCACTTGACGCGCGGATACACTCGCTTTCAATGCTTTCGATGGGAACACGCCATTAGAGAGTGCAACCTTTTTTCTTGTGGCAACCGATTGCTTTGACCAGGCAGTGTATATTTTAATCATGTATTTGAAGTGTTCAGATTCAACTAGTACATCATTATTTCCAACAGGCTTTTTGTCCTTTGTTTGGTTACATAAGTGGGGGAGCAAAATGCAGACAAAATAGAGGATGTAAAGGAAACATGATGGCCCACTTCTCAAATCCCAAATCATAATACAGGTTTTATGTACCTCTGATAAAAGTGCAAGAAACCAGGCTCACAATGAACAGCTGATGGTTGTTTCAAGGACACACCTTACAGTTTGGTGTCAATAATTTACAGTACCCCTCCTCCTTGTTTTCACCAGCTTTTACACCCATCTACACTGTCAATAACCATTTGTTCTACCATCAGTGTTCTACCCAGTGCAGTCAGCTGAATGCCTCAGGCCCCCATGAATTAACTGTGTCTACGTCCATGCATTCATCCATGTGTGCCTCCATTAAAAACTGTCTGGAGATGACTTTGTGCAAATCTACCCCACACCCCAAAGAGGTTTTTTCCCATGATGAACCCTACTCATTACTCATGCATAATTTTCAAGGGAATCATGTCCCAGGGATGACTTCCAGAAATGATGACACTGACTTTGCCATTTGGGAATGTCAGAGCTCTAGGATAATGTCCTGTTAGAACCCACTGATCATGTTCCAACAAGCCATAATTCCTGGCTCTCCCTGTATTTCCCTCAAGCACTCACAGAATTACATTTTCATTTTGCTGTGAGCACCCTGATGCATCACTGTAATCCAGCAAACGACTGAAGAGCATCTTATACAGAGGGGCAGCTAAGGCTGGAACTAAACTGCTAACACCATAAACCATGATTGGAAAGTGAAGGGAATTAGTTTTTATAGTGAGGTTCAGCATGTGGGCTGCATACTGGTGCAGTAGGCAGCATTGCAGCCCAGCAGCAGCCCCGTGTGATGTTTGGGTGTTGAACTTTCTATGTGTACTCTGTTTTTTTCTCCAAACATAAAAGAATATCCAAATGTAAGCATACCCTATGCTGTTAAGATAAGTTCACATATTGCAGTCATGCAAGCTCTTACTGAGTCTTAAGTCGCCTACACACCGAACGCGACTTGGTGACCTGGACGACCACTCTCCATTTAAAGTCCATGTTCAGCCACAATGAGGCTGACGGTGACCAAAATGTATTTATGGATAGGCAACACAATTTTACAGAATCACACTTTAGCAACTTTTTGAGATGTCTTCATTCAGATATTGTTCTGAGCTTATGTAAGGCCTCATCTATTCCACTTAAACTGAAAAGAGCACCTCGCAGCCTGACAGTGATTGCACTCAGAGTAAAGTTTGAAAGATATGCTTTTCTTTGCTGCATAATTTTTTACTTGATTAGCTGATTTGTGTGGGTCATGTCTATGACTGCATGTGACAATTATGTGTGTAAGAGCTCATGCATGTATGTGCACTTGTGTGTAGTTGTTGTGGTCCCTCGGGGAAGGTCAGGGACATTAGCGTGATCAGTAAAGCAGTCATGTTCATTTTCATTAAATGTCTCCTGATTACATCTCACCCTGGGGTTTGCTTCCTCCATTAGCCAGGTCAAAGCATGATTACACCAGGACAGATAAGCAGACTCTGCTTTCTGCTGGAGATGAGGAGCTGTTGGACCTTGGGTTTGAACACTTTGAATACAAAGACAAGCTTGTGGATTTGAAATAGACAGACATGGAAAAATAAGGAAACACTTAAAAGTGACTATCTCTCTCTCTGTGTCCCTCTTTATAAAATACATAAATATATAAATAGGTAATTTTACCCTGTATGGAGGTGCTGACCATTTAAGCAAAAGTATGTAATCCTTAATTTAAAGCTAAGATATTAGCTTTAAATTGGATATTCCGTCTTTTAACTGGGAAAAAATCCCTTATCACCTGCTATTAGTACTGTACAGCTATGGCAATAGACTGCATTTATATTGCAAGATATTAAAAAAAATATATATATATATATATATATTTTATAGGAGTTGTCCTACCATCTCCTCAAAGCTGAGAAGACATCTGTCAACCTTTCCTCTTTTCTGTGACTGACACTGTTGGAAATGCCTTGGTGGAGCTTTGAGCTCCTGGAGCCCTTAGTCTTCTTTTTTCAGATAAGACTTCAGAACAGTCAAGGAACTCTGAATTTATCATCTGCTTATTGACAACAGCACCTTCTCATGCAGCAGGGGCATATTTTAAAATTATCATTGCAGTGGGTAGTCTTTAAATCTGGGACTTTTCAAGTCTTCCTGTGTGTGCATTTCATTGTTTGTAGTTGTACTGTTATGACTGAGAAGAATGGACGTGAAGTTTGGCTAGAATCTCGTATAGGTTTTACTCCAAGCAGACAGGCATGTAGGAAACACTCCAACAGAGCTTGTACTTCTTTAAGGCTCCCTATCATGCGTGGACCAGCTCCATTCTGATTGGTTTACAGGTCACCTCAGTGATAACTGCTCAGTTAAGCGCTGCTGTTCACTATGTTGTGAATAACTCTGAGCAGCTTGGCTTGCACAGCTAGAGAAGCAATTGACGGACATTGTATTGTTGTGTCAGGTGGTCTGACACTTAAAGGCCATATAAAACTCATACAAAGCATGATATGGGCTTTTTAAACAACGATTAAGAACTCCATTAATAATAATGTTAACAGCAATAATAACAGTACATTTTATTTGTAATGCACTTTATATTTACACAGTCTCAGTGCTACAGTGTGTCATTAAAAACAATCAAAACTGATGCATTCAAAACAAATTTTAAAAAGTCAATATATGTTCATACTTAAAAAGGAGACCCTATAAAACATGTTCAACAAAAAGCTTAAAAAAGGTATATTTTGAGGTTTTCTCTAAAAGTATCTGTAGACTGTTGGCCTCACAGGAGGCCAGGGACGAGGTTCCACAGCCTCGGGGCAGCGGAGGAAAAGGCCCATCACCCATAGTGCTGAGTTTGGTTCTGGGAGCCTGGAGGGTGTTTGTGGTTGCAGAACAGAGGGTACATGAAGAGGCCTGGTGGGAGAGGAGTTCCTGGAGGGAAAGAGGGGCATTTCCGTGACTGAACCAAAACATTTTTAATAATAATTTCAGCTTTGATAAATATATAGTATAATATAGATAAACCAGACAGAAAGTGTAAAAGTAGTTTAACAGTAAACTGAAGTGTATGTATGTATGTACAAACATTTACACCAGGCTGTGTCAGCTGTGAAAGTTGATGTTGGCAAAGGTAACTACCCAAGTTTTAAAAAGTTATGCACTTGTTTAAACTTTTCAGCCACAAGTACAAATGACCTCTTCCTCATAAAGTCCAGTTTTTATCAACTCCATGTATACTTCTGTAAACCTCTGCACTTCTTTCCCTGGCATGTTCCCCGAGAGCTCCACGCGTCCTAAATGAATTCTTCTATCAAATAAACCAAACAGCAGTGCTGTCAACACAACAATCACCACAGTGAGACGAGACGGAGAAGTAGAAAGTTTCTTAATCCTGAAACACAAGCCATCATTAAAACTCAGTAATGAGATCCAGAAAACAGGTACAACACTTACCTGTCATTGACGTCCTCATTACTAATGTGGTCATGCTTTCACAGGACTTCACGGACAGCTTATTAAAAAATGATTGGCAGGTGAGCAACACTAAGTATATTGCTTTTGCTCAATGCAGTACTTCTGACAATAAATTGGCAATTTGTTGCAAAACTGAGCATGACCTTTGAAATAATGGTAAACAAGACAAAATGTTCTTTATGGATAATATTTCATTTATTTCACCACCTTAACATTTTTCTGAGGCAAAGAAAAGGTGCTGAAAGGTTTTTGTTGAACTTTATTTTTCATTCTATTTTTGCACAAACTTATGATTGATTCAAGTCGAGCTCCTGGTTTATTCTTTTTTGTCAAAAGGCCCTGTCATGAACCGGGCTCACAACGACACATGTAAATACTTCTTGTACCTGACTTGTCTGGATGAATGTTTGAGGTTAAACCTCTTATTTTTATTATAGTGAGGGTAGCCTGTGCATAAGTGCTGCTTTACACTGGCACATAATCTCAAAGCTATATAGGTGAGATGGGGGTGGGGGGGTGGGGGGGGTATGCTCTGATATAGATCACGTTACTACCAACCTTATTTTTCTTGTTTGAAAGATGTTTGAATCCATTTTATGAGCAAAACTATGTATGAATATACAATACTAGAGGCAAAAGCTTTTTGTCCTTTGGGCTTAAGCCTTTTAGTTGCTCAAATCTTTGCTATGAGTCAACACTAACAGATCAACAGCCATTGTTAAAGACAACAGGCAGGCCTCTTAGAGTAGTTTGAACAATAATAACCTACAGACAACTCACAAACTCCGACAACTGAGGCTTGGATCACTTAATATTGCAATGTCAGTTTTCTTGATCCAAATGTGTTTGCTTAACAGAGCAAGATTGAAAGATACTAATATGTAGGGCTGGGTTAAAAAAATAAATTTGATCGATTTTAATAGATTTCCCATTAAATGGTTCATAATCGATCCATAAAATTCAAAGATCGATCTTTTAACATGGGTAGTTTTTTTCTTCATTGGACAGTCCGAGAAGCAGCCTGTGGTATCAACTCTGCTAGTCTTGCGTTTAGTGCTGCTTTCCACTGAACAAGATCTGGTGAGATGTTACTGCAAGTAGTCAAAAAAAAGAAAACATGGCGGAAGTGAGAAGCACTATAGGGGCACCACCGGAGAGTTTAATGATTAACGTCTGGAAATATCAGATTGAACAAGCATGAAAGAAAAGACGAGTTCTACAAAAAATACAAGCATCATAAAGAAAGGGCATTAATGTATATCATTAATATGTGATTAATGTAACAACTTTGGGTTCAGTTCTTAATGTAAAAACAGTTTTTAATCATGTACCAGGTCAAAAAGTCATTTTCAGCATTATTTTACTGAGGTAACCCAGACTGAACAAATATGGAATGGAATCGTGAATTGAATCAATTTGAGACCTCTTAATATCAAATCAAATCGATCCAGAAAATCTGAATCGATACCCGGCCCTACTAATACGTCCTTTATCTGCTAAACTTAGCTCAACTGTACCAGTTGTTTTGGTTTTCCAAAACGACAGTGAAATAACTGAAATATGTTGATAACTGGCTGATCTCACTTTTAAAACAAATGATTTGTCTCTTGTCTCTTATCCATGTAGGCCCACACTCCCCCTACTATCAAGACCCCACATTTCTGGTGTCCCTGGTTTCTTACAGCCTTTACTTCCTGTATGGACTTAGATCAGCACAGCACTTGAACTGCTATCTCAAATCAATAACAGTAGACGTTTGTCCTCCCTTCCGTTTGTCTTGTCTTGTCCTGTCTGTCACTATTTCCCCTTCTTTCACACTGTGGTGTGGCACGGCCCTCCCCTTCAGCTCACATCAGGGGTAAATTGTTAGGTGTTGGTTTCAGAATAAGAGGTGGACCCAGAGCAGAGGCAGAGATCAGATCAGGACTGAACAAAAAACAGGATTTATTTACTACAGGATCAAAAAGGTGATATGTACAAAGGTGGCAGTGGCAGGAGCTCGTGGAGACCTGGAGGAAAAAACAGAGGAGAGAGCACTGATTAGTCCACAGGTGGGAACGAGTGAATCCCACACACATCCCAAACAATAAAAACTAGAAAAGATTCACTAGTGATAGTGAGAGGCAAAACTGAAGCCAGCACAGACGTTTGGTACGAACCACAATGTGAAAGGCAATCAGCCGGCGCCGAGATGAATCCAACACAGGCTTAAATAGGGAGATCACTCATCAGGAGATCAGGAACAGGTGGTGCAGGTAGGGGAGATCAGCTCCAAGGGCGCCGCCCATTCCGGAGGTCCAGAGGGAAGTGAGGAGAGCTCCAAGGCGCCCACTCCACACTGGTGAAAGGGGGAAGTGCAGGACAGGAAATAGAGAGGAGACAACCCGAGAGGGGAGGGAGAGAGGAGCAAAACAGGAGGACTGGAGAGCAGTCCTCACATAAATAAAGTTTACAATGATGGAGTAGCCTACAGGGAAGGCTGGTGATGGTCACTATAGCAGCTAATCATATTCACATTCCTCTGACTGCTAGAAAAAAAATGCATTGGTCTTTTCAACGCTGTCATCTGACAGTGCTCAGCAGAAAAGACAATGCACACAAGGGGAAAAAAAGATTTGTTTTTGTATTGATTCATTTTCAATTATTTAAAAATTAGCCCTCATAAGCCTTTTTACCTAGAACTAAACTGGGCCTTGTACAAATGTAGCTTATTACCTCTAAAGTAAGATTACAAATGAGTTGTTTCATTAGATTTTTTGGAACCTGAGCCCAAAAAAAAAAGGAAGGTAACAGCAGTTTTATCACACCAGGGTTGTCTTTTCTACCAACACTATGGACTTTTTCTCCCCTACTTTAATATTTCTAGTCAATGTGATGGTACATCACCTTACAACAGGTTGAATAACACACATGTCATGGTCTGAGGGGGTCTGTATCACCTTCACCAGCACCATGTGACTTTGGATGACAGGAACACTTAACACTAAAAATCAGGTGTAATGAACAGAATTTAGTTTAAAGTATAAATGCACTGTTTTTTCCTAATGGAAATAAGGACCTCTGGCTCACACTCCTGCACAGTAGGTGACGGTAATGCTCCTCCGACCCTGGATGCCACCTGCCGTTAAACAAGAAGAAGAAAAGAACAAAAAGTTTTATCACAGGATACGATGAAAAAAGTGGGAGAGGAACAAGCTAAATGTCCAGACAGGCATAAACACCAGCAGTGTTCATTCACTGGTGTGAGATGAAGGATGTGGAGGGATGTCTGATCGATGCCCTTTTATTGTTGGACTTGTAAGTTCATGATGATTTAGAAACATGATCCGACTGTTCCTTATCAGTCCACATGGTTTACTTGTCTCTTGGGACATCTTGTTGACTGGATTCCCCTCCCTTTGTATTTCAAAAAGTGAGGCCCCTAGAGAGCTGAAAGCCAAAAATCTTGCATTGTGGAGCTTTTAGCCATGGAAATTTGGGTTTATAACATTTTTTTCTTTACTTTGATACATTGTACACAGGATTCGACTTCACAGGTGTACTGTTTGATCATGCTGCTCTGGTGGACAACAAAAAACTGCAACAAGGAAATTGAAATGTAATAGCTGTTTTCTGAGTTGCAGCTCAGCAGGACTAAAAAAGAGAAAGTCAGAATTCAAGAAAAAAAAACCCTGAAGGACAAAAGCTGTAAAAATCCATCATGCTTCTCATTCCAGAGTGGTGCAATGATGAACATAGTACTCATTTATCAGCCAAATCCTCATCCCCATTGTGAGGAAAAACAAAAGAAAAATCTATTTGTGAGTTGATGGACCTTTGAGAGTTGACCCTGTCTTAATGAAAGTATGCATACTTATTTTATGGCTTTGTGCTTGTGCATTTAAGAATGAGACTGTTTTCATAGACACAATTTTCTGCAATGCGCTCTGTAAATTTATAACATTCAGGCTTTAGTGCTACATTTATAAATGTTATTATCTCCACCAAGGGGAGGTTTGTTATTATAGCATTTGTCCGTTTGCTGATTTGTCTGTTTGCTAATACCTCAAAAGAGATTTGATTCGATTTTTAGGGTTGTTGATCATTGGCAATAACTTGCACAACAATGTTAGAAATGCCATGGCGGTGGTTGGTGCCTCAGTGCACTTCTAGTTAGGATTGTAATTTTTAACACAAAGGTTAAAAGGTAATGTGTCTGTGTGTCGAACCATTTGTGTCATGCTTTGAATCTCCATTAAGCAAGGATTTGATTGAAGTTGAATACAAGACTGACTTTTTTGTCTCTGTAGAGGATCAGCTGCATCTCTTTTCCCCTCCCCTTTGGAAATACTCAGCTCTTAAGGGCTTGGCAGGCTACAGGAGGCTATGGTAAAACACTGCTCTGATTGGCTGCCCAAATGATTTCTATTGGGAAAGGGAAAGAGAGCTTGTAGCTTCTCCCTGTGACCAGAAGTAAAAACCAGACAGCAACATCTGCTGTTAATGAAGGCCCATTTTAAAGAGCCAAAAACTGAAGTACCTTAGTGTCCCGCTTGGGGCTGGCTGCAGAAAACTAACACCTTAATGATAGTATGTGTGGGGAAAGGAGGTTTCCACAGCGTTCATACACATCTCTACAGCCTGCAAAACATGTGCTCTCAGTGTAAGGGGGGGTGAATTTTTCTATGTCCCATCCAATTTTTCATTAATGAAGGATTTATTGAGGAGTTCTGGTTTTGGAATTCCTACGCTGCTATTGGTCAGATGACTTTAAGAACCATCCCATGGGCTTTATGTCTGAAAGTAGATGGAGCTTAAGTTCATTTGAGATCATATTCAGAATGGCACATCTATTAAAGCCAAACAACAGCATCCCAAAGGCTGCTATGACATGGCTTCATCCAATTCTTCAACAGTCTACGCAGAAAACGCACATGCAGGTGGAGGCTGTATTACTTTTTCACAGTAAACCACAGGGATAAAATAACACATGTAGACCTTTTTAGGGGCATTTCATTCAAAGAGCCATAGCACATGTTTCCATAACTTAAGAGTTAAGTAATAGTTTTTACATCTTTGAAAAGTTTTCCACATTTTCCCTTAATTATTCTCAATGGATTTTGATAACTTTGGAATGCTGGCCATGGCACAAGGTGGAAGTGATTAGATTAAGGAGGTAATCCACATCCAGATGTTGATCTAGGGGTATTTTAAGCAGACTTGTTGCTAGTTTTGGGCAGTTTTCCAACTTTTTAAAAATAACTCACTGGACACTGTTGGAAATGTTGTGGTAGAAGTTTGTGCTATCTGAGCACTTCTAGATACAGTCAGAATTTTTAGTTCAGTGGCTTAAAACTTTGAAACTACCTAAAAACTACATCAACTACTCCCCTGGTGTGACTGACAGCGCTGTGAAATACTGTTGTATCTCTAAACATCTCTGCTCCGTCATTCCCTTTTCTGTTCTTCATTAGCCTCTTGTCATGTTGTTTATGTGTTGCTCCTCCTCCACTGTTATTATGGGTGCTCATTGTGTTCTGATGACAAGCCTGATGGAGGATTCATAGTGTAAGTGAAAGAATCCTGTTGAAACAATCATGGCTTAAAGAAGGTCATTTTATTAGGACATGTCTGTCAGTCAGCCTTTACCTGCAGGAAACACATTGCTTTTCTTGGATTTATGGTCATGCAGACATGCACATCGATTGAGATGACACTGCAGAAATGATGAGTTCTTGGTGGTCTTCACTTGACAAATTTAATCTATAACAGAAGCTGCTGGAGGGCTGTTGCACTGACGTGTTTGTGTCTATGCACATCCCAGTGCTCATCAGTAGGAAAAAGAGGTAATTGCTGCAGACTTTAGTTATTGTGTCTTTTATCAAACAGACAAGCCAATTAGATGCCCAACCACTGATATTAATTTTCATCCCTCCCTCTTGCTTTTATTTCAGAGGAGTTTTTCACGTAATAGCCAGATACAAAAAGTTATGACCCGTGAAGAGCTGTAGATGGGTGAAGAATTATGCAGGGGGAATTTACTAAAGCTTTACATTGTGCTAAATAACAGACAGGAAGCAGGTGGAGGGGAGGTATCTGCTGTGTTCCAATGAAGATAATATATGTGATGTATATGATTCTTCATGCAATGCAGGATGCAGTAAATTAATGGTTTCTCTATACACCTTCTTGAACCTTCCGAAAACACTTTAATAGAGGAATATTGTTTTTTTATTAATTAATTATTATTATTTTTGTTGAGTTGGGGGGCGAAAAATGACATAATTTTTCATTTTCTGTTTTGTTTTGTTTTGCTTTGTTTTTATTACATATGTACGAGTCAACACACACATTCCCGTGTAATCATATTGTTTTAGCCAAACTTTGTGAACCAAATGTGACTACTTCAAAGTTGACAGATCATTGCCCTCCTTGAGACACATAGGTGACCCCCCTTGGCTGGGCTGGGATTCCAGGTAAGAAACCAAGGCTGTAGGAAACAGATGACTTTTCTGTGTCAGACACAAAAAAAGACTATTCCCTCAAATATTACTGGTATGGTTTAAATGTCTGCTTGTTTCTGGGCAGCATTGTGGCACTGCAGGCAGTGCATATAACTTGCTAGTTTGAACCCTATGTCAGTCAGGGCTCTCTGTTCGGAGTCTGTGTGGTATCCTTGTGCATGTGTGGGCTCTCTCCGGGCACTCTGGCTTCCTCCCATACAACAGAAACATGCCCATTAGGTAAACTGGTGGCTCTAAATTGCTTGGTTATCTGTCTCTCTCTGGCACTGCCATTGGCTGTCAACCAGTCCAGGGTATACCCTACAACTTGCACAATGTCAGCTTAGATCACTCCAGTCCACCTATGTCCACAACAAGGATAAACCATATATATAATGGATGTCTGTTTGGTTTTTTGTTTGTTTGTTTTTTGACTCAATCACAAAATCTACTTTTGCTCTCTGTCCCTAAAATTCATCTTAAAACGGGTAAAAGGAGTTTCAGATATGCTGCTCCTGCAGACTGGAACTGTCTTGGAGAGCTGGTCTTTTCAAATCTTTTTAAGCACAGGTTAAAAGAATTGGAGGATGAAGTGGGCTGTAGATGCTTTGAACGGTAAACTTGACTGATAAACTTGACGCTCTGTGACTTTGACTTTATTGGTTCACATGTATGCATTTGTGTCTGTATTTGTTTTCTGTCTGTAACTTTGTAAATGTGCCACTGCCTGTCTTAGCCCGGACACTCTTGCAAATGAGATTTTTGATCTCAACAAGGCTTTTCTGGTTTATTAAGTACATATAGTTTTGTTTGTTTGTTTGTTTTGCTTTGTTTGATTTATTTTTAAAGAAAAAATACTTTTATTATTATTGTAGTTTAATGATTATAATATCATCATCATAATACTAATAGTATCAACAACATTAATTAGAAAATGTGAAAAATAATGTTTTTATAATAACATTATAGATACAAGTTTCAAATAAAAAATTTTGTATGGTTTGATCATTTTTCTGCTGCTTTGGTGATAAACGTGTTTTTGGATCCCAACTTCACCCACATTAACGTGACACAGCAGATGGACTGTAGTCCATTTGGGCAACAGCCCATAGAAAGTGGTTGGGAATGAGCAGAACCTGTAGCATACTCAGCTTGTGATTGGATGTCTGTTCTGTCAATCACATTCATCATGGGCCAGTTAGACAATGTGGTAGGCAGGCACTTCTGCCCTGGTGTAAAATATTAAACATACATACATGTGGGTTGCAGTAAAATAAAAGTGCCCCTAATTTGAGCTCTGAAAATCTGGTCACCCTGTTCTGCTCTCACATTTTTTTTAATCAAGAATACAGATAAAACAAGGACTCACAGACCAAAGGGAGCTGATTATTTGGTATGCACTGAAAGGTCCTTGCAGATCAAACCACTGGGGAAGCTCACGACGGATGGCATGTGTTTCCAACACAACAGAAGATTAAGATTGGGGTGTTAGGGGAGTCTTAAGTACACATGGAGCAAAGGGCAGATGATAGCAGGGCTAATGAGAACATAAAGAGATAAGAAACCAGGAAAAAGTCTTGGAGACATGGGGAGGATAGACTGATATGGAGCACAGAGGTAAAGTGAGGACGCTGAGACAACCTGATATAAGATTGAAGGGGAGAGATGCAAGGTAGATACGAGAGGCAGTGATGGGAGGGGGAGGAAGTATGGCAATGCAGGAGAGCCAGAAGTTCAGAAAGACAGATGTAAAGGTGGAGGAGATAATAAGAAGACTTCAGTCAGGGATAGAAAAGCTGAAAAGAATGAGATAACCATAAATGGGAGTTACAGATGGATGCAAAACCCTCACTACATTATGTAGAGCTGTTGTTAGGGGAAAGTGATCTATCAAAGACCAATGGGTGTAAAGAGGAGATGTTAAAATCTGCAAAGCAAACATAAAAATGTGGTGCAATGGATACACACGCATCAAAAACCAGAGGCACCGTGATCCTCAATTTTACATGCCTGGTCAATATCGTGATGTTGTTCAGAGACTCTGAAATTGACTGCATTTTAATGCATTTGAAAGTTGCTGTTCCTACACCTGTCTGGGTGTTTTTTATTTTTTTATTCTATTTTATTTTTTTTAAGTAAAGCACTCTGGGAATGGGCATCAGACACATGTTTGACCTTCCTGTCCGTCTAAATAATACAATAGCTGACCTTCTTTGAGGAGAAAAACTTAGAGTATTGATCATTCCGCTCCATGCAAATAATGTGTATGTGTGTATGTCTATGTATACTCTCATTCATCAATGTTTGTGTTGCATGTTTACACCAAGGTTAACAGCTATCAGTCAGACATTTAGAGCGAGAACTTAGTATTGAATGGGTCAGAGTTTTGGCTCAGATCCCAACTTTGAACCGAAGTCAGCAAAGGCAAGATAATTTGGTGTTCATAAAGATTATCTTACCTCATTATCCTGTGGTGTAAAGTGCATTAAAAGCAGAGATGGCACAAGTCAAGTCTCTAGAGCCAAGACAAAGTCAAGTGTCAAGTTTTTCTTAGCCAACAAGTCAGGCAAGTCTCAAATAGTGTATCTGACCATATTAAAATGGCTGAAATATATGTAAAATAGTAACAGAGTAACAGGAAAATATAAATATTATAAGACATTTCACACAAACTGTGTGAGTGTTACTTTGAAATTACATTTGAAACACTAGAAATGCTCTGTCTATAAAAATAAAAAACCTTTAACCTTTCAGACAGAGTTTATGGTAACAAACTCAACCAGTGAAACCATATGACATAAGAGTCAAAGACATGATTAACTGCAGGAGACTACAGAATGGTACAACAAAAACTTATTTTGGGGTTTTTACAGTGCACATGTTTTATGTGCATGCTTCATGTCTTTGTCTTTGGTTTTGGTGTAAGTCTATTAAATGAAACAAAAATTTAAAAGGACTTTTAAATCTCATAGAACTTAATACTCATTGCACACATGTCAATGGTGAACAAGGCATTTTTATATATGAAGATGGTTCTGGCAAGCCTTTGCTATTAGGGAAATAAAGTATGCAACGAAACTAAAGTTATTTACATATTTACACCTATGACTCCAGACATTTTAGCTACATTTAGTAATTTTTTTCACATTTGTAAATCAATGTGAATTGTTTTTTGATTCTTTTGAGAATCAAAGAAGAAGTCAGTTTGACTTTACAGATAGCTGACGTAGGGACCAATGACCTTTGACTTTATGGTCTGACTATAGAGATGTGATACAGTATCTTGACATGTTCTAAGTATGACCCAGTTGTAAAAGTCATACGTACATTTAGCTGGTATAGCAGACACCGGGGTTCAGCAATTTGTTGTCAACTGAAATATCCTAAAAACCTTTATCCCCACCATTAGCAATGGAGGGGCTTCTAACCCAATGCACTTGAATAAACCCAACCAAACCCTTTAAAATTAACACACCCTATTCCTTAGTTCAATTCCGCTGAACTGAACCAGACCTCACATAGTTTTTCAATAAACCAAACCCCATCATAATTGTTCCTGTCCTGCCTTCTTTGAACATAATGGTTGTTAAGAGAGGTTGATCTTGCAACAACATTAAATGTTTTAGTATGTCTACCTTTTGCTTTGACTCTGTCTGTCTGTTTTTCCTGTCCAGCCAATCTTTTTTTATAATGTTGCTTCTTTTCCAAGAAATTGATATTGTGTATTCATTTTTTCTACTAACTTAAAACAACTTTGGCTAGAGTATAAATAGGACTGAAATTCTTATGAACTGGCATCTCACTTTAATGTGGTACAGTTTTTTGGAACTTTCTCTGTCCACTGAGGAATGTGACAGAACCCCAGGAAAAGCCTTGTCTTGATCATGTTTCCAATTTACAAAAGAAAATGTGATTCTCTCAATCAATCCCAAGCTTTCAAGAAGTTTTGAAAATATTTTCAACCAACAAGACATGCCAAATGTCAAAAAACAATGACCCAAAATTGCTCCTTGTGTTTGGTTTTCCTTGTGCATGCTGTTTCATTAAATAACCATACATGCTTTATCTTTAAAGCTGATCATACTGTAATATGACTAGAGGATATTGTGTTGTTTCCTTCATAATCAAAGTCTTTTAGTAGCACACAAACATATTGCTCATTCTCATGTTGACAGTTTCCTTTCTGTGCAGCTCCCCATTTATACTGACTCCAGTATGAATCTATATCTGCTCTCTTGTGTATCCATACCTTTTAGCCTTACATGTCTCTATCCCCATTCTTCCTTGCTCTCTTCTTCTCGCTTGTCATTGCTTGAAGGAGGCAACAGAATTACATGGTAGAATCACACAGGCAGAATGCAAAGCTCCTGTTCCTATTATCCACCCCATTTTGCAAAGGGGTTCATTTAATTGCCTTTAATCAGGTTTATGTATTCATTACCATTAAAACTCCCAGGTTCAACTTCCCATGTAAAGTTTCTGAATTATTTTGCCCCTTTGTAACCCTACTAAATACATACACATGAAGCATACATCGACTTAAAATAAATCATGTTCTCACTGGCACATCCATGGTTTCCCCCCTGGAGTTTGGAAGAAACCATCATGTCATTCTGACTCTGGACTCTGCAATGTTGCTGTATTAAAGTCCTCTTCAATCTTATCATGTGGAGATATAAGGCCCTGAAAATTCAATTGTATCATATATTTGATGCAGTGATACTGACATTGCAGCTTCACAGAAAAAAAGAGTTGACTGTTATATTGTTTCTTACTCTTGTTCTTCTTTTTCTTATGTCTTTTTTTCATGTGTGTGGCACCAACATATCTTCTTCAATCTCAGTTGACTTGTTATTGTCTTCAGACAGAATATATTATCTTGGGCAGAGCAAACAGCATTACATATTTTATTAAAAAACGGCTGATCCTTCACTCTGCGTTCCGTCATGAAAGTGTACACAAGGCACGGAGAGGGCTCTTATCACCTCTACTATATGCAGCTGTTAGCTTTTAGCAGATATGTTCACACAGACATTTGAATACACACACTGGGTGCGAAAGAAAAGTGTCAATGCAGCTGCCAGCATCTTTGCAGTCTTACAGGTGTGATCAAAGACTGCCAATTGTTCCTTAAGGGATAAGTTTGGTTTCTACAGCTTTCACATTGTTTATAGAATGAAGTAGAACAATATACTCACACAGAAGGCTTTCCTGATCCAAACAGTGCTTCGGGAGATATTTAGATCCAAAATCGAGCGGCGGACATCTGTATAATGGTAGCACACGGGGCGTGTGTAGTTCCGCTCCTAAAACTGCATTAATCGTCCAAAAACTCATTAGTTTCACCAATATTTCATCATGGTCCGCTCACTCTACTCCTCCACAACAGTCCGGTGTCGCTCCAGACATGTTTTTGTGACTGTGCTGACCTCTGAACTGAAAACTTTGTTTACAGCTGCTGCACATGCGCAGTACGGCTCATTATTTCAGGGGCGACCACCGGCTACTCAACAACTTTCTTCTTCTAGTTTTGTGCAAAATGGACGAATATCTATCGGATGAAGATGTTGTGGATGAGAACTTTGAATATGATGGCTGTTCTTACAGTTTCGAGCCAGAGTATACAGATGAGGAGCTCAACGAAAGGAGGATGCGGAGGCAAAGAGAAGAACAGCTGGCCAGAGAGCAGTTTCAGCTCAGAGGTCAGCACAGTCACAAAAACATGTCTGGCGCGACACCGGACTGTCGTGTAGGAGTAGCTTGAGCGGACCATGATGAAATATTGGTGAAACTAATGAGTTTTTGGACGATTACTGCAGTTTTAGGAGGGGCGCTATACATGCCCCGTGTGCTATCATTATACGGATGTCTGCCGCTCGATTTTGGATCTAAATATCTCCCGAAGCACTGTTTGGATCAGGAAAGCCTTCTGTGTGAGTATATTGTTCTACTTCATTCTATAAACACTGTGAAAGCTGTAGAAACCAAACTTATCCCTTAAGGACTTCACTTTTCAGCTGTGTTAAACATGAGTTAATTGATTTAAGTTACCACCCAGCTGCTTGCTATCTATGTAAATTACGTTAACACAAAAAAGCCTCAATTGAGGAACTTTTGAAACAGTTTAGAGTTAGGACTCACAGTAAATGGGCCTTTTATGTAGCTCCATTTGTCTATGATCCTCAAACAGAAGTTTGGATCTGTCACATTGGTCCTTTTTTTCTACCCATTATTAATACCTATTTGTCTTTTATTTTATATTGTCGGAAAGCTTGATCAGTCACCCTTTCAACAATGTTTATTGCTTAGTTAAAAAAAGAGACTTGTACATTTGATAAATTATAAACACAGCTATATGTGCTGGTAGGACCCAAAGTAAATGTGCCAAAATCCCCAACTGGAGGCTGGTGTTCTGGTTAGCAGAATGGCAACATTATTTGGTGTCAGCCCTGTTACTATAACCATGCTTTAGACTGATTTCTGTGAAACTGGTAAAGTCAAAGAAAGGCCACAATGTGGGCCTAAGACACCCAAGAAGGTCGATTCCTCATCCTTGCTTAAGGAACTGTATTTTTCTTCAAGAGGGGTCCATTTGGTGGAGGCACTACCAAAACATTTAGCTGTGGTGATCATTCCAGGAATACGCAACCCTTACAAGCTATACCTTGTTGTAGAGGTGACTGATCAGGCTCTCCAACTTTATAAACAGTCACAAGTGGTATTATATCCAGAAGTGACTTAATCAACCAAAACAACATAACCAAACCTTTTTAAGGAGTTCAGATAAAATGTTTTAGTGACTGTGCTTTCACTCCAGTTTCAGTATCTTTGTGCTCTCTCCACTGCTTATAACAGAAAAGCATTTGTTCAAATCAAAAAATTAATCAAATTACTGTTGATGATTTTTATTTCAATTATTTAATCAATCTGTCTTTATTTATATAGTGACAAATCTAAACAAATCTCCCTATATTTCTGCTTAAATGAGGGACAACAAAAGGGGAGCACTGCTGAAGCCTGTACACTTAATCAATTTCCACTTGACCCTCTGGATATGGAGTGTTCACCAGTGCTGCCTACTTGCCAATTAATTCTGTTTCAAAGAGGCATTCTTTAGAGAATTTTCCCTGTTGGTTTTATCTACAAGAGGGTCACTTAAATCCCATATAGAAAGTCTTGGAACAATATTTATGAAGGTGTGTTTTAACTCACATGACTTCTTTGCCAAAGTTGACCTCTATCAATATCAAGACCTGAATTTCCTGCATCTAAATACAGAAAGAAGAAGTCCACCATTTATGCCAACGTATGTCTCAGCTTGTGTGTCATTGTGTCTCAGCTGTTCAGCTTCTCTTGAAACATACATGTGTTTTCTCCACAGATGGCACTCCATACACATGGTGGGTCGGTCGTGGCAGTGAGAAGCATTTCTACTGGGGCGGCTCATCACCTGGCATTCAAAAATGTGCCTGTGGGATCGACAGGAACTGCACTGACCCAAAGTATGACTGCAACTGTGATGCAGACCACAAACAATGGTGAGATAGACTTATTTGAAACTCTGTCTCAGATTACTTGTTGAAAAGACATTAATCTAATATTAAAGTATGACTAAGTGCAGAACCATACTGCATAACTGACATCTTTACCTCTATGTTTTGCTGGTTGCACACTTGTTCATGTTTTGTACTGTCTTTACTCTTTTGCGGCTCACTTTTGGGAAGAAATGTACCTCCAATTTGGCCTAAAATCTCATGTTCTGTTGTAAATCAGTTACAATGTCACCGTATGTCACCGTCTTTCTGCTGGATAGGTAAGCAACATTAGCTTTGTGGTGCTTCACATAACAGTCACAGACGTCGGGCATTCATCTTATTGTCTAATCTGCCAAAATGTACTGTTGTTGTGATGTTTTCAATATTGTCAGTCTAGTTGTGGCTACTATTGTCTGACGAGTCAGGGTTACCTTCGCTACGTTGGTCAGCTACACAGTTTCTACGTCCGTTTCCATGATGATGCACGTCCATCAGCTTTCGGGGGTGGAGCCAGGGGTGAGGTATGAAGGGAGAGGCGGGTCTAAATTTGTTTATCTACAACCTCTCCACTCGTTTTCTCCCACATCGCTGACTACACCTTTAAATGCAGTCAGACCTCCTACCTTAAGCTGCTTGAGTCTGCATACTCTTTACTGCTCCTACTAGAAGCTGCTTTACAATCCCTCAACCTCCCCAGCTCCTTCTTTATACTTTTCTCTGACTTAATCACTATCAGCTGACACTGTTGCATGCTCCAGGGGATTTTGTTGCTTCTCTCTCTGCCCTTCATGCTTTTATTGTGGGCTGTAAGGGGGAACGTGTGCTGTTCCTTCAGAGGGCTTCCACGAGCCTTGTGTGGAAATACAGGGATAGCCCAGTCCGTGCCATACCACCAATTTCAAAATATGCAAATGAACGCACATAAAGCTAATTCAAATAATTGTTGTGGAGTATTTCTTGACAAATGGTTCCGAGAGAATTGTGATAATTCCACCTCCCTTGTCGGTGATCCATTTATACATACACATTCCTTACTTCTATAGTATGTGGGTTTTTATGCCTTTAGCTGGCTGATATTTTCATAGGTGTAATTACATGACATTCAAAAAGTGTGTGTATGTGTGCATTTTGTAACAGAGAAACAGATTTGTAGTCTCTCTGTCCTCATCCCTTAATCTAATGAGATTAAAAAGTCTTTCAATCTCTCTTCTCTCCATTAATATGTGCATTACTGTGTTGTTGTTTAGTTACGTGAATTTTTGTTGCATAGCTATAACTCTGTTTTCAGTCATTACTCACCAGTTTGGCAGCACACTTTAACACTCAAGCACATCCAGAGCCAGATCCATGTTTTTCATTTTCCTCCAAATTAAAAGGAAAGCAAATAATTCAATTTGTGTGAGGTTCTCTGAGGTATTTGCAATTCCCAAACTCAAGCTCTTTCCCACTTTCGAGGCTGCACTTGTTATATACTTAGAATAAATCAATAACATTAAAGCCCTTTCTGTATGCAGTATTAATTTCAAAGCTTTCTAATCGCATGTGCGTCTGTTTTTGCTTATCTTGCAGGAGAGACGATTCTGGTCTCCTGGTTCATAAAGAACACTTGCCAGTCAGCCAGGTTGCTGTGGGCGATACGAACAGACCAGGCTCTGAGGCCAAGCTGACCGTTGGACCACTCAGTTGCCATGGAGACAGTGAGTGATGTGTTAATCATTTGTCTTTTTGAGTGATGGGAAACTTGGCAATATGTAGGAATAAGGATGAGGATGAGTTTGGAATGAAAAGCATGGCTGTGGCAAGGAGACATGAGATTGACAGGATGAAGAGGACTTTATTTATCTTGTTTTGAAATACAATACAAATGGAATAAACCTCACACATGATGGTAAATCATGACAGATCATGAAAGGATCAGCACAGCTCACCACACGCTAACCAATCTGTTCACCAAAGAGGGTCTCTACTCTCACAGCTTGTAGTCTTGAACAGTCAACTTTGTCTTCGGTGTTAACACGCATGACAGGGGATAAGCAGGGGATTGAAGCTTATTGGGGCAGGCTGTTAGATTCATGGTACATTTATAGCAGGGGCAGTTTTAGGCCATACCCTCTGCTTATTACATAAGTTGGGACATTTTGTACAGGAAATGTATCACCACTTTGGTTTTTGCCACATTTCAACAGGTTGATTCTCCATTTCTGACGTCCATTGGACTCAGTGTCTGCTTACTGTCATCTCCATGGCAATGTTTGTTGTGCTTTTACTTAAACCATTTTGCTAATGTTTGGCCAACGTGATTAAACGCTGTGAATGTACTTGAGTGTTCTTTTTTGTCTTCCCATATATCTGCATTTCTTATGGTTAATATTGACATAACTGATATTTACAATTTTGCATCCAAGTAGCAATTCTTTACTGAGCTAATAGAGGTGAATAAAACCATTCTTAAATGTCCGATGTCCTTGTGTGTTTGACTATTTATACCATGTATTTGGTGTATATCTAAAGCAAAGAGTTGAAGGGGTCACAGAGGACCTTAAAAATAGATGAGCACAAAACACATGTAGGCGAAGGCTATGTAGCTATTACATAATAAACCCAGGAAGTAAAAAATGCAGAGCTTAAAGGAATACTACACCCAAACAACGATTTGGCCTCATTTTCTACTCACCCTCATGCTGAACAACACTGTGGAGTAGTTTTGGAACATCTAGGATGCAGCCGGAGATCTGTGGGGATCCTCGCTGTCCACTGATATTGATATCATGACTTCGGTCAGAGCCCGAACAAACAGTGTCCTTAAAAGTCCACAAAAAGTCGGCAATATTCCTCCATACTGCTCATGCGCTGTAATCCAAGTGTCCTGAGCGGGTAACGTCCACCATTTACTCGAAACGACATCATTTAGCACATGTTTATAGCCTAAACAGTACTACTTCGCATTTCTATGATACACTTACGGGTGACTACGGGAGCCGCGGCTGACCAAACCAAAGGAACGCGCACTCTGCAATAACTAGGAGCGTAGAACAAGAAACAAGAACACAAGAAATCCCACATTCTGCTGACCCCTCTTGTGTCTGTCCACAGCTCCGTCGCTCACAGCAGAATGTGGGATTTCTTGTTCTATGCTCCTAATGTTGTTCACCACTGATATAGTAATAAATTCAAAGATAAAACTAGATTTTTTTTAAAAAATATTGAACTAATTATCAACAGACTCGTTGAAACCTGTACCAGAAGTTGCAAATTTGCATTACTTAAGCCAGTTTAAACATAAATAAATAAAAATATGGCATTTATGTGCTTGAATCAATCTTCAAATCACTTAAAAACGTACACTTAACCTCCACTGAACAAAATGAAAACAGGTGAGAGCTTTGCGGCCAGTCTTCAAGTATGACTGGGACCTTTGGCTGAGGCTTAAAATCATCTGGCCTAATTCCAGGGAAATCTGTTTTAACGGCTTTTCTTGCATCTGCAGCAGTGAGGACTGATTCAGTTTATAGATACGTCTCTGCTGGTTGTAAAAGTATAACAGCATAACCTTTATGAACAGCTCGTCAAAGGTTAAAGAAAGACATGCAACCAGTGTCTCCAGTGTGCTGCCTGCAAAATATTTTCCTTGTTGACATTTGTGCAGCAGTAGGTGAAGCCAAAAGACCCTGATGTTGAGTTTAAACCCTTAAAAGAGATAATGAAACCGCACTTCCAACAAAGGTCACCAGGCTGTTGTGCACTGTCACGATAAAAGGTAATCCGACCTATTAGAGGTGCTCTATAATGTCTGTTGAACCGGGCAGAGTTGTCCAGTAAATGCCGACGTGTTTCCAGAACAGCCCCGGCCTCACTGCATGTCCTGTTGATGCAAAGACTGCATCCTTTTTTTATATGTAGTCCAAAGCAGGTCATTTGTGCCCCTCAGGAGAGCCATCTCTATATGCAGACAATACCAGTCTGAAATCTCCCCAAATTTAATTAGACTTGAATCAATTTGCTGTGAGCTTCCGGAAAAACACACCCGATAACAAGTGTTGGCAACTTGGTCAGGAACGTTGTAAGAAACTGAAACTTGTCTTCCAACCTTGTGTGCATAATATATAGCGACTTTCTGATAAGACACATCCTCTTTTGTCCACAATGCGGCTCAAAATTAATACGTGTCTGAAGGTTTATGACTCACCCTGCCTGTGTTTTTCTGTACTGCATGAGGGAGCTCATAAAAATAACTAAGCCAGTGTTGGCCAGTCCAACTTAATCAAACTTTTAGGTAAACAAATTAATTTTTTGGGTTGTTTTTGTGGACCAGAATTTCTGATTATATTTGCTTGCCCGTGGCTAAACCCTCCTTCAACATACTCCCCTTCATTATTTGATTTAGGCAGTTTTTTCACCTTAACATCAGACAACAGATTCTTCAGAGACCCACCCACACATACACACACTGACAGCACTTTGATCCCCGCTGCCTCTCTTCCCGTCTCTTCCTCTAATCACTGTTGGCACTATGCTCTCTGTGGGACTTTGGTTCACTTGAAAGGCTGGCACAGATTGTCTGCCGGTGTAATTTTAACCCCCTTCTCTTCCTTAAACCTTTCTGTTTCTCTCTGTCCTGACCTTTTTCTGCAGTGTGTGAGTCCATCTGTGTTTCACTTCTGTGTGTTTTCGATGAACGTAGACTGATTGCTTGGCATCGCCTATTGATTTGTTCTCCTCTTATTTGAGTGGACTTTCAGTATTCAGTAGCTCAAGATCAGGAACAAACATACCAGCTTTAAAGTACTTCAAAAAATCAAAATAGTCTAAGCCCCTTTTTTCAGAGTGGCACAAACCAGGGTTGTTTTCAAAGACACAGCACATTGAGAAGAGTTTAAATGTTGGTAAAATTTCAGTGACTGCAGAGAAAAAATCATTCCTTGGAAATTCACCTTCAACAGAAAAAACAGCTCAAAAAAAGAGGTAGAATTAGGTGCCAATAAATCAACTAGAAAGTACTCAGACACTCATGGTAGCTCACATAATGTTTCACAACAGCTCCATGATGATGTGTTCCTTATTCTAAGATTATTATCTTATTATAAGATTACTTGACCCTGAAAACCCCTCTAGCACCTGGAATCATGTTGATATCATTATGAAATTGACCATTATTGACCAAACTGATCGTTCACCAAAAAAAGAAAAATGTTCAGCAGAATCAAATACGGCGTTTTTGCGTACTCTGTCCAACAAACACAGAAATGCAGGCAAAAATCAAAGCTCTTTGGCAAAGGTAAATATTTTAATGTCACTGCCAGCATAACAGTAATATTTACAACTTGCTGAATTAGGAAGAAGATGAAGACATGCTTTATCAATCCCTCATGAGGAAGTTCAATTCTTTATACTCTGTTGTTGAGAGATGCCACACACACATAAGCTGAAATACATGTGCACATGCACAAACAGGTCCTATGACCTCGCATTAATGGAGAGATGTCGAAGTGATGTCTTTGCTTCTCCTGAAGAAGCACTTCCGAGCAGTTTTGGGGTTAGGCACCCCCCTCAAGTGCACTTTGGCAGTGTTCCTCCTGTGTCTCCTCTTTATCCTTATAGTTTGGACACTCCTGATATGGAAGGAATAAACTATGTGAAGTAACAGAGAGGTTTAGTGTGAAGTTAGGTACTGAGAAATGAAAAAAAAAACAACCGTGAATTTAATCTCCAGCTCAAGGCAGCGCAATCACTACAGTAATAACCTTTCATATATTATTTATTGACTTCTCATTTTTCTTAATAATTTAGCGGAATGATCAAGTGCTTGAGCTATCTAATCTCTGTGGACTGCCATGCAAGTTTTGCCTAAAGTAGTATTTGCTTTTTCAACTCCAATGTGTTTTTGTTTTTCCTAATCAATGCATCAACCTTAGACGGGAACTGGCCTGATTCTGTTACGGGGTCAGGAAATGACAGAACACCAGACCTGCACTCATCACGCTCATTCGGGTTATTTTATCAACCATATGGTCCCACTTTCGCTAATGTTTCCTCATCAAAGAGCTGCCGACATGTGAAGCGTGACCTAATGACCCGTGACATTTCATCTGCTTGTGTGTGGGGGCCCATAAAGATGTATTACAGACACAGTTAATGAAGATGGATCCTTCTTTCTTAACAGCCATTCAGATTATATTTGCTATAGAGAGAAATCATATCATAGAAATCAATCAGAAAACACCAATTCATAAATGATCATAGAAGCAAAATTACTTACATTGGTAAGCATCAGATTTGGAGTATGACAACCACCAATCAAAAGATATATAATGAATAAAACTGAATTAAAAACAAGTCACAACCATGCACTGATTTTTTTCCCATGTCACTGTGGAAAGTCCATATTAGAAGACAAATGAATATGTTCTGAGTTGAGTCACAATTTGATTATCACTGTGAGAGCTCATTCAGTATAACAGTACTTTTGCTGCAACACAAATTAATATTTACCTCCGTCAAGTAGATTTTGCGTTCGCTAAATTGTTAGTTATTTGGTAAGTTTATTAGTTTGTGAGCAGGATAACTGGGACAAGTTATGAATTGATTTTGGTGAAAATGTCAGAAAATGATTGTCATGGCACAAGGAAATATTTATTCAATTTTGGATGCTGAACAAGGCATTTCTTTAAGAATTTGTTGACATTAGGAGATAGGGAAATCACACATTTTCGCTAATAACTACATACATAACATAACAATAAGTGCTCTGCTGATTTTCATGTCATCTTTGGAGAATGTGGGCCATGGCACAAGAAAGAAGGGTTTTGATTTTGGTGATGATTTGAATTCAGATAACACTGGTCATGAAAATAAAGAAACAGCAATTTGATTATGATTTTAAGAGCCTCAGTAAATTCCCATTTCTAAAGGTCTTTTTAACAGTGCAAGATGGGCCAGTTATATGCCTATAACTCAATACCTGCTCATCTGATTTTCACTGCATTTTTGGGTAATGCTGGACATGGCACAAGGGAAAACTGGTCATGTTTTCATGGTGATCAGAACCCAGATGCAGATCCAGGAATGTTTTGACCAATCTCCCAACATTGTGAGATTGGGCAGCCCTCTACATTTTTAGCAAAATCTCAATAAGTGCATGTACATTTAAATGATATTTTTAGGGGAATCATTATGGCAGTTGAAAGAAGTGAGGACATTTGGTGCTGATTAGACCCTGGATGTGCATCCAGGATTTTTTTTTCTTCATGATTTGTTAATACCACACTTACCTGATTTCTTTGACATTTTAAGAGAATGATAGTCATGGCGCAAAAAAAAGTCCAGAACCCAGATGCCAAATCTGCATTTTTTTATGATTTTCTTTCATTGCAAGACAGGAAGGGAAGGGAAATTTTCCACATTTTTGTTGTCAACTTATAACTACAACTAATAATTCCTAAACAGATTTTCAATGAGAAAATACTGGTTGCGGCACAATTGTGAAGTGATTGTACTTTTGTATTTTGGTGATCAGAATCAGGATGTGGATCCTGGAACTTTTTCAAGGATTCACTAAGGCTACGTTCACACTGCAGCCCTTAATGCTCAATTATTGCTTAAATCCAATTGTTTTGTTTGGATGTTCAGATTACACCTTGTAAATGTGGCCTGACTGCAGACTGTGATGTGAACAGCTCACCTTTCAGAAGTGATATGCATGCTTAGTTGAACACTAAGGACATCATGCACAGCACAGTGTGATGAGGGGCAACAAACACAGACCAAAACTGTGCTTCACAACGCTGGAAAAGCTTGTTCCCATAACGCAGGTCCTGATGTTACAGCAGCTCACCTTGAGTGAGCTCTTATTAAAGTAATTATGGCTATATTTTATTTATTTTAAACCTAAAGGCAGACGCTCTCTCCTGCCGACCCTGCCGATGACAGATTGCTACTGGAGATCCAAACATCTCAGAGCCATAGCACTCTGAACAGGTGAACAAAGAGGAGAAAACTTAGTTTTGTCATCCGTTATGATGTTTGTTAGTTTGTCTGAGAGCAGATCAGACAGGAGCAGACTGTTCACTGACTGATGCTGTCTCGTAGAAATATACAGGAGCACGCAAATGCACATGGATGAGATGGACAGCAGTGGATCATCAGTGTCTCCTATAAAACTGTTATTTTAGCCTGATAAATACATTGCAAATGTTGGTGCAGTGTTAATAAACAAAGTTTATCAGATATCATAATACTGACGTTTGATTCATTCATGTTTATCGTTTATTGTGTGTGTAATGGAAACACCAGTCGATTGCCCCAGCGCTCTCTCACTTTCTCCCATCACTCCTCCCTTTATGCATTGTTTGATCATGCTTACAGATGGAAAAAACAACAAAAACTCTTTATTTTAGGAAAAAATTCATTAACTTTTTAATAATCATGTCTATATTAACATCTGATTATGTTGTGTCCATGAAGTGACTTTGAAAACATTTGTCACGAGGTAAACTGCTGCTCTAGGGTGACGTTGGAGTCGCATTAAATGCAAACAGTTGTATGGACCGCGGTTGTGTTGAAGAAAATCGGATACGTATCTGATTTAGTATCACATTTGAAATAGGCCTGAATCTGATTTGAAAAGGTCAGATTCAATGCAACGTGTGCTGTGCACACTGTCAGAAACAAATCAGATACAGGTCACATTTGAGCCACAAAGTCAGATTTAGGTCATTTTTGACTGCAGTGTGAATGTAGCCTAATAGAGCTTGATCAGGCAGTTTTCCATGTATTTCAGCAATTTGCCTGACAATGTTTGTCAAACATGTTCCCCATTATTTTTTCCTCATTGTTGGGTGTTAAAAAGGCTCAAATGCTGTTCAAACACACAGCCCTTGTTCACCTGCTCTACCTTTCTGTCTTCACTGATCCTGCAGGGGTATGTTTGAGGGTTGCAGGCCAATCCCTAGATATATATCTTACTCTGCCAAAATAACTTATACCTTATCCATCTTCCTCCTGCCTTTGACACGGCACCCACCAACTTCTCCTCTACTGTTTTCTGCATGAATTTACTTTCCTCTTTTTGTATCACTTCTTTAATAATCTTGACACAAATCTGTGCTTGCTTTCTTTAAAAAAAAATACCAAACTGTCCTTTTTCCTCTTCTTCCCTCTCCTCTCTGTTGTACTGTGTTTATATGATAAGAGTGGGACAGAGACAGATAAGGCAAGGTGATCAGGGAGGAGAAATCACTTTGTCAGCCACTGTCCTCTAATTCATTAGCAGCTGTTTAAGATGTTTTATCTACATTAGCAAACGCTGGTTCAATCTTATAAAAGGAATTTAAAAAGTTGTCATCATAAAATCCTGTAGCAAATCACCCATAGACATGTGTCAGGTATTCTTTTGGATGAAAAGAAGTAGATGCCTTCATATTTAATTAACTTTTTTGAAGTAACAGATTGTATCCAAGTCTTTGTACAAGTGAAAGCTCCAGGGGGTTGAATCATTGTCACTAAAATATTAACAAGACTCTTTCAGATGAAGATATGATTCAGAATGTAGCAGTGTCTTTTATTTCTTCAAGGGATTTTTTCTGATGCTTATCATTTTGTGACGTGCTAGCTTACGTGCTACTAAGAACACAGATTGATGAGGTGAATGATTAATTTTAATGACAATTCATTATTTTTTTCTTCCAGAAAATTACTGGAATGCTGCCTCTTTCACCACCCCGTCATCCTACCTGCATTTTGCCACCTTCCAGGGTGAGACCAGTGCCGACATCTCCTTCTATTTCAAGACCAGTGCACCGTATGGCGTCTTTCTGGAAAACCTAGGCAACACTGACTTCATACGCCTGGAGCTCAAATGTAAGAAACGTCTGAATGAATCTGTGTATAAATGGTGGCTTATTCTGTCTATTTCTGCCAATCTTTTGCCAGCAGATTAGAGTTGAACCCATCAGACGGTCTGATGACGCAGCCTTTTACCACACACACTCGCACACACTCCTATAATAATAACACAGACTGATGCAGGCGCAGAACAAAGCCAGTCAATTTGCTGTTCTGGTTTTGCTGCATGACTTTGTTTGATTGAAGTGAGAGCAATCATTTATTTAAGATAATTGGTGTGTACTCTAATACATCCATTAAGAGCCTCTGTTTAACCAAATCACCCATTTTCACAGATCGTAAAACACAAGCTCCAGCTCTAACACACAGACAGACGCCCTCTCTATTTATTTTCAATATGCACGAGAACAGGGAGGCTTAAATATCAAAAACAATCATTGCACAATGATCATTTTTTAACACAACCCAATAATACATAGACATTCATTGCTCTATAAGTTAAAAGGGTTTGAAAAACACTGTGATTTCCAAATCCATTTCAAACTATATTCTTTGAATTTGTAGCAATTACCTGTGTAATGTGCAAACTGATTGACATAATTAATTTCTTTATTTTTCCATGGCAAATATTCATTTTGAATGATTCCGGCATAACATTGCACATAAGCTATGGCAGGGGCAACAAAGGGCCGGGAAACTTTAAAGGATAAGTTTGGTTTCTACAGCTTTCACATTGTTTATAGAATGAAGTAGAACAATATACTCACCCAGAAGGCTTTCCTGATCCAAACAGTGCTCCAGGAGATATTTAGATCCAAAATCGAGTGGCGGACATCCGTATAATGGTAGCAGATGGGGCATGTATAGCGCCGCTCCTAAAACTGCATTAATTGTCCAAAAGCTCATTAGTTTCAACAATATTTCATCATGGTCCGCTCACGCTACTCCTCCACGACAGTCTGTGTCGCTCCAGACATGTGTTGTGACTGTGCTGATGCACAATTCACCGGTAAACTTGGTAGCTAAAAAAGGGAAGTACATTCCCTGAAAAGCTTAGTCATTCAGAAGCAAGGGTGGCATGAAGTTTGCCACTTTGTGAACAAGTATAGCAAGCAAATAGACAACAGTCCATTATACGTTGAAGGGATTTAGTTATATATCTACAGTCCATGATATCATCAGAAGATTCAGAAGAACTGAATGCATGTGACCTTACAGCGCTTAGACAGTACTGCATTAAAAACCAACATCATTCTGTAAAGGATATTACCTGGTGGACTCAGGAACACAAAGAAAAACATTGTCAGTTAACACAGTTCATCCTAAATCTATATGTCAGTAACTTCCAGAAACGCTGTCAGCTTCTCTGGACCTGAGGTCATCTGAGATGGACTGAAGTGAGGTGGAAATGTGCTGTGGTCTGATGAGTCTGCATTTCATTTTTGGATATCACGGAACTCGTCTCTTTTAGGCTAAGGAGAGTAAGGACCATCCAGATAGTAATCAGCACAAAATTAAAATGGTATGTGATGGTATGGCGGTGCTTTCATGCCCATGGCATAGGTAACTTGCACATCTGTGATGGCATCATTAATGTTAAAGGTTCATACAGATTTATTAAAAAAAAGAGGATGCTATCCAAGGGAAGTTATCAAATATGTTACTGCTTATTTCAGCAAGATAATGCAGTTCAGATCTGCCTACCCTTGAACTGTGAACAGAGGCACAAAAAAGACAATGGAGACTACATGCTGATGACCAACTGAGATCATACATTAGTCAAGAAAGGGAAACAAATCCACCTGCAAAGCTTTAATAATTAGGCTGCGTTTACACAGACACTCCTGACTTAAAAACGCTAAGATTTTTCCTTTGCATTTTCAAATTCTTCTGCATTCAGACGACAACGCTGGAGATGAGTGAATCCGCTGTAGTGTGCATGCCGGTTCAGTTGATGACTGTGTAGGTCTGCAGAGAGGCAGCGCTGCTACAACACACAAACAAAGAAGAAAAACTTTTCTCAAACAACAACGGCGAATAGAAGCACAGAGACGCAGGAGTTTCTTTTCTGGACAACAAATCAGTTCGGACAGCAAATCTGTCTCGATAGTTTTGTCTGGATAACAAATCAAGGATAATCACCCTGAAACGCTCCAATACGGGTTTACACGGAGCTGCATGGAGAGTGTATTCAAAAGTTTTCACTCTGGAGCCCGTTTTCAAAAGTTTCCATTGTAAGACAAAACGCAGTGCATTTCCATCTAAACACAAGGCCAAAACACAACAAAAACGTATCGGATTTGACCGTTTTGACTGCAGCCTTAGTGTCCTTAGTCCCCACATGCTTACTGAGTGCTGTTAAAAAGAAATGTGGTGTAACACAGTGGTTAACATGCCCTGTTCCTCCTTTTTGGAACATGTTGTAGACACCAAACTCAGGAGGAGTGGATATTTGTAATAAAACAAAGTTTATCAGCTTGAATATTAAATGTATTTTCTCAGTTGTCTATTCAATTGAAAATAGATCGCAAAGGATGTGCAGATTATTGTATTGTTTTAACTGACATTTTACACAGTGCCCCGAGGTCAGTGGTGCTGGGATTTGTAAGAAGATAGAAGTTTTTATGAAATATACACAATAGAATAGCATTGTACTCTGCCATTCAATCTCTTCAAGTCATTCTAGAAAAATATGATAGATGTAAAATGGAATGGATTAGTGTGATTTCATTCCAGCTGCCAAGATTAACATCCATGCAGAATTGGTGAAGCAGCTGTGATCAGAAATGTACAAGTCTTTGGCCTCATTTCAATCATTTGTCTGTCCTCTGAAGTATCCTGGCACTGCATAGCTGTGTATGTTATTATGCTTTTGGATTACAAGAGATCTAACAGTTTGGTGAGAAAGGACTCTTGCTATCACCTACCTCTGGACCTTCCTGCCAAAATGCTAATGAAGATTTCAAAAGCTAAACTGCATTTCAGATCCACCAAACACCTAGCCGACAGCATATGCATGCTGAGTGTTTATAATCTTTTTCCCTTTTCCACCTCTTCCTTGGGACCAAACTTCTTGTTGTGAAAAGTCAAGTGCACATAAAAACTGCCAAACTTATTTCAACCAAAAGAAAAAAAAAAACATTGTTTCACTGCAAGAAGTTTGCCAAAGGGGAGTTGCTATTTACAAAGACACATAAGGTATCTCGCACGTCCAGGCTGCACAGTAGGTCAGAGGAGATAGGATGCTCATGTTGGTGTATGTGTGCCTTTACATTTTTTTGTGTCCGTGCATGTGCATGAGTGTGTATGTGTGTTTCCCGAGGCTTTCAGAATGCCTCCATTGATTTCCTGTCTCCTCTCCCTCACTATCTTCTTGCATTTCTCCCCACGGCACACATTTACACACATCAGCACAAAAAGTCTCACACCCACAAACCCCTAAAATATAACCCCACACTCACGCATAAACACACACTTCTATCTCTGCCCTCCCAAAGAAGCAAACACTGTATCAGCTGCCATCCAGCCAGGCCATGAAATGACGAGCATTAGGCAGGGATAGCATAGCTGTGCCAGTGAGGAAGCTTAAAACACACTCATGACCTTGTAGAAAACAGACTTTTCTTGGACATCAGCAGTCTTTTGTGAACCCTTTTTCTCTCAGAATCATAATGTGAAGAAAGACGGATGAAGAAATTTGAGAGTCAGCAGAGGCAATGAAATAAAAAATGTGAACTTGGCTGCTAACAGGATTAAGGACAGACAGAGAGGGCCTGAAATACACAAACACCTGAGTTCTGCTCTGTATCTCAGTGAAAAGCCTGTCTTCACCATGGCTTGAGTCTGTTGGAAGCTGCATTTTTATGATAGACTTGAACAAAGGCTTCAAACATTTTTGGTTGGAATCCTCAAGAGAAATTTCTCCACTGCGGACATCAGCTTGAGAAATACAAATACTTTTGGACTCTGTGTAGTGACCAGTTGGACTCAGTGATTACACAAGAGTTTTGGCAATTCCCCAAAGAAGAAGAATGTTAGAGATAGCAACTTGTTGATATAATGTTTCTTAGGTACATACATTTTTATTAAGTAATAATCATCTCTATATATTGACCAGTGATTATTTTGTGGCTCGCCATAAAGTGACTTTAAAAATTTGGCCCATGGTCAAACTTAATTTCTGACCCCTGCTATAGAGGTTCACATGCAGCTCTTTACCCCTCTCCTTTAGAAATGCTCGTTTCTGAGGTTACTTAAGGCTATGGTTATGGGGTCTGCACTAATTGGCTGCCCAAACAATGTCTGATGGTAGGAGGAGGAGGAGTCACAGGTTGTAAGGTGGACATTGTCACAGGCAGTTACCATGACCGTTATAAATCAGAAAACACACATGTATGTAGAAGGGAACTGCATAGATATTACATTATAAACCCCGGGAACTAAAATTCCAATTTGGTTAAAAAGGCATTGTGTATTTAGCTATAAACCAAGAGTTTTGGGAAATGGGCTTGTTCCTCTACAAGACCCTTCTACAACAATACAAAAGAAAAGATCAGATTTTTCAGTGCATAAGAATTACTGTAGGTAGAATTAAGACAAAACAAGGCATGTGGCACAGTAATCATTTAATCATCATTATTCATTGATCATAATTCTATGATTCTAATAATCGTAACTGAAATTAAAAACTGATCAATCGCCCAGCCCTAGTGACCTGTACCTTTGTCAGCCAATCTCACCCATAGATTGCCAGTAATGAGTTTCAGCTGCGTATAGCACTATCGACCAAAGCAAATGAGATGTTTTCATTTTTATTTTTTATTCTTTTGAATAAGACAGGCAGAGCTCATTTAACACTAATTAGCTTAGCTCAAACACTGGGAGACAGTGGGCAGCATTAGCTTGCCTCTGCCCACAGTCTCCAAATAAACTGATCATCAACTCTCAACAGTTTATGTGCTTGCTGTGACTCTTTTTATACTGCTTTAGTTACTTTATCTAAGACTTTCTTGGATTACCTTTTTAGATTATCTTAGACTAAGATAAGCACTTTATGTAACTTTTGAAAGAAAAAGATATGTAACTAAGTAGTGGGGCGCATGACCACTTTGGACGTGCAAGTAGGTCCAAGCAAAAGCCTCTGTTTACGAGTACAAGAAGATTGGTACTAAGGAAAATGTCTGACTTTGAAAGAGAGGAGGAAAATGTTTCTTGTACATTGCTTTTGAAAATTTCATAAAGTGCACATTTTAGTCTATCAAAACTCAGGCCCCATCCACAGGAAGCCAAACCGAGGTCTAAACGCATACGTTTTTTGCCGAATCTGGGTATCATCCATAGGAAGACGGCGTTTTGGGGGTCTGTAAACAATCATTTTTGAAACCAGGTCCCAGAGTGGAAAGATTTTGAAATGCCGTATACGCAGCTCCGTGATTACTGGCTCTCTGCAAGCTTTCAGATACGCTTATGTCATAGTTTCATATCTTCATTGACACGCATGTGCCACACGCGGCAACGACAACAACAATGGCGGCGTATGTGAAGCATATGTGCTGATGAAGCTATGACCCTACTATCCCTGTTGCAGCAAAATCTCCTTCTTATCTATCACCACCGAGTTGAACAAACAATTATCAAGGACACATAACAGCACTTTATGATCACTTTATCACAATCTCTGTTTACAACTTTTGCCACAAGTGCGCATGCCCACTGTTTTTTCATCTGTTTCCACTTGTTTCCGTCATATCATTACAGCGGCCCTAGAGGCTAGCATGTGTTTTACAGCATTTTGATGCTTATCAAGTACATTCATATAGACGCAAACATTTTCTGAGACACCTTCGTCTTTATGACGATCGTTTTGGAAACTGTTAAGCGTCAGCCTCAGTTTAGAGTTGCCGAAGAGTTTATCTGATGGCTTCAGGTTGAGGAAGACTAACGCTACCCATTGACTCCCAGTGTTTGAGCTAAGCTAATTAGTGTTGAGTGGGCTCTGCCTGTCTTTTCCTTGTTACTGCACAGAGTCAAGAGAATGGTATCTGTCTGCTTCTCGTGGACTCTAAAATGAGGCAATACAGGAAAATGAAAAAAAAAAATGGCATATCCCTTTAAGTAGCTGAAATGGATAATGCCACCAAGCATTGTAAACATGCCTGAGGTAGTTAATCAATTTTACCCTAAATTGTGCATGTCAAGTCATTTGCTGGCAGATAAACCCTGAAATCCCAGAAAATGACAAGGATGTAGAATAGCAATGCTGCAAGGGTCAACAAACAAATACAGAGAAGTTAAAAAAAATAGTACATGTTGTTTAGGAGCATATGATAGTTAAGAGAACTGAAAAAACAACAAGAGGATGCAGTTACAAAGTTGGTTAAAGTGTGTTAATTGAGATGAGGGATTCAGGGTTTATGTCTATTTCACCTCTTCATAAAAATAATTCATTAAAACATATGAATCCAATAAAGACTGGAACCGGGAAGTTATCTATCATCATAAAGACTGCAGCATACTGCTGCAAACATACAACCTTGGTGCAGCTGGATCCATCTGATTTGTCTGTAGTCAGTCACATTGCAAAATTCCAAGCTACAACAACCAAACTCAGCTGGAAACTGCATGGAAAAATCAATGTCCTTAAAGCTACGCTCACACCAAAAGCGACTCCGCAATCAAAATCGTGTCACCCACTGAAGTTGCATCGCGTGTACATTGGCTTTGCATGGAGACTGATTGCCAAGGTGGCTATTGGTGTTTAGGCACCTTAAGAGCGAGAGTGAGATACAGAGTTTAGCATAGATGCTAGCAACATTTTTAGCAGTTTTATTAGTTCTGGACAGCATTTGTTTATTCAATGAAAAACAACTAACAATACCATACTCATTCCCCAATACAAATGATATTTTTACTCCATTACCAACATGTTGTGAATGATGAATGTGATTGATGAAATGATCATCAATCACCTGCTGAATATACTTTACTTTTGAAACGTTTTGCCCATTCCCAAACATTTTTCACAAGCTGCTGCCAAGATAGATTGGTGAGACATACAGAATGGTCCATCTGGTGTGTCAAGTGAGCAAAGAAAGACGCACGATTTCCATTTTTTCATGTTTTTTTTCTTCCTTTTTTTTCATAAAACAGTACCATTGGTCACCTTGTTAGTGAGTGGGTTTTATACTTTTGTTACCAAATTTAAATACAGAAAAAAAAAAAAATTGTCATCAACTCCTGAAAAGCATCAGCTTTGGTAATAAGGGTTGTGCCCAACAGCAACATGCAGTATTTTTGGAAACGTTCTTTGATCAGTTATTTTACCTCTTTCATTAAACCAATTGGTACTGTACTTCATATTGCTGAAAAGCCTGATAGGATGAGGTACAACTTGTAAAGATCGTGTATTTGTGGAATGTCTGTCTTTGCAGCTCAGAATGTCATCTCTTTCTCCTTTGACGTTGGTAATGGACCTGTTGAGCTCGCAGTCCACTCACCCACACCTCTCAACGATGACCAGTGGCATCATGTGATGGCTGAGCGAAACGTGAAGGAGGCGGTCCTTCAGCTGGATCAGACATACCGAACATCTCAGCTCGCTCCTGCACAGGGGCACACACGGCTTGAGCTGTTCAGTCAGCTCTACGTGGGTAAGACATGCACACAAACACACACCAACACACAATTCAAACAATAAGAAACCACTTCTTTAAAGGGATAAAAAAGTCTCTTGCACATTTTATTACAAAATTAAAAGATTTTGCTTTGGAGACTCTCAAAGATGATCTCATAAATATAGCAGTTTGCTGTGGTGCCCTTTGGTGTAGAAAACACATGACTCAAGATTTCATTTAATTGATGCACACAGTTATCATAAATATGTCTGATTGTTTTGGCAGCTAATACATTCAACTACGTTACTGAGCAGTTTCTGTATTAAAGAGATAATTCAGGTTTTTTGAAGTGGGGTTTGCTCGATGTCTATAGCACCACCAAACAGGACTGACACCAAAAAACCCAACCAACTACATCCCTGAGGGCATATAGGTGGTGACACCAGGGGATAGTAGTCAATGGTGTGCCAAAGCCTCATAACTACCACACCTGTAGGTTAAAACTGCACGAAAAACATCAATGGCTAAATTTGATGCTACAGTAAGGCCCTTAACAGCATTTTACTGTTCCTAAACTAAGCTCCTGTGTTTTGTATTGTTACGGTGTGATACAGGGGTTGTGTATACCTCCACCATCAGCCGGTCAAATACTAACTTCACAAAAGTTGAACTAAAACTGATTATTTTCATTCGAGTGTCAACGACATGCTGGACAGCAAAGGATATCATTGGGAAGCAGAGTACACAGATGAAGAACTTTTGCTGATGGTGTCATAGGCATGATGAGGCATGGAAGAAACAGTTGTGGAAACGGAGGAACAGGACAGATCACAAGTGTTGGTGCAGATGCATGAACTGTGAGCCAGGTCAATGAACTCTGTCTATGCTGCCACTTAATTACATGTAATGCCTAAGTCACACATTCCCGTTTCTCATAGCGACTGTGCATGACTGTACACGATTGAGGAGGCTGGTGTGATCGCTATGATACGGGATTAAATGACTATTTCACCCCTGGACACACCCTGTAAATACACCGTCAGTGGCGCTGCTACAGCGCTTCGGGGGCGTTCATCCCGCTCCAGTTAGGTTATTACAGCGATATGACGAGGACTCCGTCCTGCTGACAGGACGTCAGCCCCGCTCGAGCTCAGTTTGTGTCACGTAAGCCCCGACTGAGCCCCATCGCTTGCGCCGTCTTGAACGGGACACAGTCGGGGCACAAACGGATACATCCTTGTCAGTCGTCCTCATAAAGCTTTCGGGATTGAGCCACGATTGGGCCACGATCAGCTCGACTGAGCTCCGTACATGCCACGCTAATACCATTCACATTAGGTCTGCATTAGGCTTCCACCCCACTATACTGAGAGCGGCGATTCTCCACAACAGTTTTGAACAGTTCAAAACTGTCGGGACCCTTCCACGTTCCCCGCCGTTCATCCACGACTATACAATGCTGATCCAGACCAAGTAGCGCATGCACCACGACCAAAGCACGTTTTATCAGGATTATGACAATCGTGCACAATTGCCATGAAAAACGGGAGTGTGTGACTGGGGCTTAATCAAGCAAACACACATTAAATTCACTGACCTGCTAAGATACACAAATGAGAACACACATCCAAAAAAGGCATGTAGCTGATCAGAGTTTTTTATTAAATTAAATCAGAACATATTGAATGGCTGTGAGGGCATTTGATCCAAACTTACTGTAGTTCACTTGAGTAGGCCATGTCTGTGTTACTATTGACTTTGATTTAGCACTCATTTATCTCCTGTAAACACTACTGTAATGATGAATATCAGCCGTTTGCACTTCTTTTTCTGAGGATAAATAATTCATCCTATATGGCTTTGTCTTCCTCTGCAAAGCTTTAGGGAGCTGTGGATTGAAAGAAAAGACACAGAAACAGATCTTGTGTTGTTTTTACATCTAAATTGTTAGTAAAAGCTGTTCCAGTAGAAGTGGACTTTCCACCCTGGGCACAGATTAATTTGCAAAATTTACCACAACAATCGATCCCTGTTTTGGCATAAACAACTCTGCCAAGCTTTCCTGTATAGTTTACAGAGTAGTTTCACTTGCTGGATTCCTTTCATAATGCACAGTGTGACTCATACCCGTATGAACGCTGGCTGTGAAATAATGACAGAAGAAACTTTGGCCTGGTTTTGTTCTGTTTGAAAGTACTGCTGTGTGAACATAAAACAATATAAAGAAAATATACACATTGTGGGGCCTTTTTCTAACTGAATCAGAACAAAGCTGCAGAGCAATAGGGGATAAAACTATCTTAAAGTTTCTGCAGTCTCCTGCTGAAGGACAGATCGTTCCAACTTCCAGTCTGGCCTAATATGTGATGGCCTTCTTGTCCCTGATTCCTGTTTTGAGATAACTCTACAGACTCATCATATTTGCAGATTTACTGCTGTATCATTACAATATCAATGTTCTTCTTTACCCCATGGTGTGTTTGTATTGCCATTTAATGAAATAGAAATGGTTGCATCATTGACTTGCAGTCATAGGAAGGGCATTCTGGCTTCTAGGTTGTGATCTGGTCCATCACCTCATCAACATGCAGCTATTCTGATTTTAAGGCGAAATTAGGATGAACCACAGGAGGCTAAAGCCTGCTGTGTGAGTAAATGACTGGGAGCAAATGATGAAGTAGATGATAAGAAGGGAGAACTTGAAAGCTTCAGCCTTATAGAAAGAGGAATTTAATTTTATCGGAGCTGTAATCCTGTCCTGATCCAAGTTATTGAAGAGCAATAGCTTGGCCTGCAAAAAGTGAACCATTAGAAGGACAGTTAGTAGAAAAAAGTGGTTTCTGACACCCAGTAAAGCTTCTTGGGAATTTTTGTCAGATTCTTCATCATAGCATCCTCATTGACTTCAAAATCAGTCGATAAGATTTCTGTGCCGAGGGGGAAAAACAAAAATACTATTCAGAATTCTTATCATGGCATCCATAATCTGTTGATTCCTTTTTACATTACCGCATAGCTTGTTGGTGCTGGAAGCTTTATTCCTCCACATTTTGCTTTCAGTTCTGTCTCTATATCATCTCCTTCTCCCTTTCTTGATCAATAAGCACTCCATCAAGTGTTTGATTGCTTCAGTGTTTACAACACTGTGGCTCATTTACTTTAATGGCCCCAGAGATTAAATGTTATATCATCAGCCTGCTGTCAGTTCTTTCCCAATGTTTAGTTTTAACTCTGCGATGCACTTCATAGACACATAACTGTCAGTCTTGTCACATTTTGTTTATGTAATGTCACCATCTGTTCTTTTGGTTTCCTTTATGTTCATCAGCTAACACCCTGGTCTATGATTTTAGAAACACTTCCTTTTTTTTCAATGTTGGATTGTTTTTTTTGTGTTTCTTTTCTACATTTTGTTTTGCTTTGCCTCTTCCTTCTGGGATTGACATCTTTCATGCTGACGTGCACTTCATGTATGAAACAATGATCACAGGAAAGCCGGCTTCACTCACCTGCCAAGACAGTAGGTAACATTTAATTTCCCTTAAAGTAAAATGTCTTTACGATTGACAAAGTCAAACGGGTATATTTTGTTTTGATAGCACACATAAAAGTTAAACAACACATCTCACTTTTGAGACAAGGACATATGCTTACTTTTGGTCATGCAAAGCAAAAGGCTCATGTTTGCATCAAATACTTTTTGTATGGCCAGTGTAAGGCTTTTTTGTATGTCGATAAGCTTCTTTAATTTATTCCAAATGCAAGTTTCATTTCACAGCCTCCCTTACATACCTCCTCCCACTTGGTCAAAAGTCTTCAGTCTTTGGTGCAGTGAATTTCTCTGGTCAAAAGTCTCAGAATTTTTCAGTCTTGATTTTTGCCATTTTTAAGCATCAAACATCAACTTTTTCATCGATCATGATTATTTTCTTGAACAGTGTCCATGGCAGCACTGCATCAGAAGCTGTTAGGTATGATCAGCTGAGAGGGGGGGGGGGAGTGATTTTGCGAACGGACACACTCCCCCCCTCTCAGCTGACCAAAACATTGCATGCTAGTGGCTTCAGATGGCGGCTGTAGCTTCGTGTAACTTTTATCAAGTATCATAACTCTTCTGTTTTGACTGTTAGCAGTGTGAGGAAGAGACAATGCAGGAAATTAAAAAACGGATTATTATGACAGCGCCGATGAAGTCTCATTCACTTTGGAATCAAGAGGACACCTGTATAACCGGACTTTACAGAGGACGAGCCGCTAAAGACGGTGAGGAACCGACCGAGAGGAAAGGAAACATCCATGGACCCTGGACATCAAGATAGAGACGTAAATAAACAGTGGGGCGAATGTTTGACCTGGGAATAGGTGATATGGACGGCGGTATTACTCGTAAAACGGACTTTCCTTTCCGGGAGTTTTGTGGATATACTTCAATTTCCCGAAGATAAACTGGAAAAACGTCCCAAACCTGAAGGACCTAATGACAGTTTCTGCTCAAAGTAAGTAATAATGATATGTCAGAGACAAATAAGCAGAGTAGAGGAGGCTGGTTGTTTATCATAACAGATGCATTCACTATACGATGTAACCGCATGCCCTTGTTACGCAGAGGAATACAGTGAAAGCTGAGTTCTAGATGATGCACATCTGTTGTGAATCATGGGAAGCATCACAAAAACCCATCTCAGAAATATTTGTCTTATAATGTGCTTTTAATTAGTCTAAAACAGCCATTAAAAGCAGCTAGCTAACTACGGCGGAGTGATTTAGCGGAGGGACACATGGCGTGAGTTGGCTTAGGTCCGGATAAACTTTATATTTCCGAAAGATTAATGCACTTCAAAAAATGCATATGTAGCATACTCTTAAACTGTGGTATTACTTTTTGATTTGAGTTCTTCTAGGCGTAGAAAATAGCCTTTGAAGTTGGTACGGTAATTTTCTATTAGCTTCTTTTTTTCGTCACAGACTCTTACAGACTGTGGCTCTCTGGTGGAGACGAGAGAACTTTCTACTGTATCTACTGTCCTTAGTGGCCATATGGAGCTCATACAACCCCACTTCAAAAATACTGAACCGTCCCTTTAAAGGGATGAGCATTGCATTTTTGGTTGCCAACAGGGCCACATTGTTATTTTTATTTTCAGAGGTCCAAAATGTTGAAAAATAAATGAGTTCTAAGTTATTAATGGGTTCTTGTTTGTTTGATTTGGGGTTTTTTTCAGTCCATTATAGTTACTTTGTCCAAAATGCATCATTAATATCTTTAAAAAGTCCTCTCAATTAACCAGTTATTGGAATTACACCTGCCTCTTTTTTCTTGAAACAAACATTTAAAAGTTTTGGAGATGTTTTTTTTTTTGTTTGTTTTAATATCTGAAATTACAATTCAGATAACTTTATCACAGTTTTCTTTTTATTTTCAAAATTAGATTATTTTTGTCTTTGTAAATTAATTAGCAGGCACCACTGACCGAGGTAGAGGGCTGCCAGTTGCCTACCCCAGTATATGAGAGATGGACACACATCCATGAGAAACACACACTTTACTGAACTTGTTTCACTCACATGGGTTGCACATCACACTACCATGATGCCAAGTATCAGAGTATTTTTAAGTTGTTGATTGAATGGGGTTTTTTTGGGACAGAGAGCTGGGAGTTAGCTTGGCTCTTCTTCTGGTACCCCACAGTGCATTATTCCTGTGTACTCCAGTACTTATAATGCTCCTTCAAACCAGAAAAGACACTCGTATGATTGAAGATTGTCTTGCAACACTGAGCTACATTAGAAATGTTTGAATGCAGACTAATGACTGTCACTGCTAATCATGCTCACTGATAATAATATAGGCTGTCCATTGTATTTTACGTACTCATAATGAACAGAGCCCAGGATTCATTTGTGTAAATTGAAAAAATAAAATGCTTAAAATTATTTGATGTATAGGTGTATGTAACAGGCCTGTCATAACACAGAGCTGTGATCCATATGGTTTTCACTGGTGATATAAGTAATTAAATTTCACGTTTACGGTGATGTGATTTATTTTTGACTGTTTCTTGTGCTCTGGATGCTTCAATGACCAAAAGCACTTTAATCTGAGCATTAACATGTTTCATACAGTGTTCTGTGTATGTGTTCTTAAAGTGGCCCAACAAAAAACTTAACAAATAAACTAGGTGTGTTCAAAGCATAAAGCCAGCCGCCCAAAGCTCACTGATTTTCAAGGTAATTACAGCAGACACTGTGGTCGAATTGATCTATGTTATGCCCAAAACACACCCATGTCTAATAAAAGCACATAATCTGTTCTCTTTGCATCCTGCCCTTGGCTTTGCACCAAGAATCTTTGTCGCTGAAAGAGCAAAATATAGACTGTTACACCCCACAGTGGGCCACACACTTTTGACAATGTTCATCTTGCCACCAAAATAAGGCCCTTTGAGTGTTTGCCTAACGTCATTTGAGAATCATGTTTTGCTATGTTGACCTTGGCACGCACCCCTGGATTGTTTTAACTTATCAATCTGTAAAAAAGTGACAGTTCACACACATAAGGACAAGTAATGAAATTTTGTTCAGATGATGTGTGGTGTGCAACTGGAATTCATCAGAAGCAATCACATTATGGACCTTCAGGAGAAATAGACCTACTTAAAATAAACACATAGCTGTAAACCAACAGCTGTAAAACACTGAGCTGGTAAAATTGGATTCATATGATAATATCGCTCTGGTGGAAATGCTGCAGGTTGAGGATAGCTTTGGAAATGACTTTTAAACTGCATGAATCTATCATGCTCATTGTTAACCAGTTTAAGCAGCATTCCTAGAGTTATAAACATGGAGTGGGTAAACACTTTCTCTGGCAATCTCCTTAGTGTTCAACATAAAGTAGGGAAATGAGAGAGTTGGGAAATCCCAAAATGAACCCAAAGGCGACTTCAGACTTGACTTCCTTCTTTGAGACTTCAGACTTGGCACCCAATCATCATTTTGAAGGTCCATCACACTGTAAATAATTCCCACATAACCCTCATTTACATATCTGGTACACAAACCTCATTACAGACAAGCACAGCACCTTCACATGTCAGGCTCAGGATATTTAAAATACTATGCAATGACTTACTATAAGGAACTAGTTTTTACTCTAAAACCTGACCAGGGACAAAGACTGCAAATTAGCTGAAGCTACATGTCTTATATATATTCACATTTTCCCATTTTCTGTGGCAATGTTGTATGTATCATCCCTGTTAAATAAACATTAAATTAAATTAAATTTGGTGTGATGTTCAAAAGAATGGCTGCCTCAAACCCCCACTGACTAATTCTAAATGTTGTGTCATGTTCACAGTAGTTCCATGAGGTCGTAACAATGTGCCAGTTCATGCTGCAATATAGCTTAAATCTGTGCGACATCCTCATAAAAACACAAAGGCAGAAACGCTCAATGGATCCTGTCTCCTTCCCTCCAATGTTATGCCCCTGTTACTACCTCTGGGGACAGAGCAAAGCAGGGAAACAGGGTTGTAAATATTACGACTTCAGATGGCAGTGTGAATTTACTATCGATGAAGTGGAGATAGTGACTGGAAAGAGTAAATAGCTGGTACAGTGTTGACCATGTCATATGGTTTTATCAGCCTAATTTCTTATTATTGCTCTGTTTCAAAGGGAAGGTTCTTTTTTGTATTTATTTACAGGACATTTCTAGGTCTAAATGTCCTATAATAATGGTGATAACAATATTTTCTGATTACCCTTGATGACATTAGCCAAAATATGTTTTGACATTTGGCATTATTGATTGAACCATGAGAGACTTGACCTGGACTTGGTACCAGAGACTTCAATGACACTTGGTTTCAAGGACTTGACTTGGCCTTGCTACAAGTGACCCATGTGCCCGTCTCCAAAGTAAACAAGTTTGTTCATTCAGCCATCATAACCTACTACATATACACTCCTACACACTCAACGTGAAGGTCATCTCATTTAATGAGGCTTTATTATGCAAACATGTAATGTCACGTTTGTATTGCATTAAAAATTACTATAAGCTGCATATTCATAACAGAGCCTTCTTGCATACTACTGTTAGTTTAGTATTGTTGACAAAAAATGTAAGCTTTATGTATTTGTAAAAGTGCTGCTCAGCTGTCAGATGTGTTTTATGCTGAGGCAGTGAGTGCATAGGGTTCAGTGTTGTTCCTCCTTGTGTGCACTCTGTTGTTTAAATGATGTAATTAAACTCTTTAATACCTTAAATGTCCCGCAGCTCTTCTTAATAACAATATGTATGAGTGTGTGTCCATACTCTAGTTTTCATCCATACAGTGACACCATCCTCTGTAGGTTTGTCTGTGTTTGTTAGAATCTATACCCGTGGGTGCATTTGTTTATTTGTGTTTACAGCTACCATCATTTAGGCTTCAATTAATCTATTTAACATCCCTCCGATGTCCAAGTGGATGATGATGTTGTTAGACATTAATGGATGATGATAAAACCACTTTAGGCAAATGGATATTAACACCCTGAGGCTAATCGTGAATGCCTGTATTGACTCATTCAGTCACATGTGTTGTGTGGGTGTGTGTATGTAGTTTATGTGCGTCCATTTGTGAGTGTGCACTTGGGAGAGGTTCATCAACACAGTGTTCATTTGGAAGTTTTAATTAGTGAGGAAATAAAAAGAGTTAAAGGTTGTTTGAAGAGCAGTGTCACAGCCAGGGCAGTTAATGTGACAGAGGAACCTCCAGGCTGCAGGATTATTAATGTTTGTTAAAGAGATGACTTTTCAAACCCTGACTTCACTCTGCCCTCCATTTCTTCCATATTTGTTTCCTGATGCTTCATATATCATGGCTTTTCTTCTAATTGCTTTCTTCAACCTTCTCCTCAGGTGCTGCAGGGGGGCAGAGGGGCTTTCTGGGATGTATCCGAGCCCTTCGAATGAACGGTGTCACCTTGGACCTGGAGGAGAGGGCTGAGGTCACACCTGGAGTCAAACCTGGCTGCCAAGGCCACTGTACCAGTTTTGGGATGTACTGCAGGAACGGAGGGAAGTGTGTGGAGAAATACAACGGCTACTCTTGTGACTGTACAGAGACAGCGTATGAAGGGCCATTCTGCACCAGAGGTGAGGGGGAAGACAGTTTAAGGGTTTTTACACCTAGGCTTGTTTACCTTGTTCGCATTAAAGTGGTACAATGAAACATTGCTTTAATCATTTTCTTTGGACCATTTTATTTTATTTCACACTGCAAGATTTTGAAGTAGGCCAAAGCCAATATTTAGGAAAGGCTGTCCTTCTGCTATTACAAGACAGCCTGCCTCTCTTACTGCATTGATGAATAATGTTATGATCACTGGATGTGCTACTCATCATTCTAAGTTTTTTAAGCTGGCACAGATTTCAACTACACAGGTCTTGGTTTAGCTTGGTAACCTGACATTTAATGTAAACATGAGTTACTTTGTCAATAAATTTACTTTGCACTGATGTTAAGCAGCTGTTATCCGCTGCCTAACCCCCAAATTCCACGGGCCGGTGCTTCGACGTACCACGGTCTTGCTCTGACAGACAAACTCCACTGGAAGTAGCATGCCGAGGAGCGTCGCTGCGCACAGGCCTGTAGGGGGAGGGCTGACCCCTGGAGAGCCACAGGCTCTCATGAGACTAGCACTGACACATGCTCATAAAAAATGTTATAGATTGAAAAAAAAAAAAAACAAAACCTCACTTCGCTTCTCTAAGGTCCTTTTGCTGGTCCCAACCACACAGCTTTGTCATTTATTCAACTTCAATTCCCCTATATTCTTGTAGAAAAGATGTTTGGTGTCATGTATACAATGTTATACGTTTCTGGACCTCTACGATTCACTTTTCTTAGTCCATGGTGTAGTATTGTCTCTAGGAAATCTCCAGCGCCTTGTCGCACACCAGCACTTCACCAATGCAGCGCTGCGTGGCGCAGTTGAAACATACTGCGGAGCACCTCACTCCCATTCTAGTCCATCATGCAAATTCCACTGCACTCGCTGCGGCGAGTCAGCGTTTGAGAACTGATGATGTCAGAGCTGCTGAAGCAGGAAACAACAAGGAAGGACACAGAGACAGAGACACACAGTTCAAGCAGAAAAAACCTTTTTCAAAAAGTAACGCATCAGTTACTTTACCTGGTAACTAATTACATTCAAGGAGTAATTTCGTTGGTAATTCAAGTACTTTTTGGGAAGGTGACTAGTAACTATAACTAATTACTTTTTTAAAGTAATGTGCCCAACACTGCTTATAAGCATGCATTATGAAGGCTATATTGTATAGAAATTGGTAAAGTGTGCCTTTGGATTATGGCATAGTATCAAGTGTGGCTTTGACAAAAAGTGTCTGTGAACCTCTGTGAAAGGTGCTTGACGAATAGAGTACATTACAGGACAATTGGGAGCCTGCAGTTATTTCTTGCTTACAGAACAACTAAAGAAGCTAACAGCTTCTACCTCTTTTCTGATGGGATGCTGCTAAGCTGGATCATTTAGCAATGAGATACAAATTTTTCAGCTGAAAGGTTTGCTTGGTGGATCTGCCTTATGACAGAGATGCATCTGCTTTGCAGTGTTATTTGCCATCAGTAGTTATCAAAGTGACCTGGTTTCTACACTTTCACTGAAGTGTTTCACTGTTGGTCATACTGCTATTGCATTGTGATTGGTTAACCTGTGAACATGTTTGTTCTGGTTGATGGGCTGTAATATTCTCACGGCAAACAAGTCGCTATAAGATTCAAATTAATGAGATCTTTTAGGTGTTTTTTTCTGGATTCTTATGTTCTTGAAAAATGTTTGATTAATGTAGTCACGTATGTCCAGTGAAATTCAACTAATGGAGAATGCCAACTTGTTTTAGAACAACTTTCCGAATAATTCAGGTGTAAAAGCATCCAAGGTCTTTTGATTGTAAAGCGACTGGGTGCCACGTACTCCTTTTCCTTCCTAAAATTTAAAATCCAAGGCAAACCAAGCTCCTGCTGGTGTTTTTCCATGACTTTCTTTATTCAACTTTGTTTCCATTTTGCCCACCCTGCAGGGTAGGCTACTTTATTTTTCCTATGGTTTCAAACTGCTACACTTTATTTCCCTTTGTGCAAAACCATTATCTTTGTTGGGTCTCTCTTCAGTTCGCTGAGTCAAACATAGCAGACTCAAATAGCTCCAGGATTACAGCTGTGTAGGTATGTTTCATTGAGCCTCATTGCCTGCCAACCTGCTGTGATATTTGCTGTGCTTGATGATTGCTCTCTCTTCCTGTTCAGTTTGGAGCTGCTGGCGTTGAAAGTGTTTATGCCTGTGAGGAAAGGTATTGGTTCAAGTGTGATATTCTGCTTACATACAAATTCTACCAAGTTTTGGAGTGTGCTCGCTGACTGGAAATATTAAACAAATGTGGAGCAGAAAGAGGAAAAAAGAGAATACCCTTTTAGAAGTTTACAGGGTAGAAATATCTCCCTGTAGCTCTGCTCCAGTGTCATTTCATACTTTTAAATCTTCAGGGTTGTTTCACTGGTATTCCATTCATGAAGTATTAAAGTTGAAATGTGCAGGGGGAAAGAACATCACAGTTAACCCTTTAACTTCCAGCTCAACCGCTTGGTAGACCAAACTTGGAGTAACTGTGTCTTGTTCATAAATGCTTCAAACTTCTTAAACCTGATTAGGCCATCTATTCCGTGAGGGTTGAACACAAGAAAAAAGCATTATCTTATCAAAGAGGGGTATTTCTCTGAAGACTGTCACCCTGTCTAAAACACGAAGCTGCAGTAAAAGAAAAAGACGCGCTTGAACTCCTGTAACCTCTCGAGCGAGTGAGCTGACTGAGACAGAGAGAGAGTGAGATAGGATTCAGTGAGCCACTTGAGAGAATTATGGGCTGTTTGTCAGTATTTTCTGAGTAAATAATTTCTAAATGTTGTGAATAACAGCATTAGAATAATTCTGGATTGTGTTCTTGCCGTTCTATCGCAGTTTATTTGGTGTGTTTTGCCGTATTCCGGAATTGATCATCTTTTTCCATCATAGTTCATGTTTTATGAATTTCATCAATTGTAATTTGAATACATTTGAGGAGTAAATGTAGAGGAGACCTGCAAGGGAGAGGGGAGACATGAAAGGGGCTAACTGTACAGGAACTGCCTCAGGGATGTTCGTCAGTAAAAGTGCCTGGACATGGTCTAAGGCCCAATCCACACAAAGACAAAAATGCTAAACAGTTTCAAAAACGATCATCATAAAGACGAAGGCGTCTTCGAAAATGTGTGCATCTACATGAATGCACTCGAAACACATGAAAACGCTGTAAACACATGCCAGACCTCTAGGGGTGCTGTAACGCTATGACGGAAACAAGCGGAACCAGACGAAATAACAGTGGGCATGTGCACTTGCAGCATGCGTGTCAATGAAGATATGAAACTATGACGTAGAGTTGCAGAGAGCCAGTAATCACGGAGCTGTGTGTACGGCATTTCGAAATCTTTCCACTCTGGAGACTGGTTTCAAAAATGATCATTTACAGACCCCCAAAACGCCGTCTTCGTATGGATGATACTCAAATTCGGCTAAAAACGTATGCTTTTAGAGCTCGGTTTGTCTTCGTGTGGATGGGGTTTAATATAACAAGCTGTAACATGGAAACTAATGCTGCGGTCAAACATAATGAGTGAGTGTATGTAAAGAAAGTTAGGTTTATTTTTGGTCATCTCAAAACTTTGAAAATGTTTATTTACAATTGTTTATGAAGAGAATCCTGTTTACAGTTAAAATCCTTTTTTTTTTCTTTTCTTTTAATTACACACTGTTGGAATATTTATATCATAATAATGACAAATACTTTCCAGAAGTGTTTACTTTTATTTCTCATGAAAAAAAAAGGTTGGAAAATTACTTCCTGACAGATTTATTGATAAAAAAGACCTGTCTTTTTTTTTTTTTTTAATTAGAATATTAAAGGGGGTTCAATGATTTCAAGTTTGTGGAAAAGTACTTTTTGAACATTTTAAGCAAACTACAACAATACAGTGATAATTTCTGTCATAAAAAGCATGATAACACATTTTCACAACGTTACATCTTTATTACTATGTAGGATTTGGGGATTTGTCTTCTTTTATCCAATTTTTACACACTTGCTCCTTTTCCTAATTACATTCCTTCAAATCCTTTCCCCAACTCAATAGTATTTTCCCTCTGTCCCGTCCTTTGTTTCTCATCTGTGAGCTGCCCCTCTCCTGTTTCCCAAGTCACCTCCTCTTCTTTAAACCTGCCTCTTTCACCGTCTCCCCACTGAGTGAAAAATTCATGGCGCCAGCCATAATTGTGGCGTGTATTTGCAGTTTATTCATATTCAGACACCACACAAGAGTCCCTGGAGTGTTTTTATTTGTATACACCATCATTCTCCCATGTTTTTGCCCTTGAGGTTCACCAAATATACCTGCAGAGGTTTGCATGCCTGTGCAATTTCCCTTTTAACACTTCTTCATGCACTGACATAAAAGCACTTACATGCACATCAAGAGTCCCTGCCCTGGAGCAGAGTTCTCTCAATTCCCTCTCATGTTTTCCCACTTTTTTCCTCTGCTGAGTCTTTGGGCAAATAGTCTGCCTGTCTTCTTCTCTCCCCAGCAGGGTATCTAGAGTGGATGCACTGTGCTTTAAACCACACTTAAACTGGGATATACCAAGTGTCATATAATCTGTTGTAGATTTTTTTTTTTTTTTTTTTATGAGCAGTTGGGGCTTCAGCAGTTATTTGGAAAGCGAATTCTTTATTCCTGTGACACTGCATCAATCCTTTGAATAAGAAAGTGTCTTTAAGAAATCATGGAAGCACATTCACCTGCAAGAAATTGTGGATAAATCACGACCTGGATGACTGAGAGCCTACACAAAGATCCCCAGTGTCTTTTATCACATTGATTTTGATTTAGTAAGGAGACACAAGAGACTTTTTTTTCTTCAGATTTGGAAAATCTGCAAGCTGAAGACTTAGTGAACACAAAACAGCATTGTTAAATCGTGTGTAAAATACCAACTTTACTACCTTTTCTGTTAGCATTATTTTAAAAAGCTGGCTTTAAATTATTCTCGGGAACAGAAGGTAAGATAATTTTGTATTGATGCATAGACATGCACATGTGCAATGCACCGGAGCAGCTGTGAGTGGATACAATACTCTGTTCCATTTAAAGTTTAATCCCAGTGTTGCCAACTCCTCAGTAAGGAAAGTAGCTATTGGCTGTCCCAAAAGTCGCTAAAAGTCGCTAAATGACGTCATCACCTAATTTGCATAATTGGCAATTTACATGAATTGTAATGGACGCTGTAGGAGAGAGGAATAATATCATGGGAGAGACAAAAGTGAGTAAAAAACACCCTAAATATGTTTAGAACTACAAATAAACAAAATGACTTCAACATTAACAGCATTAAATGATTTTAATGCTCGTTTTGTCCTGTATTGTTAAATGTTATAATAGCAAATTTGATCACATGATTGTTATGTGGGGTGGAATTGCTAGCTCTACAACCAACCCTCCTCCTTTATCCGGGCTTGGGACCGGCAAAGTGACCAAAAAAAGACACACTCTGACAGTGAGCGAAATGCTTGCAGCGATAGAGTGATCCCGCTCTGCAAGCCAAAAGCGGCTTTGCGCATGCCCATTTCATTTTTAATCTGGACTCAGAGGGGAGAGGGTCTCCTCTCTGCTCTGCCTGCAGCTGGGACTGCTGCACGAGGCTGTGAGACCGCCTGTGAGTGCTTTGGGACGGGGGAGGGGCTCACGGCAGCGAGTGCCCGTTGCTCGTTGTGGACAGTAACTGCAGAACGATACGTTCACGTCAGTCTCCAAAACACCAGAAAACTCTCCACTAACACCAGAAAAAGTCGCTAGATTTGTCGCTAGTCGCTTTTTTGCAAAAAAGTCGCTAAAGGGGTCCGAAAAGTCGCTAAATCTAGCGACAAAGTTGCTAAGTTGGCAACACTGTGTAATCCATGCCAAAATGTTATGTGCTTATTTAATTATTCAACCCTAGTTGATTAGACCTACTGTTAACATGCACAAAAGATTTACACACACACACACCCACACACACACACACACACACACAGTATGTGCTCTGCAGATGTATCTTCAACAGTGCAGCCCAGATTCATACTTCAGTTCTTTCAGAGGAATGTGAGGAATTGTGCTGAATAAACACACCAGAGGCTGGGCAAATATACACACCTGCAAGCTTCGAGTCAAAAGTTTGGCAGAATTACCTGTTATACAAGAGAGATGGGCAACTTGACAAGTCAAATGCAATTAGCAAAATGTGAACATAAGAAGTATGAATAATCTCAATACTTACTTGAAGTGATGACATGGTGTAACGATAGAGGCTTTTACTCAATAAGCTTCATAATGTTACAGAAAACTAAAGCTGTAATCGCCTTCCCCAGCTCTTTGAGCCTGTATCTAAAATCCCAGAGCTTAAAAGAAATCCTGCCCTGTAACTTAAAAAAAAGGTTTCTAGCTCTTTTTAGAATTTATATTTATATTAGCTTAAAACCAAACTGCAATGCTTAATGAGCTAAACACGGGATAGGAGACAGTTAGACATGTTATTGTTTTTCTTATGTAGTTAAAAATAAAACTTGTATTTACCAGTAAGTCCTGCAGAGAATCACATTTTCTTTTATCAAATTAATCCATGACTACTGGCCAAGGTCATAGTCATAACAATCTTTGTTATCCACAGTAATTGTAATCCATTTGACCTTTACAGAGAGCATTCAAGCAAATGCATTATGCCTGTTGTATGGCAGTGGCAGATAAAAATACATCATGGCAGACCTTTATTAGCTCTATGATGGCAATTTTGGGGGAATTTAAAGCTGACTAGTGGGTGGCATGGGGGGGGGGGGTCATGTGGTCCTAGGGCCACCAGTTGCCCACTGCGGATGTATACAATACAGTCCTGTTTGAATTTGGGAGGGTCATTTCACAAATGCAAAGTTTCCTGATTATTAAACAACATGATGACGTTATTTTAGAGCTTGTGTCTTAAAATAGATAGATAGATAGATAGATAGATAGATAGATAGATAGATAGATAGATAGATAGATAGATAGATAGATAGATAGATAGATAGATAGATAGATAGATAGATAGATAGATAGATAGATAGATAGATACATAGATACATAGATAGATATGCCTGCTTGTTTTTTCATCCACAGCCAAATGTCCAGTCAAACTAAACAGTGCAATCAAAAGATTTTTAAGAATAGTTTAAGTATTTAAAGTAAATATTAAACTTGAAGTCAAGAAGTGAAACAGTGAACAAGACTGGGAAAGGAACTATAACACATTAAGGCTTGTCCTCTGTCTTGACATTTACCACAATACGAGGGTTTTACTGGAGCTTCTGTCTGATGAACAATGCTTTTCACTTTTTCTGTCATCTTTTTATAAACACTCCCATTGCATATGCTTTTATGTTTTACATTTAGTTGTACCATTAATTATCTGCAGATTATACTAAGTGTAAATAATGGTGCCTGGTGTAATCACGCATCAATGCCCTTTTTTCAGGAAATTTTTATTCATAAGACACTTTTTTTCTCTCTTTTATCTGTAAATCCAGATGTTGGGGGTTTCTTTGAGGCGGGAACTCTGGTCAAGTACAACTTCATGCCCGAGGCAGCTGCAGGAGCCAGCAGGGACTCCAAGCTTGTGACACAGCAGATAACACCACAGGAAGTGAATCTATCAAAGGAGGACGTGACCTTCAGTTTTAGCACAACCAGCGCTCCGGCTATTCTGATGTATGTCAGCTCCAAGACGCAGGACTATCTGGCTGTGGTTTTAAGACACAATGGTAAGATTGTTTCACAAAAGCTTGTCACACACAGTCCATATACTTTTGTATTTGCCATAAATGTGTTGCACTTTGAACAAATATTTACAGAGGGCTCTATAGATTTGTTCATGAAAAGACTTGTAGAAGTTTACCTCAGATTCCCTGTTGACAGTACTTTAGTCAACTTTTAATGAGAACTTAATTTGACTACTGTAGAGTAAAGCATGAGATTTTCTGTTTTTAGGTTCACTGCAGGTTCGGTATAACCTAGGAGGTCTGAGGGAGCCATTTTCCATAGACGTGGATCAGCGTAACCTGGCCAACGGACAAATACATAGCATCAACATGTCCCGCGTTAACAGGAGCATCACCATCCAGGTACTGATCAGACGTACACACACAAAAGCACTCATAATAAGCACTGTATAAGTCTTACCTTTGGCTTTGAGCTCAATTTCAGAACCTTAGGTATTTAACTTTCAATACTGGAACAAGTAACCGTGGAGTGATTCATATTAGAATCCTGCTGCTTTCACCTCCAGCAAGTAAACAGTGGCACAGTCTGAGCTGCTGTTAGCTTGATGGTTTGCATTCAGATTACTGAGCAGAAGCCTTTTCTGTCTTTTGCTGTGATTAAACTGCTTGTTCTCTGTTTCTCTGAATCTACATTTATTGGACTACCCATGTGGGCCTGTAGTAACAAAGCGGATTAATCAATAATGCCTGATTTTACAAGAGCATGGTGTGTGTGGTGAGAGCTGCATTCAGAAGTGTGAGTGGTGTGCAAGTATACAGAAAATAGTTGTTTGGGAAGAAGAGAGATTTTGTGTGTTTATACAGAGAGAAAGACATTGTTTTGTCGGGCTTCAGGGACCATAACTCTGATAAACCACAAAAAGCTAGACAACTAACATTAAATCGACAGCCAGCTAAGTATTTAAAAGCAAGGCAGGAAATTAAAGTTGCAACTGATTTCATCATTTGGCAAATTATTTTAAGCCTAAGAGTTGAGAGGGAAGAACAAACAAGACAAACTAAGCCACCACCATAAACAACTGAGAATAACTTGATCCCTACCCATAAGAATTTAATTTGGCGTCTCCCCATAACAACCTACTCTTGTAAAGCAGCCTTGGCATATTAATGCTCTGATGAATTATCATCAATTCCAATCCACTCAGATGTTGTCTTTTATAATGCTCCCTAAATTTGTTTGTAACCCACATGAGCAGACGAAGAATTGCTCAGTTGATATTATCATATGTTTAGGGATTAGTTCAGGTTTTTAAGAGGGATTTCTGGAGGCCAATGGTGCTAGTAAATACAAGAGCCAATAAAATAACTTGTGAGCTTTGTCCCAGTACATATCAGTACATGGTGCTGCCGAAAGCCTCATAATTAAAGCTATAATCAACACACTTAAAGGTTAGAATTTCTTCTCTATGAAGGCTTGATAAGATGATCCAGTAATACTCCTTTCCCACTGGCAAAAAACCCAGTGACAAGCAGCTCCTGTCTGCAGTGGGAAAGGGTCTAATCGGCCTTTTGACCTGGGTCGACTGAGCCTGCTGGTGACATGGGTTTTCATCGGCTCACCTCGGATCTGCTCCAATGGGAACATCACACTCGGGTCTACCTGCTAATTTCCAGATGACAGCAGTGTAACATGCCAACGGCATAAAATTGCGCCGGTCCCCTCCATCTGTAAATTATGTGACTCTTTGCCATCGCAGTACCAATTTCCATCCACCTTTGTATCATTAGCGCTAAAATGTCATTCAGTCTGAGCGGAGTTTACACATTTTAAAGAGGGACAAAAAGTACAAAGTACGGAAAACAGTTGACCACCGTGTCCACAGCTTCCATTCTCCTTTCCATTATTTACATGGATGTGTTTTGTCGCGCTGATGATGTCATCAACGTGGTGACATCAGCTTGACACCCCAGAGGAAGAAAAACAGCCATGCAGCTCGTCTGCTGCCAATTAGAGCCAGCTCTACTGGCAGTGAGGAGGGAGTCACTTGCCAATGTTAGCGGGTTGAAAAAATTTGCATTTACCTGCTAATTTCAGTGGAAATGCGGTATTAGATTCTTTACAGCCTTTAACTTTTCCTTGACAAAGACCCTGTGTTTCAAACTTTAATAACAACAAACACTAACTTCACTAAATCTTAGTAGAAAATGAGTGATTTAGACCCTTGGAACAAAAACATGGCATTAGTTGTTGGTTTAAGAGGATACCTTTACAGTACCAGAAGACACATATGAAGAATTTTTGCATATGGATACAGTAAGAGCCAATGTCCCCAAAGTTGGATGAACATCACTGTAATGAATGGGACAGTAACGCAGCTTCTTCACCACCTTCCATCAGACCTCTGTAATTACAAAAAGCCCTCAAAATGCTGTCATTTGTTGTAGTCCTGGTCAGTAAAAGGGGCACTGCAAACACAAGGTTCATGCAAAGGGGTGAGTCCTGGTGTCCATCTTTAAAGCAACAAGCCAAATTAACTCCCCCACAGCAGCACTTTTTACACAGGTTTTGCAATCCTCAGTGCACCCTGCTAGTAGATCGGATTTGTGCACACTATCAAGTTTGTACATGTTTTTGTACATGCAAACTTGTAGTAGAACAGACTCTGAGTCTTTTTCTACATATGTGGCTTTGAAAATGTGTTTAGTTTCTTTGATATCCTTAGTGTCTTTTGCATTTTGACTGTGACAGTCAATAAAAAATGCTTTATAATTTTGTAAGTAAATAAATTTCTCTTATTTCTTGCTGTTATGATTGATAAAATACAACTATTAGATGCTGGATAACTTTCAGATCTGCACCCCCTGTGTTACTTAAAGGAACACTCTGACTATTTTGGACCCACGCCCTTTCCCTATCATTGACAAAGTCAGACAAGCTCAAAAATACCTTTTTTGTGTCTCTGCGTCCAGTGGCTGGCTCCCAGCTGTTAGCATCGTAGGTAGCTTAGCTCAATGGCTGGAAGTCAATAGGAGTCAGAGCCGGACTGACAAAAGTGGACAAAATACTCCTTGCAGTGGTCCGGTGGAGGGCGTATTAGCAGGTGAAGTAAATCCAAATGGTTATAAAACATTTTAAAAGATGTGTTTTCTTTCTTAAATCCGTTAAAATAACGTTTTGATAAACACAGACCTGCGCATGCGCAGTGCTCCGCGGACCGGAAGTAGAAGCCGGACTGACGAAAGTGGACAAAATACTCCTTGCAGTGGTCCAGAGGATGGCGTATTAGCACCTAATGTAAATCAGAATGGTTATAAAACATTGATACTTCTCCCCTTTCTTAGGATGTGGTTTGCAAAAAGCAGTGCACCCCTGCTACAAGATCGGATTAAAAACATTTTAAGCGTGTTTTTCTTTTTTTTGTACATGCAAATTGTTTTGATAAACACAGACCTGCGAGTGCTTTTTCTGCATATTCTGTGTTTATCAAAACGGTTTAACACGCCTTAAAATGTTTTTAACCATTTGATCTTCACTGGACTGACCACTGCAAAGTATTTTGTACTTTCTTCTGACTTATTGACTTCCAGCCATTGAGCTAAGCTTATACGATGCTAACAGCTGGGAGCCAGCCATAAGAGACACAGGTATTTTTGAGCTTGTCTGACTTTGTCAATGATAGGGAAAGGGCGTGGGTCCAAAATAGTCGGAGTGTTCCTTTAAGCCTTCTTAGTCCCCATGCACTTTCCCCCCTCCATGCTGCGATCTAATCATCTATCCTCAGCAAAAAAAATCACACAGCAAGAAAATTAAACTGAAACATCTAATGGAAATCGTTCTCATCTTCTGCAAATCACATCCTGCAGCTTCAGATCATTCGGCTGGGAGCACTTAGACCCAACACATCACTTTTAGTGGCATTCAAAGTGATTGGAATGGGTGCATTGTTCTCCGCTCATCAGACGCTCACATCTACATCCATGAACTTCTTTCACTACTTGATTTAAGCTCAGTTCTGTTCAGATAAAGAGGAGTGGTCATGTGAATGCACCTTTTTATTTTCAACCTGCACATCCCAAGTTTTACACTCCCTCTGTGGCAAGAATGAATCTTCTTTACTTAAAATCATTTGTATTGAAGGATAGGTTCACCACCTAACTTTAAAGAGTGCCCAGAGAATTAAAGGAACACCAGTATAATGTGATCATTTGGATTAAGGAATAAAATAAATCACAAGGTGAAACTTTGTCCAGGAAATAGAGATAGTGGAAATAAAGCTATGTGGTGTGCCAACAAAACTAACTTTGAGAAAACTTTCTCACTTTAATTTGCTGCCTTTGGGCTCTATTAAAGGAACAATCATGCTTGTATCACTGCATGTCAACACAAAAGTGTGCAGAGCATGCAGGCACAAGTAAGATACTATGGAGATCTACTACCAGGGCTTCACCACAAAATGTAAATCAGTCCTTTTCATCTTTCCACAGCAGCTCTCTTCTCTTATCTCTCCATACCCCTCACCATCTGCTGTCTGCCTCCCAGGAGGGCTTTTAGTAACAGTTTATTTACTTTCATTTAGGAAGCATGACTCGAGCTTTCACACTATCACACTAATGAGCTGCAAGGGACTGAGGATATTTTGCTTGTGGTGAAGGCAAGAGGATGAACCTTGTTGGAAAAAAAAATCACACTTTAGCGAAAAACAAAAGGAGTTTCCACTCTGATATAATGTTTCAAAAGTGACTCAGAAAAATGACTAAATAAGTGAATAGTATTCAGGATCTGTGTGCTTGTGGAGATGGTTTGATTTAACTGTGTTAAATATGATAGAATATTTAAAGAGGAAAAGGTTAATTCATCCTGACTTTAACATTAAAAGGGTGTCATGTAAGCTCTTTTGATTGACCACCCTTAACCAAAACAATTAGTCTTTCAGCTGTTCTTTGCCTTAGGCTGTCCAAAAACCTCTCAGAACATGGACTTTGGACTAAAGCTGGGACAAAGCATCAATTATCCAACCAAGTGGTTCTAAAACTTTTTTTTGTTCAAGGCACACATAAAATCAATCAAAAATCTCAAGGCAAAGCATTTCATTTCCATAAAAAAAACTCTGAAATATGTTTCATATCACCTTCTGATATATGATGTCCTTATGCTGTCTTATTTTCAATTCACTTGTCCTGTTCCCAGCATCATTATGTCAGTTCTAATGGGTAATCTGGTATCTGTTATGTTCACCAGTCAAGACACAATGGCCTTCGACAATAGGGGTGCTTAAGAAAGAAAAGGAAAAAACAAGTGTTAAACATTTAGTTGTACCTCTTGCATACGAGGGAGACTATTCTCTGCCCCTGAGATTTTATTAGGGAAACACAGCTGCTACAAAGCAGAGCCTTTTCTGTGTATGGTAAATTTAAGTCAATATAAACAGAACATCGGTTAAATTAGAAACTCTCTTAGCTCCTACTTAAGAAAATCGATTTCACCTATCATTGATTTTTGTCCCTGTCCACCCTCTTATTATGTTCCATTTGTTACCTTTGTGTAAATTAAGAGGCAAAGCAAAGTTTAAGCAACAAACTGAGTTGTTTAAATAGCACTGAACAAAAAGATAACATCCCAATAACTGCAGTTTTAATTGGCAAAGTTTGGTGTGTTGAGGTTTCTCCCCCTGCCGTCTCATTCAGTGGACCACTTGTGTGGCCTCTGCGCCTGTGCAGCCAATTTGTTTCCACATCTGAAAGTGAATTAGCGGGGAGAAATTTAATTGTGCCCCATTATCCCGTCCTCTAGTCACAGCAGAAAACAAAGGCACACAGTGCTCCTCTGAGACCGGCATTTTGGAAAGAATCTCATCAGTATATACTCTGTTTGTGTATATGTAGAGAGGTATGGAACAGAACTCTATGGGAGGATTCATTTAACAGTAGACTAGTGCAAGTGCAGGCCCCTTCAACTTCTGTACAAAGTATATTAATGGGAATTAATCCCATTTGTATATGATAACACAATCAGTTACATTTATGTTGCTCCATTCTCATGACTGTGTTTAAATTCTGCAGACTGGTGTGTGATGAAAAGCAGACTTACTGTGAGTTCAGAGCAATAAAATGAGGAAATATATTTCTGCTGTGGGTTTGGAGTGATCCTTGTCAACAGTGATGACTGCAGCCTTCAAGCTAATTAGAAACTTTGGTGTAACAGCAGTAATGGGATAATGGTGTTCCAGGGAAATTAAGGTTGGCTTTTCCCTCAGCTCTCTTCACTCTCCAACCATTTTTTTAAAAGCACACCCCTTCTTTCTTTTCTCTATGTTCATTAAATTCAAACTCAACATTAAAACTAGCATATTGCTGTCGGGCAAAAACTTCTATCTCCAAAATGTTCTTCTTTTCAGGAAGTGAAAACAAAAAACAATCCCTGAATGAATACATATTTCATTGCCCTGATAACAACATGATTTTGCTCTTAGTTGGCGAAAGATTTATAAAACCATCTGACTTATATGTCAGGTGACCATCAGCACTGATGTAAGAAAATAAGATTTATGTTGAATATAGGCCAAACAGTGAAGATTATTTACTATTTCCTAACCATTTATCTGTTTTCATTTATTTCAGATTATCTTTGAGCATTACCCCAGGCTGCATTCAGCATGACAAACAAAATGAAAACAAAGTCACAAGTCTCTTGATAAGTAACCTGACAAACTAGATGGACTATTTTACATTACCATTAATATTTTTACATCCAGCTGTGCAATATTTCCCCAAAATCTGATGGTCATTGTAGTATTTGAAAAAAAAAACCTGAAAAGTACATTCACTCAGGATTTGACAATCAGAAACTTTACCAGCCAGTCAGAAGCTTGCAGTTATTTCTTGTTTTTCTGCATATCTCACCCACACTTGAAGCTCCAGCATATTTTGCCTTGTTTCCACCGAGCAGTTTGGTTTGTTCAGTGCAGTTTGGAGCAGCAAGCCCTGATCTATTTTTCGTTTCCATGTCAGTGGTACCTTCACTTGATGGTGGGGATGTGAGCCTCCGTAGCTTTAGTCTATAAAAATGTGTGAGATCTTTATATTCTTTCTTCTCCTTAAACATGCTAGCATCACACGGCTGCTGCTGTTTCATTGGCGCTGCACATGATACAAACCTCCTGCTCCAGTGGAGCACCTTGGGGTTGTTGTTTAAAAATCCAGTGTGAAGTGATTGAGCCTTGTGACATTGTAACTTGTCCTGCTAAAAGGAGCCATCAGAGGATGGGTACGCTGTGGAACTGTAGTGAAAACATAAACCTATCTAAGGCTCCCACCTCTCCTTTTAATTCAGGGGCTCTTTGAGCTTCAGCAGCTTGTCTTGACCATGTCTACATGCCTAAATGCGTATTGAGTTATCATCTCTTTTTGTCTCTGTCCCTCTGCTCCAGCTGGATCATTACCCCCCTGTCAGCTACACCCTTCCAGATGCTTCAGACACACAGTTTGACCTGGTCAAAACTCTTTTCCTGGGGAAAGTCTTTGGTAAGTTACTCAGCTCTGCTTGATATTTTTTGCTTCAAATGAGAGCCTGCTGATTGTATTGTCCTGGTTTACTTTCACAGCACTTTTTTTCTACATCTTTTCTGAAAGAAATAGCTCTAGACCTCAAATGGTGTTTTTTTTCAGACTACTTGTGAAGTGGCACGATGATTATGTTTCTAATTTTAACAATTTATACAAACATAAATTGTATAAATAAAACAAGTAAAGGTGTGCTACCTTTACTTGTGTGTATACTGCAGCAAGCTTAGTGCCTACAGTCATTCATTGATGTTTTTTAATGTCATTGCACATCTGATTCTTTAAATGTCCCATGTCCTGGCCATGTCCTGGTTTCTTTGACTGTTTACATCATGCTTTAGGTGTCAACTGATCAAGGATTTGATATAAGTAGAATAAAGAAAAGACACATTTTGTCTAGAGGATCAGATGTAGTTATTCCCTCCCTTTGGAAATGCTCAGTTCTACAGGGCAGAGTGGCCATGGTAATGAGCTCTGTGCTGATTGGCTACCAAAATGATGCCTGATTGGAGAAGGAAGGAAGCATTATGGGCTTTGGAGGTCACTTTCAAACAGTCAAGAAGTTTGCCTGTGATTAGCAGAAAACACACATTGGTAGAGGCTGTATAGCCGATACATAATAAACCCAAGGAAGTTAAAAACAGAGTGTAAAATTGACATTTTCTTTAAGAGGCATTGAGCATTTTCTCCATGAACAGAGTTTAGTAGAAGGTGCCATGCTCTGCTGCTCCCCAAGTTCCTTCAAGCAGGATATGGGACCATAAAAATATTTTGCACTTAGGGTTTTTAATTCATCTTTTGGTATTTTCCTTTAGAATTGCCATAAAATCTATTGATATGACTCTTAATGATTAAAAATGTCATCACCAAAGTCTCACTACACTGTAACACATCCTGTCTTTCAAAACAATCCATAATCCAAACTTTTATTTGTGACTCTGTACAGAAACAGGACACATAGATCCAGTCCTCATCGAGCGCTACAACACCCCAGGCTTTGTTGGGTGCCTGTCGAGGGTGCAGTTTGATGGAATTGCTCCCCTCAAGTTTGCGCTGAGAGCACAAGCACCGGATACATCTGCAGCCACAACAAGTCAGCTCGACAGACCAGCTGCAGCCTCACCAGTGTCGCACCAGGGCAAACTAGTGGAGTCTAACTGTGGAGCGTCACCTCTCACCATCCCACCCATGTCTGCTGCTACAGACCCCTGGCATCTGGACAACACAAGTAATTATTGTAAATAGTTTCCAGTACATAAAATGCCATTGATCTTTATTCATGCTGCACCTTATTACTGTCTCTATACTACTGTATCTACCATGGTTTAAGTGTTTTATGCTATGGCCACACTGGACGCGAATTGGCATATTTCAACGTGCGTAGTGCCTGTGACGCGCCGCGCATAATGTCCAAGGCTGGACGCTAGACCATTTTGACAAGCTGAGGGGTGCGCAGGCGCAGTAGAGAGCCGGAGCTTTTCGGACACAGTGATGACCCGTGCTGGCAAATCCAGCTGGAAACGAATATTTACAGAACTTACCTTCAAAACCTGTCTCCTCACTGACTTTCAACCAAGCCTGCTCCTTTTTGTTCCAGTCTCTGGAGAGTACACACGTCGAATCGTATAGCTCCAGATGATGGCACACAGGGCAGATCAACCTCTCCTCCATCTTTCAGCGGGGTTTGAGCCAGGGCAAGTGGCCGGGGCGTCACACGTCATCAAATCAATGACGTCGGGGGGGAATGTCATCCAAAAGTTCAATATTTTCAACTCAAGCGTAGAGGTGTTTGTCGTCCCAAACGCGGCGGATGCTCCGTATCCGCCACGCCAAACGCATCCAACGCGCCACCTGGGGCGAATCTGCATCCAAAAGCATCTTTGCATTGACTTTTTATGTAATCTCAATGTGCGTCTTTGTGAATTTGCATGCGCCGTGGCCGTAGCATAAGAGTTCCAAGTTCCAAAAGCCCTATTGGAATACTTAATTGTTAGAGATCAATCAGGTCCATTTATCCCTATACTCCAAGTCCACTCTCTGCCATCATCCTTAATGTATTATTACCATTGACCGTTTCGCTGTGTACCCTGGGCTTCTTTCATTGTACGGTTGGGGAAGATATGGAGAGAATTTTGTTTGACCCCTTGGATGGTTGAAAACCATGAAAGAAATCAGAAGAACAGGAAATGGCTTCAGCTTTTTGCATATGAGCTGTAGAGCTGCAAGCCCAAACTCATCAGGTGATAGAGTGAACTGTTTGAGGAAGTCTTCAATCCAATCAACAAGTCTTCCAATGAGGTGAACCAGATTTTTTCCCCTGCAGCGCTTATAGAGCTCATAGTTTGCTATTTAAGTTTTCATCTCTTGTTGACTTGGAGGAGGCACACTAGGGGTCCAGTGCCTCTCATGAGATGGGTCCTGTAGGACCTGAGTATCAGGCCTGTCACTATGAAGCGTCAAAATTCTGTTTGGCAAAAGTAACAGCTGCGCCCCATCATCAGCAAAGAACTCTCCCTTGTTAGCTATTCTGCCTATTAAAGGTGCAGTCAGCGATGTGGGAGAAAACGAGTCGAGAGGTTGTTGATAAACGAATTTAGATCCGCCTTTCCCTTAATACCTCAACCCTGGCTCCGCCCCGAAAACTGATGAACATGCATTGTCATGGAAACGGCCGTAGAAACTGGGTAGCTGATCAACGTAGCTAAGGTAACCCTGACTTGTCAGACAACTCGACTGCCATAATTGACAACATCACAACAACAGTACATTCTGGCAGATTAGACAATAAGATGGATGCCAGACGGCTGTTACTGTTATGTGAAGCACCACAAAGCTAATGTTGCTTACCTATGGCAAAAGTAACAGCTGCGCCCCATCATCAGCAAAGAACTCTCCCTTGTTAGCTATTCTGCCTATTAAAGGTGTAGTCAGCGATGTGGGAGAAAACAAGTCGAGAGGTTGTTGATAAACGAATTTAGATCCGCCTTTCCCTTAATACCTCAGCCCTGGCTCCACTCGATCGCCCCTGGATGTGGGGTACCCTGTTTTGCTGATTCGGCTCGAGCCACAGTATTTATTTATATTTATTTATTTACCTTTTCTTCAACATGCTGTCAGTGGTGACATCTTGTGGATGGAGAGGAGAAATACGGTGATTTCGACAAATAGTGCATTAGATTAGAAGATTAGAAGATCGCTGACTACACCCCTCAAGGTGCAGCCAGACCGACAAATATTATTTGTGTCTCTGGAACCACAGTATGTCTTCTCCACTGGGGCCCTGCGGCAGATATTAAGTTAGTTTGCAGCCAAATGCCTAGAAGCGTAGATTTAAGGTAGCACCTGCGACTGGAGACCATGGTTCTTCAGTGTAAGACAGTGGATAGCTCCATACAAACGAGGTTGAGGTGATTTAGGCATCTGATCAGGTAGTCTCTTGGACATTCCCTTTGGAGATATACTGGGCACATCTAGCTGTGAGAAGACCTTTTTGCAGACAAAGAGCTTAATGAAGGAATGTCTCAGAATTCAAAGAAGGAACTCGAGATATTGACCTACTCACATATCCAGATAAGTCTGAAATAATGGTTCGATGAATAGATGGGTGGAGATAGATGAATGAACAGATGGACAACAAACAGTGTGATACCCAGACTACTTTCAGACCATGGCAGGTCAGATTGTCTCTCTTTCTCTCTGTTGCACTTTTTACCTGATCACCCCCCATGGGCTCTTTTCTACTCATGCTTATTAATTCCCAGGAGAGTTATGAAGTCAGCAACAGAAATAGCAGACAGTTCACTACAGAATACAGAGTGAGGATGTTTGTGGAGGTCTGAGTGCTTTGTCAGTTGGATTGTAAGAAATTTCTGTCCATACAAAAAAACAGAGCTAAATCATCCATTGTTGATACGTATTGTCAATGTCTATTGAAGTATTGATCCTCAATTATGTCAGGATTTGATTTGAAGTTACCGTGCCGCCCTTCCAGAATACAATAATTTGCAAATACTTTTCAGACTATATTCAATTGTATACTTGAGAAAGACAAGACATCTAATGCTCAAAATGACCAATTTTCTTTCTTTTTGTTTTCTTTGCAAATGTTAACCCACTTTAATTTTACTCCTTCAACATTCCCCTAAAAGCTGGGCCAAAGACACATTTACCACTTTGTTACATCATCTTCCCTTTTGACAACTCTAATTGTTGAAGCTTTGTCGATGGATTTCTTCCCCATTCTGGCTTGATGTACAGCTTCAGTGGCTTAACAGTCCAGTGTCTCCATTTTAGGTTACTCTTCATTGTACACCACAAATTTTAACAGGAACTGCTGGCCATTTCCTCTCTTTCACTGCAAAGCCACACTGTTGTAACATGTGAATTGAGTGTAGCATTGTCTTGCTGAAAAAAGCAGGGATGTCACTGAAAATATGGCAGCTTATGTTACTCTAAAAACCTGTACATACCTTTCAGCATTGACGTTGGCTTCACAGATGTGCAAGTTAACCAGACCATCTGCACCAAAACCCCCATATCATTACAGATGCTGCACTTAAACTTGCTGACAACAAACTGGATGGTCCTATTTCTCTCTTACACAGAGGACACAACACTCATGATTTTCAATTGTAAGAACTGTCAGTGTTATCCTGTTATACTCCTGAGCCCACATGGTAATATCTTTAAATTGCGGTTCTGGTTTCTAATGCAGTATTATCTGAGGGATTGAAGCTCACATGCCTTTAGTGTTGGCCTTGATGCTCATGTGCAGATATTTCTCTGAAATGTGAGTTTTTTGATATTTGATATTATGGAGTGTAAATGATAAAATCCCCAAATTCCTTGCAATGGCATGTTGAGAAACATTCTGAAACTGCTAGACAACGTGCTCCTGCAGTTTTTCACATATTGATGAACATTTTCTCATCCTTTTTTAACAGGCGTTTTTTTTTAATATTCCTCAACTTTCCCACTTTTTTGCCACCCCTCTCCCAGATTTTTTGAAGTTCTTGTCTTTTTAGTATATTTAATTGATTATGGGGACAAAAAGAATGTTCAAATCATGGTATTTGGATTTCATTAACATCCCAACTTCATTGTAAATTGGAGTTTTCACATAGGTGACAGCTCAGGAGATGGTTCTGCCTGTTGCACACGGGGAGGATGTGTATTTTTATCTGACATCAAATGTGTTCAAAACAGATAGCTTACGTTTTTGTTATGTTCATTTAAATGTTAGCAGTGCATCTACAATAAGAAGCAACACATCCCCAAGAGGAGGCTGCATATAAGAACAGAAACAGGTCTCTGAATCTGATTCATGAACTTTTTGAAACTGATTCAGAATATGGAGTATGAATTTGACTTTAACAAAAAACAAATCCCGCTAACAACTCCATGGCTAACTACACTTTGGCGTTGTTTAATATCTGACCTTGAGATTAACGTTTTATTAACTCATTTATTGGTTGTGTATCAAATATTGCTGTGAGTTTTAGTATATTGTTTAAGCAAAACCTTTCGAATAAATGAAAGTATGTTTGTTTTCTGTCTGTTTGTGTAGATGCAGAGTTTCCCTTTAACGAGGAGAGAGTGATCCCTGATGGAGTAAACAGAGACTCAGCCATAATTGGAGGTAACTAAAAAAAAGGCTGCATATGCAAAATGGACCTGGATGTCAAATTCTATCAATTAGAAGATGGTGGTCTAACAAGTCAACCTTTCTCACTTCAGGTATCATCGCTGTTGTGATCTTCACTATCCTGTGTACTCTGGTGTTCCTGATCCGATACATGTTCCGCCACAAAGGCACCTACCACACCCACGAGTCCAAGAGCAGCAGGGAGTCTGCAGGAGAGTCAGCGGACACGGCCATCATCAGCACAGACAACCCAGAAGCCATCGAGGAATCAAAGAAGGAGTGGTTCATTTAGCAGCCAATGAGAGGGGGAATTATTCGTCGAACCTGCTGTTGGAGTAATTCAGTGTTTTTTAAAGTTTGTGATGTGGGAGATGCAGAACCCCAACAGGAGGAGAGTGGTCAAGGGGAACATGTACTCAGGACTCGTCATGCTTTTGTAACTGTTCTCTCTGCAGAACAATAAACAAATAGTGCTTGCATACTAGCAGTGGTGTTCATTCAAACACAGAAAAACTGTGTGGGGATTTGTTGTTTCTGCCCTAAGCAGAACAACAGCTGTACCTTTCAAGTGTTTGTCCACAACCTGACAGAGCACAGACTGATGTGGAGAAACTGTTGGAGTACTTATGGATAATGCACGGACTACGGCAGAAACAAAGGGAAAGGATTGCTGGTTCTGATCAAGAGAGAGTCTGCCAAATTTGCAATAACATGCTGTGCTGCATTAAACGGTGCTGCATCACAGCAGATGAGTTTATCCTGATGGAGTTTTTGACCAATGGACAGTATAAGCAAGGCCAGTTTCACCAGAGGAGCACCTGAAAGCTCAGCTGTTCTTCAGTCTTGGTTGGAAGATGGATGCCGAACACACAGCTGTGAGGTTTCACAGCAGTGCGAGATGGATCTTATGAGTTGAAATGTTGTCCAGAGTATTTAAGCTCATTGCAGCTACTAATGCAATGATAAGCCTTTTCATCCTCTTGCCAAATATCTGCATTTTCTTTTTGTAGAGAATGAACTTTATTTTTGGCAAAATGATTATAAATTTTATTCAGGTTTTGTGTATTTTTGGCAAAGGACAGATTGATACAGTGAGGGTGTCACAGGTCTGATACAATTCAGCTGGAATTTTTAAGGTCATATGACAACAAATGTTATGTAAGTTTTCTGTATTTTTTGAAAATGCACAGACTGATGAAGTGGTTTTGTGAAAATAACATTAAACTTTGTGTCATAAAATTACTGGGGTGATTTTTTTCTTTCAGCAAAGTGATTAAAAATATTATTGATGTCCTTTGTTTTATTAATTTAGTAATGTATTTGTGAAAAGCTCTGGATAAATCTAGTATTTATAGCGTGTAATGGAACAAAGTCATAATTTTTGCTTTTCTCCTCATGCCTTTTTCTTTAATTCATTTCTTTATGCTGCTGTAATGGCCAAATGTGTGTGTGTTTTTAATTCAAAGGAAGTAAGGGAGGGAGCGTAGTGTACTGCAGAATTAAGTCAAGCTCTATTTCACTCCACCGGGTTGCCCCAACACCTTGACTCTTTACTTATATCTCAAGTGTCACACAAGCCTTGGTCGATTTCCATCTGTTGCCTCTGAATAGATATTCTTTGAAGAGGAAGAGCTAAAAGACACATTTATTGAAATTAAATAAAAAGGAAGAGCAAAAATAACACAGCTTAAACGTAACACAACCTAACTGAAACATAACATACCTGTTATTGCACATTCTCTAAGTGTTTTGCTCGAGTAAATTGCACAATATTTGAAAAATAAACAGGGTGGACATGCACATCCTATGTAGGGTGTTGGATCCAAAAGTTTCTAAGCATGAAAAATGTGTAAGGAGATCCGCACACCAAAAAATAACTCCCTTGAATTTTTTTTTATTTTTTTTATTTACTGTGACAAGTAAATTGCCCCAAACAGATACACTTTTACTTTTTTAATGTATATTTTTGGGGGCATTTTGTGCCTTTATTGATAGGACAGAGACTGTGGATAGGCTTGTGAAAGGGGTTGAGAGAGTAGGGGAAGACACTCTGCAAACTGATCACAGGCGGGACTTGAACCTGGACCGGTAGAAGCAAGTAGATGGGGTGCCTAGTTGCCAACAACTCCGCCAAACCGACACCCCATAGATACACTTTTAAAGTGCCATTTGTGTGATTGCAAAATAATCCAAAGTGAAAAATAAAATCCTATAGTCTAACATTGGGCCAAATTAAAAATAAATAGTACCTCTGTTATTTCCTAACAGGTTGCTTCCAGTTTTACAGGATAACATATATAATATATCACTATCATCAAGGTAAATTTCATCTGGATTGGGTCCATATTGATGTCACAAAAATGGGAAATCCCTTTCATTTCTCCTTGGCTGCTGTGAGGGTTTCGCCCTTTTACTTCATTAAAGGTTTATTTGCAAGGTGACGTCAACATTTTTCAAGCCTGTGTAACTCCATTTCCCATCTTCTCTTGCAATGCTAGCAGAGGAGCTCTCCACATGCAGTTAGTCCTTAATCTGAAAACCCCACCTAACGCTCACAATCATGTTGAAGTCATTATTAGCCAGGTACTGTGCAAAAACAATCATCTGCTAATGGCAGTGCAAAATCTAATCATTTTTAAGTTGGGCAATTACCAACATCTTCTCAAAATTTCAACAAAATCTCACCAGTTGCTTTCTATAACCTTTCAAACAAACTAACATAAAAATCCCAACCTCTTTGGTGGAGGTAATAACAAATCATGAGATAATGTGACGCCTACATTTGCTTAAACAGATTTTCTCTGACTGCTGCCCATGAACACAAACATTCACTCGCAGCTCTACAAAGAGCTTTCAGATGGCCACATTAGTAATCCCCTCTTTTTAGCTGATATCGATCAATAATGGCCCCTGTTTCACAGGCAGCTGAAATGAACATCACACCCTCCAGTGACAACAATAGAGATGTTTGCTGCCTGTAATTGCATTTTGAGCAACACAGCTGAAAGAGCCATTGGCTGTAAGTGAAGTATATTTACTCAACAAATTATCCAGGGGAGAGAGAGAGAGGGTGGGTAGGAGCAGAGGCTCATAGATACCACACAGTGCAATGGACACAAAAAGAAGCAAATGTACTAAGGGCCATTCAGAGGGATAGTGTGAGGGAAGGGTTGAATATATTGCCCAAAGACACATCAACATACTCTCATTGCTGTCTAATATGTGGCACATTTTAAGCGCAACATGAACATGCAAACAGAAAGTCAGTTTGATTCTCTACTGCCGTGAAATCAACATCTTGTCATTAAACACCTATAAAAGAAATTGTGCTAAACAAAGGTAGCCAGCATGAGGCTTCTGTGGAAGGGCAAACACACACTTGTGTTTATGTTAACAGGGATAGACTCACCCAAAGACATCCACAAACTTTAACAAACGCTGCTTGCATCCTGTTCATCTAGACCAGGGCTATTCAATTAGAAATTCAATCAGGCCAAATTTTCAGCCTTAGGACATGAGCAGGGCCGGACATTTTTGGCAGACAGTGAGCAAATTTAAACACGTACAAGAAACACAAATACATAACAAACACACCGGATGTTTTTTACTTATTACTTAAACTAAACTTCTGCTGAAATACTGTTTCTTTAAATGTAATCCTTCAAACAGATAAATCCAACACCTTTTGACAGGTAAATACAAGCACATATTAAGGTGCGTATAAAAAGTGCAAAATAAAAACACCATCTCTTGGTCAATTTGAAAGTGCATTAAAAGTAACTTGATCAACAGGAACCGTTCAGAACGTGTTGCATTCAATGTCTGTAATAATGTGGGAATTTTTGTAAGACCTTGACAGTGTTAAAGTTTTCCTGTTTTTCTCGCTGGATCTAAGTCCCAATCACTTGATTTTGGGCCACTCGAGGGTTGCTATAGGGATGATCTAGACTTTTGAACTTCATCAGTGTTTTGGGTTCAACATGAGGAAGAAAGATTGGTAAACCTACAACTCATGGGCATGCTTGGGTGTCCACAGAAGAAACCAAAGCCTGGATGTTTAGAGGATCATAAACAAAAGGAGCTAAGGACCTGTATGTCAAGAGGATAATCAACTATATTCCACCAAAACACATATTGTCCTTATGTGAGACAACTAACAGTAAGTGCATTTGTTTTATTTACATTGAAAATACAATCGAGGTGGCAGTTGTTGCTGTTGTTGGTCAAATAATTAAGATGGGCTGTTTTCAGTTGTGGGTTGGCTCTCCTTTGATAGAAGCATTTCCATGATTGTGTTTCTGAAATTACGGATGATGACTTGAGTTATCAAGGTTAATACAATGATGTGTGAATATGTACAAAGCTTTTCCAAGGAGGTTATGTATTGTGGTAACAAAAACAAACCATTTTGTTACCATTTGTCCATCTGATTGTCTCTTATTTGAATGAAATATACTTGGAATATTGTGCTTGGTGAAGGGATGATGTCATTAGATTTTGGGAATGATCGCTCTAGGATTTTTCAACACTGCACGATAAGGCAGGTTTCTGTTAGTATATAGATTAGTTTACTTTTGTATGTTTTTTCTGGAGTTTAGACCTCTTGTTCCGCGTGTTTCTTGTGTTTCCTGTTTTATTTTGAAATCCCTGAATTCCTGAATTGTGGTGTTTCCTGCCCTCCCTACAGTGTGCCTCTGATCATGATTCCCTTCACCGGGATTGTCTGGTCTCTGTGTTTCCCTTTGTCTTTGTTGGGTCATTCGTCCTCCATGTTTCACCATCTGTGCATGTCAGCATCTCCAGTGGTTTTAACAATGCTTGTAGGTAGCTGTCTGTTTTTGTTGAATTATTTTTTGTAGACTTTGATTTGCCTTTTTGAGTTTTACCTCCAGTACTTTTTTTCTTTTGTTAGCTTGTTTAATTTGACAATTTTTGGGAGAAAGGGATATTTTGTTTTGTTTTTTGAACTTTTTGTAAAGGATAACTTTTGGACATTGATCCCTTTTTGTTCATTTTAAAATAAGGCCTTTTCTTTTTTATCTGCATTTGGGTCCATCTTCTTGCTTCTGCTAGTTTCCTTTTTAAATCATTCTGACAGTTTTCCACATTTTGGTTTACAATTCAAATAGTTATGACTAATTTTGATCATTTTTCACAGAAAAAGTCTAAATTTTATTGATTTACATATAAATCAAACATTTTTTGTACCATGGGTGTCTTTTATGAAATATTAAAAAATCATTGTCAAGTACCTTAATTGCCATAAAAAAAACATTATTTTCTATTAAGTATTTTCTATTTGTTATGTTCCTCCAAAGCAATTTTAAAGGAAATTCCTAGTTTTGTATCTGATTGTCTTGGAGCAGAAAGCAGCCAGATGGATTTTACTTAAGTCTTTATGTATTAGAGAATCTTAAGGGGAGAACTAGAATATGTAATACTGCTGCTTGTTCATTTGTGCATGATTAACTTTTTAAAAAATGACAGTCCTTCAGCTAAAGAGTTTGGAGTTACATGTAACTTTTTGTGGACAGTATATAAGCTAATATTTCTAAAAGTAGCTTATATCATATAAGATAAAAGTATCTTATATTTCTTCACTAACTGGCTGAATGATGTTGTTTTACTCTATGCTTCATCCACATGATTTCCCTTTTCCATATTACTTAGATAAGTTTCACATACAAAAAAAGTGACTCATTTTATAGAAACGTCATTCAACACAAAGTCATTCAGCCTCTTTTGCTTCAGAGCACTGTGCTATCAAATTTATCACCTTTCACAGTTCAAGAGAGAAACTCATTTTCTATAAATCATATTTGTTCGGCAACAATCTGTCCAATTACTGAAATGAGGTGGTTGCTTGACTGCTTGGCAAACATCCCTCTGTTCTTTCCATTCAGCCTGAATTTTAAAGTTTTAAGACTCCACATAATCTACAGCACATCCATAAAGAAATAAGTTGCATATTAAGGAGAATGGACTAATTCAGTGTTTTATTTGAAATAATAAAGAAATAAATGTAAGTTAACGTGTGTCTGAGTTTGAGGACATTAGGTTAAGACTTTAACTTATTTAGCCAAATTATAGGTCTCTCTCACATTCCCCAAGGACCATCTGTTTTTGTAAAGGTCTGGGCAGATTTTCTTGACATACAAATTAATCTAAGCCCAAAACACAGCAAACACTCTGCAATCAATTTCTTTCTTGTACTTTCTCTAGACGATAGAAACATGACATAACAATACATTATTTTCTTTACTCTTGGACAGGACTTCAAAGTGTTATAGCCTCCCTTACCTTAGTCCACTCTGATTGGTTTACAGGTCAGCTCTGTGGTAATTGGTCAGTTTGGTGCTGCTTTGCGACATATTGTCAACAACTCTGCTTTCTCCTGCACCGGGTCTGCCGCCACAAGCAAATGGGCTGATTCTGACAGTTATCAAAGGTAAGGAATCACACTGGTAGGTGTGTTCAGAAGAGGTCAGGGTATGTGACAAAGTCCTGTCGTTGCAGACTTTTTGTCTTGATCATAGAAGTACTTACCTTTAAGGCCATCCACAACCTCGCCCCTCCATATCTGTCTGACCTCCTCCAGATCGCCACTCCTGCCCGCTCCCTCAGATCCTCCTCCTCCCCCCACCTCACTGTGCCCACTGCTCGCCTCAGCACCATGGGGAGCAGGGCCTTCAGTCGTTCTGCTTCCCAGCTCTGGAACTCTCTCCCTCCGGACCTCAGGAATCTGACCTCCCTGTCTCTTTTTAAATCAAGACTCAAAACTCACCTGTTCCGATCTGCATATTCCTTACCTTGAATATTCCACTCTCATCCACTTATCCATCACGTTCTGTTGTATTTTGCTGATTTTATAGTTGTATTGTTTTTTGATGATTTGATTGATTTTATTCTTGTTTTATCCTGTACAGTGTCCTAGGGTGTTTTGAAAGGTGCTTCTAAACAAAATGTATTATTATTATTATTATTACTGGGAGGATACATACCCTGCAAATGGCATATAAAACTCAAAATATTAAATTATGGGCTCTTTAATGTTGCTGTTACTGTAGACTTGTAATGGAGATAACACATTTGTTTACCTTGTTGCTGTGCAATGCAAAAAAAAAAAGTTTGTTGTAAACACTCTGTGCTGTACACGTGGCAGCAAAGGTACAATTTGATCTCTTGCTGTGCTCTATTTTGCTCTACCCTTGATTATCAAAGCAGAAAACACAGAAGACACGACTCACACAGAGCTGTTTGTCCCACAATTTATTTAATGATGTTTTTCTTTTTATTATTTTGCTGTTATTGTACCTCAAGGTTCTTACAATAGTGGCAGTGTTTCGCCTCCTGTGAACATGAAACGTGCGCACACATGCCTGTAATGAAGATGTTGCAAAAAGACATTATGTGGCAGAAACACAAATGTGACAGCACTGATGCCTTTTTACGTCCTGGAATCATTGTGAACATTGGTTATCTGAAGAAAAAGCTCTTTATGTCAAGTCTTTTAAACCGGTGAAATTATTGTATATAGCGTTGCTTCGAAGAGATAGATGTGGTTTCTTGCTCGCCATGTTGGGCTGTGCCATGTCTCTATTACTGCCTGGAAAGCTGAGGAATGCTATCCCTACAGTGCAGTAAACTTCAGTGAAACTAAGTGGCCCTTTGTTGGCTCTCTGATTGGTTAACTGATCAGGGATTCTCTTTTTCTGATTGATTTGTTAAAGCATCAAAGCAGCCAGTGTCAGGATCACAGTCAAACGCTTTGTGTTGGCATTGTCTCATTTATGCAGTCATGTTTTCAATTATTCATAAAGATTTAAAACTTTTCTTTAAACACTGTATTGTACTTTTTTCTCTTTTATTTTATGTGGGCAAGCCTTGAAAAAGTCAAATAAATTAAATACGAAAAAAGTCTGGTTAAAAAGTCAGTATTTTCCAAACGTCTAAAAGAAGGAGAAGCCAGCGAAAACAAATTTTGTCGAACCCAATGACGGTAATAAAGGAGAGTCGAGCCTTAATAAAGGATCACTTCCTGGAATAGGTGGGGCTCAACAAATAGATAATGAGAAAAAACTACAAAAGCACTCAGAGACCTCAGACCTCTGCCAAGATACAATTCTGGATCACAACGCACTCCGATATGACAGCCATGTCTTTCTTCATGTCTGTCCATGTGGAGAATTCATCCGCTGGCATTGCAAGGGAAGCTGGGTAATGTAGTGACATAGGCTTGAAAAACCTTGACATGAGTATGCAGATAAACTACAATTCCCATAATGATGTAAACGGACTGGAACTCTCAGAGCACCTTTGGAGAAATGAATGGGATTTGCCAATATACACTTCAATGTTTTTTTTGTTTGTTTTTTGTTATGACATCAGTCTGCATTGGATCCAGATGAATTAACAGTGATGATCCATCAAGTTATATCAGAGAAATGATTTTTTTTTTTTTTTATCCGGTCCAAAGTTAAGTTAAAGGATTTTTTGCATATTTTTTGCATCCACAAAAAAAATAAGTAGATCACCACCAAAATGTAATTACTTCTTCCTTGGACCAAACCATACCAATGGTAAAATTTTCATTTAAATCCATTCTTTATCATCATTATCATGCAACAGACAAACAAACAAACTCACAAACACAGACAGACCCTGGCGATAACACAGCCTCTTTGATGGAGGTAAAAAAAAAAAACATTCAAACAAACAATGAAATGAACATTTGAACTGATAAAAATCTAAATAAATCCACAAGGACAGTCTGTGATGAGCTGGAATAGCATTAGAAATGAAATATAAATCTATATATAAGTGTATAACATTAGAGTTGAATGTTTGATCACTTTGTTTCTGATCCCCAAACATAATGTTTATTTGAACTTTTATTTATCATCATTTATTCTATTATTCCAATAATAACATCTTCAACATAAAAAGTATATGTGGCCCATTTATAAGGCACAGTAACTCTAAGACAATAATGGACAAACACATTGAATATGTTTATTTCATGATGTGTATTTGTTCATGAAGAATCAGCTGTCTGCTGATCGGTTGTTAAAGTCAGCACAAACATCCCCTAACATGACGGTCCAGAGGAAAAGATGACTTATGTCCTGTTCAATTCCTGTGTCCTTTTAGTCTCTATTGGGAGGGACAAAGGATGTTTTCACACCGACCATATTTAGTGCGCACCAAAGAAGTTTTGGCCCAGGGTTTGGTACATTAGTATCAATGTGAATGCAACCACCGCACTTTGGTGCGCACCAAATCAGCCGGTCTGAGACCTCCATGAAGGGGTGGTCTTGGTCCGCTCCATCTCCCGACATTTGGTGCAGTTTCACTGGTGTGAAACAAAGCGGCCCGAACCGATCTACTTTTGATGCATTACTTCCTGTTAATCCCGCGGTTGAATCTTTTGCTTACTCAATTTTTGGATTTGTTTATTCTGGTTGAGGATTACGATGATTCACGAGGGTCCAGAAGGTCGCTGATGCCGTCTTAAACACGATAAAAAGACTGAGGTAAAGAGTGATGTTGAAGCCTAAAACCACAAAACATGGGATGGGATTAGCGAGGGCAACTTGTTTGATCATATAATGGGGCATCAGACACTAAGGGATGTTGTATTTAGCAAAATACATTTCAGTAGGAGGTCTTTAAAGAAATATAAATATTGGTGTTGTCAAGCAATTTGATTTTTTGTTTGAAAAAAATAAATTTTTAAATGTAGAATTGTTGAATGTAGAATGTGTGTGTGTGGGAGGAATAATAGTGAATGCACACTGGTCCAAAGCATGTAAACATGCTCATAAATATACGCTTGTTTCATCTCTGGTCTGCAGCTTCTCTCAGTCACTCACATCAGACTTGTTTTTAATCCCCCTGCCCCTCCCTGTGTGATGGGCAGAAATCTATAGATCCATAAATCAAAACCATAAAACAATAGTTTTGCCTCCTGCAGCCACAGTGCACCTCCACGGAATAAATACATGTTTAATTTCCCCTTTATAGCATCTTAGTGATAAAGTACAGAAGGTAGGGAGAAAATGAAGAGAAGACTGAAAAAACACAAAGTAATGTGTGGGAGGGACATGACAAAAAAAAAAACAAGATAGAGGGAGAAAAGGAGAAAATATTAATACCTTTTTGAGTGAACAGTTACAGAATGAGACAAACCATGTGATGAAAGCACAGACGGGAAACAGCAGGGAGAGAAGAGAAATGAAAAGAGAATAGAAGGTCAGGGCGTGTGTTTGCATCAGAAGCAGAGGGAAAATGAGATATCTTGCAGAAGAAATGTTTGCCTGTGGCAGGGACACTGGGTTACACCTCAGTGAACCAACTTTATCAGACACATCTATCTGTTTCCTACAAGATAAAATTCTGCTTTTTATTCTTTCAGGGCTTGAGCTTGCACACATGATATCAGCGGCACACAGAAACCTCTAGTGTAGTCCTTCTGACAGATTATTAGATTTATGTGGCGCAATTACCATCAGAAAAATCATGAGGCAAACTTGAAGTGAAAAAAGCATAGTAAGAGAAAAATGTCCAAGAGAAGCAGCCCTCCTTGACTATCTAAACCATCTAAGTAGAATAGTAATAGGCACATCCTGACTTACAGAGTTATTCTCAATCTGCTTCTGTCATAGGGTGAATCCCAATTCTACCCCTTAGTCTTTTCCCTTCTCCTACCCCTCCCCATAGCCCTCTGTTTTGAGGTCCAAGGGGAAGGAGTGAAAACACACTCCTGAGAAACAAGACGCCAGTCAATTCCCGCTACGTCATCATGCAGAGCCACTTGCTAGCCTTGACATAGGCAGATGCCACAACAGCTGTAGCTACGGTTTAGAAAGCTAGCTCATTATAACAAGAATTTTAAAATATGATCAGCAATACAAAACATGATTAATATTTACTTGAACTAATAATTACTTTTAATTATGGGCTTCCTTCAGTCTCTGCTCTGCCTCATTCCGGTGAGCATGGTGTATTATGGGAAATTTTCATACTCCTTCCTTTCAAGGGTCTGTCTGGCTGTGTCCGAAATGGCATACTAACGTACTACTCATACTAAGTGTGACGTCAAAATGAGTATGTAGTGTGTTCACACTGGATAGTATGAAAAGATTGAGTGTGCGAGAAATACCCGGATGTATACTATATTGGAAAAAATGTAAAGTACGCGAGGTGGGCATACTACTCACACTCAACCGCCCCATAATGCATTGCGAGCCCCATAATGCATTGCGCCATACACGACCGACCGGCATTCAGCTAAAAATCGGCCACTAGCAAACTTCCCATTTTCAAAATAAATGCGTCTTTTATGATCTCCTTTTAGTTCTTTAACGCTTTTGTAAATGGGCTCTTGTTTTGGAGCCGACCGGAAGTTTCGTCGATAGCATAATAGCGGCATAGCGGAATGTCCGAAATGTCGAAATGAAATTTGTATCCGTGCGTTTTATGGCTCAAATGACCACATTTTGGTATTCTACGTGGTGACTTTCTCGCCTAAAATGCTCTCTGAACTTTCAAATGTGGTGAATCAACAGAGATATTTGATAGCCTGGTGTGCTTCTGATTTTTTTCGTCAGAGGTTTGAAATGCATCATGGGAAACTTAGTAGTATACTACAGTGTGAACGGTTGGCATTCTAATCATACTTATAGTACGTAGTATATACAGTATATACACAATGGGTTTGTAGTATGTAGTATGTTAGTATGCCATTTCGGACACAGCCTCTGTCTTTGTTTCGAGGGCTATGTAGCCCTTGGTCCATCCCTTAGCCCTATGGAGAACTGAGACACCACTTTACTAGATGTAAAAGCACAATATCAAGAGGTAAGGGGTAAGACAAGGGCTAAGGGGTAGAATTGGGATTCACCCTTAGTATCTATATTAATGTCTTGTCTAATCATTTCAAAGCACATTATATACATCAGAGGGAGATAAAACAGGCTACAGACCCTTTGATTTATACTCTTTTGCTGTTTTGTCTGATTATTTAAATTGTCCATAGTAGTATCATGTTTAAAACTTGGTAAAGGTGCTGCCACCTGTCTTGGAATGTATATTCTTGTAAATGAGGTTTATGATCTCCATAAGGTTACCTGGCCCAATGAAATTTGAATTTGAAATAAGACATATTTAGGAACCCCCAGTGCAACAATCTGAATCCACCCCTGCTTGTTAAATTGACACATTTGACAGTGTGTCTTATGGATTGATGCTACACATGGCAGGATATCAAGATGGAAGTAAGGAGGACAGGGTCTCAACTTTTACCCAGGTAAAAGTCAGACAGCTGCTTTTTATTTTTTATTATTTTATTGGTTGCTTGAGAAAAAAGGACATCTGGATGATTGATAACTGCTCTGAACACATTTACAATGCTGTACTTAATGCTAGCAGGCTCCTTTAGAGGATGGACACTTACAATCACCCTTTTTTATACTTACAAATCATTACACTGCATAGCTTTTGGACAAATAAAGCAGTTATCACCCAGTTTCTATGGCAGTCCTTTCCCATCAGGAGCAGTGAATCACAGTGGCTGAAGCATTTATTTCTGAAATAAACCTCATTTCACACCAAAATCATCCAGCTTTCTTTAACCATCATCTGGTCTTTCTTTTCTTCAACAAGCAGACATGCTTATTGAAACAGCGCTGGGTGTGCCTGTCTCTTATTAAACTCAGTGTTGGTTGCCCATGCATGACCCATCAATCACCCTCTGCAAAACAGTAGCTAATAATAATCCACCCAGAAAATAAAAAAAATGTATATTTTCTTAATCTTTATGGAAATCACAGTATCTTCAACAATGTGCATGCTGCTTGAGATGAAGAGGATTGTTTGTGTTTCTTCAAGCATCGTCTCTGTGATCATCCATCAGCACAGAGCTGTGAAGTGATTAGCTCACTCAGCAGTGATTGGAACAATGCTCAACATGGTGTTTAAAATGCCATCAACAGAAAACATACAGAAGAGGAGGAGATGTGGGGAAGAGAAAGAAAGGCAACAATAAGATAAACAAATAGATACCTTGAATGATGCATAAATATGTAACATTTTTAGATTTACAACACTGGATCATCACACCCCAATGTACCTGGCTCTGCTGTAGCTCGCAGTGTAAGGAGGTTTGGTTCCAGCTGTCTCATATCAGTATTTGGGAAATTGGGCTTTCAAGAATTCCTTAAAACTTTTGGTCCAAGTTTAAAGAAAAAAGATGCGTCTAATGTGTAGATGTCGATGCAGCTAATGTTATTCCAAAGATTCTACTTCCTGCAGGGGATCTTTAATACACATTTTCTTTCCCTGCAGCACACAGTTTTATATTCATAAACCCACACACACTTAGATGCTCACATCTTTCCAAAGTGAGCCACAGTCCAGCTCTGCTGACTTCTCTTCAACTCATCTCATGGTTCAGGGCATTCAACTGTCCAAGGCTGAGAAAGAGAAGAGATTTGCTTATTCAATCTTATATTTCGCTTTTCATTATATAAAAAAAGTAATTTTATTTCAAAATGGTTAAAAATGCACAGTGTTTGTGTTCTTTCATTAGCAAAATACTGTGTCAAACCTTTATTGAACTCCATTTTGTAACCTCAACTTTGTAAGAAAAAACACTGTATTCTTCATGTCTATTTGAAAGTTTATTGGTTATTTTATTTTATTTATTTATTTAATTTTTTGCTGTTGTGGGAAGCTTTGAGACCTGCTTGTTGCAATAAGTGGTGATGATTTGTATATGACTCTTTTATACGTGTATGTCTTTAAATTAGGTCTTATATGAAATTATATTTGTGAGGTCTACTCAAATGTACACTCCAGATCAACCCTTCATTATATTCAATTAGTCTATCTGGTTAAGAGCCCTTAGAAAGTGTTTTGGGATGGAATTCTTCTTCAGTTTAACATATAAAAGTAAGCCACTTCTTGGTACAAACTCTTGGCAAAATATGTCTGAAAGGGATGGATGTTTATCATGGTTCAGTTCTGTTTTATTTAGTACACATGTGTGCAAAATTGTTGGTACCCTTGTGTTAAAGAAAGAAAACACACAATGGTCTCTGAAAAAACCTTGAAACTGAAAAAAGCAATACTAAATAAAAATGTAATGAAAATTAACTAATGAAAATCAGACATTGCCTTTGAATTGTGGTTCAAAATAATCATTTTAAAAACAAAATAATGAAAATGGCCAGGTCAGAATTATGGTACCGCTAGAAAAGATTAAAAAGGATTTTACCATAGGGACATGTTGAACTAAAATGTGTCCTGTAATTAGTATCGCAGGTGTCTCAAAGCTTGTAATGGTTGAACGTTAGTCCCTGTGCTGTTTGGTATCATGGTGTGTACCACACTGAACATGGACTATAGAAAGCTAAAGACAGAGTTGTCTCAGGACATTAGAAACGAAATTATCTCCAGGCATGTCAAAGGTAAAGGCTATACAACCATCTCCAAGCAGCTTGATGTTCCTGTGACTATACAGTTGCACATATTATTCAAAAGTTAAATGTTCACAGGACTGTAGCCAACCTCCCTGGACGTGGCCGCAAGAGGAAATTGTCGACAAATTGAAGAGCCTGACAATATGAATGATAACAAAAGAGCCAAGAACAACGTCCAAAGAGATTAGAGGTGAACTCCAAGGTCAAGATTTATCAGTATCAGATTGCGCCATCCATCACTGTTTGAGCCAAAACAGACTTAATGGAGGACATCACTGCTAAAAGCAAATCATAAGCAAGACTGGAATTTGCCAAAATGCATATTGACAAGCCACAAATTTCACAGGAGAATGTCCTTTGGACAGATGTGGCTAAACTGGAGCTTTTTGGCAAGTCACATCAGCTCTATGTTCACAGATGCAAAAATGAAGCATACAAAGAAAAGAACACTGTACCTAATGTGAAACATGGAAGAGGCCTTGTGATGTTCTGGGGCTGCTTTTGCTACATCTGACACAGGGTGTCTTGAATCTGTGCAGGATTCAATGAAATATCAAGACAATGAAGGTATTCTGGAGTGAAATGTGCTGTCCAGTGTCAGAAAGCTTGGTTTTAGTCACATGTCATGAGTCCTCCAACAGGATAGTGACCTAAAACAAACAGCTAAAAACAACAAAGAATGGCTCAGAACAATAGATTGGACTACTCTGAAGTGGCAAGCTATGAGCCCTGATCTAAATCCTATTTAACATTTGTGGAAGAAGCTGAAACTTGCAATCTAGAGAAGGCACCCTTGAAACCTGAGACAGCTAGAGCAGTTTGCTCACAAGGAGTGGGCCAAAATATCTTTTATATCTAATATGTCATTTTAATCAGGCCAGTTAGTTTGTTTGTATTTAAAATGATTCTCTTGAACCACACTTAAAATGCTATGTCTGATTTTATTAGGTAATTTTCAGTAAATTTTTATCTCTTCTTACTTTTGTCATTTTTTCAAGTCACTTCAGTGCACATTGTGTGTTTTCTTCCTTTAACAGAAGGGTACCAACAATTTTGCACACGTCTGGTATTGTTTGTTTATCCGTGTGTTCTTTGTTTTCTTGATTCTTGTGTTCCCTGTTTTATTTTGAATTTTGATGTATTGTTTCCTGTCATCCCCTCTGTGTGTCTTCATCGTGATTCCCTCCACCTGAGTCAGATTTTTCCCCATGGAATAATAAAATGATTTAAAAAACTAAAAAAAACTAGCAAATCTGCTCTAAAACTTACAAAACTAAATGAATTTGAGAAAAGTCAAAATGCCACCAGGGACTTGCATCCAAGGACATAATTGTGATCTTCTGTATATTTGTGATTCCCCAAAATATGAAATACTTTATTAAACAGTTTTCATTAAAATGAGTTGCAGACAAACAAAAATAATAAACAGAAGTATGGGACCTGCCAAAAGAAAGGGAAAACAAGAACAGAGCTGGATGCTTACCACAACAGTGGTTACAGAAAGAGGAGGGATCCAAAAACTACACACCACCTGTGAAACAGCAAAAAGAAAAAAACACCAGAGAATTGCTGCTGCTCCAAGGCCCTCAGCACCTGTTAAACAATTAGAAACACACGATGGCAGCCCTCATAACCCTATAATCAAAACAAACACATTCACTCCAAACTTAAAAAACCTAATCCTTAAGCAACCAATTATCAAAAAAAGAGAAACAAAAGGAAACAATTTATAAAAAATGAGGTAAAAGTAAACTGAGGAGAAAATTAACAATAATTCAAAGAAAGAAATTTAAAAAAAGAGAAAATAATTAAACAAATTAATTGAGTTCTGTACTCTGTCAAAACCAGAGCCAACACAGTGTGAGCCCAATCTGCGGGGCAACACGTGGCAACCGACCCAGAGCAACACAAAGAGAGCTTCAGAGAGCCAGAACAGAAAGCTCATAAGGAGAACCCATGAAGGGACCTTTATAAAGAGAGTTCCAAGAGCCAGAAGAGGGAGATTTAAAGAGCCAAAACAGCAGCAAAGCTCAGGACCAGCCGCAGAGATGCCCATGCATGTAGAGCAGGGTGGCCATGTCAGATGGCAGCAGGAGGGAAGCTCACAGCCCAGACTCCATTAGTGGGGGCTGCTGGAAGTGTGCCGCACTCACACAAACTCCAGAGACAGCCTAGTTTGCGACTAACTTTACAACACTCTGTACCGGCACGATGTCAGACACTGTCACACACACACGTCTGACTCTGTTAGGGAGGTAGAAGAGATTCGAAGAGAGGAGGCTGACCAGGAGTAGTCCCCCTCACCCTGAAATAAGAGTAATATTACAAAAGTAAAGGTTTGCACTATATTAAGGACTAGAAAAGCAACCCCCCTAAAAGATACAATTTTGGATCACCAGATCCAGAATAGCTCCAGGATCTGGACCAAACTTGGCCCATAAATGGAGGTAAGTATCCTGTATAAATGTGACAAGTTTTGTGAACATCACCCAAGTATTGAATGTTGTCAATGGGATTTCCCATTATAAAGTTCTACGTTTTTTGTGTCGTCAGTCTGGATCGAATTCAGATTAAGTTTGCCTTGATGAAAGAGACATGGACTCCATACTATCTAGTGAAATTGAAAGCAAATCCATTAGGAAATTGCATGGATGTGTTTTTTGTTTGTTTGTTTGTTTTTTGTGATGTTTTTTTCATCCAGGCCAAGTATCACCACCATAGTTTAATGGCTTATGCCTTGGACCAAACCACACATCTGGTAATTTTCCATGCAAACCCACCCAGTAGTAATCTTACTAATAAATAGACAAACAAACAAACAAACTAGCATATGTCAGCAAAAACATAGCTTCCTTTGCAGAGGTAAATATGAGGCTTTTGTGAATAAACAGGCATCTATAACAATGAAGACCTTAGTAACTATTTTAAGCAATGCCAAAGTTCAATTAAAATTGTTAAATATTGCTTGAAACCAAGGTGGATCATTTCTTAGCTTGCTCTTAGTTCTTTGTGGGCCCCTCCATATACCCCCCCTCTTTTGGACAGCCTTGCATGGTGTTGATATTTACAAATAAATGCCATCTTATATTCTGAATCCTTATGATTGTGGGAGACTTTGTGAAGTCTGCTTGCTCTTAGTCTTCTGTTTCTATCTGTCTGCTCCCTTATGGCCAATGTAAAGGGAAATGAAACCCAAACACAATCAGATACTTTAAGTGTTTACCGATAACAGGCACAGATACAGGGGTAGGGGGGTAACAGAGCAAAGAAACACAGCGTAAGATGGAGGGAGGTATAAACAGTGTTTGGTATTGTTTGGCTGTAGGTAGGTTGTGCCTCTGAATAATGAAAAAGCTCCCGTTTGTGGCCTTAAAGTAAACTAGGTAAACAACCGTGCTCTGACTTCATCTTACTCTGTCTTCCTCTTTATCCACACACTCAGACTTTCCTCTAAAGACACACAACTTACGAATCTCTCTCAAGCAAACACATACACACCCACACCTACACATTCTCCCACACGCATACAGAAAAAAAACATTGTGTAGCTGTGCTCCATTTGATCTCATCTATCCTCCCTCCTTCCTCCATCTCTGCCTCCTCTTGTCTCTCCCCCTCTCCCGTAGATGCTTTTCTCTTCTCTCACATCCATTTATGCAGAATTATTCACGCTTTCAGACAAATCTCTGAGGGATGCCTCAAACTTTCCCGATTGTTCGGCTCCTGAAGCGTCACTATAAAGTCTCTCACATGGAAAATGAAATACACAGTTTTTTATGTAGGCTTATTGTGATCTTTCTGAAAGGGGACTAGTACTACAGACTGTTGCTGTGTGTGTGTGTGTGTATGTGTAGATATGTGTGTGTGTGCTTAGGGGAATCATGGTTGAGAGTGAGACATGACATATCTGTGCATTCCTGTGTGTGACAGTGACTGTGGTAATGTTGTGTTTGATCTGCATTGTAAACTGCTAACACTTTCAGGTGTTTTATCAACAACACAAGCACCACACCTGAAGCATGTGCAATATTTTTATAGCATATTACCACTCATTTCATATGCCTTGAACCAGAGGTGCTGCCAGAAATTTTAGGCCCAATGAAAATATATCACATAGGGCTCCATTCCAAACCAGTCCTCAACATTTTCTCATCCATCATGCAAAATAACTGATTTGTTATAAATGTTAAAAGTTGGTGTGGTATCATACTATTGATGGTCTTAAACAAGTGGTTTGGTTGGTTTGGTTGGTGCTTTTCCTGTTATAAACAATGTTATATCCAATAATTGCATGTATATTTGACTTATTGATCAATGTCATATATATATATATATATATATATATATATATATATATATATATATATATATATATATATATACATATATACATATATGTATATTTATACCATGGTCTGGGTGAATACTCGATTCTGATTGGCTGCAGGGTGTCCATTAAAAGGTGATATTGGACACCTAGGAAAGAACTTCCGGTCAAATAGCCTGATGGTTCTAAATTACTGCGCTGGATCAAACAGTAGTTGGTAACCGTGGCAACGGAAACTCTTAACATCACCTAGCTCACAGGAGACAAAATGAACAATTTCATGGTTTCCTTCAGCCTGTTTGGTGAATTTGATAATTTTGAAGACTGGGATGCAGCATAAGAAGAGAAGAGAAAAGAATATGAGAATAAGGAGATGCGACACAAGGAGGTGACACCGGAGGAATTGAACAATTTAGAGGAGGACAAAGACGAGGTGAATATCCTATTTATAAAAACGATGTAGGATAGACTTACTTGCTTGATAGCACATTAATGATCAGAGTGAATGGTGGATATTTATGTGTAGATATGTGTGTGTGTGCTATTTAATAATCAGAGTGAATGGTGGACAATATTTCTTGCAATAAAAACAATTTAGTAAACTATCTGTTGACTTTGATTCTTTGAAAAAAAAATCGCATCATCCTCTGGATACACAAACGAAAAGAGGTGCACTTGCCTTCTGAAATTACACTTTTTTCACGTAACATCACGTTAAGCAATCATCTCACTTCCCTCCACTGATTAGGCCTGAAAACAGCTGCGGCAGACTGAGCTGCAGGTTCTGTGGCCAGAGGAGGTTACCATAGCAACGTGTCACAACGAGCGATATTAAACAGTCCGCTCAACATTGTTTAAAAACATGATTTTAACGGTATATAAAAACAACATGGACGTGTTAATAATTCATTAAATATGTATATTTTTTATAAGTGACCGTGGTATAAGCGGGATAATGCCCTCCGAGGTGTCCATTATCAGAAATTAATGGACTTGTAATTTCTGATAATGGTGCATTATCCCTTACATATATATATATATATATATATATATATGTTCAATATTACAATTTACCTATTCTTACTTGTATTTTTACAATGAATGCTGGTTTAAGGGGTTCAGTTTATATGATTCAGGATTTCATAAGTTATGTTATCCCATATGCCTTATAAAGTTCCTTTGATGTTTGCCTCGTATAATCCTCATGCACATACATAGATGTGTTAGCTATATCACTTTATAACACACACACGCTCACAGAATGTATTAGTTAAAACTGTCACCCCACCAGCCATCCAGGAGGGGTGGGGGTGACTGGGTGCGGGGGGCGGGGGTGGCTTGGGGCCTGGTGGACAGGTGGTTGGGGAGAGTGGGTGCTGTCTGCAGGGGGGCTGCCACCCTGGACCCTGGGTGCTGTCGTTGGTGCTGTTGGGGAGGCGGGTACAACTGTGCAGCTTGAGTAACTCATTGGCAATAAGACCATATTTAGCATACAGCATCTTTGCAGTTATCTTTTATATTTAAGTTTAACCAATCCTTATCAGTCCGTGAACTTTTAAGCTTGTAGAAGATTAAACATTTATGAAGATAACTGAGTGTTTCGCTCCAGTACCATTACTCAAGACATACATATTCAATAAGTCCTTGCAGGTGTTCAGATATGTATCAAAAAGCATTAATAAAGGTTAGACCCTCTTAAATGTAGTCTAAGTGGCATATATATATCTATATCTATATCTATATCTATATCTATATATATATCTATATATATATCTATATATATATATATACATATATATATATATATATATATATACATACACATATATGATTATTTTTAATGGGAGTTTAGCAATGCACAAAAATGTCTACATATTACTGTTTTGCTATGTAAAATAGGAAAAGCTGTTGTTTTTTTTTTGTTTGTTTGTTTTTTGTTTGTTTTTTTTACAATTTGGAGTAAAGCAATCCTAAAATAAAAAAAATTTAGCTGACGATACCCATGTTAAGGACCCTGACAGTTGCAGGCCCTAAACTCCCCATCATTGGCACTTTTCCACTTATAACCCTCCTGCCTTATACCAAGCTTCATTGCTGTTTCAGGTCACTTTGATTGTGATAAGTTCACTTCAAGAATGGCATGTTTTTCAGAAAACTTTGGACAGTTTAGTTATCACACGCCTTTTTCAGGCCATCCTACAGCCATGATATTTGAGAGGAAAACTGTGACATAATATGTAAGGACTGAGGAATTGTACCATCTTGTTAGAAAAAGAATTTGATGACATAATATTGTGATACATGTCAATACAAATAACCTTGCTTTTTCTAATATGTATGTAGCTGACCAATTTGTAAGCTGCCAGCCCTTAAAAGACTAAAGACCAACTGTTAAAATCATGGTTTAAAGTAGGGCTATCACTTTTCCCAAAAATCTAACTTGATCTGCTATAAAGCATACATGCAAACAACTGAAGTTATTCAAACCCCCAAACCCCTTATCTTTAAAATCACCACTTTCCAGAGATGTATGAAACCCACTTAACAATGTGAAAGGTGACCAATAGCAGTGTTTTGGAAAAATGAAAAAGAAACAATTAAAATATTTCGATAAAAATCAGAAGTATTTTATTAAACTCCAAGTGGAGACTTTGTCTTTGTCTTTTTTTCTGTTGCTCCTATACTGGAATTTACACTTAAACTAGGGACACAGAAATTATTTCTGTAACACATATGCTCTACCTTTATTTAGTACTTCTTAATATTTTTATTGCCTCTAAAAACATGAACAAGACCATGTGCTTTCCTGCCTTAATTAATAGTCTTAAAAACCATAGCAACTGGTAGCTCAGCTGTTAGCCTTCAGCCTAAAATAAAGCATCCTTTTAAGGGCTGAAAAAAATAATGTATGTGATTTTTTGTGCTTCATGATTTTCACAGCTGAACGTGAACCTGTGAGTCTGTAAGTTTTAAAAAACAAAAAACATGTGAATAAAAGCAGAATGCAATGATTAGCAAATCTTTTTTAACCAAGTTTCAGCTGGATACATCACAGAGACAAGATATTTGATTTTTGAACTGAGAAGTGTCTGTGTTCTGTTTTCAATTGATCGATTTAAAAAGGATTTGCAAATCATTGTACTATGTTTCTATTTATGTTTTACACAACCTCCAAACTTACTTATTATTGTTTGTATATTTTCCATCTATCTTGATAGGTATGAGTGGGACCACCCAAGGTACAATAGCTGCTATCAAGAGGCATTAACAGGTTCAACAATATGATTTCATGGTTGATCAGGTTGTGTGATAGTCTGTGTGTGTTTTCATTGTTGTGCATGTCTTCAGGAAGAAGCGGGAGTGATGTTCCAGTTGGTTGCAGACAGAGATAGAGAAGGATCATCCTCTCCCTCGCTCCCTCTTTCATTGTGTTCCCATTTATGCAAAAACGATACAGCAAGACAAACAAGATGGCAATTGTACAACACACCTGCTCTGAGATTTGACAATCAAATACAACACGGGCAACACAATTTGAAATCCAGGGAAGTCTGATTGTCCGCACAAATACAAATAACCACATGCAGATATATTGAATCAGCAAAAGGAAGGTGGAACTAGACACCAGATCTACATTTTTAAACAAACACACATACTCAGCGGATGCGCACACTTCGTGTTGGTCATCTGCGTATGAGTCCACTGACACTAAATGACTAGAAGAGTTTCTAAATGTGTCTCTGTGTGTGGCCATGGATGCTATTTGCATGTGTTTGTGTGTTTTTGTGTGTTTGACAGTCTGCACTTCCACATTAATAACAACTGACACTTTAATTTTGGAGAGGAAATAGAGCATTTTGCCATCAGTTTGTCTGGTGTCAGTGGAATGGCTGTGTTCCCTTGTCTGTGTTTAGCTGAGCTTGGGTATGTTTGATGTTTGTTCTTGTCTGACATCCTGCATCGGAGTCCAACTCTATATCCTCTTTGCCTACCAGGCAGTACCAGAGAGCTTAGTCAGACATGGGATGTCATCCTTGTATGGCAACCTCACTGCAACACTTAAAACTGAACTGTCTCATCTTGTGCACATGGCCATGAAGGTGATAAGGAAAGTGAATGTCTGACCCTGCAGTCTATTGAGTTTGTCAAACTATTTGACAAACTCAGAGGATAGTGACTGATTCATCCTGTTCTTCACTCAGAATATGGCCTTCTGCCCCCATTAAGACAATAAAAAGTACCTAACTGCAAACTTAACATTTGCAAAAATACATTTGATCCCAACCTCCACTAAACCCCTAAATGATGCTACTTTGGGACATTCGATATCTACTTGGACTTGGCGATATCTATAATGCTTTATAAGTCCTTGGTGGTGTGCTGTGGGGCATTGTTGTGCAGCTCCTGAGTCATAAACAAGTTTTCCTGAGTGGGACAAAAAAGTATTTTGATTGATTTGACTGATATATGTCTACAATGTGCGACAAACGGCCCCCTCTCCTCTCCTTTAGACAGGGTTCCTGTCAGTTATAATCCTATTTTATCTGCACAGCACTGCTGCAACTTATAATCTAAACACCTCACAAAGATGAAAAAACATTCCTCCAGTACTTATTCCTTTTTTATCTATTGACCATTTGACATGTGACATTACTGAATTCTGTATGGCAGAATTATCGCTATTGTCAATGATCTTCAATCTTTAGCCTAAAATTACTGCTGGGATGCATTTTTGAGCCACCATAGTAACAGAGAGCAGGATTAATATGGAACAAAAAGGTCACCAAAGTTGTCAGTTGGGTCTCGCCACCTTTAGAAGAAGCACAAAAAAAAGAGAAACAAGCATAGATCAAACTGAAACAGACACTGAAAGCAAGGATCATTTCTGGAAATACAACCACTAGAAAGATAATTTGGCAATATTTCCAGGGATTATTGTGGGCTACGTGAACACACAAGGAGACTTGTATGAACAGGGAAAATGTGTGCTGATGGAGACTTAGGACCTGATCAACTAATGGTTAGTTTGTTTAAAAACATGTACAAACTTGATAGTGCGTGCAAAGTTGATCTACAAACCAGATGCACTGAGGATTGCATCTGTCAGTTCAGCAAAACAACGGACACAGTCTAGTAAGTGTATTTGCTTTCATGAATATGCACAAGCAGATTATCAAGAATGCACAAAATACTGAGAGGAGGAGTTGCAAATGTGATCATATATTACCCACAATGTGATTTTCAAACTTGAAGCTGGGTACATCGTGTACCCAGCTGGGAAAGTACCGTCAGGACAAGCAGGTTCTCCTTTACCCGCTCTTCTCATCGAGAAAGTTTGGTCAATGGTGTTGAGAGACCAGCTGATTAGTTCCATGATTTTAGATTACGGACAGAAATGCAGATAGAGGCTGCAATAGACACAGACAGCACAGCAGTGCAAATAAGGGCAGGAAGCAATAAGAAAAGCGTCCACCCCCGTTGAGAAGCAGAAGCTTTAAGGCTTTAAGCTTAATTGTTCGTTTATCAACTGAACATGCAGTCACAGTATATCCCAACACAGCCACTAGAAGCATGTGCAATTTTTTTTTTTCTTGTTTGAACATGCAATTGAGTGCTCAGGATCCTGAATCTTACTAGATCTGGACCTTTGTGTGTTTGAATGATAAATGGCTAAAACCTCAATGGGAACTGGAGGACATGAGACCATCCAGGCTACCTGTTGACGCAGTTGTGTACATTTCCCACATTGCTGTGATGAACATCTACCACAATCAGCATTTTTCTAACATTTTAACTCTTTTCTAACTGAAGATAAACTGAAAGGGCCACATTGAAGGTCATCTCCAAAGAAAGTTTTTTTGGGGGAATGCCCCAAAAATCTGGAGAAATCCCATGAAACCAGAAAGAGATGTTCTGGTATGTGGCAGAACTATTTGGCCATAGTAACTTTTTCCGAGTTAGGACAAGATCTATAATGACTGGTCGATTTGAAGACAGGCTGTTAAATTTGTCTCCCAGGAAGACTACACCTGAATGAGATAGATTCCTCACCGTATTGCTTTTATCCTCAGGAAGATTCTGGCACTTTTTTGGGCCCTGCTCACACCTTTAGCTGTGTAGCTCATACAAGCTGTACCTCAGGGAATAGGTAACTAATAAAGTTTTCCAACATTATTGAAAAACAAAACCCACTCCCCTGCAGAGAGCCAGCACAATTTGTTAGCAGAACTTGTAAAAGTACAAGACGAAGAAGAAGAAGAAGGAAGACTGATCCTTTTATGAGTCTGTTTTAAATGTAAAGTGACGTTTTTATGTGGGGGTGTCTCAGCAGGCTCTGCTCTGTTTATATCTGAGGATCAAAGCAGCAAAGTTTTGTCATTTTGAGCTTACTCTTTCTTCTGTTACACTTAAGGTGAAAGAATAAACATTCAACCGCTTGGTGCATCGCTCAGATTCATTAAAAGTAACTGTTAAAGCTTTACATAGTTCAACAGTTTATCTTAAACATTATTTGGGATGCTTTACTATATTTTTTTCCCGTTTTCTCTCCTAACTTTCTATCTTCAAAATTCCCCTGGTTTAAATTGGGCAACTATTTTCTGAAATCTCATAAAGTTTAACTGTGTAGAAGTGTAGACTGAAAAAAATAACATACAATAAAAGAGAAACATAAAGATACGAGAGATTACAAAAAATATAGATCATATTCCAACCAAAGCCTGTAATACAATAATGTTAAATGTTTGAGTTATCAAAATCCTAATCTGTTTAAACCTTTATAAGATCGTGGTACTGCCATATTTTTCAAGTTTCAATCTTTTTTTTGTGATGACAGCTTACCAGGTGAAAGAAATGTATTTTCCAGTCAGTTCTTTTGCACTTTCTGTTTGAAAAGGAGATATACATCACAGCCACGCCATCAGCTTAGTGTTCATGAAGTGGGAGTCCGTTCAACACATGGCTTTCTTCTCCTGTCACTGTATTTCCATCTATCCTTGAACCTGTGACACTTTTCATCCAGTTCACAAAAAAAGTGCATTGAAAAGGATTCAGAAGCTGAGTCTTTGACTTCAAATAGACCCTCATGTCTCAATTTTGTGTTGATAAATGCAGGAATAGATACAAGCTAATCATTTTATCAAGCATACTCTACAGTAAAGTCACTTGGCTTGATGTGCTAATGCTAATGCTGACAGGCAGAGGTACTGTGATTGAAAACATAACCCTTGTTAAGGATGACTTGATTTTCTAAAACAGAGAACTAAGAAAATCCCATTTGCATAGTTTTCCATTAATACATGCATGATGAGCATAACTTCACAGTATGGTTATACAGTTAACATAAAGGTATATGCTTTTGAGTCATTACTTATACCAAAAATCACCTATTTGCTTGTCTGTGTGCACTAGGACTTTCATGTTTCCCAAAACATAAACTTCAACATTTGGAGCAAACATGCTAATAACTAAAGATATTTTAACCTCTATATAATTTTGCTATCTACTTCTCTTGGTGTCCACTGGCGGGCCACATATCCTTGCATATCCTCAAAATCTTGTTGATCACCTTTTCCTGCCATTCTGATGGGGGGCCTACCACGGAGGACCCTGATGCAAAGGGATGAGCATTTAACACGGCACATCTGGATACTTGTGGTGGAGGACTAAGAAATGGATTTGCAGATTTGTCTTGGTTGAGGAGTTGGCCAACTTCTTTGTACATATTTCTGAAATCTCATAAAGATTCACAATGTGGAGCCCAAAGTGCTTCCACATGGTGCCCCCCAGATATTCATTTTATCTGGCTAGACTGACTCTGCCTGTCCTTCATGTTTTGGGGTTTACCTCCTAGTTATATTAGAGCAATGTATGATCAGTTTGTGCTGGGAGGGTCCTATGTTGGATTGGAGGGTTCCCTGCTCCAGATGCCCTCATAAGCTGCTGTACTTCATATTTCAATTCAAATCCAGATCTTCAGTTTGAAAACAGATTTTTATCCCCAAGATTGAAATTCTCTTTGAATATTGAGAATAAGGTGATAAACCTAGTGTGCACTCAAAGTATGTTGAAATTCAAAACTTAAGACGTAGTCACTGGCATTTGCATTTAGTAAAAGACTTACTGTATATCAAATAATAAATCATTATCATCACATGTTGCTTTTATGGCTGCAAAATAAACCTCAAATGTAACCACTGGCTAGCATACATATTAGCTCATTGACAAGACTGCTACTTCCAACATCAAGTGATGCAGTATCATACTTTGTAACATGGGCGCAAGTGATGTCTAGAATTCGATCACAGCTTTGGCTTGGTTTTACCTCTCGGGCAAGAATCAATGTCCTTGGAAGTAAATGTGAAATAGCAGAAGTCATGAGGCAAACCTGGGATGCAATTAACTTAAGTAGAGTAATGGAGGAACACTGACTGGACACAGTACATCACATCCATCATCCCTCTTACCAAACACACATTCATGTTCACACTCTGAGTGTTGGTGTAAAAGCCTCAACACTTCAGGGACACTGTGAACCCAAAATCCATCTCCATTCTGACAGCAGCCCTTTAGCAGACACACATTCATGCTGCTGCTGAGAGCACATATTCTGTATTTCTGGGGACACATACAGAAGGCTAACACATAAAATGATGGCATGTCCTAAAATAGAGCATACATAGAATAAGACCAGCAAAAAAAGATGCTCATGAATCATTAAATAAAGAGACAAACACAATTCATCCAAAAATTAATGTCAATCAAAGCCATGCATTAAAGCAAGAAACATAACTGTGAACAAAATAAGTAGAACAACTGTGAAAAGGCTCACCCGTTTATCTATAAATAATCATTTACACTTTCGCTGATGACACAATTCTTCCTATGTCTTCCTAAGTGCCAAACTCAAAGTAGCTAAAACAAATATTTATCAGTGATGGGCAGCAACATCACTGCAAATAGCATTATTAGTAGTTTTAATATGTTTTCCTGCTGCTTTGTGGTAGCATTAATGTTTTTTGTGTCAAAAAGCCTTTCAATAGCAATGTAATTATATTATTCAAGTACTGTGGTAACATCTACACAATCTAAACATCACCACAGATGATAGAAGGCTCTTTCACTGTCCCAAAACACACTTTTCAGATGAGTAAAAGATGTGAGAGCGCACAGAGAGACAATGACTTTTAACATTTTCAATCATCTCATGTTTAGGTATTTCAACAGTCAAAAGCTAAAAAAGAGAGGTTTACTTATTCAATCTACCTCAGCCAGGGAGGCTGTGTTTTTGCCAGTATAAGATTGTCGCTGTTTTTGTTTTTTATTAAGATTGCATAAAAACTACTGGACAGATTTTTGCTGAAATACATATGTTGTGCAGACCTAGAGCTGAAAGCCAGTTATTTCATTTGGTAAACAGAAACATAAATAAAGCCATGGAGTTGGAGGCATATGAACATATTTGTCTGTCATTTTGATGGACAAGGTGGTCCCTTTTTTCTCATGCCACATTTTCATCTGTCATTTTTAAGATTTCCTTTCTGATTCCAGTTAAACTAAATCTAAATGACAGCATTCACATAATTACACAGATTCATCACCAATAACCTCTCATGTGAAGAGCAGTCCTACAGTTAGGGATGCACAGACTGCACGGGTAATCTTGCTTGGAAGAGGGGATTCTGGTAAGTGTGATGCAGTCAGCTCAGAGTGATTTCGGCTATAAGGGGGGTATTATTTACATAGGTTACATGACCTGCTCCATGATGCAAAGCCCAAAACAGAGAGGATTACTTTAAACATGTGTGTCTGCATGAGTATGATGGTACACTGAATCCCTCTTTTTCCAGTCTATTATAATGACAGACAGCCTCCAAATCTTTAAATCAGTCAGCAAAAAATTCAGTCAATGATGGAAACTACTTAGTTAATGTTATTTTTCTTTATGTATCGTAAAGGCAAACATGCTAATTAGATTGTGCATGCTATTTTGCTCATTTGACAGACACAATCCTCAATGCATCCTGTTAATAGATTAGCTTTGCGTGAGTTTGCATGTCTTTTTATACACGAAAACCTTTATCAGATCAGGCCCAGAGAGTGCAAACCTTCGCCAGGGTTGCGAGCACATTGCTGTTACATCTATAAGCAATGGTTCCATGATAAAATTATACTAACCTTCATAATATGATTCATTGACCCTGAAAACCCACACCTGGCACTCAGAATTATGTTGATATCAGTATTAGTTAGACAGTTGTTGAGCTAAAGTGATCACCTGCTTATGGTGGTTATCTGGATCACCACCAAAAGCTAATCATGTTTAAGCTGGGCCATTACCAACATCTCCTGGATGTTTCAGAAAAATCTCTCCAGTGCTTTTTGCATTATCTTGCTAACAAACAAACAGACAAATGGGGCCAAAAACAGAACCTCCTTGGCAGAGGTAATAAAAAGAGGCTGTCTCATATGTTTTAGTTCCAAGAAGGATCAAGACCATTAAGAGATTTACAAACCAGTTAAAACTTTAAAATAACTGTGAGCTATCTCCCTGGACTTTCTCAGCATTCACGCAGCTGAGTGAAGCATACAATTTAAAGTGTGACCTTATACCCTCGAGGGTGAAGTAACCCATCTATCCATTACCTAAGCCATGCATCTTGTCAAGGGCACTGAAACCTGATAGACCTGTCATTGTCTTAATAACCCTTACAGGCCTGAGTGGGGTAAAAAATGACCCTAGCGATTATATTTTTGCAATATCTTTGTAATTTAACATTCGTATTGCTAAATCTTCCACATGTTCCTCAAATGGGCTTCCTATGACATAAGGCCATTTAGATTTGTATTTCATTGTTATATTTTTAAAGTTATTGCAAGTTGCATATCAAAAATGACCCCAAGAATTTTCTATGGAATTTCAAAGGTCAACTCTTGGAACCTTTGATTTCTATCAACCGTAACTGTCAGGTACACATTTACTGTCAATCCACACATCTAATGTCAGCAGTCTCAACACCCATGAATATTATTTTTACACAGCAACATTCATGTAAGTGTTATCATCATTTTTATACCTCATAAACCATGTGCTTTTACAAAATATGAACGTTTTTTCCACATCGCCCATGCCTCACCCATGCCTAAAACCGCCACTGTCTATAGCTTCCTACAATAAAATTCAACCCAAAGGATGGCTTATTATACTATTATTGATAACACAATGGTATGATAAGTGTGTGCGTGGACATACGTGTGTGTGCATGTGTGTCTGGCACGTATGTGTATGTCTGTGCATGTACTTATGCAGCTATATATTGAGTCATATTTGTCTGCCAATCAATTTTTTTTTTTTGTTCTAATCTAGAGTCTCATGGCTGCTATGTGATGATCAGCTTTTCTCCCTCTTTCTCTCTTTTTCACTAAAATCATCGGAAAGAGAAAAAATGAAAATAAATTGCTTTGAAAATAAATCTGACTTGCCATTGGTCAGATTCTCCTGAAAGTGCAATGTGATCAATAAAATTTTCCTGTGTATAACACTAACAGTAAGGAGATGATTACATTGCAGTAAAATACTGTTGAATTAAAAAAAAGCTTTTGCAGTGTGAGCATCCAAAGGTCAACAGAAAACTAGAGTTATTCATCATTTCAAAAGATACTTAAAATAAATTTGATTAAGGTATGTTGTCTTTTCAACATCTGAGTATAAAAAATTGCTTCCAGAAATTGGCACAAATTACAAGATGAACCAAATAGTGTAAGAAACATGAAATCCGTCTCATGCTGGGATTAATATTGAATGTTTTACCTTTCTCAGAGCTGTTTTGTAATAATAAAAAAAAAATCATAAAAAATGATAAGCGCACATGTCAAATATGAAATAATTATTTTGTTGATGAAAATAAAATAACCATCTTTAACCAAAATTAATGAAAAATCCTAAGTTTACAGCATAAAGCACATTCATTCTAATTGGAGTCATTTTTGACCCCACTCATTGAAGAGTGTAGGCATTGGTAGGCCATGTATCTAAGAGTTAAGTAGGCCCACACCCTGTACTGGTAGTCAACCAATGACATGGCCAACACATAAGACAGGAAATCATTCATACACACTTGTATGTTTTTGATCTGTTGGAGGAAACTGGTGTTCCTGAAGAAAACCATGCCCGCATGTGGAGAGCAAAGCCACAGAGCAAGTCATCTGCTCGACCAGAGGACAGATGTGGTTTGTAACCAGCCACTGATGGGAGCTGAGCAGGAGACAGCAGACCTAATCAGAGGTGATGACCTTGTACATGTACTGACCTGATAATCCCTCCCTGAAGGCTTCAAAGCAGCTCCTTCTATCGCTCACTGTGCTGTGTGATCTATAAATACAATGTGAAGGAGATAATTCACTCCCACACAGCACCTCACCTGTCACTCCTCTGCTTTTTAATCATATATTTCACTGTAGAGCTTGAAGCACAAAAGATGTATGCTCAGGTAGAAACACACATACATACACAATCACACACATCACTGTAGGGTTTATTCTATTCTTTAGCGATCCAGTATTGATGAGGTTAGCAGGAAGGATTAATGCCTGTCAGGTTGAGGCTTTGAGCAGTACAGTAGAGGGCAAACGATAGTGCAAGGTTAATTTCCTTATTATGATGCTGGGACACCCTCCTTCATCTATCATTCTGCACCTTTCCCCTCCATCCATCACCCTGTCTTCTGATGCCTGCTCCCTGCACCTAACCTCCACTTACCTCTTTTACTCTTTGTTTGGCTGGTTGGCACAATTTTCTACCACAACAAAATACATGACAGTTTTCTTTTCAATTTCATCCTTGCCAAAAAAAAAAATCCTAATAAAATTGAAAAGGTTATTTCTACCAAGTACCACCCACCCCCTTTTGATAATACCACTTGATGTTGACATTTATATCACTGGAAAGCCTGATTAGTCACCTTTCAGAAGTATAAAACTTGCAAGAATCCTGCAGTTCTGGGGTAAGAAACACAAAATAACATGTCGGTAGGCTCCTAAATGTATCAAAATCTCCACTTCCTCATAAAGAAAGCCTACAGTTCTTTAATAAATAAAGACTGGGGAAACCTTCGTCACTGGGGTGTGGTCTTCCTGGGATGTCCTCGGCCCTAAGTTAAGAAATGGCACCTAGGCTGACCCCAAATAATGCTGTCGCTCTTTGTACTGTAACACTAGCTTCCAGTTGCGGGGGATTTTGGCACAATTTTTAGGGGCACCACCTACACGTTTGTGTTGCTAATTTCATAGATGCACAGTCCTGCAAGTTTACCATGTTGTAAGGGTAACTAATCAGGCTGTCCAATGATATAAATACAATATTAGTTGATCTTATTTAGGTGGAAAGTAATCTATCAACATGAAGTTTCCAAGCTTGCTTTAGGGTAGTTTAAAACGCTCACTACATACCTGTTTACCTTCTCCCTTAACCTTTTCATCATCAAGCCTTTTTCTGCTATTTTAATTTCGCCTGGCTATCTTTTCATAATTATGTAGATCCTTTAACCCTTTAATGCACAATCAAGTCAAACCAACCTTTTTTCAGAACAACCTGGACAACTACGAGAGTATGTATGCTGTACTGATATCAGATTGATGTAGTGGAGCTTTAAAGGAGACATATCATGCTGATGCATGATTTAAAACTTACATATAATATAATAAATTTGAAAACAAGACCTTACACCCCCTTAATATTCAAAAAATGAGATATTGTATTTTTTCTAATATCCTAGAATGAGATTTGATGCCTCTGAAAATAGGTCATTGCGAGATGTCCGCGAGATTTAAATCGTCGTGACGACACAAGGTACCTTTCTTTTTATTGGAGTAATCATATAAAACACTTCCTCCTCTGTGATGTCCATTAGCCACAAAACCGTCACCAAGGAACACATCCACCAGCAGCAGTATATAGATCCCTAGCTCACACTCACTCATTACCAGCTCTGGCCTGTAAGGGGACTCAATACGCAGTCGCTGCTTTGAGCCTGCCGGAAAATACAGTAGAAGAAGAAGGACAGGCTGGCTCTACCCCCGATAGAACTGACCAATCAGAGCACAAAGGGCTGTGACGTTGCAAGGTCATCCTGAGATCCGAGCTTTTCAACGAGAGCTTGATAATGGCCTAAAATGAGGATTTTGAGAACGCTATTGTGGGGCAATGAAGGAACTAAGTGACTTGTACTGAGGGCAGAAATGCTTTACAGGCATCCTAGTCTGGCATAGTGAAAAGGAGAAACAAGCATGATATGTCTCCTTTAAGGAGAATTTCGGGAGTGGACCACACCTCAATCATGCCTCTTCCTGTGTTCCTATAAATTCTAACCAACCATTTCCCTCTTGTTTCGCACACTCGACGCACCCCTCCCTCCCTCCCCTTATCTAAAACTTATTTCTTCCTTCCTTCCTCAGGGCCTTAAAGAGGGGGTTCGTCGTGCCCGGGAGCTACAGCAAATTCCCCACGAAGTTTCCCCAAACCGTTATCCGCTTCACCTACCTACTACGTTGTTTGTTATCCACTGTACGCAATAAATAATTGTCAAATTCATCCTGGTGATAGTGTGGTCCTTACTCGTGAATTAAAAGTTGTATTATCAAGCAGACAATTTGAAAGAACTTTGTGCCAAAAACACAAAGATGTATATTTCACATTTAAATATAGTTCTCTTAGATCCATGTTATATATGGAAATAATAATAATACTTTACAACAAAAGCTACATACATACACATATTCTAATTTCTAAAGATTTTGTTTTGCTTCACATGGTTATATATGCTACTTCTGGGAGCATATTTGTCCCATATTACAAAGGATCACATCAGTTAACTCACAATTTCCTTTTCAATTCTTTTGAGAAATCACAGAAAACTGTTTTATCTCTTGTTGATCTTTGGCTTCTAGTGATTGAACAATATGCTGAAGAAAATATGAGAGGAAGAAATAAGGAACATCTGATTGGACAATAAAGTGACATTCAGATTCAGGGTTAAAATGATCTCTAAAAGCATCAACGTCGCATCTTCCAATAGGAAAATGTAAAGAGAAATCACAAATTAAAGATCAAACATGAAGATAAATTTACTGGAAAAATCGTTGTTGAATGGTTGCATTAAAAACTGCCTGTCAGGAATTTATTTTGACCTGAAGGCCTTCAAATATTGACAAAGTAGTGATCTGAAGCAGGAGTTTGGGAAGTGTAACCTTGACTGCACAGCATTTTTAGCACAAGCTACAAGGTTATGTTCATGAGTATTGTCTTTGGTGAGCGGCCTCACATCAATAAATGGTCAAGGTCCCATAATATCTGTCTCCTAGAGAGAGAGAATTGCCATCACGGATTGCTTCATTAATTATCTTGTTCGTGTTTTAGTACGTAAAAATCATGTATTTCAGAAAAGCTCCTGATTCAGTGACAAACTCTATTTGAGACCTACAAGATGAGTGAGATAGTGAGTAATGGACCAGATGGGTGTGAATGTGCATGAGCGAGATAAGCAGGTTGCTCCCCCCTCTCTACATGATACTCTGCACCTTTAATTGACTTTCTCTTTGATCAAGGTTCCACCCTTCTGGCTTCCATTGCTCCTTTGCCCATGAGAAGACCCAGAGGCATCACAGGCTGTAACCTGGCTATTATGCATAGGTGCAGTCATCTGGAAAGTGACATGGTCATGCAGCACAGTGATATCTGTTGATCTTATGAACAACATTTCAAATACTCAGAGGCATCAACTGCAACCTTGCTACCAGCAAATGTGAAAGATCTAACGTGACATTTAAACGGCTTCATAGCCTGTCAAATCTTCTTTTAAGTCTATATCCAGTGCAGCCTGAAGCAGCATGATCAAGAAAAATTCCCAACATCTGACATCTGTATCACAGCACAATTTTGCCGCCGCATAAGCCACCAAAAACTGTCAAACTTGTAAGTACATAAATCCAGTAGGATATCCTTGGATATATGATTTGAGCTCCTATTTTTCCTCTGGGAGGTTTAAGCCCCAGTCACACATTACCGTTTATTGTGCACAATCGTCATAATCCTGATGAAACGTGCTTTTGGTCGTGATGCATGCGCTACTTGGTCTGGATCAGCCTTGATTAGTCGTGGATGAACGGCGGGGAACATGGAAGGGTCCCGACAGTTTTGAATTGTTCAAAACTATCGTGGAGAATCGCCGCACTTAGTATAGTGGGGTGGAAGCCTAATGCAGTCCTAAAGAGAACAGTATTAGCGTGGCATGTACGGAGCTCAGTCAGGCCGATCATGGCTCAATCATGACAGCTTTATGAGGACGACTGACAAGGATGTATCCATTTGTGCCCCGACTGTGTCCTGTTCAAGACGGCGCAAGTGACGGGGCTCAGTCGGGGCTTACGTGATGCAAACTGAGCTTGAGCGGAGCTGACGTTATCGCTGTATTAACCTAACTGGAGCGGGACGAACACCGCCAAAGTGCTGCAGAAGCGCTGTAGAAGCGCTACCGACGGTGTATTTACGGGGTGTGTCCAGGGGTGAGACAGTCATTTCATCCCGTATCATACCGATCACACCAGCCTCCTCAATTGTGTACAGTCGTGCACAATCGCCATGAGAAACGGGAATGTGTGACTTAGGCATTAGGTTCTATGATCATGCTCTAATGGGGAGATTTTTATTTTTATTTAACCTTTATTTTACCAGGTAAAAGACCCATTGACTTCTATCACAAGAGTGACCTGGCCAAGAAAGGCAGCAGCACATGTCACAGTAGACAAAACAGACAGAGTACAGTAAGAGACCTTGAAATACAAAATGCGTGAGTGACAGAGTGACAGCTTGCTACTCTCGAAAAGCACCACCTAGCAGTTTTGGAGTTCAGTACCTTGCCCTAGGGCACTTTGGCAATACCTGGAAAGTTAGCTGGCACCTATCCAGCAACCAAATCAACAGCCAAACATGGTTCACTGAACCAGCCAGACCCAAGGGTCCCAAACCCAAGTTCTTTTGGACTGAGCCCTCTGAGCCACTTCGCTGACTATTTTCATCACCCAACTTCAAATATACTGTTTTTTTTTTCCTTTTCAGATTATTGATCCTGTTATATAAAAATGATGTAACTTGATAACACAATGAAGCCGGAGGGCACTTGACATCTCTGCCATGGGAGCTCACATATTGCTGTTTCATCTATAAGCAATTGCTCCATGATAAAGTTACTATCACAATATGATTCCTTGACCCTGAAAACTCACATGTAGCACTTAGAATCATGTTGATTACTTCATTAATTAGACAGTTATTGAACAATATGATTGTTCACTAAAGGCAGTGTTCAAATCACCACCAAAATCTAATGTTTTTAAGTTGGGTTATTACCAAAATCAGTCTAGAAGTTTTAGCATAATCTTGCTAAAAAAACAAAAAACACACACTGGCAAAACATAACCACCTTAGCAGACATAATAAACAAACAGCACAAAACAGTCCATGAACTGAATTATCTAAAACTGAATCCCTTGAGTATACAGATATTCATTACACTCTGCTGATCTGGTCGTATGTTGAAGGATATTTAACCTGGAGTTTCATTCTCTAGACAAGGTCAGTGATAATCAAGAGAGAAATACAGAGTCTACAAGTTTATTACACAACAGTGCTCGAGCAGGCAACTCAATTTAGATATTGAAAGAAGTCAATCTTGTAATTATTTTATAACAGAACTGAAACCATGCACTTTTGTTTTCCAAGGCATTTTAATAATACAACTTCAACTAATAAAACAAGCATCATAGTTTTTGAGAGCACAGTGCATGTCTGCAGACGATAGACCTTTATGCTGCTTGTACGAAGTAAGATTTAACAGCAATCAAACCAGTCCTTAACTTTAATGAAGACTGAATGCATGTTTTCATTTCTTTTTAAGACTACATTCTCCATCCTTGTCGTTAACAAGCTACCATAATAATGCATTTGAAGCAGGTTGCCTTGGCTGTGAACTCTAACAAAACATTGTTGAAAGACATTTAAACAGTTTCTAAAGGAATCATTCATAATCATCAAACTGTGAGATTATCTAACAAGTGACTGAGTTCAAGTACCTCTGAAGTTTTTATTGAGACAGTTTTAATTAGGACCAGACCAAACGGCCTCAGAAAACCTCCCTCAGACTAAACTGCCTCAGAAAAACCTCCGTCAGATAATACGGCCTCATGCTTCAAAATAAAAGTCATCAGACAAAACGTCGTCAAATTAAACTGCCTCAACCAAAACAACGCCAGATACAACGGTCTCAAAATGAAAGCCATCAGACAAAATACTGGAAAAACAGACTCAAATAAAAAACAGCGTCAGGTGGTAACATCCAACTGAACATTATTTTTAAGAGGCCGGAAGTGCACGTGACATCAGAAGTCGGTACCATAGACATTATTATATTATATATGTCCGAAATGGCATACTAACGTACTACATACTACATACTCATGTGTGTATACTGTATACTTCATACTATAAGTATGATTAAAATGCCAACCGTTCACACTGTAGTATACTACTAAGTTTCCCATGATGCATTTCAAACCCCCGACCACAAAAATCAGAAGCACACCAGGCTATCAAATATCTCTGTTGGTTCGCCACATTTGAAAGTTCAGAGAGCATTTCAGGCGAGAAAGTCACCACGTAGAATACCAAAACGTGGTCATTTGAGCCATAAAACGCACGGATACAAATTTCATTTCGACATTTCGGACATTTCGTTATGCGCGCCATTATGCTATCGAAGAAACTTCCGGTCGGCTCCAAAACAAAAGCCCAATTTACCAAAGCGTTAAAGACCTACAAGGAGATAATAAAGAATGCTTTTATTTTGAAAACAGGAAGTTTTCTTGTGGCTGATTTTTAGCTAAATGCCATCTCAAGACGATTTAACATTTATGATATTACGATGACTATGATATTGTTACGACCTGACGCTGTTTTTTATTAGAGTCCGTTTTCCAGTATTTTGTCTGATGGCTTTGATTTTGAAGCCGAAGGCTGTCTTATCTGATGGAGGTTTTTCTGATGCCGTTTGGTCTGAGGCCGTTTGGTCTGAGTCCGTTTGATCTGACGGAGGTTTTCTGAGGCCGTTTGGTCTGAGGCCGTTTGGTATGACAGAGGTTTTTCTGAGGCTGTTTGGTCTGAGAAATGACAGAGGTTTTCTTGAGACTGAGGATGTCCTAAAATGTACACCGTACTACATACTTCTTATTAGTCTCGGTAACCTCAAATGCACTGGTTCTCAGGTGAAGGGTTGGAACACAGATTTTGATCTCGAAGCTGCCTTCAGCAGGTCTGAAGAGTGAACCTGATGAGGGGAGGCTCAAAGTAGAAATGGACTCTTTAGTTTACTTAAACTCTTGTTTTCATGTAATATTAGACACATTTACTTGTATTATTGATGGATCAATTATCAAATATTTTGTATCTCATCATTTTGATTTATTTTTTCCATGATAAAATGTTGATTTCTTGTTTCCAAAACAACTACCTTACGGAGTGGTGCAGGGATGGCACATTTTGTAGGCCAATGCTGGTTTCTGACTGCAAGCCGAATAAAAGCTGATGGGATTTTTTCCTGTGTTCTGGATAATTACTGATAATAAGCTCTTCAGTGAAAAACATCTAAAATACAATTTATTGGTAATAACCTTAATAAACAAATTCCAATTGTTTTAAGCTTAGGATTAATCTGTATCAGTGAAAAGCTGTTCGCCATTGAACCACAACATTTCAAATGAATAACATTAAGTTGCTCCTCATAGCTGTGGTAATAAAGTATCAATTATTCAATATGAAAAAAAAATCAGAAATATTTTTTTCCTATAAATCATTAAAAGCCTTGTGTGTGTGTGTGTGTTAACCATGGGACTTATTATAGGTGTCTTTACTTATCCAGGTCACTCAAGTACAGAGCAAAAAAGAAACAAAAGAAAACAATGTGAACAGAAGTGTAATGATTAAAAGTGGCAGCCTTGATGGATTTACTTCAGTCTTTCTCCACTGAGGTTAGGTAAATCATTACATGTTGTTCCCTCATACGAACTAAATAACAGGTTTTAAAAAGTTTTTCAGAAGTTTTCTTCCAAAGTTTAGAGAAGATGAGTCATATTTGACCCCTTGGACAAGGGAATGAAAATTGTTGATACATTAGGAGGGTTAACCCTCAAGGGACTGACCTCCTGCCGGCGGCCCCGCCCATCGCGCTGTCTACATAGTTCTGCTTAAACAGATATAACTCAAAAACAACATTAGCTAGAATGCTCATTCTTTCTGCTGCTAAAAGCATAGACTTCTGTCTTTTATGTGATGTCTCCATTTACGTCATTACGTTGTGTTACTTGCGTAAAATCACCTGGGAATTTTTCTGCGCCACCACTGTGTGGCGCCAAAGGACCTTTGTAGCAAGTTGGTTGGAAAGAGCAGGTCGTATAGTGAGAGAGCTAGAGATTGATTCATTGATAGACTGATTGATTAAAATTGTGATAGGGAGAGTTAGGTACTGTATGACTGTGTGATTTAGGAAGAGTAAGTTGTTTGATTTGGTGAGAGAAAGTCGTGTGATTTAGTGAGATTGTGTGTGAGAGAGAGTTTTGTCTGCCATGATAACTTCCACAATGGCTCTTTGTTAAATAAAATGTAAGCTATGTAATGTGTATTGTGTAAAATGTGCAATGTATATATGTATATGAAAAATGTATATAGATGTATATAGTTGAAACAATATTGTTGAGAAATATTTGGTTCAAGTTTCTATGTTCAGCATTGCTTTAGTTCTGCAGTAGTGATCAAATAAAAAAAACACCTCAGTTTTTACATAAAAATGATCATATCTCAAAGCTAAAAAAGTTATTTTGTTCAAATCACTACTGGTGTGTTCAGAAATATCTTGTTTATTTTCTACATGTGGAAATCATTTGGATCAATGTGTTTTGTGTGCATATTTAGTAAATATAATGAAAAAAAACATTTCAGAATTTTGTATTTTCTAATTTATAACACAATTTGAACACCTTTACCTATTTTTTATGGTTTATTTATATGTATACCATTTTAGATTAAGTTGTAAGGATTCTAGGGATATTAGGTATTTGAAGATATTCCAAGAAATGATATCAGAATGAACAAAGGGACCAGGACCAGATGATAAAATCATATACAGTCTGGCATAACAATGAAGAGGAGCAGCTAAAAGGGAATTTTTCTCCTTAAGTTGTTACGTAAACCTTAAAAAACGTACATATTGTTTATAATGTTTTTTGTTTTTTTTTTAAATCCATAAACTGTCTTTACAATGCTGTATCTGGGTGAAGTGAATGCACATATTTTGGGTTCTTTTTACTTCTTGCTAGTGGAAACACAAGTCACAGCATTTTCCCACCTCAGCTCTGACAGAAAATACCTCTTGAAGTGAAATTATAAAAAAACTAAAGGAAGAGGCATAAAACAAAATGTAAATTCAAGCCTCTCTGTCTAATGTACCTTCTGTACCTTCAGTACTCCTTATCATTACCCAACCATACTTCCTGCCACTTCTCTTCCACATGTTTTTAGTCCCCCACTAATGCACTTTCACTCAGTCCTCCTTTATTACTTTTATCTCTCACCTTTTCCCACCTCTTGTTCACTTTTGTCTCTTTGTGCTTTCAGCTTTACTTCAGCTCATTTATTCCCGTCTGCTCTTTCACAGCATGTTCTTTAATTGTTTTTTTCTCTGATAGCATATGACCGCCTTTGTGTGTTTGATAAAGGTGGGAGGAAAAAGCTGTTCAGCATGGAGAGGTTGGGCTGCTGGGAAATAGGCTGGTAAGACCAAAGAGAGGCATACAAGCAGTGATTACATCCCGAGTCAAAGTGGGGTTGACCACTCTTTTAATTGCCCCAAGTTTGGCTAGAGCAGCTTCTCTGTCTCCCTGTGGCCTCACCTTGCTACTCTTAAACCCCTCAAGAGGACTCCTGTCATTAATCCAAGAGTAACATGTGGATACTTTTGAACATGTTATTAAAAACCACAGACTGGTGACCCTCACCAGTCTGTCCTAGAGCAGGGATAAAGCCTGACCTTGAGTGTTGGGTGGCGCTATTGCAGCAGCTGTAGGCTTTTTATCTGTTATGGAAGCAGGTGGACGGCTGTGAGAGAGGAGCACTGGGATTTTAATGTTTTTCTTTTTTCTTGCCATGAGTCCCAAAATGCGATGTGGGTTATTAATCATCTGTGCCAGCTGCTCATCGGTGGATTGTGTAATATAATATTTGCAAAAAGCTTGATATCCCACAAAAGGAGATATTTCGTTTTTTTTTTTTTTTTTATCACAGCCTTCATGACCTGAGGGTGAAGAGAAGACCTTGCATCGACTGGCCATCGAAAAGCAGCCGGAGATGCAGTGTGAGATGCATAAGGTATCCAATAAATCCACAGAGCAGACAACTTCTGGAATTTCTGGAGGCAAAATAGTGTGCAAGGGTCACATCAGAAAAGTCACTGAATATCCAGCTCCCTTTTGAAAATAAATGTAATAAATAGTTATTTTCCTAATACATGTAGACCTAAATTAGGGCCCCGAAAGGCCCCTATTTACAAAGACAAGAAAAGAAACTAACTAAATACATGAATAGAAAGAAATACACAACACTTTCAATAATCAATAATCACACAACTAATAGTCAAACTCTTTCTTCATTCCTTTACCAGGTGAAAACCACAAATTTGGTTAAGACAGAAAAATGGATGGATGTCTAATGGAAAGACTTAATGGATGAGAGGATGGATACACAGTATGGGAGCAGATGGATGTATGGATTTATCGGTGGTCAGTACTTGATTAATAACTTGGCACCAGATGAACCAATCAGTGGGCAACATCTATAGAAAGAATTTGGAAATGGGCAGTACCAATCAGAGCATACCCGGTAGGTGATTGGACAATTATTCCATCAGTCACATCAGTCAGTCAGTAGTATAGTATAGTCTTGTTTCAAAGGTGTCTGATTGGATCATCTTACTTTGGGCCACACCAAATGATTGTAGCTTGAAGCTTGGCAAGATAGATCTGCTAATTACAGACGTTAAATAGGGCAGGTCCTGCTACTGAGAAAGATTAGTTGATGAACACAAAGAAATGGCTCAGAATGAAATGGAAGGAGCAACTGAATGGATATAGATGGGTGGATGGATGAATGGATGGATGTGTGACAGAAAGAGTTGGATAGTTGGGAAGATTAAAGGATAAGTTTGGTTTCTACAGCTTTCACATTGTTTATAGAATGAAGTAGAACAATATACTCACCCAGAAGGCTTTCCTGATCCAAACAGTGCTTCGGTAGATATTTAGATCCAAAATCGAGCGGCGAACGTCCATACAATGATAGCACACGAGGCATGTATAGCGCCGCTCCTAAAACTGCATTAATCATCCAAAAACTCATTAGTTTCACCAATATTTCATCATGGTCCGCTCACGCTACTCCTCCATTGCAGTCTGTGTCGCTCCAGACATGTCTTTATGACTGTGCTGACCTCTGAACTGAAGAAGAAGACGAACGTTTGCCTCCGCGCATGTGCAGTACCACTCATTGTTTCAGGGGAAGACCGCTGGCTACACAACGACTTTCTTCTTCCAGTTTTGTGCAAAATGGACGAATATCTATCGGATGAAGATCTTTTTGAGGAGAACTTTGAATATGATGGGCGTCCTTACAGTTTCGAGCCAGAGTTTACAAATGAGGAGCTCATCGAAAGGAGGACACGGAGGCAAAGAGAAGAACAGCTCTCTAGAGAGTACTGCACATGTGCGGAGGCAAACGTTCGTCTTCTTCTTCAGTTCAGAGGTCGGCACAGTCATAAAAGCATGTCTGGAGCAACACAGACTGTAATGGAGGAGTAGCGTGAGCGGACCATGATGAAATATTGGTGTAACTAATGAGTTTTTGGACGATTAATGCAGTTTTAGGAGCGGTACTATACATGCCCCATGTGCTATCATTATACGGATGTCCCCCGCTTGATTTTGGATCTAAATATCTCCCGAAGCACTGTTTGCATCAGGAAAGCCTTCTGGGTGAGTATATTGTTCTACTTCATTCTATAAACAATGTGAAAGCTGCAGAAACCGAACTTATCCTTTAATGTTGAATTAATAGATTGTGGGAACAGATGATTGATAGATGAATCGATGAATGGAAATTGATTAACACAGAAATGGATGAAAATGGGTGAGTGGATGGATGGATGAATGGATAGATAGATAGATAGATAGATAGATAGATAGATAGATAGATAGATAGATAGATAGATAGATAGATAGATAGACAACAAACATTTTCTATCCAAAAATATGTCATCTTACAGATGTTGACTGAGAAAACATTTTTGGATGTAACAGCTTCAATATCATTTGAAAGCTCTCGTGTATACTTTATGTAGTCAGATGATAAATCAACTTACAGGAACACCTTTTAATCTGTTCAAATGCACTGCCAAAACAGCCCAAGACATCCTCCCATGCTGTTTCAAAATGGTTTTTTTTTTAATAACCAACGTATTTGTATTTCTGGACCTCTGAAACAGCTTGCCAAGACCACCAAGGGCAACAGGGCACTCAGGTCATACACGGGGGTTTTAAAAAAGGATTCTTGTTTACATCCAGCTTTATGGCTGAAGGCAACACATTTAAACTGTATCAGTGGTCAACTTGTGAACAGTTTCTTAGTCATCCTATTTTTTTTGCTTTCCAAAACAAACTTACATAACTGATATAATTACACAGGACCCATGTCAACATCATGTTGCCATAGAGAAACTTCTTTCGGGCTTATGTATTTCCACATGATTAAAGCCTGACTAGAGAAATATGGACACAAATCACAAGAAATAATTAGACCTGTCTGTCATTTATCTGTGCTAGTCCTAGTTTTGTGTTCAAGACTTGTCTCCTTGTAGTTATTTTAGATTGCAGAAATATCATTGGGGTTTTCTTAAACCAAATCTCCTGACTCTGGCTCTTGCGGTTTTCTGAAGTGAATAAAATTTAAAGGTTATCAAATAGCACCAGGTTTGAATTACATCTCACAGCAATGAATGTATCACTGACTGTGAGTCTGTTTGCCAAAGCTCATAAAATACTGCTCTTTTGGGAGACTTCTTTCATGTTAACAGTTTTCAGACTTTTTTACATCCATCCTTTCCCATTATGCAAATTCACTTTTCTATCCAGTTACACTGAGTAGCTGCAAATTCAAAATGCTGGATGGAGTTTTACAAAGGAAGCCTGAGTGGATTGTAAGGAGCTTCACCGTTCCCAATCTTAAAATGACACTCCGCCACAAAGCAAGTCAAAACCCCACTTTTCCTCTGCTGTCTGGAACGTCACAGCTGGTCCAGGAAATTTAGCTGACTACCAAAACTCAGGTTTGTAATCTTGTGGTTAAATTCATACAGAAAAAGTATCAAAGAGAGAGGGTCTGAAGCAGTGCTACCACATTAACCCTAGAGAGAACTTGTGACCAAACACTAATATCTCTGGCTTTTGGAAAATATGTTCCTCTTGGCTGTGAGTTAAATCCCTGATTAGTCACTGCTTGTAAAGATGAGTGTTGACCCTCCAAACTCTTATAGATTACAAGCTCTTCAATGGAGCAACACTTAACACCATCAAGTCCTATCTTTAAGCAGATCCTTATGAAGTCAACTGTGATGGAGGTGTAACATTTTGCCAACCAATAGATGACTTCCACAATAATACTCACTCATAATCAATTGAAAACTACTAACTTTTATGTTAAACAGGTAGCAGGGATTTTATTGGACCTCTATTTTAAGTGACAACTTGTGGTTGGTCAGTTAACGCATCAGACAGGCCCAATCTCCTCTTTTCTTGTCTAAAAAGGAGCAGTCAGAGGTTAAAAAAGATGGGATACTTATCTTGTATGCCTAAGGGATATAGAAGGGCATTTATGAGCAATTATTTTTTTTACACCAAAACACTGCTTTGTCACAGACAGAGATGGTGGACAACAGCACATGGAATTGAAGCTAAATGTTGCTATCACATAGCCTCCTATGACATCCATAGCACTTTTAGTTTTTTACACTGTGTAGATGCATGCGTTGAGCCACAGATCAACAAGTTGGTCATCTGTTTCTGACATCCCTTCAATTTTATGCTTTGTCTATAACTATTGCATTCTGATTCAGCTAGCTTGCTCCTTTTTTGTGGCTGAGGGTTACAAGGGTTGAATTCACAGAAAGGTTTTGTTGTAAAGTTCTTTGCTTAGAATACCACGTAAATATCTTCTGTACCTGACTTTGACGACTAAATCTAAGAAAAAAAATTCTGATGCTATAGACGGTATCAGATACAGCTCTACTGCAAAATGAGATATTTTTGTCAGGAAAGGACACCAATATGCATGTATATATATGTAAGTAAACCTAAGCATGTGCATGTATGTCCATGCATGAGGGCATTTATGTGTACCTACAATATGTGACAATGCCCATGTAACTGTTGCTGCTTTCGGGTTTACCTTAATATGAAACCTACATACAGGTTTGGGTATATGCAAGTATGCTTTCTTACTTTCTATACACTAAGACAAATGAGGTTTGCTCTTGGAATTCAGAAACAAGATTCTTTAGATGCAAACAATGAACAGCTGAAAAAAAGCAAATTGGATAATACATGACCCAGCACATATCCTTAATAGTGAAGTTGAGTTGCTACCATCGAGCAGAAGGTTGAGAGTGCCTAGATGCAAACTTAACAGTTTTAAAAAGTCTTTTACACCTATGGCGATCAAACCAGTCAATGAGCTTGGATGATCAGCGTTTGCACCACTTTGTTTTTGCACAGATCAACACTTCGCTTGTTCTTATCTATTTTTATATTTACTATGTTACTGTGTGTTATTGTTTTGTTTCTGTCCCTCTCTTATGGTGATGGTACTGTTGTATGTGTTTGCAGCAGGCCCAAAACAAATTTCTCTCTGAGACAATAAAGGCAATCTTGAATCTTGAGCATCTTCTTCCAACAATGTTGCCATACGTAATTTGTAATAAAAGGAAAACTCATTAAATTAGACATTCCCATGTTGTAGTTATATGTTTTAGTGTAGAGTTCAGTCAACAAAATTCCAGAACATTTAGAAACATAGGTAAGAGACCTTATTCTTTATGGTGACAAAGATAAGAATAGTGCATAACAGTTGATAGCACTGATTAATGCAGGAGTCAGAGAGTAACTGTTCATATTTTAGTGTGAACATGAAGGACTGTGGAGAGTAAAAATGCACACAGGGTGAGATTCCGTGGAGTGATTGAAAAAAAACATGTGAGGCTGTATATGTGTGGCCTTTCCGAAACGGCATGCTCATAACTGGAATATTGACTCCTCGAGGATTTGCTAAATTCATTCTTACAGCAACCAATAATTTCTTGCATCACAAACATGATGTATTCACAACCAGATTGCACCACCAGGGGGGCTCATATTTATAGAACATTTGTGTATATATTTTTCCTGGTCAACATGAATTTTTTGTTTCTTTCAATTTGCATGCCGATTAAACTCTCCACCATTGGGGCCTGTGAGTGCAAAAACCGAGATTAAAAATTAAGAAAACCACAAGGGAGAACAGGAGTGTTCAGCAAACTGTTAATAAAAACTCAAACATGCACACGCATTCAGCTGCATGCACAAAGAGCCCCGAACAGGCGGCTTAAACAGAATGAAATTAGACAGGGGCTTGGAACCTTTAAAATCCCATCTTGGACTCAGTCAAGCAGTTATGAAGCTAAATTAGCATTTACAGCAAAGAGCAATTACTGAAAGAAAAGCCAACTGTGCTCAGCATTCTGCAGATGGAGCTGCTGTTAAAACTCAGGATGTTCGTCTTTCTGTCAGACTTCAATAGTCAACACACGCCTTTTTTTCTCTCACATTTATGCAGTTAAACTTGTATTTAACCTTGGCTCCCTCTTTGTCAAGCAATCCAATATAAAATGTCCTATTTATCCCTTTTTTCTCTGAAATAACTATGATTCCTGCTGGGACATCAATTTTATGAGGTGTAAAGGCATGTGAAAAAGGAAATGTTAAGAGGGAAGGATTTGGAGAATTATTGTGAGCAAGCTTTCATGCATTATGAGTAAGCCAAGGCAGCTCATTCATAGGGTCTAACTGTTTGGTCCATTTTGCATACAGAACACCCTCACATGTTGTGTTTCCACCAAGCAGTCCAGTTCACTTTGGTACTGTGCAGTATGAAACTGTCCATGACAAGAAAAGGGACCCAAATAATCAACTCCTGACGTCCCACTTTTACAACATAGAACCTAAAGGGCGGGCCAATAAGACCTATAGCCTGTTGATTGGTCACAAACATTGTTGTGACCACTGGTGACCACTGTTATTGTCACCATATTCAAATAAGATATGGATATAGATTTTGTCCTCTGCTGAATGTTGGCACGAAATAATGTTTCACAAAGTACTGGGGTGCTGGTATTAGCCAACTGTTTCTCTTTGTCTACAAGTATGCTTTACTTTAGACTCTTTGTCTATGTCAGTTATAGACGTTTGGCTGTTTTCACAGATACATTGCCTGTGAGATTTCTTTTTGCTTCATCAGCAGTGACATAAGAGAGAGAGCAGAAAGAGGAAACTAAAACAGACTTAATGGTTACAGAAAGGATAAATTTATGCACATACAAACCAGGTACTTGATAGTTTAATCTCTAGAAGTTAGTCCACGATAGTTTGTCTGCTGGCACTACAGGTGTTACACTGATAAATGTTACCATGCTTTCTCGTGCCTCTATGGTCTGTCATACGGCACTTTTCCATTAGCCCTACTCTACTCTACCCGACTCGACCCGGCTCTACTCTACTCGCCTTGTGCTGCTTTTCCATTAGCCCCAATCGCCTGTCCAACGGGGTGCAGTGTCACTGTAAACAGCTGAGCGGCACTGCGGTGACATTATTTTGAGTGCAACACAACAATCTGTGGCTTTTTGTCACAAACAGAGTAAAAGAAAAGCAGAAGAAGGCTGCAGGTGGTAAGAAGAAATACCCCTTGAGAAGTACAGGAGAGTTTTGGAAGCTATACAACAGAATGAAGCCGAGGACGAGAGCAATTGAGCTGCAAAGAAACGACGTATGGGGGTAAGCTAATGGTAGCTACTGCTAGCATAATAGGTCATCGTGCTCATGACTCATCGATGACGACATTGTCTGACCAATCAGAAGCCTGCAGTCGTTGATGTCATCTTTTAGTATCAACTCAGCTCGCCTGAAACCAGAGAGGAGTAGGTACTAAAACTAGCTTGTTTTAGGAGGTACCAGGCTAGTGGAAACATGCTGCAAATCGAGTAGGGCCAAGTAGAGTAGGGCCAAGGCGTGCTAGTGGAAAAGGGCCAGGCATCATAGAGCATTAAAGCCCCTCTGTTTCATTCTCAGTTTGCACTCTTCCTAAACATTCTCCCACACTGATTGTTGGAAGGCCGCCCAATTGAATCTTCTTTAAGGCATTTAGTGTCTACTTTAATAATGATTATATCACTGTTTTGCTGTCTTTCTTTACATAATTTATCCCATGATGCAACCCCGACTGAGCTTGCTCCTTTCCAAAATACTGTCAAGTGAACTTGAAACAATCCAGGGGAAAAGTGCAAATTTGTAGCTTTTTTGACTGAATAATAACAAAGAAACTGAGCTGTAGGTGAAAGCCACCTTAAACAAAAGCAGCCCCTGAACTTCTCTCCATGTCCCTTGCTGTTAGCTGCTGAGGCAGCATGTAGTTCTCTGCTGGGAAGAAGGGTAAAGAGGTGTTACAAGAGTTGGGGAGGAAATGGAAGTTAAGAGAAAAATAAAAGTGTTTCCATGTTTGAGTCTTCACATGGAGAACTGGAGTCAAGTGTAGGGACAAAACGTCATTGCAACATGGTAGTGATGTGCACACTGTAATGCCCACACACCACATTATTCTATGCAAATTTAAAACTTGTCTTGCAGTCTCCTTCCTCGTAAACAATTCAAAGTGTTTTTAGCCAAGGTGATACTGTGAGCAAAGCTGTGATTTGTACCTGCTTAGCCACAGCCTCCTGTATGTACTGACCATGGACTCCCTCTATCAGGAATCACCTGTTTGATGTGTTTACAAGGACAAAATCAGTTAATTTGCATGCTCCCCACACATTTAACTTTTGCATTTATATGAGCCCATTTCCTTTTCCTCAGTCTTCAATGAGTGCTTTTAGGCACTTGTTGAAGGTTATGACTCGCTTCAGTGAATGTAAATTGGAACACATCAAATCTAAAAGCTGTCGTGAAATGGAAAAGATGTGAGGAAGAAGTTTAATGGCAAAGTTTAGGGAGGGAGGATCTTGCTGGTTGGTCTCTAAATTCATATAATTTGTCACTCAAGGAAACACATGACTGTGGGATCACTTTAAGCTTTTTAAGTTTGGAGAGATTTTATGGGTTTTTTTTTTTTTTTTAATGTATATTTTTTGGGGGCATTTTGCGCCTTTATTGACAGGAGAGAGACAGTGGATAGGCTTGTGAAAGGGGGAGAGAGAGCAGGGGAAGACACTCTGCAAACTGGTCACAGGCAGGATTCGAACCTGGACCGGCAGAAGCATGTACATGGGGTGCTAACCACTACGCCAAACCAGCACCCCGGAGATTTTATGTTTTTTAACCCTCGAGCAACCAAACTTTCTAGCAACTTATATCAGTTTTGACCTCAGACTAGTATTATTATTATTATTATAGACTAGTTATTTATTAAAGTTCACACACTCCCAGACATCAACATGCACACACACACACCTGCACCCACACACATTCATACTCGAGACAGAAAGGAACATGGCTGTGCACCGAGGACTGAGGCAAGGAGTAAGCTACCTTTGGGGGCTATCAACACTGAGGAGGGCTCCCGGCCCACGAGGAGCCCAGCCAGGGACTTCCCGCTTGCACAGACACGAGGCCCCACACCAAAGTGCAGGGACCTCCGGCCATGCAGGCGGAGCCATCCCCCAGCAGAGGCCCCAGAAGTGGACCAGGAGCAGTTCCCAGTGTGGAGAGCCCCCGTGAGGAAACACTGGAGCTAAAAACTCCAACTAAAAAAAACTAAAAAAGACTCTGCAGCCCTGAGATTCTCCGGCAGGCTATTCCACAATCGGGGGCCATAGTAACTAAAAGCCGCCTCCCCCTGTGTCTTAGTTCCAACTTTTGGTATGGTTAAAAGGCCAGTGCCAGAGGACCTCAGGGTCCGCGAGGGCTGATACGGTAAAAACAGGTCAGATAAATAAGAAGGTACAAGACCGTTAAGACATTTATAAACCAGTAAAAGAACCTTAAAATTGATTTTGAAACGCACGGGGAGCCAATGCATCGATTTTAAAACTGGAGTTATATGTTCCTGCCCTCTGGTCCTCGTCAGCACTCGTGCAGCTGAATTTTGTAATAATTGGAGGGTTAGATATTGTCTTTTCGGGAAGACCAGAGAGCAGGGCATTACAATAATTTAAACGAGAAGAGACAAAAGCATTTGTCCAAAAAGCCTATGAATTCATATAGGTGCACAGCTTTATCAGCAATAACCTCTCATGGGAAGAGCAAGTCTTAAAGTTACACACACACAGACTGTGCACTTTGTTACATAAAGTTAATTTTTCATTCAGTTTTGTACCAGAAAAAAAGCAAAATCTAAAAAAATATCTTGTGTGTAGATTGACATTACAGCGTGATGTTAAGGGCCCACAGGAGAAAGATTTTTCTCCCTTATGTTTCATTTTTGCCTCTGTATGGTGTATCCTCATCTGAAACATTACTTTCTGAAGGCTGATTGGCTGGCTGATCCGCTCAAGTAATATCCAAACTGACAGCTCTTCCACTGGCTTTCCCATGTGCTCCGGCCCCTCCATGGCATCGAGCCTAGCCTGCTTGCATCTTGATCAGCTTCTTGTACTGCCAAGGGTCTGGCAGAACATCATGGTCAGATTTCTCACTGGAACTTTTTGACTTGTCAGAGATTTGCTCTTCAGCTTCTGACGAGGCCTCATCACGATTGATAAAGCTATTTCCATTATCATTTTAGGCCTTAAGAATCAGTCTGAGGGCTTGCTTGGCTATAAATCTTGTTCCAGTAGATCTGCTGGCAAGGGTTCACTGCAAAGAAGTCCATTGTATTACTTACAGATGAAAAATTAAGATAAAATGCAACACCATAAAACTTTAAACAGCTACCTGGGGTCAAATATGACCACAAACAAATCTCGACAATCTTCACCCCACCACTGGGTCAGTCCCTACAGAATATGGAGAACAGATATTGAACATACAAACACACACATTTGTAAAAGCAAAGATTATTCTGATTAAGAATATAAAAATTGAACACTTAATTATATTGCCGGGGTCGTAACCAAGCCCAATTGGTTGCTTAGTGTTACAATTTCTTTTGTTTTAAATGGATGGGGCATAGAAAGGGTCAAATTAATCTTCCAGAAAAATTCAGCAGCTTGTTATTGGATTGTTCTCCATGATGGCAGATGGTAACATAGGTCTCTTGAGATATGTGATGTCAGGGCAGACTAAGAGAGTCTCATCTTAGAGCCATTACCATTACCCTTTTTTGGTAATATTAACCCTTACTGCTCAATGCTTGTTGCACTGGGATTTGTACAATAGGTGCTGTGAAGGGATATTAAAGATGGCATTTAAGCCCTGAGCTAATTGACTTGTGGTGACAGCATTTAGCTTACATTTTTTCCAGAAAACAAATTTAATATGATACTTTTTTTTCTTTTTACAATTTAGTACACACATTTCTGGCTTTCTGGTTATATTCAAATAACAACTCAATTAACACATAGTCTGCGTGCATAATGTCCCACCACAATTGTTTTCCCATTTTAAAGGCCTTGGTTGCTTGATTGGGCTCCTTGGATGCAAAATGGTACATAACTTTGAAAATCCTGAAAAGATCAAGTCATGCTCTCAGAAGATTTAAAACCAGCAATGAATAAGAAACTTAATTAGTGAACAAATGTATGCAGTATTAACAGTTGGAAAATGTTTGCAAACTGTTGTGGTGAAAACACCCACTGGTGCAATCTTTTTAAACTAATCTTCCATCTCACTTCTGCACCCTAATATTTTAAGCTTGGCTTGTTTTGACTCTGAAATTGGTGAAGGGATGGTGAGCGGAATGTCTTCATATGTCTGAGCAACTGAGTGTGATTGTGCATGTGGCATTTATCATGATTAGTCTTTACCCAGTGGACCAGAAGACGCCTGCAATATCACTGACAGCCCCTCCCCACTTTTTCCATCTTCATTTTTCCACCCCACCATCCACTTACTGCTGCTTTCCGCAGGGCTTGTTGTTATCAAATAAGCTGAATAAAAACAGGAGGGAACACAAATCTCATGTCCATCCATTCAATTCGTCCTATAAAAGAACTCATGAGCTTCACCTTGCTTCTTTGTGATTGTATGAGTAGTTGTTATTTGGATCAAGTATCCAGACTCAGCTGATTAGGCAACATAAATGATAACTGAGAAATACTTATCTCATTTACTATAACAGTAAGAGAACCAGACACTTTAGTCTATTATGAAATGAATCAAGCAGCCATTTTTGTCTCATTTGTGCTGAAAAATAACAGTATTATACACACCTGTATTGCTCAGGTGTTCATATGTAGTACAGCTGGTGACTTCTTAGACAATCATTTTTGAGCCTGCTTTTGTAATGAGCATTGACAGCAGTCTCTAATTTAGGAACAGACATATCATTTTGTCAGGTAAGAGACAGCCCTGTTGTTTTCTCTGCTGAGTTTTTCAGAACAGTAGTATCCGGCAGCACTGATTCCTTATACCCCTCCTAACTACACAGTACAAGTATGAGACAAAGGTGAGGCAGAAAATTGCTTCACAGTCATTTTATACCTGTCTTGGCGGGCTGAGAAAATCAAGTGAGGTGTTAACCCTGATCCTATCAGAGAGTTTGACGGCTAGAGGCGACTCAAGAAGAGGCTTTACCTTTGCTGTGGATTTGTCTTTCGAGGCTGAAACACAGGGAAAGTCTTTGGAAGTTCTCAGTTTTAAAACTAAAGGAAGGGTGGAGAGAATTTTAGTTTGATCCGACTTTGACATCTGTATTACAACCACAGTAGAAACACTGGCTGCATGTATACTCAAAAAAATCTTTAAAACACTGATTTTGGCCAGTCATTTTCCCTGTTTAGGAAAACTAATTGATATTGGAATTTCTACCATTAGAAAGTCTGATAAGTCACCACTGCAACAATGTGCAGCTTGCAGAGACCGTGCATTTGTGGAATGAGCAACAGAGATCAGACTCCTATGCAACTGGAAACAGGTGTGCAGGTATGCAGAGTGGCAGCATTATTTGGTATAATTTCCAAATGTAGGATCTGCGCTCCACACACTTTCAGCTGTGTTGCTAATTCCATAAATGCATGACTCTTACAAATTGTACCTCTATGTAAAGGTGACAAATCAAATTATATGAAATCAATACTAACTGGTATTATTAAAGGGGAAAAATAATCACATACAAAATGTAAAATCATGCCAGAAAATGAACTCATGCAAACACAGGTTCTATCAACACTTCACATATTTTTTTTGTTTTTTTTTTGTTTAAGTGTCTCACTTTTGTTTCCTTATTAAATACTCACGAACAGCTTCTTGTCATTCATTATTTTGTGTTGGTGTGAGGTTGCTGCATCAATCAATGTCAGCCAGGGCCTTTCTGTGTGGAGTTTGCATGCCCTCCATGTGTATGCATGGGTTCTCTTCCTCAGCAGACCAAAAGTGTGCCCATTAGGCCAATTTGTAATGTACCCTTAATATGAGTGTGAACATGAATGTCTCTCTTTGTAGCCCTGCAATCGGCTGGCAATTGATTTAAGGTGTAGCCTACCCTGCGTCATGCCCAATGCTAGCTGAAATCAGACTAGCTAGACTCCAGCCCCCTGTAACCCCGAAAGGAATAAACAGTATAGATAATGGATGGATGAATGTTTTGTGCTGTGAATGCCTATCATATGGTGGCCCTGAAGGTCAATGCAAATAAAAATTTCACAATATGCAAAAATATTTAAGAATGCGCAAAAAATATTTAAGAATAGGAAAAAACATTTCACAATACCCAACATTTCCCGATAAGCAAAAACATTTCACAATGCACAACAACATTTCACTATATGCAAAAACATTTAAGAATGTGCAAAAACATTTAAGAATAGGCAGAAATATTTCACAATATGCAACAACATTTCACGATGCACAACAACATTTCACAATGCGCAATAACAGTTCACTATATGCAAAAACATTTCACAATGCGCAATAACATTAAAGACTATGCAAAAACATTTCACAATACGCAAAAGCAATTAGGAATACACAAAAAAATTTAAAGGATAAGTTCGGTTTTGACAGCTTTCACATTGTTTATAGAATGAAGTAGAACAATATAATCACCCAGAAGGCTTTCCTGATCCAAACAGTGCTTCGGGAGATATTTTGATCCAAAATCGAGCAGTGGACATAATGGTAGCACATAGGGCATGTATAGCGCCGCTCCTGCATTAATCATCCAAAAACTCATTAGTTTCACCAATATTTCATCATGGTCCGCTCGGACTACTCCTCCATTACAGTCTGTGTCGCTCCAGACATGTTTGTGGCTGTGCTAACCTCTGAACTAAAGAAGAAGAATGTTTGCCTCCGCACAAACAGTGTACAGCTTTAATAACTGTGTAAATTTACTGTCTCCTCACATTAACTCAACACACAGCCATTAATGTCTAGATTACTGGAAACAATAGTGGGTACACCCTCAAGTGGAAGTGTCTAAATTGGGCCTAAAGTATCAATATTTTGTGTGGCCACCGTTATTTTTCAGCGATGCCTTAACCCCCCTAGACTTCACCAGAGCTTCACAGGTTACCACTGAAATAGTTTTCCACTTCCCCATGATGACATCAGAGAGCTGGTGGATGTTCGAGACTTTGCATTCCTCCACCTTCCATTCAAGGACACCCCACAGATGCTCAATAGGGTTTAGTTCTGGAGACATGTTTGGCCAGTCCATCACTCTCAGCTTCTTTAATAAGGCAGTGGTCATCTTGGAAGTGTGTTTTGAGGTCGTTATAATGTTGGATTTTTCCTTGCCGCCCAGTTCCCAAGAGAGGGGATCATGCTCTGCTTCAGTATTTCACAGTACATGTTGGCATTCATTTTCCCTCAATGAAGTGTAGCTCCCCAGTAACGTAATGTCCCATATATACAGATGAGTATTCATCAATCTTGAACCTGTCTGAACAAGTTTAAACTCAGTGCACCAAATGGATGGTCTGTTAATACTTGGTCATCCACTTCGGAACACGGAGGACACTAGACAGCATGATAGCTTTTTTACTATGTAACATCAGTACCAGTGTCTGCAGAGAAGCAGATTACATTATTCCACTTATATGAGCTGGACTACATTAACTAACTAAACATGTTTTTGGACCAGCCAAAATTGTCTAGTCCAGCGATGATTTGCTGTAAACACAGCAAGTTTGTTAAGCTGTTAATAGAGTCATGGTATTTTGTCCACAGGAAGTGACTGTGTGGGATCATAAACATTTTATTGAGCAGTGCATAATAATCTGCCTCATTGCCTGTTAGCTGTAATGCAATTATCATTATTACTGTTGCCATCTTAAGTGCTACAATAGGGTAACCACTCCAGGGGTTGATTGAAGGACAGTCAAGACCACATTTTTCTGGACATCTTGGTGTTTTTTCGTGCCCAAACGGGGCTTTTCAATGCTCATAGAGTCAAATAATTGGTGTACAAGCACAGAATGCTCAAACACTTCTTCCAAACAGGCATAAAAAAACAAATTCTGAGAAAATATCCTCTAGCATCATGGGAATAGTCGTGTAGGCCTAGTGTTCTGCAGCTATAAATACAGCCGTTTTATCACTTAGTGGCATCCCCCCTTCAACTTTATTGATTTAAAAGAGAAAGATTTAAGTCTGAAATATTGTTGTCACACCGAGCTTCATGATTATTCTGACGTCATTACCAATCATTCATTACATATAGTGAAATAGGTTGTACTCTCACCTTCAAATTTACTGAAAAGTTCACTCTCTCCTGCCCTGGTCACTTTTTCATTAGCCCCTCATGGTGCTCTGAAATGAGTCGCCAGCATTTCCATTCCATATTACCCGAGTTAAGACATTGCCATCATTGGTGGAAATATTACATTATCATAGTTTCAGTAATAAAATGGAGGCCAGGCTGAGGTGAGTTGAAGTTCATGGTTGTAATAATGATAGTTTTAGGCAAAATCATTTTTGTGGCTGGATTAAGCCAATAATTTGCATTTGCTGTAGATTGAAACTCACACAGTCCCACAGACACACACACACACCCACACATAGACGCTTAGACATACACACAGAGCCAGCTGTCAGCTCTGCCCCAAGCAAGCAATCTGTTCAGACTATGTTTGAAAAAGAATATGTCAAATTCATCATAACTGGATAGTCTTTTGCATTAAATTGCGAAACCCCAATCCAATTATATTTGTATGCTGTGTGTAAAACTTAAACAGAAACAAAATGCAATAATTTGCAAATCTTTTTCAGCATCTATTCAGTGAAATACACCTCAAAGGCAACAACCTAAATGTTAAAGCTGATAACCTTCACTGTTTTTGCTTGGTTTACTTATTGTGGATTTTGATGCCTGCAACATCTCCCAAAATGCTGGGACAGGGACATGTTACATTATGTTTCCTTTAACAGTGCTCATTTTACACATTGGAAATTGAAGACACTAATTGTAGAAGCTCTGTAAATATACTTCAACTTCTTTTTTGATGTAAAACTTGTACTGAAGTTGGTCAGCCACCCTGCATCTCTGTAATTGTATTGTGAGCTTTCTAATGTACCACACAATTATTAATGGGAGATAGATATGAACTGCAGGCAGGGCAGTTCAGTCAGTGTGGCTGTAGCACATGCAGAATGTAGTTTGCTGTTATCTTTCTGAAATAAGTAGGGAAGTCCCTGAATAAATCTGTCACTTTGATGTCAGCATATGTTGCTCCAATACCTTTTAGTACCTTTCAGCATTAATGGTGAATTCCCAAATGTGAAGGTTACCTATGCCATGGGTACTAACACACCCCCATAACATCACAGATGCTTTTGAACTTCACACTGATACCAGTCTGGATGGTCCTTTTTCGGAGCATTTAATTTTGTTTGTTGGCTTTTGCTGAAGACATTGCTCCAGATTAACTGAATCTTTTGACATAAATTGTGAAGTGTTAATGATGAAATCCCCAAAATTCTTGTGATTGTACATTGAGAAATGTTGCTCATAAACTTTTGGACTATTTGCTTATGCAGTTGTTCACACAGTGGTGAGTGCTTGACAACAGACCCTTTGGGGTAAATCTCTTTTTTGTCAATGATTTGTAAATCATTGCATTCCTGGGTTTGTACAGCCGCAAAGTGATGATTTAACTTGCCACTTTGTTCCAGCCAGTTGCTGGTTCGATTGGATTCTCACAGCAAACTAACCTATCCAAAGGTAGACTAGAAGCAAACCAACATAACCTCCTTCATTGATTCCAATACTGTACTTCTGTACCAAAACAGGGTTTCATTGTGTTCTCATTTGTTCAAAGGAGCTGAGCAAAGCGGGGAACGCCAACTTGAGTTGGAACAACTCTCCACAACAAACTAGAGGCTCTAATTTCATAGACCAGGCGCAGGGTGTGTCCAGTGCACAGACAGGTGTATTCAGTAGCACAGAGAGGCGATCCACGCTTGTCCCTGCCCCTCCAAGACAACCAAGCAGAGAGGGAGGAGAAAGGAGTGAGTGGGTTTAATACAGCCGAGTGTTGTTCTTGCACTTGTAGCCAGCAGTGCACAGAGAGGTGCACCTAAGCGCAGAGAGAGGCATCTCACGCTTTGTCCTGCCTCCAAGATAACTGCCAAGGCTAGAGAGGAGAGGAGAGGCATGGAGGCGCGGTTCAGGGTTTGTCTAGCACGAGGTTCTTATACGCATCGGAGGCCACGGCACGCTAACGCGGTGCAGGGCCAGCTGCCGGGACAGATGTGATCTGTTCCTTTGTTATTACAAAGCAGCAGGCTTATCCAATCATCATGCTTGTGATTCATCTGCATTCCTGGTCGGTCATTGCCAAATAGCAGAGCCTTTGGTGATATACTGTATCTTCTCCTGGTATCTCCTCCTCATCCTCCTTGCAATAATGTACTCCATCGTTTTAGATCATGTTAAAAATAAAGACTATTACATCAAATAGCAATTGCTGTGATTTTTTTTATTGCATTAAAAAGTGCCTGACAGTCTGGAAACCTGCCTCTGAGGGTTTGGTGACATGTGCTCCTGTCACCAAATTAAAGCTGCGAAGGGGGCGCTTCGCCTGTGCTGAGAATAAACCAGGCAGGATCTAGCAAGCTTTCAGTGCACCTTACTCACTGTTTTTTGGCAATTGTCAATGCGCTACCCCAAATCTGTCGGCACCTCCCCCTGGTGCGCCGTCACACCCATATCTGTGCAGATGGTCTACCAAATTGTCAAACTGGCAGCGCATGGCGATGCAGCGGACAAAATCAGCACTGCGCGGGTTGCGCCAGGCTCTGCGCAACCTGCGCCACCCTGTGCTGCACCATGAAATACAGAATCCAGACTCAAACAGGTCACAATGGGTGTATAATGGCATACATGCTTAAGTTTGCTTGTGTTAAACACATCATTTGAGGTTGCTAATGCTTTGTGTATCTGAGGAGACAGATTTGAATCAGCAGACTATGTCAGGAGCAGACGATAAACTTCTGCCTCTAGCATCAGATTACAAAACAGAACACTATTCATCTGTGGGCATTTGTAAGTATGGATGTGTTTACAGTCTAACTTCCCCTTATTTTTTCTCCTCTCTGTCTCATCATGCTGTCTCTCTCTCTGGATTCTTTCACCCTCTGGCTGTCTCCATCCCTTTACCTTTCCCATTAAACACCATCCTTTTCTTCTCCACTACATCTGTCTCCATCAGCTGAGTCAGCAGACTTTTTTCTCCCTCTGAGTAAAACACCACTGTTTTGTCGATGTAGCTCAGGTTGCTGGATATATTATTACAGGGAGTGAATAATGCTGGTAAATACGCATTTCTCAGTTATCAAGTTGCACCCATTTGCTCTGGAAGCACTTAGTTTGTGAGCCTTTGCCAGGAGTGTCAGCTTCGGTGAGTGGTGCCACAGGATTCACATCAGGCCCATGATTGTCCTTCAACCTCTGTGCACCTCTATACTGTCATGGCTCTCTCTCCATATATCATCCCAACAGTGAGCTTCTACTGAAAGTTTAGGAAGAATAAAAATCAGTCCACAAGGAATCCGATTCTTGGCCTTACTGACCAGAATATATGCAAAATGAAGGCATTCAAATGAACAAGTAGAGTTTCTCCACAGAGGAGACAAACTGAAGATTTAACTCTGAGAGGCACAGAGAGGAAGAGCAATTTAACAGTTTCTATCTTTTCTGTGACATATTGTACCAATGTGGACACAGATGCCAGCTGATTAAGGTAAATATGACCATCTATTTTTAATTTTCTGTGTATCTTGGCTGAGAAATGTGTATGGTTCACAGAAAAATGTGGGCAAGCCTCTTGATATTTTCAGCACAGGAGATGCCAGAGACTCCTTCACTGGGCTCGGCTCACACTTCCAATCTAAAAACTCTGACTTGATAACATGCATGCCAAATGAAAAGACACATTCACTGCTGCCATTAAGCTAATAAAGCATAGTAAAGCTTAAGTAGCCTACAAAAAATGTTAACTCCACCAAAGAGGTTATGTTTTCACCAGGGTCTGTCTGTTTGTCTGTTAGCAAGATTACACAAAAACTTCTGGATGGATATACATGGAAATTTTAATAAATGTTTGATTTGGTCCGAAGAAGAAGCCAATACATTCTGGTGCTGACTGATGTCACAAAAAATATGTACGTTTATAATGGCAAATCCCATCCATTTACGGCATTATAGGAAATGTGGCTGATTTGCAAACTGACACCTAATTTTTAAAGCCTATGTCTATAAATTTCCCAGCTTCCCTTGTAATGCCAGTGGAGTTCTCCATACTGCTCTGTCTGCTGTCTTTACTCTGTCTTAAGCATTGTCCCTCCCACATCACCATCCAGTTGGTTAGCAGTGAAAGCTGAGCATGCACAGTTTGACTCACTGACATAGCAGAGAGGAGGAAGCTTTGCCAACGGAGAAAGCCTGGTGCTGTTCCTGCAGCCTTGGTTTATGTGTTAATTTAAGGCCGCATTCTCTCTAAAAAATGTATTAACACCATGTGACACCATTAATGTCATAGAAACATACGAGGCAGCTCTGCTCGCTCGCAGTCCTTCAAGCCGTGCCTGGTAATCACTCAAAACAAGGTTGCTGATAATGTCAATAAGGAAAAGGTCTGACACAGCAGAAGTCTGTGGGAATGTGAGTGTAAAAACCTAAAACCCAAATTCAGATAGAGCAAACGCGCCACACGCAGAAGTGCTGTGGTTTTGCTCTGACCGACAGGCCGGCAACATCGCCCCCTGGAAGCAACAGTGCACACACCATCAACATCGAGGAAGCAGCTAATTGGTTCAGTCAACAATTTACAAGACCCACTACTAACTAGGTGTCTCTGGGGGATGATATTTATGTTAACAATAATCAAACTTATTGCAGATTGATATTTTCATTCCGTAATGTGCATATAAGATTAATATTGGGCTATAATGTTGGGTGGAAATCACAATTTATGTATTTAATTGAACTATTTGAGGAGGCCTGCATTCTGGGAGTGCTCTTCTAGTTTCTTTGAAGTAACTTGAAAAGGTGGTTGCTAACTCCAATGAGATTTTGTATTGTCCATTTTTTTGATGAATTCGCACCTAATATTTCGCTAATTTTTAAATTGACACTGATTTTTCATTTATAGTATCTTCATCTTTTAAAACTACTGGCAAGCTCTTATTCACATATAATCTGCTTTATGTTGTTTGATGTGTAAAGGTAGATTTTCATAATTTTACACATCAGTTCTTTAACTTAATAACTGCTTACCGAAGATGAGGTCATGCTTTACAGCAAGTGGTTAAATTAAAACCAGGATGGATGCTGTGAGTGAAAACCACACACACATGTCTAAATGATGAATATACATCTGAAAAAAAGACCTGTGGTGGCATCCTTTGTTGGGCCGAACACAACTACCTTAAACAGAAATGTACAAAACTGTCCAAAATGCACATGCTGAATTTATGTAGGAATTACATGGGTAGCAGAAATCAGCATTTTTTTTTTAACTGGAGTGCTTTCTAATTTGGTTTTAACTTTGTGTACCCTGTGTGCAGACTTTATCAGATATGCATTCTTCATGTCTTTGTGGGTAATAAAGAATGAAGGCAGTCCAGAGACAGAGTTCAAAGAACCGCATAACAAATAGCAAGAGGAGAAAACTTGTAATAGACTGAGGAGTGGGTTTGTGAAAGAGGATACATGATTTTTCCTTCTTTTATTAAAGCACAATATGACTGTCACTTGAGGAATTTTGAAATGGGTATCACGGAAATGTGAGTATTTCTGTGGCTTTTACAACCAAAACCCAAGTTCTGCTTTTTGTCCCAAAATAATCTGCTTTTTTTTTTTTTTTTTACCAGAATAGCAACAGAAAAGCTGCAGGATATCCTCTTTGTTGCATCATTGTGTAGCCTTTGGAAGTCTTTCGGGGGATTTTCCAGCTATTATGTTTTTGTTTGATACAATTCCCTGGGGTCTTCCCTTTTCCACATCAACAAGTTTTTAATTTCAATGCATAGTGTGTATTTATGGTAGCCATGCATTTTCTTTTCTCCTAATGAGTGGTAATGGTTATGTGGATTCAATACTTCTGTCTCTTGGGAGTGTGCATATACTGTATGTATGTGTGGCCACTGTTAGAGTTCAGCGCATGTAGAGCAGCTACTGAGTTAAATGCTAACGTGTGCAAATGTTTGACATCTGCTCGATGACACCAGAAACATATACACAACAGCATGATATCAGTGTAAGGGTACGTGCATCCACACACAAGGACACCCATGAGGGGGGATAAAGTGAAAAGCTTTCTGGGCACACAGTCACGGAGGCTATCATGAGGGTTGGTAAAGACATAATCCATCCTAAATTTACACCATGATTTTGACAGTAAGATACCCAGAATTTCACACTAAAGCAGAAAGAAGTAAATTTTGCGACGTATATACAGTTTCTCGAAAAAGTGAGTACATCCCTCACATTTCTGCGAATACTTTCTGCAAGCATTTCTCTAGATCTTAACCCTATGAGCATCTGTGGAGCATCCTGAAACAAAAGGTGGAGGAGCACAAGGTCTGTAACATCCACCTTCTCTCTGATACCATCATGTGGAAGTGGAAAAGGATACAGTGGCAAAATGTGAAGGTCTAGTGAACCCTATGCCTCGGAGGGTTAAGGCAGTGCTGAAAAATAATGGTGGCCACACAAAATATTGACACTTTGGGCCCAATTTTGACACTTTCACATGGGGTGTACTCACTTTTGTTGCTAGCAGTTTAGACATTAATGGCTGTGTGTTGAGTTACTTTGAGGGGACAGTAAATTTACACAGTTATACAAGCTGGACACTCACTACTGTATATTGTATCAAAATGTCATGTCCGCACAGTTGTTCCATGAAAAGATACTAAAATAAATATTTGCAGATATTTGAGGGGTGTACTCAATTTAGTGAGATAACGTATGTAATATATTTAGGGGTGTCACAATGTGGATTTAGAGGAAGGTGCATTACAGAGTCAGTAATTGTTTAATCTGGTAGAGGCTGCTGCTGGACTGCAGTATCAGTTTTGTTTCTGAGGAAGAGTAAAAAACGTGAAGATAGATAAGACCTATGAAGTGGATTTATTCCAGTTTACAATAGACAATTCACAGTTTATGCATCTGACCTCAAAAGCCATTTTTAGTTTGAAAAAAAAAGTTCATATTGGCCTGACAGAATGTAAGAATGTAAGTTTTCTGGTATAATTATATTGAAAATCTTGTATACTAGTCACTGTGTCAGATTGAGATCAATCGTATATATATTGATCTTCATTGGTAATTTTATCATTGCGGGGGTCTTGCATTGTCTGGTGGTCTCTGATGTTTTTTTAATTTTCTTCGTTCAATTGCAAGCTTGTCATGTTTGACTTATACCAGTTACCTTAGTGTAACTTCTTTGGTTTCAACACGTTATAGTTTGAGCTTTTAGTGTCCTTAGTTTTGTTTCCTTTTTACTTGAATTCTTGTGCTTTTTCCACATGATTTCTCTTATTTATTGTGCAACTTTGCTTTTAAAAAGAGGTCTATAAATAAAGTTATTGTAATTTTAATCATCAATTATTTATTTATTTATTTTGAGGAGAAACAAATACTGGTTTACATATATCGTTCTTTGAGTGACTTACCAAATGCTCTTCAAAGCATGCCTTATCCATTCTGAAGAGACAGGACAGTTTATCCACAAATACACTTTGATTGTGATTATTTCAGCCAAACATATGTGCAGTGCATTTTACTTGTGTGTGTGTGTTTTTGAATGACATTCAATTTTGTATAGCCCAGTGAGAAATGGGAAAAAAGGCAGACATATTGAGAAAGTAGAGGTGAAAGGAGGTATGAGGAGGTAATCATGAGGCAAAGTATGACAGAGGTGGGATATGGGGTAGACTGAATGGGCCTCTTGAAAGCAACAAGGAGCTCTCCATGGTACCTGACTGACAAATGAGCCATGCTGCTCGAACTGTGCCTGGTGCTGTACGCTCTCAGCTGTGACCCGCAGCATTTCAGCTAATGGAGCTGTGTGAGTATTTCTTGTTGTCTTGTCGCAGCTTAGCAGAAAAAAAAAATCAATGTTATTTAATTATAGCTCCGGGGGTCAATTAAAAAGTTGGCAACAACTTAAGAGATAGTTGTTGTAGTGATAAACCCACACAACAGCTACTCAAAATAACTGTTAATGACTATGCATGTGTGGTTGATCGAAAGATCTCAATTTCTGTAACTAACACCCGACCATAATAATGAGTATTCAGAAAAAATGTAGTTTTGAGTATTGTATCTAATGTCACATTTAGTCAGGATGGCAGCGAGATACGCATCTGCTTGTTGACCTCTAAAACCTACTCCTCAAAAAATATACACTGGATAAGAAGAAAATAATAGATGTGACCTTTTATTGTATTGGACTGTATTTCTTCCCCCATTATTTCACAGAGTCTTTGGCTGCTGTTTTGTTTTCACCAAACATTTGAAGTTAGTGAATTGCTCAGCTTTTATGGTAATCATTTTCCAACACCCTAGCAAAGTATGTGCACTTCATTCAGTAGCTGGCGGTGAACCAGGGGTATATCTTTTTGGAAACTTGTATCAGTTGTGCATCAACACCCATAGTTCGGACTTTCAGTTAATTAAATAAATAAATAATAATAACTGGAAATTAATGGATTTAAAATATTTGTTTATATCAGTTAAATTTGGGATATATTGTTTCTTGAGTTTAATTAAATGTTCGGATTTTCTGTTTGTCTGTGAATGGGCGTAGCGGTAATTATGATGCAGTTGTGTCAGAAAGTTAACTTGAGGTGGTGGGCTATCACTCCCACGCTGTCCATCATCAGGAGCACATGGCCCGTTGGTATGTAGCCACATTAATTTGAACAGAAGCCTGTTAAATTGGTCATAAGTTTATATTTGTGTGTGTGTGTGCCTGTTTGACATGACTGCCGACATTGAAATCAAAGGGCTCTAATTTCGTGGCGCAGCGCAGGGGGCGCAAGCCTGGCACACCCCGCGCAGTGTTAATTTTGTGCGGCGCACCGCCGTGCACTGCCAATTTGACAATTTGGTAGACCGTCTGCGCAGAGATGGGTGTGACAGCGCACCAGGGGGAGTCGACGGCGCACCAGGGGCAGGTGTCAGCAGATTCATGTTGGCACAGTGACAATTTCGTGCCAAAAACAGTGCAGAAAGTGCGCTGAAAGCTCGCCTGCTCCAACCTGGTCTATTCTTGGTGCAAGGCGAAATGCGCCCTCCGCAGCTGTAATTTGGGTGACAGGCGCACATGTGCGCACACGTCAACAAAGCTTCAGAGGCAGGTTTCCAGAGCATCAGGCACATTTAAGCCAATAAACAATCACTGCAATCACTATTTAATGTAACCATCTGAACCAGCATATACATTTGTATCTATATTAATTGTCCCGTCACATCTGATGTCGGATTAAAGCCGTTTGTCATAATGGAAACTTTACCTGACGGCATCTGGAAGTTTGATGCACATCTTACAAGTCAACAATAAACAGCCTTAACATCTGACACTGATTATATATCTGGCTTCTCTCATTTCATTCGATTCAAAGAAAAGAGGGAGAAAAAAGACGAAGAAAAAAGAGAGAAAATAAATGTATGTCACTAAGGATTTAACTGTGATTTCCCATATTCCTCTATTTAAGTCTTTATTTTTAACGTGATCTAAAAAGATGGAGTACATTATTGTAAGGAGGATGAGGCAGAGACACCGGGAAAATATACAGTATATCACTAAAGGTTCTGGTATTTGGCGATGACAAACCAGGAGTGCAGGTGGATCAAAAGTATTCTGAATGGATAAGCCAGCTGCGGTGTAACTGTCTCTTGATTTTGTGCTCCTAACAATGACAAAGGAACAGATTACATCTGTCCTGGGAGCTGGCCCACACGGTGACTCGTTTTGTGGCCTCAGATGTGCGCCCCGATGGCCAGTCTGTTCTCCCAGCTGCTGAAGTGACAGCTGCTCTGACCGTCTCCGTGGGAGATCATTCTCCCATGGAGACGGTCAGAGCAGCGGGGATCATTCAGACCAATCAGACGCTGTGCCTCTCCCGCAGCGCATTTAAAGGCAAGGAGAGGCAGTCATTTGATTGGTGAAGACAGCGCTCGGCTGTGTTAAACCTACTCACGGCTTTTCTCCTCCTACTCCGGCATTTGCGCCGAGGGGCAGAGACATGGGCGTGGACGCGCTCCTCTGCACCCCTCTGCGCTCCTCTGCGCCTTGAGTGCACCTCTCTTGGCACTGCAGGAAACTTGCAAAGTGCGCCGGTCACACCCTGTGTGCACGACGAAGGCCGGCTCAGGGCAGGTGCGCCTGCGCTTGCACCTGGTCTACGAAATTAGAGCCCAAAGACTCTGTCGCGCGTTGTGGGCACTTAAAAACACAGACAGTGTAGCATTTTGCTACCGATACCCATAGCCATATGGGTTTGACGCTGGCTGACCGGCAAGTTGCCATCTGTGATGGATGTTTGGTTGGTGGCCCATTGCGTGGCATTGCATTGTGCTTTGTTTTGTTTGTGTTGCCTTTTACACAACTGCGATGAACGGTGAACAGCCGCTTTGCGCATGCTCTGCTTACCACAAAGCATGCTGGGTAATGTAGTCCATGTAATAAATCTGAGCTGGCTTTAATTTGATTTTGAATGACCATACAGGCTTCTGTTTTTTCATTATTTTGGACAATTTATCAAAAGGAAATATTGTTTATATTGTAATTTGGTTTCCTATTTTATTGTGTTTCAGGTTGATGACCAAAATAAATACAACATGACTAACACAAGTTAAAACTCAGTGTGCTTCCTGATGAGCCTGTTTGGAGGGCTGTGAATGAAAGATCCAAACACCCATCATTTAATATATGACACTGAGAGACTGGGAACCACATGATTATGCCTCCAAAAGTGCAGTCTTGTAATTCAATGCTATCTTGTATGTCACAGACATGTACTTTATGCAACTATACTTGTGATTCCCTTTAATATGTTTTTTTCTCTAACTTAAATGATTAAAAACATATTCTCTACCATAATTCTTAACTGAACTTAACCTTCACAAAGTTACAGAACTCACTTGTTAGAAAGCGTTGATTTTAAAGTGGTTGGATTGATGTTATATTTTACAATCAGAACTCCAGACATGACTGCTTTGATAATGTCAAAGATCAGGGGTAATGAAAGAAATGGGTAGAAAAGGCACTTAAAATAAAAGCCAATCACACAAAACTGTCTGTAACACAGCTCTTCTTCTCTACTCCCCCTCATGTCTTTGATTGTTTTTCACCTTTCTCTTTTAACTTTTCTCTGTTCTCGTTTTCTTTCATTTTTTGTTCACACCGCTTTCTTCCATCCCCCCCCCAAAAAGAAACACTCCATCTAAAGAGCGATAAAGAGTCTAGACAGTCATGCATCTCTGTGACTCATTTCATCTAAATAAAGCACCTACTGAGCTCCCTCGGCTGCTCTGTGTGTGTTCAAACACAAATTCACGCTCATGTGTGTATCCAGATTT